>CM021697.1:21651832-21797508 GCA_011074415.1 Stictonetta naevosa
AAATCCACGTGTGGAATGGTACTTCATATACAGAGTGTTACAAGACAAATCTTGTTCTTCTGGTTATACTCTGAGAGAGTGCTCACAATAAGGAAGTGAAATGAAGAACAGGGAAAGATTTAACACATTTCCACAGTGTTTGAAAGGCCACTGTAATATATAACTTCAAAATTCATCACACCACTAACTCTTTCATTTTAAGGTAAGAGCAATGGTATGTAAAATATATTTATGTTTTTAACTCTTACTTACATGCACATCATTATATTCAGGTTCTTGATACATGGCTTTACAAAATGACCTAGAGGTGGTGTGCTGTGCAGGTTTCTGGGCATTTTCTAGAGGGGCTGCAGCCAAGTGGTTGGAGAATCTTGTGTGTAACAATAACTGCTGTCAAAACTATGTTGGGTAATGGGGCACAGATGCATCTTGTTAGAAATAACCTTGGCCTCTCTGTTGGTTCTCTGTAGGTATTTATGAAGAGCAAGATCATTTTTACCTCAAGGCTGCTTTTAAAACACTTCTGGACTTTCTGTTCTATTTGACTTCCATTAATTTCAGCCATACACATGGTGATCACAGAATCGTAGGGGTTGAAAGGGACCTCAAACGATCAATGAGTCCAACCCCCCTGCCAATGCAGGTTCCCTAGAGCAGGCTGCACAGGTAGGTATCCAGACGGGTCTTGAATATCTCTAGAGGAGACTCCACAGCCTCCCTGGGCAGCTGGTTCCAGTGCTGCATCACCCTCACCATGGAAATGTTCTAACCTATGCTGGTGTGGAGCTTCCTGTGCTTAATTTTGTGGCCATTGCCCCTTGTCCTGTCCTCACAAACAACTGAAAAGAGGTTGGCCAAATCCCTCTGTCTCCCACCCTTCAGGTATTTATAAACATTGATAAGTTTCCCCTCTCAGTCTTCTTTTCTCCAGGCTGAACAGACCCAGGTCTCTCAGCCTGTCTTCACAGGGAAGATGCTCCAGGCCCCTTATTGTCTTTGTGGCCCTCTGCTGGACTCTTTCCAGGAGATCCCTGTCTTTTTTGTACTGTGGAGCCTAGAACTGGACACAGTACTCCAGGTGAGGCCTGACCAGGGCAGCGTAGAGGGGGAAGATCACTTCCCTTGACTTGCTGGCCACGCTTCTTTTAATGCACTCCAGGATCCCATTGGCCTTCTTGGCCACCAGGGCACACTGCTGGCTCATGGTCAACCTGTCAGCCACCAGGACCCCCAGGTCCTTCTCCTCAGAGCTCCTCTCCAGCAGGTCGTCCCCCAGCCTGTACTGAAACGTCCAGTTGTTCCTTCCCAGGTGCATGACTCTACATTTGCTCTTGTTAAACTGTATTTGGTTTCTTCCTGCCCATCTCTCCAGCCGGTTCAGGTCTCGTTGAACGGCAGCACAGCCTTCTGGCATGTCAGCCACTCCTCCCAGCTTTCTGTCATTAGCATATTTGCTGAGGGCAGACACTATTCCCTCATCAAGGTCATTGGTGAAGATGTTGAACAAGACTGGACCCAGCACCAAGCCCTGGGGAGCAATGCTAGTCACAAGTCTCCAGCTGGACTCTGCGCCACCGATCACCACCCTCTGAGCTCGGCCAGTCAGCCAGTTCTCAACCCACTTTACTGTCCACTCCTCTATCCCACACTTTCTCAGCTTTGCTACCAGGATATCACAGAATCGCAGAATAGTCTAGGTTGGAAGAGACCTCCAAGATCACCGAGTCCAACCTCTGACCTAATGCTAACAAGTCCTCCACTAAACCATATCCCTAAGCTCTACATCTAAATGTCTTTTAAAGACCTCCAGGGATGGTGATTCAACCGCTTCCCTGGGCAGCCTATTCCAGTGACTAACAATCCTTTCAGTAAAGAAGTTTTTCCTAATATCCAACCTAAACCTCCCCTGGCACAATTTTAGCCCCTTCCCCCTCATCCTGTCACCAGGCACGTGGGAGAATAGACCAACTGCCACCTCACTACAGCCTCCTTTAAGGTACCTGTAGAGTGTGATAAGGTCTCCCCTGAGCCTCCTCTTCTCCAGGCTAAATAGTCCCAGCTCCCTCAGCCACTCCTCATAAGAATTGTTCTCCAGACCCCGCACCAGCTTATTAGCCCTTCTCTGGACTCGCTCAAGCACCTCCATGTTCTTCTTGTAGTGGGGGGACCAAAACTGAACACAGTGCTCGAGGTGCGGCCTCACCAGAGCTGAGTACAGGGGGACAATCACTTCCCTGGACCTGCTGGCCACACTGTTTCTTATAAAAGCCAGGATGCTGTTGGCCTTCTTGTCCCCCTGAGCACACTGCTGGCTCATATTCAGCCGACTATCAACCAATACACCCAGGTCCTTCTCTGACAGGCAGCATTCTAACCACACATCTCCCAGCCTGTAGCTCTGTTTGGGGTTGTTGTGCCCCATACCCCATACTTGGCCTTGTTGAACTTCATACAGTTGGCCTCGGCCCATTGGTCCAGCCTATCCAGATCTTCCTGCAGAGCCTTCCTACCCTCGAGCAGATCGACACACGCACCTAACTTGGTGTTGTCTGCAAACTTACTGAGGGTGCACTCAATCCCTTCATCCAGATCATCGATAAAGATGTTAAAGAGGACTGGCCCCGGTACTGAGCCCTGGGGGACTCCACTAGTGACCGCCCTCCAGCTGGATTTGACTCCATTCACCACTACTCTCTGGGTCCGGCTATCCAGCCAGCTCTTAACCCAACAAAGCGTATGCCAGTCCAAGCCATGAGCAGCCAGTTTCCTGAGGAGGATGCTGTGGTGTCAAAAGCCTTGCTGAAGTCAAGGTAGACCACATCCACAGCCTTTCCCTTATCCACTAAGCGTGTCACCTTGTCATAGAAGGAGATGAGGTTCGTCAAGCAGGACCTGCCCTTCATAAACCCATGCTGACTGGGCCTGCATGATGAAGTGCTGCATGATGACGCTCAAGATAATCTGCTCCATGAGCTTCCCTGGCACTGAGATCAAACTAACAGGCCTATAGTTCCCTGGGTCTACCTTCTGGCCCTTCTTGTAGATGGGTGTCACGTTTGCTAGCCGCCAGTCGAGTGGGACCTCCTCTGATAGCCAGGACTGCCGATAAATGATGGAAAGCGGCTTGGCCAGCTCTTCCGCTAGGTCTCTCAATACCCTCGGGTGGATCCCATCCGGCCCCATCGACTTGCGTACACCCAAATGCTGTAGCAGGTCGCCAACCATTTCCTCATGGATTGTGGAGGCCACATTCTGCTCCTCATCCCCTTCCACCAGCTCAGGGTATTGGGTGTCCAGAGAATAACTGGTTTTGCTGCTATAGACTGAGGCAAAGAAGGCATTAAGCACCTCAGCTTTTTCCTCATCTCTGGTAACTACATTTCCCCCCACATCCAGTAAAGTGTGGAGATTCTCCTTAGTCCTCCTTTTTGTACTGATATATTTATAAAAACATTTTTTGTTGTCTTTAACAGCAGTAGCCAGATTGAGCTCCAGATGAGCTTTGGCCTTTCTAATTTTGTTCCTGCACCGCCTCACAACATCCTTATAGTCCCCCTGAGTGGCCCACCCTCTTTTTTCTCCTAAGCTCGAGCTGCAACTCTCTGTTCAGCCAGGCCGGTCTTGTTCCGCGCTGGCTCGTCTTTGGGCACGTGGGGACAGACCGCTCCTGAGTCATTAAGATTTCTTTCTTGAAGAGCGCCCAGCCTTCCTGGGCTCCTCTGCCCTTCAGAACCGCCTCCCAAGGGACTCTGCCAACCAGTGTCCTGAACAGCTCAAAGTCAGCCCTCCGGAAGTCCAAAACAGCGGTTTTACTGGTCCCCTTCCTGACTTCGCCAAGTATCGAGAACTCTATCTTTTCGTGGTCACTCTGCCCGAGACAGCCCCCGACCACCATATCTCCCACCAGTCCTTCTCTATTAGTGAACAGAAGGTCTAGCAGGGCAATTCACCTGGTAGGCTCTCCAACCAGCTGCATCAGGAAGCTATCTTCCATGCTCTCCAGAAACCTCAGGGAGACAGTCATGGGAGACTGTATCAAAAGCCTTGCTAAAGTCAAGGTAGATGACATCTACTGCTCTCCTCCCATCTACCCAGCTGGTGAAGCCATCATAGAAGGCAACAAGGTTGGTTGAGCACGACTTCCCCTTAGTGAATCATGCTGACTGCTCCTCATAACCTTCTTCTCTTCCAGTTGCTTGGAGATGGCATCCAGAACAAGCTGTTCCAACACCTTTCCTGGGACAGAGGTGAGACTGACTGGCCTGTAGTTTCCTGGATCCTCTTTCTTGCCCTTCTTGAAGACGAGTGACATTGGCTATCCTCCAGTCTTCAGGCACCTCACCCATTCTCCAGGACCTTTCAAAGATGATAGAGAGCAGTTCAGTGATCACCTCTGCCAACTCCCTTAGCACACGTGGATGCATCCCTTCGGGGCCCATGGATTTGTGTGCATTGATCCCACTCAGACGCTCCCAAACCACTGTCTCATGAACCGGGGGGATCCTGCCATTTCCCAGACCCTTTCTTCTCCCTCCAGGGTTGAGGAGCAAAGAAAGCATTCAGTATCTCTACATTCTCAGTGTCTCCCATTACCAGGGAACCCCTCTCCTTCAGCAAGGGACCTATATTTTCCATTGTCTTCCTTTTACTGTCTACATACTTAAAAATATATATATATCTTATTATCCTTTATCTTTTTTGCAAGTCTCATCTCTAGGTGTGCTTTAGCCTTCCTCTTCACATCCCTGCAGGCCCTGACAACACTTCTATACTCCTCCCAAGAGGACAGGCCCCTTTTCCACATTTTATAGACCTTCCTCTTCTTTTTGATCTTGTTGATGAGCTCCATGCTCATCCATGCAGGTTTCCTGCTCCTCTTCCCCAGTTTCCTACTCTTCGAAATGCACCAATCCTGAGCTTGGAAGAACTGCTGTTTAAATGTTGCCCAGCTCTCACAAGCACCCTTGCCTTCTAGTAATCCAGCCCATGAGATACCCCCAAGCAGGTCCCAGAAGAGGTTGAAGTTGGCTCTCTGAAAGTCCAGGGTAGCAATCCTGCTTTTAGCCTTACTTCTTCCACCAAGTTCCATCTGGAACTCCACCATCTCATGGTCACTGCATCCCAAGCTGCCCCCAACTTTCACATCCCTAACAAGCCCATTCCTGTTGGGAAGAATAAGGTCCAGAAGCACCCCCTGCCTCATTGGCTCCTCCACCACCTGTGTCTGAAAATTATCTGCAATGCACTGTAGGAACTGTTTGGACTGTGCATGCCTGGCCAAGTTGCTTACCCAACAGATGTCTGGATAATTGAAGTCCTCCACGAGAACCATTACCTGGGATCCTGAGGCTACTACCAGCTGCTTGTAGTAGGCCTCATCTACCTCCTCCTCCTGATCTGGTGACCTGTAGTACACCCCCACAACAGTGTCCCCCATACCAGCCCACCCCTTAATTCTCAACCACAAGCTCTCCACTTGTCCTTCACCCTCCCCCAGGTGGATCTGGGTACACTCTAATTGCTCCCTCAGTCATTTGAGGATTGAAGCATGTGTGGTGTTTTTTTTGTCAGTTTGTGTGACACTAGGTATATGTTTCATTAGCTTGTTTATAACTGCTTTTGAATTTAGTTCACCTAAATTTCTGTGCTCTATCAGTTTTGATGACTTCTTTATTATCAGCAGATTTGTTTTGTGTCCTGTAGCGTTATTCTGTAGCTCATTTCTGTTATTTAAAGGTAATACGGACCCAAACAGTTATATTGGCAAGTTCAATTAAACCAAGTTCAACATTAACTTGTTTACCTCACTGGTTAACCTAACTTTGTTACCATTAAACCAAGTCAGAGAAAGTTTCTGTTTTTCATCCTGTGTGCATGTTTTATCTTATACCTTCAAGTCCTCTTTCCTTTTGTGGTCTGTCTGTGACTTGCCACAGATGAACAGCAAAAATCTGTTGCTGCTGCATTCTCAGAAAACGATGCATTAGAATAATTTACCTACTGGAGAAAGGAAATTTTTCATGGATATATTTCAGATCACTGTGTATTCAAAGTTTAGAAAAGGCAAAAATAGAATAGTTTTGATGTGATTGCTTTAGTAGGTTGACTTCTCTCAGAGTTACTAGTAAGCATCTACCATGATCTAAAAGTTTAGTTTGCCTCAAGGCTTGAAAAATAAAGGTCTTGAAGTCTTTTCCTCTTTCTTATATACTATTCTCCATTTTTAGTAATTTTATATAAATTTAGTATTTTATTCCAATATTTTAGTAAACATTTCTTGGCTTGAATGCTTGGATAGAAAGTATTAATATTTCAGAGCATTTTCTGCCTACTCTCCTACTCTGATGAAAATGAGTCAAAAGATAGCCACTATCCTCATATCCTCATATGTTAGGAAAGATATATATAAATATTATATTTTTTTTCACTGTATACATAATGTCCAGTGCAGTTATTTAAAGTTCACTCCCTTGTTTAAGCTTACTCTTTATGTGTATGTTTATCTACGTGTAAGATATATACAAATTTAGATGAAGGATACCTATAAGTTAAGCTCAAATAATATTTCATAATGCAGTAATGTAGAAATACAAACTCTGACCAATGCTCCCTGTTACCCTGTTACTTCTTTGCAGAAAATAATGAAAATGTGATTTTATGCATCCCAACAAGGAATCAATGTGGTGTATGAGGCACTACACCTGTATTCAGATCAGAGCCAGCCAGCTCCAGGTGCTTGCTGTCAGAGCACAATGTCACAGGACTAAAAGAGGTGCCCCTTTTTCTCTGATGGTGCTGTATGTCTGTACATGGAGATTCATGGTTCTTAAATGCTCATCAGACAGCTGCTGACCCAGTCAGAGGAAAACAGCCAGAGAGTATGATCTGAGCAAACACCTCTTCTGCTTAAATGAAAGTAACACAGTCTACATCAGTTTTTCTCTCTTCTGTGTCTGACTGCCCAGTGGCCAAGTTGTTTCAGATTCTACCACATAGTCTGAATAATAATTTTTACCACTGATTATGTAACACACACAACAACTTGCAACATGCTGCAAAGACTCTTTGGGAATATAATTAACAAACAGAATCTCAGGAAAACTGATAACCAGCTGGAAGATGTTGGACTGAGAAGTTAATTTGCGTATGGGAACCTATAACGGTTACAAAAGCATTGTCATGCATGAAACGACCAGCAGGAATGGTCTATAGGTCCTATAAACACTCTTTGAGCTCATAGTAAGTGCACTCTCTTCGGCAAACATAACTTAATTCCCACACCCCCCTTTCCTGCAAGTGAGAAAATTGAATCTGCTGATTGAATATCCTGTTTCCCTGCAGAGGATTATAATAGCAGAGGTACTATATAAAAAGAAGAATGCAGACAGATAACAATATAGATTTTATTATTATTATTATTATTTTTTTTTTTCCTGCAAGTGGGAATGTTTTATCCTGTGGTGGATAACAGAGCTGTTGTCATTACTTGTTTGCTTTGTGAAGTAGCTCTGGAACTGCCACAGTTACAGCAAACTGGAATTTATCTCAGCAGTATAGGGATTAGGGAAAGTGGCATTTCTAAGGCCAGATTGGTGCAGCACATTAATCTTGCGTGTTCGTTGATTCTAAAACTTTTGTCTGTGAACATATTGGCAAGTCTTGCACTGTTTCATGGGCATTTCTGTCAGCAGCAGAAGAATGGATAGAGAGATGGTTTGCAGTCTTGTCAGTCTGCAAAATTCAAACTTTCATTCCCATGAGGTGAAGAACTAGCAACCCCCATGGGCACTACTGGAAGCCAGGAGATCCTGTTGTACTTCAGGGCCAGTGTGTCTTTAAGGCACATAACTTTAAAGTTTTTAAGTTGCTTGGTATCTCTGGCCTTGAGAATACTACAATTTCTAATTATTGTTGATTCTCTTTCAGTCTACCCTTGTCTATTTTTATACGGTGCAAATCACTGATTTGAGTGACTGTCTTGAACTGTGTTACAGTTATGATCAGGGCCTCAATGTACATTAATATACATCAAATAATAAAAATACTTCCCTTTATTATTTTCCCCACCTCTAATTACATCTTGGCTAGCTCTATCTTATGGAATAATAATAATAAAAAAAATGTTTACATGTTTGTTTGTTTTTTAACTAGTTTTGTAAGTTGCATGTATTTTAGGAGGATATGTAAAGCCTCAGCTACTTATGCTTGTTAATTCTGAATACTAGCTTTTCTCCGTTTCATAATGCATAAAAGTGTTTGTAGCATGAATGTTTTGTTTTTGTCAGAAGCTTCAGGGCACAATAGATTCTCTGAGTCTTTGATTATTTTTTTTCCCATTCATATTTTGAAGAATAGTGTTAGTGATATTTTTACCTTGAAAACGAATATTTCTTAAAGAAAAAAATGCTGTTGCTGAAACTACAAATAAATAATAGGAGAGGACATGCAGAGTAAATTCCAAAATACTCACAGAAAGCTTTACATTAATTTCAGTAAAACTTCTGAAGGTTTTAAATTTTATGCTGAACTGAGGTTGTAACATTGTCTGAAATGGCTGAGAATATTTGGAGTATGCTCTATTTCATCATAGTAGCTAACTATTTCATTATAGAAGATACTTAGTTCATGTTCATATAAGAAAAATAAATATACCTCCAGTGTGTCACTACTAATTTTGTTGTAGTAATTCACAGGATCACAGAATGAGTGAGGCTGGAAGGGACATTTGGAGGCCACCTGCTCCAATCCCAGAGCAGGTTGCCCCAGACCATGTCCAGGTGGCTTTTGAAGATCTCCAAGGAGGAGACCCCACAACTTTTCTGGGCAACCTGTGCCAGTGTTCAGCCACCTACACAACCAGAAGTGTTTCCTCATGTTGAGATGGATCCACTTGTATTCCAGTCTGTGCCTATTGCTTCTTGTCCTGGCACTAAGCACCACTGAAAATAACATGGCCCTGTTCTCTTTACACCCATTTTGCACCCAATAGTTAATTGCTTAATCATTATAATTTTTTTTTTTTTTGGTAATCATATATATTTTTCATTCCTTCAAGTATATTTGTACTCATTGAGTAAGAAGCAAGAGTAGCATAAATAATAGTAATAATAATACTTAATAAAACATTTAATTGTTTTTAATTTTGATGAATAGACATTTTATTACGTAGAAATGAGATGTATCAGAGTTAACAGGAGAGAGTAAAATGGTCTTTTTGGTCATTGACCTTAATTTTTCAATCAAAAAATTCCAGTCATCTAGAAATTACTTTGATCTGTATCTGGAAATGCCAGCAGCAACATGTCTCAGGCAACCATATGTAACCTATGCCCAGGGAAACAGTGGGAGGGGAGAATAATATGCAGGTTCCATCCCCAGGGGATCTCCTCTTCCCTATAAGTTAGCAGCAAAGACATACTCCTGCATCAAAAGTCATTGTTTTTAAAGAAAATTAATAATAACTTAAAAAACACCACCACCAATAACAACAACAAAAACTGACAATTCTGAAAAGGTGAAAAGATTATGGATGACAACTGTTCAAGAAACTAGTCATCTTAATGGCACAAAGGGCCTAAATCTTGTCTTTCCCCCTTCAGTTCTCTTCAAGATAATTGTTTTTGCCTGGAATTCAGTAATCTGTTGTCTGTTGCACTGTTAGGTAAGTAGTCAAAATATGTGAGAGTGTGAAATATCGAAGGATGGAAGGTTACAGGAGTTCATTAAATTACCTCCCAGTTCATCATCTGCTCTACAGCTCTGTGAGGCAGTTTAGTTTCTTTGACAGCCTGACCTTTGTGCTTAAATAGATTGGCCTGCCATGGAGACGTTTTTTTCTGGGGCTTTTGAGGCCACAGATATTTTGTACTTTGTAAGACTCTTTAAGTAAAAACTTCCATTTGTACTCATTCAGCTTACTTTAAGATAGCATTCACCTCTTCCACTTATCTTTGCTTATCCAGCCTTGCTCTTCTCTTAATATTGTTGTGCATTTCTTGTCTAGATAGCTTCCAGGAAAACAAAACACAAACAAAAACAGGATCAGGATCAGGCATGGAAAAGTGCCTTTAGGTAGTAACTCATTTCTACTTCTTTTCACAGCTATCTGACAATCAGTCAAGATATGAACACCCTCTCCACCCTGCCAATACAAAACTCAGTAATGCCTCTAGCATCTTTCCTGAGAGGTTAATTCACACTTTCCAAACTTGAGAATAAGGTTTTACATTTAAGAACTGGTATGCCTATTTATTTATTTATTTATTTATTTATTTATTTATTTTTTGCTGGCGCTACTAATAATTTATATTCAGTTTCTGAGAGAGAAACACACATACCAACATATATGTGTGTATATATGTATGCATGCTTTTAAGGCTTCATTTAATAGTAGAAATATGGAGTTGGGGAATATATATATATCTTATAACTTGGCAAATGCCTTCGTTCTATGCTACATCTTTAGAACAAATTACTTCACCAGGAAAATAATAATAATAATTTTAAAACAACAACAACAAAATCCCCCGAAACCTCACATTATAAGCAGTCCACTCACAGTACAGCTACAGCACATACCAAAAAAGAACATTAGGAGATTAATTAAAATGTTGGCCACATCATTCCTAACTGCATCAAGTGTCAGAAATAGCAAGTAGTCCAATCACATTTAGAAATAATTAATGGGAATATTGCAGTAAATTAACATAATAAATAACATTGTAATTACAGGAATGATACATGCAATTACTAAAGGAACAATCATCATTACCAAGAGAGCTTTGTTGCTGCATTTGTGTTTATATAATTCATAGTTGTAATATTCAGTGAAAGTTATTCCAAGACAAATGGCAGATGCTACTCAAAATTTGCAGATCAGTGTACCTGGGATACTGGGGAACCACAGTGGAGTTGGATGTTTTCTGTTTTCTGGTTAATTTGCCAAACAAAAATATCCTTCACCAAACACAGAGGTTTGGTTGTCCTAATGTTATTTGGATTGAAGCAGTAGTATTTTGTGCTTCTCATCCAGCAATTTAACATGCAGAGCACCCAGTCAACTCAGAATAAATAAGGGTCAAATTTTTAACCAATACTTGAACTCACCTTGCCCACTCACCCAGATGCATCTCAGTGTACCTTGCTATTCTTTTTCTGTGGAAGGACTGGGTAAATGGTTCTCATCATCTCTGTTGGATCTATATATACATTGCCTTCTTGTTAGATGCCAATAATTTGAATGTGTAAATAGCAGAACTCAGATCTTCTACTCTGTGTTCCAATCTCTAGTAGAGCCTAATCCTAGATATCTCGCAGATATCTAATTTGAATATTTTAAAAGGAAGTACAGTTAAGCCATTCATCTGTGGTAGAGGATCTAATTTCACATCTGTTCTTTCTCTAATTCAGGTGAGATAGTAGAATCAATCTGCTTGTACATTCTTTACATTTTAGTCAGCTGAGTAGGGTATTGTGAGATATAATACCCTTAGTTATCTCCTCTTTGAGTTTATTTAGTCTATTGAAAATACTTAAATAGTAATTCTGAGCTCTGTGGAAAGCTGGGCCCTTATATGTATTACTAGCCTTTCAATGAAATTCTTATTTCCCAACTCTCAATGGCATATTTTATTTATTCAGCAGAAAAATAAGCACTATACATTACAGTAAATTATTAACTTATTTCCCTTAAATTTTTAGTTAGTTCTCTAGTTATATTGCAACTGTTAAGCTTTCAAAATGTTGATTAAAAACAAACAAACAAAAAAGCTTACTGGAATTGAGTAATGGCAGATACAGGATCAGTTGCAGACTATTTCTTATCCCCATCTGCAATGAGGTTCTGGAGATATATAGGAGATCATGCCTGAACCTGTAGAAGCAGGCTTAGTTTTTCATTTCTTTTTCTGCATTTTACTTTCTTATTGTTGTCTACATTGTCCATTCATTTGTAATGGAAGAATTAGGTCATTGGAAATAAAACCAAAACCAACCAACCAACAAACCAAAAAAAAAAAAGGGGAGGGGGGGATTCTGTCTATTCTATACATAACACAGTGTTCCTATCGTCAACTCTGAATTTTCATACAGAAGAATCTATACAAAGCCTCAAGAAAACTAAAAATGCACAAAGAATGAAAAGTGGGTGCTGATTCAATTAAAATAATCTTTCTCACTTTTAGAAGAAATCAAAATATGCTTTCAGTGATATTCATGTGCTGGTGTTCCATAATAAATCATATAAAAAATCATCGTGCTATGCTGTTTTGCTTTGTTCCATTACAGTCTAATTCAGAAAACCTCCTCTGGAAGTGTGTGTCTTAATCTGCTGATAATAAAGGGAGCCTACAGAAACTGCCTAGGCAATAGGATAATTTCAATGACCAAAACTGAATGGTGTCAATGCTTACTCCCATTTCAACACCTAACATGAACACTGAATAAAATGAATGTTAAGTATCCTTTTGAAAGAGTGTTGAGGTTCTGGTGCCTGCTGTTTCTGTTTTCCACTTCCATTCCTTCAAATTTTGCTAGAGGTGTAGAACAAGTTTTTAGAATTTATTTAGGTGCCTGCCTGGAGAGGCAGGCTGATATTTAATGGGATTTTCAGAAGTGCTTACCTTCAGATGGAGTCAAATACAAAAGGGATCATCTTCAAAGGAAACTAGGAAGAGATTTCTTCTTCAAATCAGTGAAAATCAGGGAAGCCCCATGTATCATCCATCTACATCTCTAGGTACCTAAACACCTCTGCAAGTGTACCTTAGAGCTATCTGCAAAGATTTTTTTCCACACTGTTCTATTGATGTTTTGTACAGATTTAACCAGAGAACTCCAAAGGTATGTAAGATCCCCAAGATTATTTTTAAGCTCAGAGATGTGTTTTCTGTGATTGCTGCAGCAGCGTGGTGTGTTTCATTATATTTCTCAGCAACAGGATTAGAGAGAGACAAAAAAGAGACCATCATCAAAAGGGGCGAAGGGGGGTTATTTCCTTCTCAGCATAATAATGAAGTAGAACTGTGTACACATCTGATACTGTTTCTGGAGAGGAGTCTTTCATGTCTCTGTAAAGAATCTGATTATTTTTTTTTAATTACTTTTTTTTTTTTTTTTTTTTTGTAGATTTAAGGAGCTTCACCCACTCACCCTAGTTGTTTTCTGACATTACTAATCGTATTGCTGTAGCTAGGTAGCATTTTTTTCAATTAGCTTTGCATAGGAGAATCTGTCACCTCTTCTGTGCAGCAGGCCTGGACTTAGTTTCTGCCTGAGAAAAAGAATTATTGTGGATAACTCCCCTAGATACCGTTTACCTTTCCAGGGAGATTTAAGCCTTTACAATCTCTAAGGATTTGAAGTTACACCAACTCTTGTTTTCTTGTAGAACTACTTATTTTTGTTATCTATGCTCCAGAACATTACTGGCAAGCCAACATATTTTATTTATTTTCCTAGAAGAACAGCCACTTTTGCAAGTTCTGTTAATGACATGCATCTTCTGGTTGTATGTCAGTAGAAATGAAAGAAATGAAAGTGTGTTTTAATAATGACTAAAGCACGGTAACTGTAACAGAAATCTACTGACTTGCCTAGTTCCCTAAGCATGGTATTCTCTGGCTGACTTTCAGAGTTTAGTTGACACTCAGAAATGAAGAGAGGCAATCATGCAGGTCAGAGGGAGAATCTTAGCAGAGACAGAACAGATGCTGCAAATAGCAAGAAAATGCTCAAAACAGACGTATTAGATTTACTTTGTCCATGTCCAATTTAAAACAAATTGCTTCTGTGTAGAAGTAATAGGAGGTAGAAGTACCAGAGTTTAAAGGTATTTCAAATATTTTAAAACTAATAAACAATAGTTTGACTTTCTCTAAACTTAATGAAGTAATGTCTATGCTGCTACTTACGGCTTGCTATTTATACTGTTAATGCATGACCCCCAAAAATCACAGCTCTATGCTTTAAATATTATATTAAGTGGGATATGAATGCTGTTTCCATTTAACCTCTAACTCCAAACTCCTTTCTGAACAGACTGGAAATGCATCAAAAGCATATGTATCTTGAACTCAGAAGAATGTCCAGCAGCTCAGGGCAGTGATGAGGAACTTATACTAACTATATAAGCTACAAGAATATACAGGGATATTTGATGCAGATAAAAAGACATAAATACGCTTTTCTGCCCAATTTGTAAGCAAGATTCAGAAATAGTGAAATGTATCTCTTCCTAAGAATTCATTCAAGATGAGAAACAAGAATAAAGAATTACTGATTGAATAAATACTGTAAGAGTTACTTAAACAAGAATTATGTTATTAACAGAATATTATTTCATTGCTAGAACTCAGAAGAGCAGATGAATTTAGTATGCCATTAAATTCTTGTCCAGTATTTACTGGGGAAACTATCAGAATGAGAAAACAGATTTCAGGAGGGTTCTTCATCGTTTCTTGTAACTTGCTCAGTAAAAGCGTAGAAAAACCAACTACTGGGAAAATTATTCCAAATTACTTCTGCTGCTTCCATCACCTGACAAGTCTCAAAAGTGCTAGTGACACTTTCTAAGAGTAGAGGGAAAAGCATGTTTTTTTTTTTTTTTTAAAAAGGTGGACCAGTGAATAAGTATGTTTTGTAGGCTAGGAGACTCAAGGGGAGGTAATGAGTCCTAGAGGTCCTCTGCTTATTGTGCACCATATGTACAACTTACACATTGTGTAAGAAAAATACATAAGAGGAAAATTTTGTTCCTGTGGGCAAGTTCTGTTGTTATCAGCTGACAAAAATCACTGTTTTCTTCTGTTGTTGTTGTTGTTGCTTTTCTTTTTTTTTTTTTTTCTCTTTTAATTTATAACTAGTTAGCTAAGACAACTCTTCTTTGAAATTACTTCCATATGAAAACTCACATATTTTCTGTTTTTTTCTTAATTCTGTCTTTTGAGGTGTGCAATAGTGTTCAGTCTGATAACCTAAAATAACATCTTTACCTTACAATGTAATTATAATAGAAATCTATTTTACCATGTCTGACATACAAAGCTCTTACTCAGACTGGAAAAAAAGTAACAATCTTGGATTCATATAAATGGTAATCTAGTCTTCTAGCAGTATTAAAAGATTTGTTAATTAAATTATTTGCATTCTTGTGTTTCTCCTTAGCTCAAAATAACCTGAAATCATTTGTATTTAGAGTATGTTTGCAGATTTCTGTAGGCCTCTATTACGTTAATTGTATTAAGCCCTCTATTGGAAATTATTTGCAGAAAACAGAAAGGTTTAGGAGAAAGAAGAAAAAAATAATGAGGGGGAAAAATCCTCGCAATAAGAAAATAAAAATTAATAGAAATCTCAGAATTTCTAGATCAGGCAAGGTATGGATATAGCAATTCTAGAGTCATTAACTGCATGTATTGGTACAGGCTGGGGGATGTCTGCTGGAGAGGAGCTCTGAGGAGAAGGACCTGGGGGTCCTGGTGGCTGACAGGTTGACCATGAGCCAGCAGTGTGCCCTGGTGGCCAAGAAGGCCAATGGGATCCTGGAGTGCATTAAAAGAAGCGTGGCCAGCAAGTCAAGGGAAGTGATCTTCCCCCTCTACGCTGCCCTGGTCAGGCCTCACCTGGAGTACTGTGTCCAGTTCTAGGCTCCACAGTACAAAAAAGACAGGGATCTCCTGGAAAGAGTCCAGCAGAGGGCCACAAAGACAATATGGGGCCTGGAGCATCTTCTCTGTGAAGACAGGCTGAGAGACCTGGGTCTGTTCAGCCTGGAGAAAAGAAGACTGAGAGGGGAAACTTATCAATGTTTATAAATACCTGAAGGGTGGGAGACAGAGGGATTTGGCCAACCTCTTTTCAGTTGTTTGTGAGGACAGGACAAGGGGCAATGGCCACAAAATTAAGCACAGGAAGCTCCACACCAGCATAGGTTAGAACTTTTTCATGGTGAGGGTGATGCAGCACTGGAACCGGCTGCCCAGGGAGGTTGTGGAGTCTCCTTCTCTGGAGATATTCAAGACCCGTCTGGATGCCTACCTGTGCAGCCTGCTCTAGGGAACCTGCATTGGCAGGGGGGTTGGACCCGTTGATCTCTTGAGGTCCCTTTCAACCCCTACGATTCTGTGATTCTGTGATTATTTCAGTAAAAGCATGGAGAATTTTGTTTTGGAATAGTTATTTTGTTGGATTTCCAGGTAACAGTAGATATAAGAGGTAGAGACTGCTCAATTGCATTTTGGGAGCACCGTACCTGTTGCTATTCTGACAGTGGTGAGAGAACTATGTACAACAGACTTTGGTACTTAATAATAAATAAAAATAATAATAAAAAAACAACACAAAAAAAATACCTCACTGTGCTAACTCAACAGTTACAGATGTAATAGTCCCATTACATCTGCTTAGTCTATGTGCATATGTGGCACAAAAATACTGCAAAAGAAACAATAAAAGGTCTCATTTAAAATATGGTTATTATTCCACTGAATATAGTTTCTAATTGGTACTCAAATCTTTGCACGCTTACCTACAGTCAAAAATGAACCAGCTCTTTCTTTGTTAAAATTACATATTTTTTTTTTTTCATGACTTTGGGTCAGCTTTTTACTGCCTCTGCTTTCAGGTAATCACCTAATATTCCAAGCAAAGACAAGCAACTCTTTTGTTTGTTTTTAAAATATGGTGTAGATTAATGGTCTCAGACTGAATTTAGTGAGTTGGAGGTATGAATTTAATTCCTGTCAGGAACAGAAAGGGTTTGGATGAAGTTATACTACTGACTCTAAATCTCATAACTGCTGAACTCTTGGCTAATATCAGTTGTCCCTGATTTGAAGGAAACACTTCACCTCCTCTTTTGTCAGAAAGAACTTAGGCTGCATCATTCACAGGAGGTCTGAAAAGTTTTGAGTGAAGAACAGAGCTCCTTACAGCCAGAGATGCCTTGAGAAGGGCAGGACTCATGCAGTCTCATCAGCCAAGAAGGCAAACTTGCATCACCCTTGTGGGACCCCAGCTTCTCCTTCCAAATAGATTAAACAGAAAGTGGTATAATTATGAACACCTAGCAATGCAGATGGGGAGGAAAAGGTCTTTAGCTGGACCACGTTAGTAAAACACATTTCCACACAGTATTTTCCATTGCCTAACTCAGAAGAGTCCTTGTTCACTGTGCTGACTGATAGATCTGAGGTAGCTGATTCTTCCCCTAGACTGTACAAAGGACGTAGCTGAAGGCTATGGATTTTTCTCTGGTATTACCTGTCTTATTTCCTTTCTAAATACAAATTTTGTGTTTCTTTGGGAAATATGGGAGTTAGACTTCTAAACACTACTAAAGTCTGATCATCAATTGCACAGCAGTGTGTTACCTATGACAAGAACAAAGCTGCCATGAATGCTTTTGAAGAGTGAGAATCAATACAACTTCTTCTGCAGTATATGAAGCACAAACAAATACAATGGTGATTTTGCATGTTTCCCTTGTCTGATAGTTTCCCTAGTCTATTACATGTTTATTGCTAAGATTGATCAAAAAACTATACTAGTTCTTTCTAATTTTAAATCAAGGTTTGCTAACTTGTGATTGAAATATCTAGAGAGCTGGAAAAATAAAACAGGATTTCTTCCTTTTCCTCCAGCTTCCTTGTACAGCTTCAGATAAGCCTTTTGTTGTTGTTTGTTAAATATATTACTGTTAATGAAACAGTTAATATCTCATTTTCATGGAAATTTCTTATCACTTCAAAAACAACATTTCTTTTTATCCCAGTTTAAATGATGAGTGGCTTTTGATGTTTCAGAAATTGTTTCCCCACTTCACAACTTGTAAAAGTGAGCACATCATTGCCTGCATGATCTCATCATAAAGTTGTAATATGTATGCTAAATAATTAGTGGTAGGTAGCATACATAGAAATATTCAGTATTGTTATCTTGTACAACATAAACAAATCTTAAGAAACAACACTAAAATTTACTTGTTACATGTAAGCAAGCAGTGATACTAGTCACTGTGCTGTTTCACAAACACAGAACAAAAAGCCTGTTCCTAAATCTCTGCATTCAATCCAAGTGCCCTCTGCCATTTCTAAATCACAGGAAGTCCTGAATATGGAAAGTCTGAAGCTCCTACTAAATTTTAAAATGTTAAATCGGTGCAATTTCCACATTTGTCTTGCCTGAAACATTTACTGAAACATGTTATTTTCTCTGCCAGAAATCAAATGTATTCCATATAGTATAATGAAGGACAAAAGTGTGTTTATTTTAAACTGAAAAGAAAATGATCTGTTGAACACTTTGAAATTTATTTTATTTTATTTAATGCATGAACCAGCAAAATATAGTATGGATAAAGACAACACTACCTTTGCCAGAAGATAATCACAAGTTTTGAAACAGCACAGCAATAACACTTTCCATGATGCTGTGATTAGAGACCTCCTAAGTACTCAAGAAAAAGAAAAAGGGATTATAGTTTAGATGGTAAATAATAAAATGCTCAGTCTAGTATAGCTAAGAAGAAATAACCTTTTTATTTCTTGATATATATTTTTAAATATTATGCTGCTGATGTTTATTCATCTGTACTGAACCAAATACTGTCCTTGCAGTTCTTTTGTAACTAGAGATACACCTTCAATGAAAGACAAACTATTGTCCTTCTTTAAGAATAGTGGGGAGTGAAATAGACCCAAAATGTGTTGCAAAGCCACAGTCCCACAGACACACTTTAAGCAGCCGATCATCCTCTTACATGGCATGATAATTTCTTTTTCAGTTTTAATAAGGTTGTGTGTACTGGGTACTTTGACAAACTCTTTTCTGTTTCTGTCCTTACATTTCGGGCATGATTTGCATTCATGAGACTGTTAATTATAAAACTGTTAAAAAGACATGGAGATATTACAAGACAGTGGTTTAAAGCATCCCTTCATGAAATTTGCAGCAAGCTTTTGGCTTTTGGATTCTTTATTGATTTTCAGGGAATACATGCTGGTGGAAGGTATACATAGAGAAACACAAATGTCTTTGAAATACCTTTAATGCTGACATAAAAGAAATATTGAGACACGTTGATTAGTTTGTGTCATCTACATAAATATAGTAACATAAAGTTCTTTGACTCCAAAATTACATCTTAGTATAAATCCCTGATCATAAATTTGACAGTCCTGGCTACACTGAGCAGTCTCAGTAACTATAGGGTAACAAAGGGTCTAGAGGGGAAAACATACGAGGAGTAGCTGAGGGGAGGCAGCCTACAGCTCATTGCAGCCTATAGCTTCCTCACGAGGGGAGCAGAGGGGCAGGCAATGATCTCTTCTCTTCAGTGACAGGACCTGAGGGAATGGCATGTAGCTGCAATAGGGGAGGTTCAGGCTGGGTGTTAGGAAAAAGTTCTTCACTGAGCTCAGGAACAGGCTACGTTTCTATATTAAAACAAACAAACAAAAAATACTAAAGATACAATCAGAAGTGACATGTTCAGCAAAATATCTTTATAATTATACATATGAGGAATTTGATGAAGTTGACAATTGGTACTTTCAACTAACTGTCAATTTTTTAAAGGCAGAAAATGTAGGCCAACCAAATGAGTTATTTATTTCAAGATATACAATGTGGTATTTAAGAGTACATATTCAGACGAAAAGAGAGGATGGAAAAAATAACTTACACCATTGAATATCTTATTCTTTCATTTTTAAAGTAAACATATATGGACGGTAATGATGGATATGTTCAATCTCAGGACAAAAAGCATTTAACTAGATCTGGGTTTATGAAAAACAAAAAACTTAGCTATTTGATGCATTATTTTAGATTGCTTGAATATTATAGTATTGGAGTTTTGATAAACCAAAGAAGAAGAATGCCAATCTATAGGTGTCTGGTCTACTGTATCAAGATCAATAAAAGTAGTGATATGCCAATAAGCCATTTAAACAGTCTGAGAACAGGATTTATTTATTTATTTATTTTGCTTGAGCCATACAATATGAGGTTCAGTCTATTACAGAAATAAGAATGAAGAGTTCATTTGAGATATTAAAAGAATAGCTCAGTATTACGATACCCAATTGTGAACTATATTAAAATGTTAACAATAGCTTGCAGTTACTACATAATGGAATGTAATGATAGATTTCTTCTGTTTGTGAAATAGGAAGACAGACTTTTAAAATACATTTATATAAACTACTTTGTTTTACTGTTTTCTAGAAAAGGTAATGCAAATGCAAAGTGCTGTTCTTAGTGGAAGGAATTTTATGTCCTGGAATTAAAGCATTACTCCATGGATCTTCTCTGCAAACTTTTTATTTTTTTTCTCAAATAGAAACATTGGTTTGGGGAATTACTGGCACATCTTTGTAACAACTGTTACATATTCAATTATATATGAAAACTCAGATATATAAAGAAGAAATACCATAAATGGTTTTAATACTCTTTGGAGGTGGATATACTTATAGGAAATTACCTAAATAATATGATACACATGTGATTTATTGCAATAACACCTATGGTAAGATGCAATATCTAATATTGCTCATACAAACATTTCATCAATGATTGTGCCTCAGAAAATAAAAAATGAAACATGAGGTAGTATTTCCACTGGGAAACTAGACATTCAGAATAGGGTAGAGCATTTTGTTTTTCCTATTTATTGAGAGATTTTATGTTTATGAGACCTATTTTCTTCAGGTAAATATAATTTCTTTTGAATGCTGCCTTCACTTAATTTGTTAATGCTGTAATGAACATACCTGATGTGCAACAATATTTTCAGGTGCCTTCACAGTGTTTTTCAAAATAGTACTTGATGTGTCTTGGATTTTTCTAGTATAGGTGAAAGAGAAGAAAAGAACAAACTTGGATACAACAAATCAATAAATGATTTGCAGTACTGGCAGCTAGGTGACTCATGAGGGTCATGCTCAGAAAAAAAAAAAAAAAAAAAAGTAATAAGCTTTTCCACTTTTTACACAGAAACTAAATATATAGGAAACCATATAATCAGAAAGCTTTGATTTCACCTTTAACCCAAAGGGCTTGTTCAGACAAGCACATTGACCGATGTTCTTGGATAGAGCAACTGTCGTGTTCTCTGGAGCTGATGTGGCCTGTTTCCTTCTGAAGCTCCCTCAGGGAGCTACATCTGCACCTTCTCTATTGTGGGTTTATTATCCTCTATTATATGTGCCATTAACTTTAAAATTCATTTTTATACAGCATACTGAATTCATTTGAAGAGCTACTTCCATATGTTTTGAAATAATCTTTAATTTGGATTTTCTTGTTTAGTTCTGTTTTTCTGATTACTTACTGATCTGTAGAGGGTTACGACATGGTATCTTCTGTATCTGTAAAGCTTTTATTGACCATAATAAATACCATTGCCTGCTTGAATATCAGTTAGGTAAGGTTCACAGTAGTTTCATGATTTACTAATAAGCCAACGTCATTGCATGGGTGGGAGTAGAAATCAGATTTCATAACCTATTCAGAGGTTCTTGTTTAGGTATCTCAGGGAAAAATGGCAATTCCCTTTCCAATAATTACATAGGGAACTTAGATATTCTAGAGAACTGAAATTCTAGTTATATTTTTAAAATCAGATTAGGATGGACTGTTTCCTAATAATCCTTCCAGATTTTAAAGGTCATGTTTTGGAACAATATAATTTCTTCTGTTAAACATTAAGCTCATGATTTACAAGGTCTAGGCTCTAAAAACTGAAAGAAATTTGACTGTTTCACTGATTTAAAATGTAGGACACCTGGATATTTTAATCATAATTTCTTATATATTAAATGATGAAGATTTTACCTCAATTAAATTATGTCAAGACTCAGGTTTTAGATTGCACCATAGACAGAGAAAAACAGAGACCATGAAATCACCATTTGGAATAAGATGCAGCCAAATAAACCAAGGAAATGATCCAAGTCTTTGGCAGTGAAAAGGTGATTCCTCTGCCAAATTGAATTTAGGAATAAATTGTTTTCAATTCCACATTGAAATCTCAATGTGATCTTAACATGCAGCATCAGCTAAGGAAACAAAGTGCTTGAGACAAGGTTGTTTCTAGTGTTTCTGAGATCTTTAGGGTAGTCTGTTTGGTCTCAAATCTATTAATGTTTCAAACAGAGAAGAAAGGAAAGAAGTAAAGAAAAGTTGATTACTTCAATCAATTCCACAGTAACGAAAGAACAAAACATGAAGAAAAACCTGAGTTTGCAAGAAACTAGCTGAAGCCACGAAACATAAGATTTTATTATAATCATTTTCCAGATACTGAACAGTGAGTGTTACAAGTTTGCTGATAACACAGGTGATCATATTCTCCCTGGGTCCCATGTAGAAAACCACAAAGAAGGATACTTACCTATTTGCAGGTAGAAATCATTGAAGAGACTGCTAGGAACAGAAAAAAAATATTCCAAATCCACATACTGGAAAAAATATTTTAATTCAGAGTTAGTCCTCTGTTAATTAAAAATAAAAAAAAAAAAAAAAAAAAAAAAAAAAAAAACATAAAAATTGCAGTTTTAAATAGCAGAATGACATTCCATCCACTTAAGTGAGACGCAATGCCAATCTACACCAAAAACAGAGTTATGATTTCAGGTGGGTAAGACTTATAATATGCCACTATTACATTTCTACTTTCCAGCTATCACTACAACTCTCAGTGATGCCAATGCATTAGCAACTTGTCCTTCTCAGTATTTGTTATCCTGTTATTAGAATGTGATCTTCAAACTATTTCAACAAACATGTTCTATATTAATTGAGACCATATCAAGAAACACTAAAAAGTGGAGAACCAAAAATCATTCCCTAACGGAACCTCAGCAGAAATGTCTCCACTCATTATCACCTCCTCAGTAACAATTAGTTTGAGATATGTCAATGAAACAATTTTTAAAAAGTCTGATGTGTAACTGATTAATTCCCTAATGCAATCTTATTACTCAAAATGTTATGTAGAATAAAAATGCCTTGGAGAAAATGGTATGATAAAGCAAAGGAATTACTTTTATCAATATGTAATTCTGTCAACAAAACAAAACTACAAAAACAACACAAGAAAAAATAAAACACAAGGAAAAAACAACAACAACAACAAAAAAAAAACAGCACAATGGTTTGGGTTGATAAGACTTACTTTCCATGAAGCCATGCTGGATATAAATCAATTATATTTTCATTCTCTGAATCTTTATTGGTAGAGTCCCAAAATAACCATGTAGTCATTCCAGTTATTCTACATGATGGTGATTAGATATAGGTTGATAATGAATGCAATATTCTTAATTGAACTCTTCTATCTGGCATATGGAACTATGACCCATATTTAAGAAGCAAAAACATCACTGCCTTCAACTCAGCAATTTGGAAAACAGGAAGAGCCAGGCTGCCTACAGCATATTATGACGGTATGACAGAAAGATTAAATCTATCACATTTCTCATCCCATAGTCATGCTGGTCATTGTGCTAAGTAACACATACTGGTCTAAGTAGCCTGTAGCATCCAGTAGTGGTGCAGAAAGTTCTAGACATGTTTGCATGTTTTTAGCTTCTTCCTGCATATGAAAATATAATAATAGGATGCCAATATCCAGCGGTAAATTCTTTCATATATACAAGGTACAAAGTTGAAAGAGACAGAAAACCCACCAGAAGATCTTTAACAGTGGCTATTTCTTTGAGAGAAGCCTGAAAGCATTGGACATGTAAAAAATTGTGAGTATATAAAGCTTAAAGAAGCTGTGTATAACTTCTAAAGATATTTTATTATCCTTTTAGCAAGTTGCTCTTTTAATGTTATTGAATATGTTAACATTCTATTACCTGAATCACATTTAAATGTGAAACTTCATATTATCCTATAAAGCTGTTAGCTGTTAAGTTTCAATTCTGCTGGCTGTTTTATCGAAAACAAAAACAAAACAACAACAACAAAAAACAAAGCAAAACAACAACAACAACAACAAAAAAAAACACCTTATATGATTATTTTATTTTATTTTAAATACAGCAGTGGACATTCAAAGTAGGTCTTTTTCATGTCATCAGATTGAAGAACAAAAATTGACTGCAGGATTTAAGAGATCAGTTCTTCTTTACTTACTTGGACAAAATATGCATTGATTTTCAAGGGACAAGTCCACAAAGAAAAAATGCAGGAACAGGCTCTGCAGCAACGTGTTATGTAGTCAGATATATTAGTGAAGATACATGTGTTGTTTCAGTCACTACCAAAAACAACTAATATCCAGGTATAGGTCAGGAGCAATGATAAACCCCTATGCAAACCCTCAGTGTTTTCTGTCATGGCAGTCATGAATGGAAACATTTGAGCTGCATCTTTCCTTCTCTGTGTTCCCACATAGATCCTGTTTCAATTCATATGCCAATCCCAACTGAAATATCCATTATTATTCCTACAGACGCACAGTAATTAAAAAAGAAATAAAGGAAAGAAAGAAACATTATTTTTTAATAGCTTCAGAGTTCATTAAAAACATCTCCCTATTGGCCCTTTCAGATAATGTTATTAATCCTTTCACAAATACTGAAATTCATGCCAAATATTTCCATGCAGATAGAGATACCTTTGAAAAACCAATCCCAAGATACCTCCTCAAGGTGTATTTCCCAGTACCTCGCGTAATCAAGAATGTTATCCTAAGTGAATCTGATGCTATATTATATTTAATTTATATTTAATTAATTTTATTTATTATTTATTATTCATTTTTATTTAATTAATTATATTTAATTAATTTAATTTATGCTTATTATGTTTAAAATTTCCTGCTTAGAGAACATTAATTAAGTAATTCCAATGTTTAAGGACTAAATCACCAATGAGACAGGCAGAGGACAGAAGGCTTTGTGTTGGTTCTTTTATCGTAACACTGCAAAACTGGTCAGTGTAGGCATGCCTTTGGGAGCTTCTGCAGGCCTTCACTTGCTGTTTACTAGGACAAGATGCTGACACTGAGAGATGAAACAGGGGTCTTTAGAATTTGGGGTGTAAAATCCAAGATAGTTTCTGTTGCTGTCTCTTCCAGAAAGCCTGGAGGTAGATATGTATTATTTTTATGATTTGTCAGGTTTTTTTTGTATAAATTTTCTACCTCTAAGTTTTCCAAAATGATCGCTGAAATTAAAATTAGATCACCACTGCTATTATTATCGTGAAACTGGAGAGAAAACATCAGAGGAGGAAAATATTTCTATTTAAATATGAAAAACATAATTTTTATTGAAGATTACACCTATTGAAATAACAAATGGAATTACCAATGAGCATCGTTCTGAACAGGAAAGACGTATAATTTATATAGTCCAAAAGGTCCAAGAAAAATGTAGTGCCACAGAAAGTTAATTTTCTGTTTTGACAAGAAAGTACAGGATTAAAATTAAGTGACAAATATTACTTTCATTTGCACGTAATGTCTGTTGACTCAAAAATAGAGTATTAATCAAGAAAAGTTTGATCAGCTCAGTATCAGTAGCTCAGTGTCAGTATGCACCAGCAGACATCACACCTTGAATGAAGAGGCATGAAAACTGCAGCTGCAATCAAGCTAAAAATAACAGCAAGGATGAGATTAATCTTATACTTCTTGATTTCTATGAGAACTTCAAGTTCCTGACTTTAAGTCAGAAAATGCAAGCAGGACACATGTTGTGTGAGATTGTTCACAATCTGATTCCAGAGATATCTTTGGTGTGAGTCCTATGTAACCTCCACCAGATCTTCTGCTACTTCAACATATCTGAGCCTCAAAAAGAGAATTTTTATTTCTCATTATAGTGTGGGATCAATTGATCTTCACCAATATTTAGAAACTGGATTGTGCAATGCTTAGTCATAATGTGAAAGAAACACACAGTAAAAACTTTTGCTAAGTTCATTATATTTATATATTTTTATTATATTATATATTTTATTATATTACATATTTTATTATATTATGTATTTTTATTATATCATATATATTATATATATTTATATTTATATATTTATTATACATAATGGACCAATATGTATACCAAAATGGCATAATTTAGCTATATATATTTTTTTTTCTTTTCAAAATTCATTCAGTTTTATAAATACCCCAATTTTTTGATGCCTAGTCTGATATAGGAACATGACTATTACAAATGCTTTCCACTATAAGTTCTTCATCCTTCACATGAACAACAGCAACATACAGTTTTACAATTTATCACAATTTAGAATTAGGCTTGTATCTGCAAAACTTAGAATGACTGTAGTTAATACTCTACATTAAAAAATGAACTACTTTTCACTGTGTTACCGCTGTGGTCTGAAGATAAATAAAAACATTGACATATTAATAGCACTACAGATGAAATTGAAAGTGATTTTAAATATAAAAGAATAATCTGAAATAGGATTACCAGAACAGATCCTGGCTGTGATGAGAAACAAACAAAAACAAACAAACAAACAAACAAAAAGTTGCACAGCTAGGAAAAAAAAAAAAAAAAAAAAAAAAAAGTTATTCCACATTTTCAACCAGTCTCCTGGGTTAAAAAGTGCAAACAGAAACAACATAGAGGATCCATTACAGAAGACGGTGATGAATGAAATTCAGTAGTAAAATTATTTTGGCTGTGCCAGTTCAAGCAACATTAAAATAATTTGGAAATTCAGTAGGAAAATCTAAATTAATCTAAATTATTTTTGGATAGTAAACAGAAGAGACAAAAATGGAAAATAGAAATATCTAGATGTGTAGAAAATGAAAAATAAATCTCCTTGACAATAATATGTATTTGTTTATAGAATGCCTTTATATATATACGTGTGTGTGGTGCTCAAGATTTATAAATTCTCTTTTCCTATTTGCAGGATCTTTTGACTTCTATAGAATTCACTCTGTATGATGAAATTCCCTGTTACACAGGTGGTGCTTTTAGGCTCTATAACTGTACAGTCTGTACAGTGAAATTCTAGCTCCTCTGAAGAGAATAGAAAAACTCACTTCTGGTTAGCTTAAGAAATGCAGATTTCCTCTTTGCGAGTGTAGACTTTCCATTTAATTCCTTCTCCTTCTGTTAGAATATTTTGAAAAGGCATCACTGTGACGTTGTACTTATCACAGGAACAAGGACAGGCAAGCGTGAATAATATATTGTTCTAGAAATAGCTGCTAAAGGCATGATGTCACAATGATCCTGTGTGGTGGTTTTACTCGGGTGGGCGGCTGAGCTCCACCACAACTTCTCTCTCTCTCCCCCTCCTCAAAGAGGAGAGGGGAGAAAATACGATAAAAGAGGCTGAAGGGTTGAGATAAGGACGAGGAGATCTCACAGTAATTATTGTGACAGGCAAAACAGACTCAGCATAGGGAGACAGTAAGATTTATTGCCTATTACTAGTGAGATAGACAAGCAAGAAACAAAGGAAAGAAACTAAAAGCACCTTCCCCCCTCCCCCATCCACCCCCTTCGCCCCGAGCAGTACAAGGGAACGGGGTAATAGGGGTTATGGTCAGTCTATGGCGCTTCTTTGCCGCCACTCCTTCTCAGTCACTCTTGTCCCCTGTACTGTGGGGTCCCTACCACAGGATGCAGTCCTTGCTGAACTGATCTGGTGTGGGCTTCCCACAGGCAGCAGCTCTTCAAGGACTGCTCCAGATATGGGTCCGTACCGCAGGGTCCATTCCTCAGGAGCAAACTGCTCCAACCTGGGTCCCCCACAGGCAGCAGCTCCTGCCAGGTCACCTGCTGCTGCGTGGTCTCCTCTCCACAACCTACAGGTTCGGCCTGGAATCTGCTCTGGCAGGGGTCTTCCACAGGCCGCAGTCTCCGTTGGTGCAGGTCCACCTGCTCCACCGTGGTCTCCTCCACGGGCTGCAGCATGGAACCCTGCTCCACCGTGGTACTCCATGGGCTGCAGGGGGACAGCCTGCTTCACTGTGGTCCTCACCACAGGCCGCAGGGGACTTCTGCTCCAGGGCCTGGAGCACCTCTCCCCCTCCTTCTTCACTGACCTTGGCACCTGCAAGGCTGTTCCTCACTCCTGTCACTCTCCCAGCTGCTGTGTGGTGCAGCGTTTTTTTTTTCTGCCTTAATTATGCTCTCACAGAGGTGCAAAACAACATTACTTATTGGCTCAGCTCTGGTCAGCAGTGGGGACCTTACCAAACATGGGGCAGCTTCTAGATCCTTGTCACAGAAGCCACCCCTATGGCCCCCTGCTACCAAAACCTTGCCATGTAAACCCACTACATCCTGCTGCAGAAAAGTTCTTCCTTTGTTCCATTTGCATTCAAAAAGAAAAGAAAAAGTTACCCTTGTAGAAAACGCTTTTGTTGTCCTTTCTTTGCAGATGTGTGGGGACGAGTTACCCTACTCATTCCTATGTTCCTCAAGATGATTTCCCATCCAACCTCTTCTAGGAGATATGTCTGAAGAATACTGAATATTCTCAGTAGAACCTAAAGAGTTTTATCAGTAAGTCATAAGGCTTACTGTTTTGCTTAACAGGTACAAAAGCAGAATTTATCTTAAAAATTTATTAAAAGTTTCTGACATTCCCTGTCATTTGCATGATTTTGTATGAATGGAATTGCTAAGTTTAATTCTCACATGGAGACCAATTTGAACTGAATACTACGATAGGACTATGTCTAAAAATGATTATCAAAATTAAGTTGCAGAACAGTACAAAAATTCTGAATCAGACCCCACATTTGCTATCATTTGGACTTGTCATTTCTGTTAACTAATATAATATCTAGCAGCATTTTACAGGTTTCATATATCTTCTTTAGTGGTAATCAAATACAAGGCTTTTTGTAAAGTCTAAAGTCAAGTGTTTGCATTGTGGCAAAACTAAAAGCACTTCACCTTCATTAAACCAGTGTGGCCTTTAAGAGATAAGTGTTTAGAATGGTGTTATAAATATGTGTTGTTAAAATAAGGATAATTACCAAGATAATTACTATGAATGGAAGCTAGTTATAGAGCCATCAGAAGAACATATTATAACTGTTCAGTTAATTAGTGTAATTATTTCTCAGGTAGGAGAAGTATTAAATATTTGCTTTTGTTTTCCTTATGCAGTCTCAAATAACAAGATAAAAACAACTATTTGAGAATTATGCACATTACCATTCTAAACCATTTCTGGTTTTTAGTCATTTGTTTACAGAAAATACAATAAGTTAATTTCTGTCACTTTTTACATTTTATGAGTTATAGAACACATTTAATCAATGTATGGAAAATACTTTCATAGCTCACAGGCACTATCTACTCATAAGGGCAATAGACAGCTACATAAATATTTCCAACCTTTTTCTTTATCGATGTTTAACATTTGCCAAGCTGCAGGAATTTATTGTTAATAATTAATCCTCTTTATGTTACCTAACTGCTAAGTGGTTGTTACCTTACTAAAGTTTCCAAGCTATCAAAGGTGCAGTGGTAGGGAATTAAGCACTAGAGTGGTAAATGTACAAGCCATTCATATTAGGAATAACTGCAGTCTTGCATTTGTCTTGTCTTTGCTATTTCTTATAGCCAGACTTCATGTAGCATTTGCTGAGAATTATTCAAGCACTCACTTTTTCCTTAAAGGTACATAACAATAGATTTAGCCAAAGGATATTAATTGTCTCTGTGTTACAATATGTTTACCAGTACATCTCTTTATTTTTTTATTTTTTTATTTTTGGTGGGATAGAGAGTACAAAACAACTTAAAACATTTTTCTGCTTTCTACGCTTACACACAAGTGTCTTCTCTTTTCTATTCTCTCTTACCTGAATCTTATTCTAGCTACTAGGCTCAAAATCATAGCTCCTGCAATTCTTGTTTTCTGTGTATTTCTTTGCACTGTAACTGGAACTTAGCTATCTTCCTCTTGAAATTCAAATCTACTTGGATAATTTCTACAGCTACTTTGCCTAAGTATGAATTTGGATCTTGTCAGCAGCTAAGAATACAAGAAATACATTGACATATAACACCTGGCACAATGCAATTATGATCAGAATCCTTGGTCTCACTGCAACGAAATAAAGAATGGTAAAGAATGGGAAATATATTAAAAAACGATAAGTGTAAGAAGCAAAATTCTCCCATGAATCACTGAATGATATAAACTAATGTTTGTTTAATAATTTTTTTTCATTTCATTTATGATTCTCCAGTGTAGTGGCAAATTCTCATCTGATCACACTTAAAATCCATTACTAACAATAAGTAAAATACTATGTCCCATGAATACATACTCTGGTGACAGAGAAGCTGTGGTGGTTTCATTCCTTACTACTACTTCCTCCTCCCCTGAGTAACACAGGGGAGATGAGGACTTGGACTACCTTCAATCCACAATGCTTTGTTTCTTCTGCTCCTTCCTCCTCACACTCTTCCCCTGATCCACTCTAGTGTCACTCCCATGGGATACAGTACTTCATGACCTGTTCCAATGTGGGTCCTTCTGACGGGGTGCAGTTCTTCAAGAACTGCATGGGTCCTTTACATGGGCTACAGTCCTACCGGGAACAGACTGCTCCAGTGTAGATCCTCAACAGGCTGCAGTTCCTGCTGGAAAACATTCTCCCGTGTGGGCTCTTCTCCATGAACTGCAGTTGTGGCCAGGAGCCTGCTCCTGCAATGACTCTCCACAGTCTGCAGCTTCCTTCAGGCCACATCCAGCGGTATAGGGTCCTTCATGGACTAAAGTGTGGATATCTTCTTCAGTGTGGTCCTCCATGGGGCTGCAGGGGGAAACCTGTTTCACCATGAGCCTCTCCACAGGCTGTAAGGGAACTTCTGCTCCAGCACCTTGAGTACCTCCTCCCCCTCCTTCTTCACTGACCTTGGCATCTGTAGTATTGTTTTCTCTCACATTTTTCTCACTCCTCTCTCCCAGTTACTCTGTAGGTTTTTTTTTGTTTTGTTTTTTTTTTTTTTACATTTTCTTAATTATGTTACCACAGACGAGCCACCACCATTGCTGATGGGCTCAGTTTTGCTCTGCGGTGCTGTCTGTTTTGGAGCCAGCTGGAAATGGCTGTCTCTGACATGGAGGCAGCCCCTGGCCTCTTCTTACAGGGGCCACAACTACAACACCCACTTCCCCACTCCTTGGCAACGAAAACCTTGCCATGTAAATCCATTAGAGGAGCAGAAACCCTACTGCTGCTCACTATTACTGCTGTTAGCTGTTATTGGCTAGGTAAATGAAAGGAGAGCAATGAATATTTTTTTACCTTGGCTCACTTCAGTGAGGTTTTTGACACCATCTTCCATTACATCTTCAGAGAAGTTGGTGATGTACAGACTGGATGAGTGGACTGTGAGATGAATTGAAAACAAGTTGAACAGCCTGGACTAGAAGGTGGTGATCAGCATCACAAAATCTTATTGGAGGCCAGTAATTAATGGTGTACATCCCCAGTACATGAGACATAGTGCTACTGGAGAGAGTCCAGCAAAGGATCACCAAGATTAAATGACAGGAGTATCTGTTCTAGGAGGAAAGGCTGAGACTGCTGGGACTGTTCAGCCTGGATAAGAGAAAGTTCTGGAGAGATCTTATTAATGTACACAAATGCCTGAAGGAAGGCTGGAAAGAAGGTGGAGTCAAGCTCTTTTTAGTGTTGTCCGGTGACAGGATAGCACCAATCTGATGGACAGAAGCATCCAAGAGATTCCTCCCACCTGGTCCTCCAGATCACAGAAACAAGACTAAGCACAGTAGCAGTAGCAATGCACATCTGAACACACACAGTTACTTGTCATACCCAGCAAGTTCCTTGGTTCTGTACAGTAGTTTCTCATATTCTACTCAATTAGCATAACCTCAAGGCCTACTTGGTTGCTTACAACCTTAATGCTCAGCACATTGCCTTGTGCTGAACTGATATTAATATTGATATCTTGTACTCTGACACCTGTGGTAGTTTTACCCTGCTAGGCAGCTAAACTCTATGACAACTTCTTTCTCACTCCCCATCCTCAAAGGAAAAGGGGAGAAAATGTAGTGGAAAGGGCTCAAGGGTTGAAATAAGGGCAGGAAGATCACTCACCAGTTAAATCATGAGCAAAACTCAGCATAGGAAGATTAATATAATTTATTGCTTATCACTAGCAGAATAGAAGTGAGAAACTAAAATCAAACTAAGAACACCTTCACACCCCCAGTCCACCCTTTTCTATATTGTCCCCCTGAGCAGTGCAGGGGAATGGGAATTGGTGGCTGTGGTTACTCCTTAACACTTCATCTCCTCCACTCTTTCATTGTTTTCATTATCAGTCTCTTTCCCTTATCCAACATGGGGTGCCTCCCACAGGATGCCATCCTTCCCAAACTGATCCTGTGGGGCCTTCCCACAGGCAGCAACTCTTCAAGAACTGCTCCAGCGTGGCTCTGTATCATGGGGTCCATTCCTCAGGAGCAAACTGCTCCAGCATGGGTCCCCCACGGGTGGCAGCTCCCCCCATACCCCTTGCTGCTGTGTGGGCTCCTCTCCATGAGCTGCAGCTCTGGCCCGGGGCCTGCTCCTGTGGGGGATCTCCATGGGCGCAGACTCCTCCAGGCCACATCCACCTGCTCCACTGGGGGCTCCTCCACAGGCTGCAGCAGAGATCTGCTCCGCCATGGGACCCGTGGGCTGCAGGGGGACAGCCTGCTCCACCAGGGGCCTCTCCACAGGCTGCAGTAGAACTTCTGCTCTGGCACCTGGAGCACCTCCTGCCCTCCTTCTGCACTGACCTTGGTGTCTGCAAGGCTGTTTTCTCACGTTTTCTCACTCCTCTCTCCAGCTGATGTTGGAGTTTTTTTTTCCCCTTTCTTAAATCTGCTCTCACAGAGGCAAAACCAGCATCACTCATTGGCTTGGCTCTGGCCAGCAGCAGTCCCTTTTGACATTTCCTTCCTTATCTTAGATTCCTCTACTTCCAAGCAAGAGAACTAATGACTTCAGAGAACTTCTTCTGCTGATTTCAGTAGACCTTCAATGTCAATTGCACTGCTTTTGATTTCACTGAAACTCATTTCATTTGACAAGGTCATGGATGTTCATCTTTCTTCCAGTGCAACCTTTCACTTTGGTCACTCAAAGGTCATGATCTTAGAATTTTATTGGAACTGAAGTATAGAAAGACTTGAACTAAGACAATTCTGAGCAGAGATGGGACTTTGTGTTTAGCTGATTAAAACACTTTGCAATTTACAGTAAAAGCAGGTATTTAGCTATGGTGTTCCAAGAAAGTGGAAATTCATTATATGAAATTTTGTGTGCTGTGCTTTTTCCAGTTAGAAGCTGGTGGTATCTATCACTACTTTTCTTTTTTTATATTTTTATTTATTTATTTTTTTTTTATTTTTTCCATCACAGAAGAGGTTTTAAACATGCCTCTGATCACTCTGACATGTTACCAAATCTTATTTCTTGAATGAGTAGAAGAGGAACTAACTATATCAAAGGCTATATGTGAACCAGGCATTTATTTCTGCAACTGTCTACTCCAATAGATTTCAATCAACCAAATCCTTTCCCTGAAATCCTCAGGTACCTATCCACAATACACTTGATATCTTACATCTGCTCAGGCATTTTTCCCCATTTAACTACTCAAGACTTTTTTGTTTGGTTGGTTTTGTTATTAATTAGACACCCATCTGTGATTTCTTAAATCTTTTACTGAACTTCTTTTATTTGAACCAATGAAGCACAACTTCCCTTCTATTCAACCATTTGTTCTTAATTGACCTAACCAGATGAAAGATCCTACCAGTTAGCTAATTTCTTCAATTAATGAAGCCAGCTGTCTCATAGTCATGTTATTGATCATTTTCAAGTCTAAACATCTGTTATTCCAAGCATTTTAATGGTCATTTCAAATTGCCCCAGATATCAAGAATAATTATTATACTGTCTGCTTATTAATTTCATTAATCCCAGGCATTTCCACTTCTCTTATTACTCTAATACTCCAACATGTTCTTCTTTAGAGAAAAAAAAAAAAAAAAAAAGAAAGAAAAAAGAAAAAAAGCACCCTTCCACCCTTCCATAGGTAGGAAACCAAAAGATATTGCTTTATCCTTTTATTGCTGTATCCTTTCACAAATCTTTCATTCAGAACTCATTGCCAGCACGTTGCCTAGCAAACCTTTGCTTTGTAAGGGGCTACTGCCTTTCTGTTTTAAACCAATGTTTCCTTCCATTTTCCTTCCAACTAGGTATGGCTTTACTTATTATACTATAAATTATTTAGGTTAGACACTCTATCAGTAGTAAATTTGAAAATCAACAAGCAGACTTTGATAACTACTAAGATCCAAAACAATATACTAGAAGAATGTTTTACTAGTTGGAACAGTCCTGAATTTACAAGACAAGAACACAGAAACCTTATGCTCATGAAGCTCAATTATTCTGATCAGTGGGCCATAAAAGTAGAAATACATGGTTTATACTTAATATCTTCCACCTGTTAGAGGCTAAGTATACCTCACTGTAAATCTACTTCAGTTAGTGTTTTCTTATACTAAGAATGAAAATACAGAAGATACTGTAAGAAAGTGAAATTATCATAAATACCCAACCTCACCTACAAAGTCAAAATGTTAAAACAGATGAATGGTTTGCTGAGCGGTATCTTAAAATCACAGAAACATAGAATGTTTTGTATTGGAAGGGACCGTAAAGATCAACTAGGTCCATCAACCCTTGCCTTGGGCAGGGACACCTCCCACTAGACCAGGTTGCTCAAAGCCCAATCTAACTTGGCCTTGATCATTTCCAGGGAGGAGACATCCTCAGCTTCTCTGAACAACCTTTTTCAATGCCTCAACACCCTCATAACAAAGAAAAGAACAGAGTAGAGAGGGAAAATCACCTCCCTTGCCCAGTTGTACACGCTTCTTTTGATGCAGCCAAGGATACAGTTAGCTTTCTGGGTTGCAAATGTGCATTGCTGACTCATGTTGAGCTTCTCATCAACCAATACCCCCATGTCCTTCTCCTCAGGGTTGTTCTCAATCCAAACCACCACTAGAATAAAATTTGAATTTATTTGAATAACATAAAAACAAAATTTTCTCTCAGCAGCCACTCATGTAGTGCAAGTAAAGATTAAACTTAGATCCTACACATTACTTAATATCACATAATTTTAATCACCTGAACTAAAATTCCTTTTAAAATGTATGGGACTGCAAAGGTACTAGAAGTAGACACATCCATTAGCTACTGTCTAAATCAGAACTGCAGAGTAGCATATCATGGACAGAGTGGAATATTGCATTATTTTACTTCATGGTTATTAAGTAAAATAATCATTTAATGGTTATTTTACTTAATGGTTATTTTATATATATATATGTGTGTATATATAATGGTGACACATTAAAGGGTGTGGCCAATTAACCGTTACAGGTCCAGTCGGATTCAGGGTAATCGTTAGAGGTCCAGTTGGATTCAGGATACTGAACTATCACAATCACAGTCACAGATTCACCAACAACGTATAACTTCCCTTAGCACTGAACTACCATGGTCATGGATTCACCAGTAACATATAACTGCACTGAACTACCACAGTCATGGATTCACCAATAACATATAACCGCCCTTACTCTAGTTGTGTTCAATGAGAACTATCATGGCTAGGAACAATGCAACCAAGTGCAATTTATTACAGCAACAGGTACACAGGTTCTTTGGATTGCCGGTGATAATTTACTGTCTGCAAAAGCAAGCTAGCATGCATGAAATACACAGGTGCACAGCCTGGAATCTAACACGTTAAAAGGCACAAAGACTCCATAGAGATTTCTAAATTTCCGTGGAGAGACACAGTATAACCAAGTGTTCAAATCTCACCCAAAGGCATCCCAATGGCGGGGGAAGAGAGGCTCAGCCCGTAGACTCCTCCCACGAGTCAGGAGGTCCTCAGGATGGTGTATTCCCTCGTGATGCTATCTCCCCTGACGGTGGTATCTTCCCTAATGATGGTGTCTTCCTCAATGGTGGTATCTTCCCCAATGATGGTATCTTGCCCAATGATAGCATCTTCCCCAACATCCGCTCTCTCTTAGGCCAATTTATATTATTTTTTTTTCTTTTAGGTGGAGCTTGAGTGACTCTTGTCAAGCATATCTTAGTTATGATTGGTGAAAAGTTTTCCTCTTCTCTGTTTAAAGGTATAGACTCCGAGAAATTCAGCGTGCTCAGTGAGGGGTGGTCATGCCTAGGAGGCGGGTGGCTTTTGGGATGGATGTGTGTTTTGGTATTATAATGATATTATAGTGAGCAAATTACACTAGAGTACAGCATTTGTCAAAACATGACAGGTCGTTGGCTCAGGGTAACAAAAAATGTGGCTTATTGGTCTCGGTGTGCACAAGAACAATCGAGTCCCCACCTGGTCACAGAGCCTAGCCGTGGTGTCTCCACTCTACTCTATGCTCCGTACCGTTCCTTAGAGCCAGCACACCAGGTTCCCCCAGTGTGATAGCATCTAAGGTTGGAAGCCTAGGGAATGCTCAGGTAATGCAGCTATGCCTTACCCCGAAAGCCTCTTCAATGTTGTACATTTTCTTTAAAATGTTAATATTAGTTTTATTTTACTAGTTACTTTAGGCAATTATACCACAAATGGTATATATATATTTATATATATTTACTTAATGGTTATTAAGTAAAATAAATTTACTTAATGGTTATGAATTAAAATAAGTATTTACTTATTGGTAATCCAGAATTACCTAAAAACAACCACCTGATTCTTTCCATCTGGTAGTGAAATCTGTAGTTACCTGACTTATTCTAAGTACACCAAACCTTTCAATTGACAGGATATAATGAAACAAACGAACAAAAAACAACCCACAAACCAAACGAAACCAAAACCCCACTTCTTTTCTCATTGAGAAATATTCAGTGAAAAAGTAACATTGCTGCATTTGTTCTAAGTTTACTAATGGCAGAATAATTACATTAAAAAAGTCCTAATTCCTATCAAACAAACACAGTGGATATTTCCCAGAATCAAAAATAATCTATATTTTATTCTTCCAGAAAGGACAAAATGCTCTATTTAACAGCTGCGGGCTGGTGCCTGACGCTGCAGACAGTGTATGTGCTAGATGAGCTGTGGATTAGTAATGCCTTTTTTCACCCTATTTAATCTTCTGTTTCATAGAGATAATCCAGCAAGGTGCTGAGTACTCTTTGGCAGGTGCTGAGTACTCCAAACATTCAGACAATAGAAATAGAGCCTCCATTTTGGAGATTAGAGCCTTTGAGCCCTGGATGTCCCAAGGCAGATCAATGACATTGTACTCTTCATTACAGCCATTAAAAGAGTAACTGCCATATTGCTCTCCTGTGAGACCAATGAACTCACAACTTTGGGAACAAAACATAAATACAGTCTGTTTATATTAACTTTGCCACACAACTAGGAAACCATTAGAGCCATTTGGTATGTATTCTTTCTCTTAAGAATAAGGGGAAAAGAGGGAAAATAAATGAAAATATTAATTGTGCTTACTTTTTAACATTTCAGTTTTCCCTTCTTTCAGTCTTCCTTGTGTTGGCTTCCCTCTTTCATCTATTTGAACAGATAATTCTAGCTCCAACAAATGGAAAGTCTCAAATACATAAAATCTTTGAAAAATGCTCCTTACTCTGAGCATACACTAAAGAGTGTATGAAAGCTGGCACTATAACACCGAGTCTTAAAGGCTGAACTAAAGGACTTTAACTGTAAACAAAAATGGAAAGCAATAATAAAATTGTGTGGTATTCTCCTTGTAAACTGCAATTTCAAATGAGATGTATCAAAGTTCAAAACTCTAATATAATGTTTTGCCAAAAAGCCTGTATATAGAAGAAAATGTGAACACTTCAATAAGACTCTATTGTTCAGCCAATGTACTGAATATGTAATGCTGAAAATTTAATAAGTTGTTGATTGCTGTGTGACATCCTTCAGGTGTAAACTTGTACTCCCAGTTTCATGATTTTAGTTGACCCTATTAAACTGCTAGTAATGATTAATTCTCTCTACTAGCATTTATTGCTGTTAAAGATGAAAATCATAATACTATGAAACGACTATGTCAGTAGCATGCAAACTTTTACTCATATCAGAAGATTACACTCTTAAGTGTAACACGTCGTTAAAATACAGATGGGGATTAAGCAATAATCTGGATTGCTTAATATGCAAGTACACAGTAATTCTTAAAATAAATGTGTAATAAACCAACTAATGCTGAATATACACTACATATCACAGATATGTTCAATAAAGGGAATAGGCAACTCCATATTTTTTCTAGCTAACAGTATAAAATATGCCAGCATTCAGTGTGGCTATTTACAACACACATCTATTGCTTGTTAGCCTCTATATTGTGCCCTTCGGTGAATCCAAATGCCTACCAAAGCAAAAAACATTTGTCTCACAAATTTTAAATTCCCGGTGTATAGGTCACTCATGTTGACCGATTATATATTTTTTTTTTTTTACTAAGTCACCTGTGTGCCATTCCAAGTCAGCAGTTAGTGTTGCCTTGGGTAGAAAACTCTTCATTATTTGATGGTATAAAATAGCAAACAATGTTAGATAACAAATTTGTTAAAAGCTTGTGGTTAACCTTTCCTGTTAAAAATAATACTGTAAAATCTCTATGGCCACAGGAATTGCACAGCCTTTGCTGACACTAAAACAGGTCATCACAATTGCTGAAGACATCTGACCTAACAAAATTTCATTGGAAATGAATCATAGAACAACTAGGATCCAAAAGAAAAACAAAATGTTTTAATGGTGATTTATGATGTATACTATATTCAAAAGGGTTTAACAGCCTGCATGCCCTATTTCCTTTTATTTCTTCTCACATCATAGAATCATAGAACGGTTTGTATTGGAAAGGACCTTAAAGATCAACTAGTTCCAACCCCCTTGCCTTGGGAAAGGACACCTCCCACTAGACCAAGTTGCTCAAAGCCCCATCTAACCTGGCCTCAAACACTCCCAGGCAGGGGGAGTTCCAATGCCTCAATAATCTCATAGTAAAGATTTTTTTTTTCCTTATATCTAATCTAAATCTTCCCTCTTTTAGTTTAAAGCCATTACCCCTTGTCCTGTCGCTACACTCCCTGACAAAGAGTCTCTCTCCAGCTTTCCTGTAGGCCCCCTTCAGGTATTGGAAGGCCACTTCCTGGAGGTCTCCCTGGAGCCTTCTCTTCTCCAGGCTGAACAATCCCAGCTTCCTCAACCTGTCTTCATAGGATAGGTGCTCCAGCCCTTTGATCATCCTTGTGGCCCTCCTCTGGAGATGCTTTAATATGTCTATGTCCTTCTCTTGTTGGGGGCCCCAGAGCTGAACACAGTACTCTGTGTGGGGTCTCACAAGAGTAGACTAGAGAGGGAGAATCACCTCCCTTGCCCTGTTGGCCACACTTCTTTTGATGCAGCCCAGGATATAATTGGCTTTCTGGGCTGCATGTGCGCATTGCTGACTCATATTGAGCTTCTCATCAACTAACACCCCCACGTCCTTCTCTTTTGGTCACAACAACCCCATGGAACTCTATAGGCTTGGGGCAGAGTGGCTCGAAAGCTGTACTTAGGAGACATTTCTTCTCAGAAAGAGTAGTCAGGCATTGGAATGAGTTGCCCAGTGAGGAGGTGGAGTCACCGTCCCTGAGGGTGTTTAAGGAAAAGTTGGACATGGTACTTAGGAACATGGTTTAGTGGGTGACATTGGTAGCAGGTTGATGATTGGACCAGATGACCTTGGAGGTCTTTTCCAACCTTAATGATTCTATGATTCTCAGCCCAGCCTGTATTTGTGATTGGGATGGCACCAACCCACATATAGAACCTTGCATTTGGCCTTGTTAAACCTCATGAGTTTCACACAGTCACACTTCTGAAGACTGTCCAGCTCCTTTTGGATGGCATCCCTTCTTTCCAGCATATTCATTGCACAAGTTTTATGTCTTTGAAACCTGGCATCAGTTTCGGTATTGTCAAATATAATATAATATAATTCCATGTCTCAGTGTTTGAAATCTTTTTGCATTGCTTCTTATTTGGTAAAATAATTAAAAGAAAACTAAAAACAAGTGTAAAATTTATTCCCCAATAAAGCCATAGGAAAAAAAAAAAAAAAAAAAATCAAAGCAATGACAATATTTTCAATGGTGTTCTCATCATTGTTTAATATAATAAATTTTTTATATTAATTACTAGTGCTTAATTTTCTGAGCATTAACAAAATATATAAATATATCTACATAAAACCACGGAACTATAGTTTAGCTTCACAGGAAGAAAAAATTGTAATTTACAAAGAAAACTAAAAAATAAAAAAAGTGGTTTAAAGTTTACTAATTGCTGTGCAACTCTCAAAATGTGTTGTGAACAAAATGGAGTAAAGCAAATACATATCTACAGAAATTCAAATATTGATTTTCATTTTGAATGAATACTGGTGTGTCATTTGAAAAACTGTTTTGTGTGTCTTCACAAATTTTCGAATGATTTCATTTGTTGGAAAATATTCATAACATTAAAAAGTTATAATCATTTTTGAAAACTGATTTTTGAATATCAAAGTAGAAAGTATGTGTGGTAATTTATACACTAAATAATCATGTCAAAGGAACAAGATATGATGGTTATGTACTGTATTAAAGCTATACAATGGTGATGTTTATTATTTCCCAAACCAAAATATTAAGGAAGAACAGAACAGAGTTAAGTAATTTATCCCGATTTCACAGATATTTCACAGATGAGGATAATATTTATAATTTTTTGAATAATTCAACTAAATTTATGTTTACCTTTTTATATAAAAAAAAAAATAATAAAAAAAAAGCTATTCATGGTTTAGTCTAATGGCTATTCATTTTAGAATATTCACCCAAATGCACAGAATAAAGCTCTTCATAACAAGGCAATCAGTGGTTTCTTATATTGACCTAGAGAACAAGAACATTTTTACAAGGTTCTGAGTTTTCATTACTTTTTCTTATATTTAAGTTTTCTTTAAGAAGTCAATTGCTCATGTCCTACAAAACATATCATCTGTTTTATACCTCACCTGTTGTGTGTCTGAATAAAATAGGCTGCTCTCCTTCTATGACAAAGTGACATGCTTAGTGGATGAGGGAAAGGCTGTGGATGTGGTCTACCTTGACTTCAGTAAGGCTTTTGACACCATTTCCCACAGCATTCTCCTGAAGAAAATGGCTGCTCATGACTTGACTGGCATACACTTCGTTGGGTTAGAAACTGGATGGGTAGCCGGGCCCAAAGAGTCATCATGAATGTAGTTAAATCCAGTTGGAGGCTGGTCACTAGTGGTGTCCCCCAGGGCTCAGTATTAAGGCCAGTTCTCTACAATATTCTACAATACTCTGGATGAGGGGATTGAGTGCACTCTCAGTAAGTTTGCAGATGACACCAAGTGCATGTGTTGGTCTGCTTGAGGGTAGGAAGTCTCTGCAGGAGGATCTGGATAGGCTGGACCAACGGGCTGAGGCCAACTGTATAAAGTTCAACAAGGCCAGATGCCGGATCTTGCACCTGGGGCACAACAACCAGAGCTACAGACTGGGAGATGAGTGGTTAGAAAGCTGCCTGGCAGAGAAGGACCTGGGAGTTTTGGTTGATAGTCGGTTGAATATGAGCCAGCAGTGTGCTCAGGCAGCCAAGAAGGCCAACAGCATCCTGGCTTGCATAAGAAACAGTGTGGCCAGCAGGTCTACAGAAGTGATTGTCCCCTTGTACTTGGCTCTGGTGAGGCTGCACCTTGAGTACTGTGTTCAGTTTTGGGCTCCTCACTACAAGAACATCGAGGTGCTTGAGCGAGTCCAGAGAAGGGCAATGAAGCTGGTGAGGGGTTTGGAGAAAAAGTCTTACGAGGAGTGACTGAGGGAGCTGTGACTGTTCAGCCTGGAGAAGAGAAGGCTCAGGGGCAACCTTATTGCACTCTACAGGTACCTTAAGGAGGCTGTAGCGAGGTGAGGGTTGGTCTGTTCTCCCACATGCCTGGTGACAGGACAAGGGGGAATGGGCTAAAATTGTGCCAGGGGAGATTTAGGTTGGATATTAGGAAAAACTTATTTACTCAAAGGGTTGTTAGGCATTGGAATGGGCTGCCCAGGGAAGTGGTTGAGTCACCTTCCCTGGAGGTATTTAAAAGATGTTTAGATGTAGAGCTCGGTGATATATTTTAGTGTTAGGTCTAAGGTTGGACTCGGTGATCTTGGAGGTCTATTCTAACTTAAATGATTCTGTGATTCTGTGATAATATAAATAGATTTATACTTTCTTCTCACACATTCTTTGTCAGCATCATTTGTTATGTGTTGTAACTGTTATAAGTGTTATACTTACCAAAATTCACATCCCATCTGCAAAGTTTGATTGGCATGAAATCCCTGATGTAGGTGTAATTCAACAGTTTATAACACAATTGAATGACTCACCATTAGTTTGTGTAATTGGATCTAGTAATAACATACCTCTAATTTCTGGCACAATTAATTGCAGGCTGGAATTTTGTTCTATTATCCACTTTTTAATAATGGTGAATGAAGCTTTGTTTGGTAAATCTAAGCAAAGTATAAAGAAATTGATTATATTGATGATACTCCAGTTTAGTAGTAAAATTACAAGCATGTAGAATAAGATAAAATTCATATTAAAGGCTAAAAATCTTAATCTACTTCCTTAAGAAATTTAGTTCTTCAAGGTCTAGGCCTGACAAAAGAATTAGAAGTACTTCAAGGACCCAAGGCTAATCTTGTAATATTGAAAATGTCTGCTGACTTAATTGCTAACTGTGAAATTCTATACACTTCTCAACACCAGTCATATTTTAAGTCCCCAATGTGCTAAAAGGTTCTCCTTTTGCGTCTGCACAACACTGCTTTCACGCTGACAAGAATAGGAAACCTCTGTTTGTCCCCATACAAAATTCCTTTTACGTGTAGAAAATTGTCCCATTAGGAGTTAAGTCCAAGCAGACATTTTCCAAAATGCCCCATACACACTTTTAGGATAGCCACACAAAGTAATCATCTCTGCTCACCTGTTTTGTCAAAGTGAGTAGCTACTTAATATCAAAGATGATCAATACTTTCAAATATTAATCTATTGTTTCTATTGTAATTTAAAGCAGAATGAGACAAAACAAGACAAAATGAAACAAAATAGTCCCTTTATTTCAAATGCTCTTGAAATAGTTGGCTTTACAAAATAATGTTCCCCACCTGCTGTTTCTTTTAACAAATGAAAATTTTGTGTATCTGGAAATGGTTTCATGAAGAACTTCCATGCTAACTCACTGCCATCAGGTATCTTGGGTGAATGTGCTGAACTGTATCCAAAACAAAGACAACAGCATTTCTCTACAGAACTTTATCTTTCCTTGGGGATTTTATATAGACAAGTGGAAATACATGTGTTTGTCCCCAGCAAACTACTTCCAAATATTGGTATTTCTATTTACCACTTTTACCACTTCTTTTACCACTTCATTTTGTCAGCTTCCTTTTTTACTTCTCTTTTGTACAACATAAATGCCAGTTATATTTTTTTAAAAAATAAAAATAAAATAAAATAAAATATTATGTTTCATCTGTGCATGGTTTGATTTTGTTTGTTGTTATATTTTATCTTATACTCGGTACAATTTTTCTGTTTTAACTTCTTTGGTACTTTTGCTTTCTTACATTAAGAGGAAAGAATCTCTCCTTTCAACAAATATTTTGACCTGTAAAATTCAGAGAGATTTTCTTTTTAAGATAAAAGTCAGTTTTTAAGAGTATTTTTTTTAAAAAACAAACAAACAAACAAACAAAAAAAAAATAGAATTTAAGGATGGATGTCTTAATTAGAAAATAAAAATGCTGAAAAAGTAGTGAAATCACTTATGAAATTGCATTTCTAAGCTGCAGAATATGCTTAGATATGGCATTCACAAAATCCATTTGCAAGACCTATATCTGATGCTCTTTTAGTTGTCTGACTAGTAGGAACTGGGAGATTTGCATACATTAATCAAAAAAGCTTTGCTGGTGGCCTTGGAAAAGAGTTCAGCCTATTAGTCTGTCAGAAGAATAGAAATTATCACAGGAAACCTTAATGGTAAAGTAAGGAAATGAGGCTTTCCAGTGGTGATGCACAGATGTGAAAGAAGTTTCCTGAGGAAAATCAATGTGTGTGTTTGTCTGCGTGTATCTACTTTAAATAAAAACCCACAAACAAACCCCCAGAGAGAATAGGTGTGAGGGATTGAAGATAGCCTTGATGCCTCTCTTAATGTTTTGCAAAAGAAAATCAAAGTATTATGAAGTTAAATACGACATTTTAGAACCTTGCAAGCCACATGTTAAGGACTGCTTGGAGCTGGGTGGTGGTGATGTAAGGGCTGAGTGTATCTGGGCGAGAGTCAGGGGAAAGGCCAATAAGGCAGATATTATGGTGGGAGTGGGAATAGACCACCCAATCAGGATGAAGAGGTGGATGAAATAGAGAAGTCTTAAAGCCCTTAATCTTATGGGTGACTTCAGCTTTCCAGATGTCTGCTGGAACAGCACAGAGTAAACAGTCTAGGAAACTCCTGGAGTGTGTGGAGGTTAACTTACTGACACAGGTAGTGAGAAAGCCAGCTAGGGAAGGTTCCCCAGTTGTCCCGTTGTTTGCAGACAGGGAAGTACTTGTAGGTAATGTGATGGCTGTTGACTGTCTTGGGCACAGTGATCACTAAATGATAGTTTTGATTTTTGGTGAAGTAAGGAAGGCAGTCAGCAGGACTGATACCTTGGATTTCTAGTGGGCAGACTTCAGGCTATATAGAGACATGGTGGACAGAGTCCTTTGGAAAGCAGTTCTGAAAGGTAAAGGAGTCCAAACAGGCTGTACCTTCTTCAAGAATTAAATCTCTAAGATGCAGGAGCAGGATGTCCTGATGCCTAAGAGTTGAGCCTCCAGGGTTAGAAGACTAGCCTGGCTGAACAGATTGCTTCTTTTGGAAATATGGAAGAAAAAGAGAGTTTATGATCTCTAGAAAAAGGGGCAGGCAACTCGGGAGGGCTATAGAGCTGTTGTCAAGCTGTCCAGGAAGAGAATTAGAAGGGCTAAAGTCCAACTGAAACTCAATTTGGCTAGTGCAGTATAAGACAATTAAAATGCTTTTATAAATAAATCAACAGCAAAAGAAGGATTAAGGAGAATCTCCATCCTTGAATGGGTGTGAGGGGAAATGTAATGACGAAAAATGAGGATAAGGCTGAGGTACTTTTTTTGTTTGTTTATTTGTTTCGTTTTCTTGTCTTTATTAGTAAGGCCAATTATTACCAGGTTACCCAGCCTCCTGAGCTGGAAGACAGTGAGAGGGAGATGAAGCTCCCATAATCCAATGGGAATCTGTAGGTGACCTACCACATCATTTGTATGTTCATAAGTACAACAATTTCCCAGCAGAAAAGGACCTCAGGATGATGGCTGACTGCTGGTTGAGCATGAGCCATCAGTGTGCCCAGGTGATCGAGAAGGACAACAGCATCCTGACCTGCATCAGAAACAGTGTGGCCAGCAAGACCTGGGAAGTAACTGTGCCCTTGTATGTGGCACTAATGAAATCGTACCTTGAATATTGTGTTCAGTTTTGGGCCTCTCACTACAAGAAGAATATTGAGTTCCTTGAGTGTGTACAGAGAAAATCAGCAAAGTTAGTGAAGGGACTAGAAAATAAAACATATGAGAAGTGACTGAGAAATTGGGATTGTTTAGTCTGGAGAAGAAAATGCTTAGGGGAGATTTCATTGCTCTCTACTACCCTAAAGTAGGTTGCAGCAAGGAGGATGTTGGTCTCTTTTGTTAGGTGACAGGTGATAGGTTGTGAGGAAACAGTCTTAAGCTGCACTGGGGGAGGGTTAGACAGAGTATTAGGAAGGATTTCCTCATGGAGAGGGTTGTTAAACATTGGAACAGGCTTCCCAGGGAAGTGGTGGAGCCTTATTACTGGAGGTATGTAAGAGAAAGGTGGCACTATGGGACATTAGTGACGAGACTCAGTAGGTCAGAGTGACTGTTGGACTTGATGATCTTGAAGGTCTTTTCCAATCTAGATGATTCTATGATCTTCTGTTTTGTTTGTTTGTTTGGTTGGTTGGTTCGTTTTGTTTTGTATTATTGATAATGCATACATTTTGCTATTTTTTTCTTTTATATTACCATTACACTTGACTTATTCCATTCATATCTGATATCCAGTATTCTCCTAGAATTCTCATATTCTCCAAGAACTCTCATATTCATCAGATACCCATTATTCTCTCCAGAATTCGCTATAAACATGATAAATGTAACCATCTAGCACAATCAATGATCTGTTTGATTTTTATTACATTTCATGCTTTAGAATTTAAGATGATTTTCTTGGTTGTCAAAACTTTTCTTCTGACTAAAATCTATTGTACGTGCTTGTACATTCTTCTGTCAAAAAATAACCATTCTGGTGTCCTGAAACATTTTCAAGACATCAGCAGCTTAATTATTGTGGGAATCACCATGGAATTGCCCACACTAGAGAGTGATTAAAAGGCAAAGTAATGCTATCAGGATGATTTATTCTTCATAATATTAGACTCATAGAATCACAGAATCATAGAATGGGTTGTGTTGGAATGGACCATAAAGATCATCTAGTTCCAAACCCCTTGCCTTGGGGAGGGACACATACCACTAGACCAGGTTGCTCAAAGCCTGATTTAGTTAAAAAATGATTAGTTAATGATTAATTTTTAAAAAGGTGTCCTGGTTTCAGTTAGGACAGAGTTATTTTTCCTCCTAGTAGCTGGTAGGGTGCTATGTTTTGGATTAGGATGAGAAGAGTGCTGATAACATGCTGATGTTTTAATTGTTGCAGAGCAATGCTTACACTAAGCCAAGGACTTTTCAGCTTCTCGCTCTGTCCTGCCAGAAGGCAGGCTGGGGGTGTAGCAAGAGCTGGGAGGGGACAGACCCAGGACAGTTGACCCAAACCGGCCAAAGGGGTATTCCATACCATCTGACGTCATGCTCAACAATAGATAGGGGTGGCTAGCCGGGGTGGGGGGCCGGCTGCTCGGGGATGGGCTGGGCATCGGTCAGCGGGTGGTAAGCAATTGCATTGTGCACCACTTGTTTCATACACATTATTATTATTATTATTATCAATATTACTTCCTATCTTAATAAACTGTCTTTATCTCAACCCACAGGCTTCACTTTCCTGTTTCTCTCCCCCATCCCAGAGAGGGAGGGGGGAGGGTGGGCGAACGGCTGTGTGGTGTTTAGCTGCAACAAAAAGCCACAACAAAAGGTAATGATTTAAATATTTTAAGAATTATTTAAAACTTTTTAAAAGTTAATGATTAATGTTTAAAGAATGGAATATTAGTTACTAATACTGAGCCTGTTACACTGGAAACTGTATAAGACCTTATTATATTTATACTACATTTTTGCATGAAACAGATGAACAAATTCTATTTATTTTACTTTTCACAACTAATTCTTTTAACTATTCTTAAATACAAAGCAGCATCTGAAAATAATAGCAAGGGCTCTTTTTCAGAGCTACTTAGGGATAAACAGAATTCTGAAGTTTACTGAAATTAAAGTGTATTATAGTTCTGAACTTATAAGAGCTTTGCATTACTGTTTGAAGTTTCTTTGCTATCTGTAAGACTCATTAGACTTTGGTGTCATTTACCATTACAGTAATGTATTTTGTGATTGCTTATGTATTCTCAGACTGGTTTTAAGCTCTGTGAGTGAATACTTTGAACACGTTAAGGCTTAGTTTTCATTTGTTGTAGAATTCAAGTCTTTCTAGATATTTCAGTGTTTCTTCTACTTTAAATAATAGACAAGTTTTAGTTTCCTTGCCATTATTTTCTTCTGAAAATACCGGTTATGGCTCTGTAATACCATAGCAATTCTTTAGTCAGCAACTGTCAGTAAGTGGCACTGCTCTCTTGCTCTCTTTCTAGCTTCTTGTCCTTACCATGTTGCTTGTTGGAAGTAGATATACATGTGAGATCTAAAATAGCTAGCTGTGATACCTCTGTCTATATTTTGTAACAGTTCAGGATTCAGTATTTCCTTTGTAGCTTGGCTGACTGGTTATGCTTCACTGGGATCCAGACTGTTCAGGATGTTTTGCTACTTAGTAATCTAATTATGGCTTACATATATCTGCATTACACATCCTCATTACATATAATATATAAGAATAAATATACTAAATCTTAGATAGCAACTATTGTAAAGACAATAGAGTGGAAAACAACAGTATTCTAATTCTAACAATTAATATACAAGTAGAACAATTTTGTATGAAGAAATAACATTTTAAAAGAATATATAGATATTTTTCAGAGTCAATAAAAATGCTTCCTAATATTTTCTGAATGCAATTAAAATAATCTTCTGCCTTACACGTATTTACATATACTTTGATAATGCTAATGCACTATATAAAGGAAAAAGGTAAATAAAGGGAGAAAGGTTGGTTTCTAGTTCATTAGAAACTCTGTGGTAGAAAATCAATATTAGCTAAATGAAAGACAGAAAATGTAATGTAATAATCTCTCTTGGATCCTCTTGCTAAAAAACTATGAGTGAGTCATTGGCAATTTAAACCATGGCCTATTGCATAAGTCAAACAGAGTAGAGAAAAGGCATATGAAAATTTGTAGAAACCAATGTTTTTTTTGTTTGTTTGTTTGTTTTTTGCAGAGATCTAAAAGCCACAATCATTTTCTAGTTTTTTTTTATTTTTTGTGAAGTAATAAAATAGCAATGATTATCAGGATATTGCATCAGAAAAATCAGTATATGTGTTTGGTGTATCAGGAGATGAAGAAGAAAGCATCTCTTTGAAACAATTTCATTCCACAGAACAAGTCTGGTAGTATAATTCCTAGATATGGGTCACAGCCTCTGTCAAGACTACAAGTATTTCTGTGGGGCCCTTCCTTTCCATCTTCTGATACAAAAGAAGGAAAACAGCAATTCCTTGACAGGGCTTAATAGGAAGTTTCTCTATAGAGATACTAATCTGATGGGAATCAGTGACAAAAGTCCAGTTCATTCTACTGACTTCAAGATTTTACCATAGACTCACAGAATCACAGAATCATACAGTGGTTTGGATTAGAAGGGACCTTAAAGATCATCTAAAGATCATCTAGTTCCAACACCCTTGCCTTGGGCATTGACACCTCCTACTAGACCAGGTTGCTCTAAGCCCTATCCAGCCTGGCCTTGTGCACTTCCAGGGGTGGGGCATCCACAGCTTCTCTGGGCAACCTGTTCCTGTGCCTCACTACCCTCTGAGTGAAGAATTTCTTCCTTATATCTAATCTAAACCTTCCCGCTTTTAGTTTACAGCCATTACTCATTGTCCTATCACTACACTCCCTGACAAAGAGTACCTCCTCCAGTTTTTCTGTAGGCCCCCTTCAGATACTGGAAGACCGATATAAGGTCTCCCTGGAGCCATCTCTTCTCCAGGCTGAACAACCCCAACTCCCTCAGCCTGTCTTCATAGGAGAAGTGTTCTAGCCCTTTGATCATCCTTGTGGCCCTTTGTGGGAAAGGAATTCAAAGGTGTCTTTGCGCTGTTTCACACGTCCCTGAATTAGAGATAACAAGGAAACAAGCGGTAGAAACAAAAACTTGAGCAAGGTTGAGATAAAGTAAATTGGCTACAGTGTTAAAGATGAGCTTTAGGCAGTGGCCAATTGCTGGTTGGCTCGAAGAGCGTGTCTGAGGGTCTCTAACCAACTGTATGACAGAATCGGGTGTGTGGACAGCACGTGGGGCTATGGGGAAAGTATATGTAGTAGTGAAAAAGGGCAATAAAGGCCTTCTGTTCAAGAGCCATAAGGAGTCCATGTCTTGCATCCCTTCAGCCCTCTGTACTTAAACACTCTTTACCCTTAAAGCTCAGTCTAAAGTTAAATAAGTTTTTGTTGTCGCTGTTTTTTGTTGTTGTTGTTGTTGAAGTAAGGTAATACTATGTTGTCATTAAATTGAGGTTAGATGTCATAAAGTTATGTCCTAAAACTAAGCAGATGGCATCTGAATGCACGAATCTGGGTGATACTTACTGCCTTTATTTAGCCAGTGGGTCAGATATTGATCTACAAGACTACTTTATGACTTGGGAAATCCAAAAAGTATTTGTGCTGTTTTTTTGTTTGTTTGTTTGTTTTTGTTGTTGTTGTTGTTTTGTTGTGTTTTTGTTTGTTTGTTTGTTTTGTTTTCATTTTGTTTTGTGAAAAAGAAAATACTTTACAATTTTCTGTTATATATATTTATATATTTTGGTTTATTGCCATCAAGAAAAACCTGTAGTTAACTTTTAGAAACAATATCAGGCATCACTTTTTTACTAAATTAATATTATCAGACTACCACTTGCTGTATTGATAGTATTATCTTCTGCAAACAAAACCAGCTAGAATGATTTGTATGATTACCATTTTTAAAAGCAAGCACTTTCAGCAGAAATTATCAAGCATGAGTAATGCAAATTACAAACGAATGAAAGAGTAAAACTTGAGGCATAAACCTGGAACAAAATTGCACCTTGACAGCTGCATGAATGAACAGGACATACATTTTGGGGTACAAGAAAAAAATAATCTGTATATTGAAAGGTCAGTAGTTGTAAGCATTAAACTTTAATGTTAAATTAAGTTAAAATTAACTCCTAATTAATCCAGGCTGAATTTAAAATCAAGACACCTCAATTTGCCAAGGTTTAACCCATGTATGTGTCCATGTCCTAAAATACTACAGATATTTAAGGTTCTGATTCTAATGGGAACTTAGGAGGGTCACTGGAAACAGCACTTATTTCACATATCTTTAGCTTTTGAATTTTTGCATCACTTACTAATCTAATCTCCTTTCAAAGCTGGTGGAGTAACATGGAAACCTCCAGAGGATGATTCATATTGTCCTAAAATAGGTGTCTTGGGTAGGATAAATTATATTCTGGAGGTAGCTTCCTGAGGGACCTTAGAATAATTTAAATTATGACATCAGTCCTTAAAAAAGACTAACTTTTTAACAGCAAAATTAGGTGAGATGAGGCAAGCTTTGTGTGGCCATTTAAAAATATATATATGATTTTTTAATAGTGACTTTAAAAACGATGTGATAGCATATAATAATATATTATTAGTATTTAAAATGATTAGATATTATAATAATAAAAAGTGCAATAATAGTAGAGATGTATTCTGCATTTCAGCAAAAGTGTCTTATGGTGATTATTATGGTCTTCTTACAAAATAGGACATCATGACATCAACAGGATTAAATTTAGAGTCCTTTAAGGTCTACACCCTGAAGTTTTTTTTTTTTAAATAAAAAGTTGAGAATAATCCATAATTTGAATTTAATTTCATGTAAATCATTGTGATCAAGAGAGCTGTCTCTGTCCATCAGATCTTTAGATCTGTATCATAAACACTTAATAGAATCATTTTTCTGTCAATGCAATAATTATTATTACTAAAGAGTAATTAAAGGAAGAGGTTTTCTTTCTCCAATAGTATAAATTCACTATTTACCTTTATTCCTTATGTATGGGTGAGGAATAGGTGACATGTTTCTGATGTGTTTTACATCTCAATTTCTGTGATCATAGACTACCACTTAAAAAGCAGCAAAAGCAGTAAGCAGGAGCACAACAATAACCAGGAAAAAACAAACAAATAAATAAACCCGTGTGTAATTTGATAGTACATGGTAGATTATAAAACTATTTAATTTCATTGTTTTCCTTTTCTACTGATCTTTAGCAGCCATAAAATAATGGACAAAGGAAAATCAAAATCACAGATATTTCTTCAGATCTTGGCAACCAAAGTAACTAAACACCTGAGAAATGAGATGGCACTATGGGAAGAAAAAGAAAACCTGTCTTTCTTTTAATAGTTTGGTGAAACAATAAGATCACATGAAACATGAAGCACTAGAAACAAATGGATTTTAGCTTTAATGACTACCACTGCTGGGAATTTTACCTTAAAATAATTACAGCAAACTGTATGTAATGAAAGCTTACTTCTAAGTGCTGTCGTTTTTTAAAAAATAATTCACTTTAACTGCAACGACAACAAAGTTTGGAAAGATAAGAGAAGTGAGAAATTTAAATTCAAAAAATGTTGGAATAGATGGAAGAGAATTTACAAAATGACTCTTGAGCAGCTAAATTAGTTCCTTTTTATTATTATTAATATATTTTTTTTTTTTTTTTTTTAGCTAAATGCCTCTTTCTCTACAAAACTTAAACCCACAGAAGTCTTTTTAAAAACTTTTATTCTCTAATATGCATGGAAGAAATAACTATTTAACGTAAAAGAGGAAGAGAAATAGTAGTAGAAATTTCTAAAACAGCAGACAACATTTAATAAATTCTTTCAGGATTCCTATTTTCTCTTTAGAGTGTCAACATGCACAAGGCTTATCCTTTAACATAGGTTGCAAAATGAAGATAAACAATGTTATTTCATTTATAATCTTTATTATGAGCAGTATACTTTTTTTTTATTTATTTTTTCCCATCTGTTTTCTTTAACTACTGTTCAATTGTTATTGGTTTGCTTTATTCTTGACAGTCGTTCTTATTGCAAGATGTCTGTTTCCTGCTGGTTTTGATTCATCAAACATTAATACATAACACTTTTTCTGGACTCATGAGATGTATGCCAAAAGTCTTCACTCGACACTGAAATCACACCTACAAAAAAATCTATTTTTAGAGCCTACGATCTTTCATAGTGGATCAGGATGAGAAAATAGGTAACAGAAATTGACCTGGTACAGAGATAAGTAATTTTGTTAAAACAGAAGAATGTGTTACTGATGGATGAGATGAATTACAAAATAAAATACAAATGCAGTTTCAAACTCATTTTGTCCTAAATGTTACATAATTTGCCATGAAATATCCAGTCAGTAAATATAAATATACAAACAGCCAAGCTAGTACTATATCTTGACTATATCAAAGATTAATTTAAAACATCTACCTAAATGCTGGATAATCAGTCTAAACTAGTTGTGTCGGTTCCCGCAGACACTGGAGCTTGGGCAATATATATCCTAAATCACATATCTGAAGTAGATGGAATGACCTAGTCTCTTTGTTTTCACTGATTTTAAAGGGAGACTTTGGTTGGCACCTTATAACACAGCTACTTTAAAACAGCAATTAAAAAAGCTGATGATATATACCCTAGTCCAGACATGGCTCTTTGATGTAGTTTTTCAGGACTGTGCAAGGTGGACACAATATGACACAACACTTGCTAAGTTTCATAGGTATGAAAAAAAGAGTTCTAGACAGGTGAATCCTGCTAGCCTTAATCACTAGTTAGTACCTTCACTCCCACAACTCACATGCAAACACCGAATAAAATGCATAATTTGATAATTTTTTGAGTGCATAATGCTCTTGTGACAAGAATTATTGCTAAGCTCTTACACAGTTGTGGTTGTTTGGCACTCTTTCTCAGTCTGAAGTGTTTTCACGTGTTTTACAATAGATGACCTTTTGATGCATATTGAAGGAATTCTGAGGAATGGAAGTAAAAAAGACTGTAGTATTTGCATCTCTTGTACCTGTCTCCAAGCAAGGAAGAATATTTTGTATGCTGATCTCTATTTACAAAGGTTGCACAACTGAAACAGTCAAACATTTATATGGTGAGAGGAATTGCAACTGAAATTATCAGAAAAGCTTCATGCAGGTTTTCCTGGAATTAAGTTGTGTCCTTAACTTTGATGTCAATAGACAATGTATAATTCACTCAAGTTAAAAGAAACTCAATTTTATATTCTTCTACTGCACTTCAACTAATTATCTGTTTAGGAATCAAGTGCCTTACTTAGATATTTGGTAGAAAAATATTGGCACTAAGAGCTCCAGTTTATAAATACAGATTGGCAGAAACATTGGACGTAATCAAAATCTGTAAAGGGATACTTATTTTCTCAGAACCTTATTTCAGTAACCCAATTCCTAATTATTTTTCCTAAATGTAGGCAGCTGATATAACACAAACATTAATCATTGCCATTATGCTTAAACACAAGACATAATGTTACTGAAATAACCTAGTTGTTTAATGTGTGCAGTTTCCTAATCTTATATTTTTTAAAATACAAATAAAGAAAAATTAGGAAAACACTTCTACAAACTGGAAATGTTTAAGGCACTATATCTTTTCAATGCCTCTCATTTCTATGTCCTGTGTTTATTTGGTTCGGTATCCCCACTTACATGATTATCCTAGTCTTGGAAATTACTTCTTTAAGAAGTAATGCAACATGATCAAAGTGAATTAAAACGAAACAAAACAAAACAAACAACAACAACAACAAACTTTTATACTAATACAATAGATCCTAAAAACTTCAGAATCTTTTATGTATTGTCTTATTTATTTTAGTTCTTTATCGCTTTTTTTTTTTTTTCCAACTTTTAGCCTATGTGTATATCATGGAATGAGTATGCTATGTAAGCTTCATAACTTTTAAAGTAATGACTTAGTAGAACAATTTAGAAAACAGTTTAAACAGTAAGCAATTTAGCTGAATATTCCAAAAGTCCTCTTTTATTAATTTCTGTGATTTTTATCATTTTTGCCTTTTTTTTTTTCTATTAATTGTTATCAATTTTCTTAAGAAGACATGTAACTGCAGTTACTGCATGTAACTGCAAAAATTTGAGAGCTGGTTCAGTGTTGAGATTGCAAATATAGGATCAGTACAACATCTTTACCAAAATGGACAATAATTTTAAGAAGAGTTACAGCACATGAAGGTATTTTCTTTTTTTTTTTTTTTTTTTTTTTTTTTTCTGTTACAACCTGTCATCCACTCTGAGATGACAACAACCCACAAGCCTTTTCAGTTAAGCCAAGCTCAAACCACTCCAAATACATATGAGTTCTGTAAGACAGGATTATTAAAAATGCATGCACTTAGAGTCATAGGTTTGTATCTATTTTTTATATATATTTTATCTATATTTTTAATCAGACATTTTAAAGAATCAAGTATTGGTGCTGTTAAAAAGCATTTGTAACATGCCTCTCTCAAACCACACCATTAAGCACTTATTTCACACACACACACACCAAAAAATCTGTCTATTTTCTTAAAATGTAGAAGTATAACACTGTTTTTCTCTCATGCTTGCTACAAGCCAGAAACTACGTAAGTTGTTGATTTTGTTTCTATATGAAGCTCTTTTTCCAATATGAATTTAATCTAAAGGGAACTCAAATAGAAACTAGCTGTACAAGTCCAAAACATTTTACCTAGAATATTCCAGCATAAGGAAAGTTAACAACCTTTTCATATTTTTAATTCAAAAATCCTCACTCATTGTGTTCACATTTACGTCTGTTCACTAACAATTTCATATTGTTGACTGTGAGACAAAAACAAAACTCAAAATTCTAAGTCCCATGAGACAGAGACATTTTTGTGGTTGTAAGGGGAAAATTCATTTTATGGGTGAAGTGGTAATGTTATTACTGTTACTGTTAATATTACTGTTACTATTACTATTACTATTATTACTATTATTACTACTATTGTTATTTCCTTTCTCAATGCAGATAATACATTTTGTTTCATGGTGATCAATTACAATTTTTATTGTTGTTAAGTGAATAATTTCACTGCTTGCGGAGATATTAAAATTGACAGTAGCTTCTAAACAGTAATTCTTTCACTTATAAGTTTCTGACACACCTAGTAATAACTAGAATTTAATATGATAATGATGTAATTTTTATCTTTTTTTTTGTAACTATCTTTATTATTTATGGTAACAAGAACAGTGATAGTTTATAACATTAGTTTTCTGTGTGACTCTTCCTACTTTTTTTTTTTTTTTTTTTTTTTTTTCTTCCCTGTATCAATTATGTGAATGACATTCCATGGTCTTCTCTGAAATTTTAGTCTTTTTTTTTCAAACTGTTCAGGCTTAAAGTTCACTTTACTTACTTTCCTCTGACCTCTAGTTGAATAATTTCAGTCAGATAAACAGAAAAAAATAAGAGACCTCTGTATTTTTCCCTTCATGCATATCCAGGCATTATAGGTGTCCAAGGGAAATAAGCATATTTGTACCAAGGAAGAATCATAGAATGGTTTGGTTTGGAAGGGACCTCTAAAGATCATCTAGTCTAACTCCCTGCCATGGGCAGGGACATCTTTCACTATAGGACACTTCCAGATATCCACAACTTCTCTGGGCAACCTGTTCCATTGTCTCACTACACTTTTTCTTCACTCTTTCTTTTTTTTAAAAAAAAAAATAAAAAAATTAGGCTCCCATAAATATTGAAACTTTGCAATAAATTCTCCGCAGAGCCTTCTCTTCTCCAAGCTTAACAAGCTCAACTCTTTTAGCCTTTCTTCATAGAAGAGGTATTGCAACCCTAACCATTTTTTTGTGGCCCTCCTCCAGACCTGCTTTAACAGGTTCATGTCTTTCTCACGTTGAGGACCCCAGAGCTGGAAAGAGTACTCCAGGTGTGTTCTCACAAGAACTGATTCTCACCTGACTCTCTTACAATTATGCATACTATATATACAAATATGCATCTCTTACATTAATGCATACTATTAATTTAACACTTGAGAAGTTAATATTCTCTATAGAAAGTAATTATTTCCCCCTTAGTCAAGATAAAGTGATCTATTTTCCATGTAGTTTTGATTCCCTTCTAGAAATGTGCATTCTAGCTCTAAAGTATGAGGCTGTGCAACTACAAGCAGCTATAAGGAAGACACAGAACATTAGCCCATACTTACAGGATGATTCTACACCCGCTCCCTTACCTTACTCTCATAGATTGGAAGCAAGTATTTTTTATTGGACTTTGATCATATGAACTGGGTGACCAAGTCTGTGCCTCTAAAATGTACATTAAAACCATTCATCAAACAACTATCCTCAGTGACTGGTTATGGAGACAGTAATTATATAACTTATGATAAATAGTTCAATGTGCTAAAAGGACAAAAAAGAATACTACTAGGCTGAATTCCTTTTTATTACAGAAAAGAAAACAGTTCTGGTTAATAATGCCTTTTTAGAAATTAAGCGGATTACCTAAGGTTTTTTCTTTCTTTGCTTGGTTGTGTTTTCCAACGATTAACTAGGGCACTGTTGCTTTTATTTACCTTATTCACTGAGGAATACTTGTAGAAACATTAGATGTACTATGTAAATGAATCTACTTTATAAAGGCTAATAATAAAGAAATAATGAGCCATGAGATGCCAGAAAAAGTATAGTTTTCCTATCACTTATTTATATTTGAAACACTTAATTTTTAAACATTTCAATACGATTACACACACACACACAAAATAGATTTAAATAAAATATTATTTTGGGTATCAATTGGAACTAATTTGTACTGTTAATCATTCTGTAGTAGCCTATTTCTTCTGTGAAATATATATACACAAGCAATTTATACATAAATGAGTAATTTGTTCTCTAGTACATGCAAATGAAGTTGTCTAATGTTGATTTTTGGCATTTATAGCCTTTAGATACTGTGCAGTCTACCATAATCTTGGGTTCTAAATTCTCTCTTGGTGTAGAGAATTTTGTACCTCAAAGTAGTACCTCAAATGCACCTAGTATTATATATTCTCAACTAAAAAGACCCCCTTCAGCAACTAAATATCCAGTTCCAGGTCAGCTCTCTCTCAAATCCACTGTTCCACTAAACTTGGAGTTGAAGAGTTTGGCCCTCTCTTACTCAACAGTCCAGAGCTCAAAGCACTTGTCCAGGAAAGAAGAAACAGTTTTCAAACATTTGTGTTTTCTGATTTAGGATTCTGATTGGATCCAAGTGTTCAGGTTTGTTGGAATTGTAAATAAGTGTCCTAACAATTGAAGTGCTGGATAGTCTGGTATGAGTTTGTCTTGAAGTACTTTTACTGTATGCAATTTCTTAAATATCCGCTGGCATGTGAATTGAAAGACAGGTGTCCTCACAACATCCCAGGGGAGTAGCCCAATCTTCAAGACATTGCACATTCTAGTTTGAACTCCTCTTAGAATACAATTGACATTATTTCTCTTTGTATAAATAATTAAACTGAATTTGTAACCTGACTTTTCCATATCCCAGAAGAGAACACCAAACAGCAGGCTGTACAATCAGGTTTGCAGTTTCTCGTTTTGTCCTTTTGTCCTGTTGAATATTTGATTATTTAATAAGGAGGAAACATTCTCAGGTGGAACAATTACTGTTCATACTATAATAGCCAATAGTCTAGACATAAAGATATTACTTGAGATTTTTCACTCTTTAAATTCAGTTGTTTTTACAAATCAGACAAAATAGGAAATTCATGGTCCTAAATACCATGATGTGGGCCAAATTACAATTTCCACAGAAATAAAGTCTCAATTATAACTTACAACTGAGCCAGTTGGCATGAAATGAGAATGCTTGTTCTGAGAATATAAGCCGTGTTTTGCAAAATGGAAGATTCAGAAGTAGCTGGGCGACATGAAGATTGTTAAGGTTTATGTCTGCAGTATGGGATTTTACTGTCACAAAGTTGAGTGCTTATGACAACATGACATGACAACTGAAAAGCAGACAAAAGGTCATTAAGTAAGTTCTTTATTTAGACATTGCAGTGTGTGTTGTTTTTTTGTTTGTTTGTTTCTCTCGAAGTTGGGTTACTCTGCGGCAAAAATAAGACACTTTGTGCTATATAAATTAAGATATGAATAAGAAGTAAATAAGGACCATTAAAGAAAACCTGAAGAGCCTTAGAGGAATAGGAAACAAACTGGCATGAAAGACCTGTAACACTCCCATAGGAATTAAGTGGGGTCATAAGGCAGACTTAAGGAACAGAGAAGAAAGTAAGAAAATGGAGGTAATAAGTGATTAAAAATTGTTGTTTTTTTAAGACCAAGATATATATACAACACCAATAAACAAATACATTGAAAGTATACTTCAATAATCTCACATCCTTCAAAGATTGTGTCTATTAATTATAGATAAGAATGTGCACCTTGACTACGTGCATATATTAGATATTCTTTTTGAGAATTAAAAAAAATATATATATATGTAGTAAAACATGCATTCTGTACATGAAATTAGATCAAAACAGAAGCAAGCTTGAGTAAATAGAAGGAAGTATTCAAGACTATAGTGTTAAGTAATTGAGACTGATATGTGATTTTACAAATAGGGTTAAGTGAGCAGCATTAATAGCTGTATGCATCATGCATAATTGTCTAAAGTACAAAAGTTTATCAGGCAACTGTCTAAAATGGAAAGGATGGTGGATCACATTTTGTCTATAGGTAAAGAAAGAAATCATAGCTGTAGCATTCTGGATGACTGTTCCTAATTTCTTGCCTTCTGGTCGGAAATATGCCAGGACTACCAATTGCCTGAATAAAAGGGAATTTGCTATCAGTTTGAATTAGGGTTTATAGAAGTCAGAACCTATGTGAGAAATTGACTTTCTTGGCTTTTCTCAGAGGGAGAGACAACATGAACAGCATTACATTTCTACTGTGAAAGTACATGAAGAATAAACAATTTTCTTTCTGGTGTTATAATGTAAACCGGCCAGAAAAGGACACTTACTTGTGCTGAAAGAAGCAGACAGGTTTTCCAGAGGGAATTGGACAAATGAACTTACTTCAGCCACTTCCAGCATTTCTGAAAATCAAATGGAAGTTTGAAAATTAATTAATAATTAGAATTAAGAATTTAAAAAGTAAATATTTAATCATAAGTATGTGGCCAAGCTGCAAATAGCATTCCCTGAATTATCATTAGACAGACACCACAGAAACATAGGTTCAGATGCTCAACTGATGAACTGTCATGGGCAAGGAATGCTGATCCAGCAGTTTGCTTAGGTCACCTCACACTACTTCAGAGCTCCTTTGGCTATTTCAGACACATATTTCAGCAATAGGCTGTGACCAGATTCCCAGAAGGCTCTCTGAATGATTTACTGCACAGCATTTTGGTCTGAAAGTTTAACAGGGTAACACATCAGAGGAAAAATGAAGAATCCACAGAAAGAGACATGGGTATCTATCTAAAGTGATAATAACAAAAATTTCAAATAATTGGTACATTATGGCTTTTTAAGTATCAGTTTCTGGCCACACAAAGAAATTAAACTAAACATCCTTCAAGCATCCCTTGATTCAGAGGAAAAATAATGATTTAACTGATCCAACCAAAGTAAAACTAGGAACTAAAAACTAAAAATTAAAATTTTAATTAAAAATAACAGCTGTGAGTTTATCCAATAAAAGCAAAAGACATATTGTCAAGAGCAGAAAAGGGTTATATAATTAAGAAATCACATGACTTTCCAAATTTATTTCTTTAATGTGTATTTTTCCAAGGAATAAATCCAAAACAACCTTTATTTTCTTTCAAGGATAATTTGAATATTTAATGTTTAGCCTGTTGAAAACACCAGTTTACAGTTATATTGAGATGAAATTTCTCTAGTTTTTTTGGTTGTAATTTCAGACTTATAGTGACCCATCTGTATTATTGTCCTGGTTTCAATTGGGATAGAGTTAATTTTCATTATGTTAGCTGGTATAGTGCTGTGTTTTGGATTCAGGATGAAAATAATGTTGATAACACACTGACATTTTTGCTTACACAAAGACAAGGACTTTTCAGCTTCTCATGCTGTCCTGTCAGTGAGGAGGCTGGGGGTACACAAGAGAATGGGAGGTGGGAGGGGACACAGTGAGGACAGCTGACCCAAAGTGACCAAAGTAATATTTCATACCATATGGTGTCATGCTCAACCATAAAGCTGTGAGGAGTTGCCTGGGGGGTTGCCATTGGTAAGATACTGGCTGGGAATTGTTCAGTTGGTGATGAGCAATTGTGTTGTTCATCACTTTTTTTTTTTTTTTTTTTTTTTTTCTTAGTACAATGTCCTTCTTTCCCCTGATGAGTTCTCGCATATATAACTCTTTCGATTCTCTGTCCAATCCCACTGTGGCAGAGGAGTGAGAAAATGGCTGTATGGTACTCTAGCTGCCTGCTGGGTTAAACCACAACACTTATCAAGACAGCTTGGGAAAAAATGAAACTGCCCAATTGCAACAACATCAAATGCATAAATCACATTGTCTTGCCACTGCAAAATCTGTTGTCCTGGTTTCAGTTAGGACAGAGTTATTTTTCCTCCTAGTAGCTGGTAGGGTGCTATGTTTTGGATTAGGATGAGAAGAGTGCTGATAACATGCTGATGTTTTAATTGTTGCAGAGCAATGCTTACACTAAGCCAAGGACTTTTCAGCTGCTCGCTCTGTCCTGCCAGCGGGCAGGCTAGGGGTGCAGCAGGAGCTGGGAGGGGACAGACCCAGGACAGCTGACCCAAACTGGCCAAAGGGGTATTCCATACCGTCTGACGGCATGCTACACAATAGATAGGGGTGGCTAGCCAGGGTGGGGCACCGGCTGCTAGGGGCTGGGCTGGGCATAGGTCAGCAGATGGTGACCTTGTTTGTAAATATTATTATTATTATTATTATTATTTTCTATCTTAATAAACTGTCTTTATCTCAACCCACAGGCTTCACTTTCCCGTTTCTCTCCCCATCCCAGAGAGGGAGGGGGGAGGGTGAGTGAGCAGCTGTGTGGTGTTTAGCTGCCAGCCGGGTTAAAACCACAACAGTCCTTTTGGTGCCCAACGTGGGGCTCGAAGGGTTGAGATAACGACAGATCTGACCAGAGTGTGTTAAACTAAAATTGTTATAAGTATTAGAGCTGCTTAATAATTGCTAGTCAGAATGTTGATTGCTTTAATCTCAATTCCGCTGTGCCTGTATTCCAAACTGAGTTTTATAGCACGTTACTTTCTGTATGTGATCCCTGTCGTGCTGTTTATCCTTTCTGGGCCCTGGTTTAAGATCGTTATGGTACTATGCGGTATAACAATAGCTTATGATATGATGAAATATCCGGCCGTGACTCTAACTTGGTATTTGTACTCAGCACTGTCATCGACTCTGTACTTTGGAAACTATATCTCAGAAACTATTAACAATTACACCTACTGCCTTTTTTTCATCAGGGAGCCAGTCTGTGGAGGGGACAGGGGAAGATATTTTTCCCTACTTGTTCATGCTCTCTTTCTCCTTCACCAGCCTCTTATCCGCCAAGCTAGTTATGAGAGTTCTCCAAGATGTTGAATATCCTTGGGATACTCAGACCAGCATGTTCTTGTTGTTATGTCTGCTGAATGCGCTTCAGGTTTTGTTTAAGGTTAAACAACTACTTAGGAATCTCACCAAGAAATCTGTCCTGAGGCGGGATAGTTGTGAGTGGCAGGGAGTGTGGGAGGATATGGGCAGGTTTCCAGAGCAGAGGGCACCTCTGATGTTTTGGAAATTCACCCCTGAACAACTGCAAAATCCTAAAAAACTGGTAGAATGCTTGAAAAAAGAGTGTCATGACTCTGGCAGTTCCAAAGTGACACAACTCACTGTAGCGTGCTGGGGCCTGGCCTATGCCTATTGAGTTGCAATTGATGCTACTATCAACCTCGTGACAGACCCTGCAGCCGCTCCAGCTCCAGCTCCTGCAGCCGCTCCAGTTCCTGCTCCTGCAGCTGCTCCAGTTCCTACTCATGCAGCGGCTCCAGCTCCTGCAGCTGCTCCAGTTCCAGCTCCTGCAGCCGCTCCAGCTCCAGCTCCTGCAGCCACTCCAGTTCCTGCTCCTGCAGCTGCTCCAGCTCCAGCTCCTGCAGCCGCTCCAGCTCCTGTGGCTGAGCCAGAGAAAATAGCAGTAGCAGTGCAAGTTGCCCCTGCAGAGGGTGTTCCAACCCCTGTGGCAGACCCTGTGGCTGAGTCAGAGAAACGAGCTGTAGCAGTACAAGTTACCCCTGTAGACAAGGTGAAAAAAATGGTATAGAGACTCAGGTCGTTGAGAACGCAGAGAGTCTTCTGCTAGGTCTAGGTATGGAGAAGACGAGTCTGGCCCATCAGGGATGCAGGAGGATGAAGATGAGGATGTTGAAAAATCAACAGTAACTACCTGAAACCTATACCAGCATGAGCTACGAGATGTGTGAAAAGATTTTGGTCGCTGCATAGGTGAGCAACTTGTCACCTGGCTGCTCCGGTGCTGGGATACCGGAGCCAATTGTGTGGAATTAGAGGGCAGGGCAGCCAGGTGGCTGGGATCCCTTGCTAGAGACGCAGGCATTGACAAAGCAATTGGAGATGAAGCACGATCTCACAGCCTCTGGAGGCATCTCCTGTACACTGTAAGGGAAAGGTATCCCTACAAGGAAGAACTTGTTTGTCCACCAGGCAAGTGGACCACTTGGAGAAGGGAATCCAGTACCTGAGGGAATTAGCCCTATGGGAGGTGATTTATGAGGACCCAGACAATGGACAAACACCCACAGATCCAGATGAAGTCAAGTGTACACGACCCATGTGGCGGAAGTTTGTACGGAGTGCACCATCATCATATGCCAGCTCATTGGCAATAATGGCCTGGAAAGAGGATGAGGAACCCACAGTGGATGAAGTGGCTAAACAACTCCAGCAGTATGAAGAAAGTCTCTCCTCTTCCTTACAGGCCTGCGTCTCGTCTGTGGAGAAACTTTCTGAAAGTGTCCATCAACTTAAAAGAGAATACTTTGGAGAAACTTTCTGAAAAGTTCCACCACCTTGAAGAAAGATAATTTTCCTCCCCACCTGAACAAACCAGTGTCCACCAACTAAAAGAGAATACTTTGGAGAAACTTTATGAAGAGGTCCAGCAACTTAAAGAGAGTTTATTTTCCTCCCCTCCTGTACAAACCAGTGTCTCTGCTATTAGGGGTAAGCGCTCATCCGTGCAAGGAAGACGATATGGTGGATACACACCTTGTGCCACCCTGTGGTTTTACCTACGTGACCATGGAGAGGACATGAGAAAATGGGATGGAAAATCCACCGCGACCCTAGAGGCACGGGTACGTGAGTTGCAAAAGAAAACAATCGGGAAAAAGGGGTTGTCTGAAAAGTTTGCTGCTCCAACGTCCAGCAGGCAGTCCTTTAAACACGGGAATGAAGATTCTGCCGAGGACTAGAGGGGCCCTGCCTCCAGCCAGGGGGAGGAAAGGGACAATCGAGTTTATTGGACTGTGTGGAGTCGATGGCCTGGCACGTCAGATGCACAGAAGTATAAGGCTTTAGTAGACACCGGTGCACAATGTACTCTAATGCCATCAAGCTATAAAGGGCCCGAACCCATCAGTATTTATGGAGTGACGGGGGGATCCCAGCAGTTAACTGTATTGGAGGCTGAAGTGAGCCTAACTGGAAATGAGTGGCAAAAGTACTGTATTGTGACTGGCCCGGATGCTTTGTGATCCTTGGCTTAGACTATCTTAGAAGAGGTTATTTCAAGGACCCAGAAGGGTTCCGGTGGGCTTTTGGCATAGCTGTCTTAGAGACAGAGGGCATTGAACAGTTGTCTACCTTGCCCGGTCTCTCAGAGGACCCTTTTGTTGTGGGGTTGCTGAGGGTCGAAGAACAGCAAGTGCCAATTGCTACTACAACTGTACACCGGCAGCAATATCGCACCAGCCAAGATTCTCTGATTCCCATCCATGAGCTAATTCGTCAACTGGAGAGCCAAGGAGTGATTAGCAAGACTCATTCACCTTTTAATAGTCCCATATGGCCAGTGCGAAAGTCTAATGGTGAGTGGAGACTAACAGTGGACTATCGTGGCCTGAATGAAGTCACATCACCACTGAGGGCTGCAGTGCCGGACATGCTAGAACTCCAGTATGAACTGGAATCAAAGGCAGCCAAGTGGTATGCCACAATTCATATCGCTAATGCATTTTTCTCTATCCCTCTAGCAGCAGAGTGCAGGCCACAGTTTGCCTTTACTTGGAGGGGAGTCCAATATACTTGGAATCGGCTGCCCCAGGGGTGGAAACACAGCCCTACAATTTGCCATGGACTGATCCAGTCTGCGCTGGAGCAGGGGGAAGCTTCTGAACACCTGCAATACATCGATGACATCACTGTGTGGGGTGACACAGCAGAGGAAGTTTTTGAGAAAGGGAAGAAAATAATCCAAATCCTTCTGAAGGCTGGTTTTGCCATAAAACAAAATAAAGTTAAAGGACCTGCACGAGAGATCCAGTTTTTTAGGAATAAAATGGCAAGATGGACGTCATCAAATCCCAATGGATGTGATCAACAAAATAACAGCTATGCCTCCACCAACTAGCAAAAAGGAAACACAAACTTTCCTAGGTGTCGTGGGGTTTTGGAGAATGCACATTCCAAATTACAGTCTGATTGTAAACCCGCTCTACCAAGTAACCCGTAAGAAGAATGATTTTGAATGGGGCCCTGAGCAACAACAAGCCTTTGAACAAATTAAGCAGGAAATAGTTCATGCAGTAGCCCTTGGGCCAGTCTGAACAGGACCAGATGTAAAGAATGTGCTCTACACCACAGCCAGGGATAATGGCCCCACCTGGAGCCTCTGGCAGAAAGAGCCTGGGGAAACTCGAGGTCGACCCCTAGAGTTTTGTAGTCGAGGATACAGAGGATCTGAGGCCTGCTACACTCCACCTGAAAAGGAGATATTGGCAGCATATGAAGGAGTTCGATCTACTTTGGAAGTGGTTGGTACTGAAGCACAGCTCCTCCTGGCACCCCGACTGCCAGCACTGGGCTGGATGTTCAAAGGAAGGGTCACCTCTACACATCATGCAACTGATGCTACATGGAGGGAGTGGGTTGCACTGATTACTCAGCGGGCTTGAATAGGAAACCCCAGTCACCCAGGAATCTTAAAAGTGATTATGGACTGGCCTGGAGTCAAATACTTTGGGATGTCATCAGCGGAGGAGGTGGTCCGTGCTGAAGAAGCCCCACTGTACAACAAGCTACCAGAAAATGAGAAGAGATATGCCCTATTCAATGATGGGTCCTGTTGCATTGTGGGAAAGCATCGGAGATGGAAAGCTGCTGTATGGAGTCCTACACGACGAGTTGCAGAAGCTGCTGAGGGAGAAGGTGAATTGAGTCAATTTGCAGAAGTGAAAGCCATCCAGCTGGCTTTAGATATTGCTGAACGAGAAAAGTGGCCAGTTCTCTACCTCTACACTGATTTGTGGATGGTAGCAAATGCCCTGTGGGAGTGGTTACAGCAATGGAAACAGAACAACTGGCAGCACAGGGGCAAACCCATGTGGGCTGCTGTGTTGTGGCAAGATATTGCTGCCCGGGTAGAGAACCTGGTTGTAAAGGTACACCATGTAGATGCTCATGTGCCCAAGAATCGGGCTACTGAAGAACATCAAAACAACCAGCAGGTGGATCAGGCTGCTCAGATTGAAGTGGCTCAGGTGGACCTGGACTGGCAACATAAGGGTGAATTATTTATAGCCCGATAGGCCCATGACACCTCAGGCCATCAAGGTAGAGATGCAACATACAGATGGGCTCGTGATCAAGGGGTGGACCTGACCATGGACACTAAGGCACAGGTTATTCATGATTGTGAAACATGTGCTGCAATCAAGCAAGCCAAAGGGTCAAAGCCTCTTTAGTATGGAGGACGATGGCTGAAATACAAATATGGAGAGGCCTGGCAGATTGATTACATCACACTCCCTCAAACCCACAACGGCAAGCGCCACGTACTTACAATGGTGGAAGCGACCACTGCATGGCTGGAAACATATCCTGTGCCTCATGCCACCACCCGAAACACTATCCTGGGCCTTGAAAAGCAAGTCTTATGGCGACATGGCACCCCAGAAAGAATTGAATCAGACAACGGGACTCATTTCCGAAAGAACCTTATAGACACATGGGCCAAAGAACATGGTATTGAGTGGGTGTATCACATCCCCTATCACGCACCAGCCTCCAGTAAGGTTGAGCGATACAATGGACTGTTAAAGACCACACTGAAAGCAATGGGTGCTGGGACATTCAGAAATTGGCATACACATTTGGCAAAGGCCACCTGGTTAGTCAATACTAGGAGATCTGCTAACCGAGCTGGACCTGCCCAATCAAACCTGCTACGTACAGTAGAAGGGGATAAAGTTCCTGTAGTGAATGTAAGAAACATGCTGGGTAAAACAGTCTGGGCTACTCCTGCCTCAGGAAAAAGCAAACCCATTCGTGGGACTGCTTTTGCTGAAGGACCTGGATGCACTTGGTGGGTAATGCAAAAGAATGGGGAGTTCCGGTGTGTACCTCAAAGGGATTTAATACTGGGTGAGAATAGCCCATGAGCTGAGTTGTATTATGTTAATTATTATATAATACTGTGTGTCATCACTACCCTAATTGCTATATACCATAGATGAAAATGGTGAATAACTAGACTGTATTGGAAAGCGTGTAACCTGAGCATGACACAAATCGTATAGAATAAGGGGTGGATATATGTTCTGGTTTCAGTTAGGACAGAGTTATTTTTCCTCCTAGTAGCTGGTAGGGTGCTATGTTTTGGATTAGGATGAGAAGAGTGCTGATAACATGCTGATGTTTTAATTGTTGCAGAGCAATGCTTACACTAAGCCAAGGACTTTTCAGCTGCTCGCTCTGTCCTGCCAGTGGGCAGGCTGGGGGTGCAGCAAGAGCTGGGAGGGGACAGACCCAGGACAGTTGACCCAAACCGGCCAAAGGGGTATTCCATACCATCTGACGTCATGCTCAACAATAGACAGGGGTGGCTAGCCGGGGTGGGGCACCGGCTGCTCGGGGTTGGGCTGGGCATTGGTCAGCGGGTGGTGAGCAATTGCATTGTGCATCACTTGTTTTGTACACACTATTATTATTATTATTATTATTTCCTGTCTTAATAAACTGTCTTTATCTTAACCCACAGGCTTCACTTTCCCGTTTCTCTCCCCCATCCCAGAGAGGGAGGGGGGAGGGTGAGTGAGCAGCTGTGTGGTGTTTAGCTGACGGCCGGGCTAAACCACAACATCTGTATCCACCACATCAGTAACCAGGGAGCATATCCTTTCCAGTAAATTGCAAGGAAAAAGGATTATTTATGTAAGGAGCAGCATACAGCTCTGTTACTTAACAAACCTGCTTTCAGCCTGCCTGCCTTTCTTTCTCACATCTTACTCTTATAATTGGTCCTACTGAAATCAGTGAATAATATGACACTATTAATTATTTAAATTTATATTTCTGCATTGGTTAGTTCCAGAGGCTTGAATGGTGTCATTTTATTGGCATGTATATGTATCTGGACTGTTCCATTCTTAATTCCCATTATAGGAATATTTTGGAATACATAAACAAATTTACTACCAGGGAGGAATAACCTAAAACTAAATGAGCAATTGGGTGAAAGGTTTCTTGCAGTACCTTGTGAAGACTGAATATTCAGTAAAATATTGTAGCATGGTAGAGTTACTTTAACAAGTGATTTTTTCATTTCACTCATAGTTTTAACAGGAAATCTATTTAAATATATATATATATATTCATTCTCAAGTTATATTGGAATTACATATTCAAGCATGTTACATATACCTCACAGCCAGGTAAAATCAGATAAATAATTTTCAATACTGAAGATGCTTTCTTAGTATTCCACAAATACATCTTAGTCCCTTTTACACTAAAGGCCTGAAAGGTCTTGAAACAATTCAGCATAAGTTACCTTTGGAACATATTTTAAGGTGATTTTTAAGGAAGCATGTTAGCACAGACCAATGCAGAGATAAAAAGAGCAGTTTGACCTAACTCTAAAGAGCTTGGTTTGCATGTTGGCTAATATGATGGTGTGATGCTCTGTGGCACTCCTCCATTGGGATAAATAAGAAATGGGTTATATTAAGTTTGGAAAAGCACTATGAACCACCTTCAGCGCTCAAGCTACGTCATTCAGAGGCACCTAGAGTATCTCTAAAAAAAAGTAATAATAAAAATAAACATAAAAATAAAAAATAAAAATAATAAAATAATAATAATAAAAATAAAAATAAAAAATAAAAATAAAAAATAAAACAAAATGCAGACTTTTACAATCTCTCTCTTTTGTTTTCCTTTTTCTTTTTTTTCTTTTTTTTTTTTTTCCTGTCATGAAAACATTTATTCTCCAGGTGCATAAGACCAAACTACGCTGTCACTTTCCTCGGTATTTTTCCATATTTATTTTGGGGCTGGGTAGCATGTGTCTTTCTCACATAACTAGTACTACAAGCTGCTACACAAATTTCTTTGCAGGCTGCTATACAATGAAAATACTGCATCTTGTCTTTCAGTAGCCAAACCAAAGCTTTTGAATGCCAAAATATACATCCAGGTAGAATGTAAAATAGAGTTATTATTAGAACTGAGACTGTGCCAGTGGTACTTACAGAGTACACCCTGCATCAATTCTATACACAAATTTGTGTTTCCACATTATATACCATAAGCCTGAAGCCTGTTGAGATCCAATGATCAGTATTTGCCAGTGTAAGTCTTCCCATCTGTATTTGGCAAGGACATTAAGCTCATCTTTGAACATGGACATTGCCTTAGGTTATCCATGCTTATAGCACTTGCTGTCTAACATGCAAGCACATCCCACCATGTATATTAAAACCATGTAAAATACACAAAACAAACAAATAAAACATACACACATAAAACAAACAGCAGCAACAAAAAACAACGCACAGAAACATGAATGCTGTCTGCCTCAGTGACATTTCTTGCTGAAAGAAGACTGGAGAGAAGACCATGGCTGATCTGGCCTGGTTTCCTGCCTATTTTTGTGAAAAGCTTAATCAGAAGGGGTTTGACTTTGAAAGCCCTAAAGATTTGGAGGTCTTGTTTACAGACAAGATTGATTATTTCCTGGTCTGTTGCTATAACTGCTGCCATCTTCCAAGGGACTTAGACAAAGAGCTTTGTGTTTTGAATGTGAATATAACAGCAACAGGACATATACTAACAGGCAACTGGACCCACAGGAAAGCTCAAAGCCCCCTTATTAAGAGACGGATATGTATACCATGTCACCTAGCATTAGACACATTAGCTGTCCAAGTCAAGCTTTTATCTATGCTTAGAGGCAAAAATCCTAACAGATTTTTTCATCAGTAAAGATATACCATGGAACTAAGCAATCTATGTCTCTGTGGACAATCCAAGAAAGGCTTTGAGGCAGGAGCTAGCTACATCATGTGGTTAGGTATATATATGCAGTGGTCCCTGGACTGATGGGCAACCCCAGTCCCTCATTGTGGGAGAAAATTAGCCATAAAAATCTGATGAGGCTGACATTGTCTGCAGAAATATAAAAAGATCTCCATAGACATATTGTCAACTCCCACAGTTGGGAAATGGATGAACTAGACTGATACTTCCTGATCCTTGACTTTTGGAGAAGTGGTATATATCTTAGGGGTCTAAGAATACAGCTTGAAAGGTTGGGAAAGTTGACCACCTCACATACAGAAAGATATCTTTATTTTTTTTAGTGCTGGAAGATGTATTTTTTCCTTAACATGTGATAAATATAGGGACAGAGAGGTCTCCAACATTTTAATGACAATACATTAATTTGTATATTACTTTTTTAATGTAAATATTTTCATTATCCCACTATTTCCTTGTGATCTCTTAACCATCTTTCTTTGTTTATGCAGGATTTTACAAGGATGCAGGGTATATTTTGCCCCAAATACCAGGGTCTTAGTTTATTGTTGCATGTAGGTGCTACTGAAATACAAATAAATTCCAACAGTTATTAAAATTTTTATACTTTGCCCAAGATCTTTCATTGACCCACCTAGTGACACATGGAGTAGCACAACAGCTTAAAGCTATGTTTATACAAGACATTAGCGATCGCATTAACATAATCACTACAGCCACTTTTCTCTGCAGCAGCTGGGCCATCACAGAGTCTCTTTATTTATATAGATTGTAGCAGTAACAATAGGTAAACGCTGACAAGGAAAAAAGGAGATACATGACAAATGACGAACCTCCAAGGTTATAGGAAAGTGGCCAGCTGCTTACAGGAATTTTGGATACCAAATTGAAAGTGAAGTTTAGTTTCTGCCTCTTATCTAGTAAAGCATCACAGTCAAATGTTTGTTTTATAACTTGTTCTTATCTGATTTGGGGGTGTTGAACATTTTCTGTTGACTGAAATTTCTTCTTTCTTCTAATATTGATGTGGATGTTATCACCTATACAGACTGTTATGTGAATGTGTTCAAAGCATGTAAAAGTATGTTTGTAAAATGTATCAGCAATAACAACAATAAACCTCCGGATTTTATATGCAAATTTTGACTTTAAGCTAATGTCATTTGCTGGCAGCCTGGTTTCTTTTTTTTTATATAAAAATAAAATAAAATAATAATAATAATAATAATAAAAAAATGAAAATGCTTCAGCCATTTCTCTTGAGCTTTTACTTCCCAATGTTGTCAGAGGGCATATTCAAGACAGGTACAGGGACATGACTCTTGCACTAGGGAAGGATGAAGTGTACCCACCATTTTACAAGTTCTAGCTTCTCCTCATTATGTGAGGACATTGAATGGGGGGGTTGGACCCGATGATCTCTTGAGGTCTGTTCTAACCCCTACAATTCTGTGATTCTGTGATTGATTAGGTTAGATTTTCCACTTCTTCCCTACCAACCACAGGTGGAATACAACTTTCTAGTAACCACTTCCCAGAATAATATTTTACCATGCCAATGGTTTGACACAGGGCTTATGTGGTGGGATGAAGTGGAATCATGACTCTCATCATAGTCAGTAGGAGTTTTGTCATTATTCTGACTAGACAAAAGATTTCTTCAAAAGATTATGAGGGATTTTTTTTTTTTTCTGATGTCTTTTTATTTTAAACAACAATATAACTTGATTCTATACTTCTTTTTGTGTGAAGACCTTACACATTTTATTAGGCATAGTAGAACTGTTGTGGTTTAACCCCAGTAAGCAGCTCCAGTACCACACAGCTGCTTGCTTACATTCCCCCAGTGGGATGGTGGAGAATGTGAAAGTTGACAGAGACAAAACTCATGGCTTGTGATAAGGACGATTTATCAAGCAAAACAAAAGCTGCCTGTGCAAGCAAAGCAAATAAGGAGTTCATTCACCACTTCCCATCGGCAGGCAATGTTTTGCCACTTCCAGGAAAGCAGGGCTTCATCTTGCATAATGGTTACCTAGGAAGACAAACAAAGGAGTTGGACTCGATGACCCTTGTGGGTCCCTCAGGATATTTCATAGTTCTGTGAACAATGAATGTTTTCCCTTCTTTTTCCCAGCTTGTACTGCTGAGCATGATGTCATATGGCATGGAATATCTCTTTGGTCAGTTTGGGTCAGTTGTCCTTGCTGTGTCACCTCCCAGCAACCTGTGCACCCCCAGCCTCCTCAGTGTCAGGGCAGCATAAGAAAAGACCCCGACTGTGTAAGCACTGGTCAGTAAAAACTGAAACATCAATATGTGATCAGAACTATTTTCAAGGCGAATTCAAAACATAGCACCATACGAGTTACTGTGAAGAAAATTAACAGTATCCCAGCCAAAACCAGCACAAGAAGAAAATAAGTTTTAATAGCTACTTCCTTCAGGAGCAACAGCAGAGTCTGTGGGTAGACTGGCTGGGGAGCAGCTTTGCTGAAAAGGACCTTGGTATGCTGGTGGGCAGTAAGATTAGCATGAGCCACTGCTGCCTTGCCAGCAAAACTGGCCAACAGCTCCAGTGTTAACAGGAGTGCAGCAGAGGAATGGATTATCCTGCTTTACTGGGAATTGGATTTTTTGTCTGAAGAACAAAAAGCTTAAGGCGAGAGTAAATAGCAGTGCTCTTCTATCTACACATAGGTAACTAAAGAGATGCTAGAGATGCAGAGAAAGCTAGGCTTTCTACTGAGGTAGCCAGTGAAAGAAAGTCAATAGTGTGGTGGTTTTACCGTGCTAGGCAGCTGAACACCACAACCGCTCTCTCACTCCCCCTCCTCAGATGAGGAGGGGAAGAAGTAAAGGAAAGAACAACTCACAGGTTGAGATAAGGATAATTTAATTAAAGAGAAAAAAAAATATTATGGAAATATTATTATTAATTAAACAATTCAACTAAAGGGAAAAAAAGGAAAGGGGAAGAGAGAGGGGGAAAGGGAATAACAAAACAAAACAAGTAAAGGCTATGTGGAAGTGCAGAGGAAAGAAATTACTCTCTACTTCCCACAAATGAGCAATGCTTGACCATGTCCTTGAAGCAGGGCCTCAACACACGTAGCTGGTGTTCGGGAGGAGGACAGACATTTTCGCAACGAGAGCCCACCCCACCCCTCTTCTTCCTTTTTCCACCTTTTATTGCTGAGGGTGACATCATATGGTATGTAATATCCCTTTGGTTGGTTTAGGTCAGCTGCCCTGGTGATGTTTCTTTCTCACTTTTTTGCCCACCCTCTAGGAGGGTTAGAAAAAGTCCTGATGTGCCAGCACTGCTCAGCAGCAGACACAACACTGGTGTGATACCACTGCTGTTCTAGCTACAAGTGCAGAGCACAGCACTGTATGGGCTGCTGCAGGGAAAGGTAACATAGCAGCCAGACCCAAGTAGACACAACGACCCGAGTAGACACAAAGTGAAACAGGAGAGTTTCCAGCTATACCACTGGGGGTGGAAAGGAAAAAAAAAACTCACCATCAGAATGATTAAGCATTTGAATAAGCTGCCCAGAGAAGATGTGATGTTTGAATTCTTATCTCTACTGAAAAAAATACCTAAATATCTTATCTGATTACAGTATTTGAACTCTGTTTTGAACAGGAAGGTGGACTGGGTGACCTCCTGACATCACTCCTGGTGTGAATGATTCAGTGTTTCTACATTTTTTACAACTGTTCAATAAGGCTGATTCGACTCAATAGCATGAAATGTCAGGAAGCACTGGTACTCTGAATGATTATCAATATATAAGCCAAAAGGAAATCAATGGAAGTCATATGCATATATCTTCAGGAACAGCTGGTCCTAATAAAACAGCATTTATCAATAAAACCCAGGCAACATAGCATTTTTTAATATAGATGTTTTATCTATTCTGTCACCTTAGTGTGAGATGTTTCAATTCAACTAGAATCCAGAATTTGATTTTCATTTTCCTCTTCTCTCAAAGATTATATATGACTTCCTTCAAGTTTAAAATGGTTTCCTATGGTCTATTTTGATGTAAGGAGACTCATTCTTGACACCACAGAAACTGAATTAAATTTATGTTGTCAGTAATCTTTGAAGTGTCAGTTTTACTAATACCTCCATATATTTGCAGAATAAGTTTTTGATTAATTTTTGAATCCTCAGTAAACCTGTATCGATGCCAAATGTTACTTTGATTTCATACCTATATATACTCTTATGATATTAACATAAATACCTAAAATATATACATTGGTCTTTTATGGAGTTCATTGAGTCACATTAACTCACATTTGGGCCAATAGTGTAATGGTCATGCAAGCAAATATCACTATTGGTGCCCTGATTGAGGGCCTGTTTGTGATGGTCCCTGCTCAGCCCACCCTGAGATGTTTCCCAGACAGGGGACATCAGTCCCTGCCACAGTGATGTTGTAGGAGTGCCAGTCTCCATCCCTGTCCCTGGCCTCATCTAATGTCCTCACAGTTTGATTTCCTGGATGGCCTGGACCTGGCTCATCTCTTGCCGTATCTCGGATTACTCATGCACGCAGCTCTGTCCTTCATGTCCAGACCCCATGGGACTGTGCCCTTTGGTAAGGGCACGGCCTGCACTTGGCTCTGGGCTGCCTGTTCCTTGTGTTGCGGCTGGCCCTTGCTACATCCCAACAACCAAATGATTAATAGTGTTTAAGGTTACATCCTGGCAAGAGGCTAAAAAACCCAAGAGGTCAGTTTTCAATAGTCAGCACAGTTCAGATGATTCAGGGATAAATAAGAAAAAATTATCACGTCTGATGTGACAGGTTTTCTTTTTTTCCCCTCTTATTGGAGAGTCAGACCGATATTCCTGGCACTAGTCAGAACTGGATATCTAGGAAAAAGTGTAGTACCAGGCTGTTAAATGAAGTGAAGAGCATGATGAGCATAGCAACCTCCTCCAGCCACTCCAGCCCTGAACTGCTCCTGTCCTCAGCCCAGTGTCTGGGGACCCAGATGTGGGGTGCAGCTGCTACTTTCACCTTTGCAGGTTCGACTGCTAAAGCTGAGCACATATCTCTGGGATATCCCAGAGATGTATGAACACACACAAAGACAGAACATGACCCATCACAAAGGCTGCCCCTGACAAGGGCTGCCTTCAACAACACTTACACACACAAGACTCATATAAAACATACAAAGTCAGCTAAGACCCTTTCCTCTGTTCCAGCTGGTAAAGATAGAAATTCACTAGTGTCCTGGTTTCAGTTAGGACAGAGTTATTTTTCCTCCTAGTAGCTGGTAGGGTGCTATGTTTTGGATTAGGATGAGAAGAGTGCTGATAACATGCTGATGTTTTAATTGTTGCAGAGCAATGCTTACACTAAGCCAAGGACTTTTCAGCTTCTCGCTCTGTCCTGCCAGCGGGCAGGCTGGGGGTGTAGCAAGAGCTGGGAGGAGACAGACCCAGGACAGCTGACCTAAACTGGCCAAAGGGGTATTCCATACCATCTGACGTCATGCTCAACAATAGATAGGGGTGGCTAGCCAGGGTGGGGGGGCCGCCTGCTCGGGGTTGGGCTGGGCATCGGTCAGCGGGTGGTGAGCAATTGCATTGTGCATCGCTTGTTTGTACACATTATTATTATTGCTATTATTGTTATTATTTGTTATCTTAATAAACTGTCTTTATCTCAACCCACAGGCTTCACTTTCCCGATTCTCTCCCCCATCCCAGAGAGGGAGAGGGGAGGGTGATTGAACGGCTGTGTGGTGTTTAGCTGCCAGCTGGGTTAAACCACAACAACTAGTAAAGACTCATACACAGCACTCTCCAGATTCACATCCACCCACACATTTGTGGATGCTTCATGTACCCAGCACAGCCCTTCTGTCTGTCCAGCAACCCTGTCCAGATCCTGGACCTCCTACACACTGTGCAGGTAGCCTACTCACTGGCTAATCCAAACTGAAGTTCACTACAAAAAAAATACGTAATCACACACTCGTCCCTCATGCACACCACATTCAAAAGTTCCCTGGGTATACCAGCACAGTACCAGGACACAAGGCCTCCACTACTCGCTGGCTGGTTCAGCTTAAATTTTGCTAGCAAACAGACGTGCAAACCACACACACTTGTCTCAGCACCATCAGCCAACACCAAGCGCATGGGCTGAGACCCATGGCCCTGCTCCAGTCACCAGTACAGACCCCACACTCATTCATACTGCTCACCCCAGTAGCTGGTTTGGGAACACATAGCAGTCATGGTCCGATGGCTGGGAGTAGATGACCTCACTCACTCCAGTGGCTAGCACCACTGGGGGTGCCCATATTCCTGGTCTGATTTCAGTAGCTGGCACACAGTTCACTCTCACACACACAGGTCTCACCAATAACTGAGGTGCACACCCACAACTCACTTTAATAGCTGGCACCAACGTATGTGGGACTCCTACACCCCTGGCCTAACTCCATTAGCTGGCACTAAATTCCACTGACACTGGTCCCTCATTTGCTGGCACTTAATCCTTTAATGTAACATACACACATATATACAAGCCCACAGTCACAACAGTTCCACCCCCACCAGTTCCCCTTGATTTGAGAACACATGCTGCTCCTGCCCCAGTGGCTAGTACTAGGGAACTCACTCTACCAGCTGACACTGAAAGCCCTCCAGGTGCTCCAGTAGCTGGCACCACAGGTTCAAAGTCTGTAGGACCCTTTCAGATCCAGATGGCTATGACCCTTGCAACTACCAGCTCTGGGATCCCCCTTTGCTCCAGTAGCTGTCACCACAGGCCTGGGCTGCCAGCTCCCCTGGCTTGACTCCATTAGCTGGCACTGATGTTTACTCACACACAGAGGTCCCCCCAGTATCTGGCACATAGCCATTGCAGCACACATGCACATGGGAGAGAGAGTGTGAGTGAGTGTGAGAATGTTTTCCTGACACACACAGAATGTCAGGAAAATATGGAATGAGAAAATATACTAGGACTGGACAGACTTCAGTGTTCATGCACAGGGTTTGGCTGTTCCCATTTTACACACAGCAGGCCCTTTTATACCTTTTTCAACCTATCTCTCACTTCTTTATTCTTCCTGCCCCCCACTTTCTCCATGGCTTTACAGAGCTGTGCAGTTTCTGCACCCTGCCAGTCCAGGGCTCCTTGGTTCACAATCTTATCAGCTTAATCAGCTGGTTCATCCTTCCTGGAAGTGACACCTGTAGTTTGTTAGCCCACCAATTAGTGTGACTGGGAAATTTGTTTCTTGTTATTTTCTCCATTTGGGCTTAGTCAGGCCTGTGTTTCAGGATTTTTCTTATTGTTCTCCCTTCTTTCTATCATCTAGATCCAGATATCCTCACTTAGAAAACCTTGCCTGAATTAACATTCCCACATTCCATCTTTTTCCTTATAAATGAGTACTACTGACCAGGACATTCTGTTCATTGCCACCCAGCTTAGCAGTCCTCCATCAGATAACCCAGTTTGAATAAACATTCTCACATGCCCTCATCAAGCAGTGTGAAGACTTGGTTCCTATCGCTTCCTCCCTTTCTTGTATTGGAAAATATCCTAGACCAAATACCCTTAAAAGAGCAAACACTTTCTATATACTTTTACACAGGCAAGCAGAGTGTAACACTTCTGGTATATCTTTCATGCAAAATTTGTGTCAGAAAATAGTGGAGACAAGATTTCTCTGAACTTTTCCATGAATTTGTCCAATCAGTTTTTGAACCCATGTAAAGTTTTCATGTCCAAGCCATCATGACATAATGAATTATAGAACTGATGAACGTGCACCTTTTGTTTCAGTCTGTCACTGAAAAATATTATTTGATTCCTGCATTCTCTTTGAGAAGGAGGGAATAATTAATTTCTCTTCTGTGCAACACAGACTTTGACATATCACTTTTGTGATAAAACAAGGACAATGAATCAAGAATCTGTGTAACTTCTATTTTTGTGTGGAATTTGCTCAACAGCTCTAATCATCTCAGCTACTCCCAGTTAAAGTCCTCTACAGTTATACTTTTCTAATAATATTCTTAACTGTTAGAGATTAACTGTCAGAACTGGATCCAATATTTAAGCTGTAATTATGTACTGGCATAATGAAGTTTTATGTTTTGTTCTCTGATGTTCTTGTCTTGTGTTTTGATTTGAAGACAAGGTTGAGGATTTTACCCCCATAGAAAGAGTAGTTGGAAACTGTGGCTACCTTGGCCCTCTGCTGAGTTTTCTCATTGCTCTGGAAATTCTGTAAATCTCTGTCTGTAGGAATTATCTCACATAATTCAATGCAGCTAAATATTTAGCATCTCAGATAAGACACTTTTCCAAGCTGACTGTACAATGATGAAAAGCAGGCACCTTCTGTCAGCTACTAAACCCAGGAAACATATTCTGTATGGGTCTGTTTCCTCCATTTTTTTTGTAGAAAGATCAAGATAGACAATTTAGATTATATGACTAATTTTTAGACAGTTGAATTTAGGTGAGAGCCATACCAAGTCATAGTCGTATGCTTTTTTCTATACAGATTCCTAAGGGTAAAAAACTATGCTTATGGGCATGGTTAAAGATTTCATAGCTTTATTTGGTTTTGAAAGGTTGGTATGCTGTACTTACTTTAAAAGAAACAACAACCCCATGCAATGCTACAGGCTTGGGGCACAGAGGCTCAAAATCTGTACAGAGGAAAAAGATCTGCGAGGTCTGATTTATGCTCACCTGAACGTGAGCCAGCAGGAAGTGTGCCCCGGTGGTCAGGAAGGCCAACGGCATCCTGGCTTGTATCAGGAAAAGTGTAGCCAGCAGGAGCAGGGAGGTGATTATCACCTTGTACTATGCTCTGGTGAGGCCACACCTTGAGTACTGTGTTCAGTTTTGGGACCCTCACTACAAGAAGGACATCGGGGCCCTGGAATGTGTCCAAGGAAGGGCTAGGAAGCTGGTGAAGGGCCTGGAACACAAGTCCTGTGAGGAGCGGCTGAGGTAGCTGGGATTGTTCAGCCTGGATAAGAGGAGGCTTAGGGGAGACCTTATGGCTATCTACAACTACCCAAAAGAAAGATCTTGGGAGCTGGGGGTTGGCCTCTACTTACAGATAAGTAGTGATAGGACTAGAAGGAATGGCCTCAAGTTGCACAAGGGGAGGTTCAAGTTGGAAATGAGGAGACATTTCTTCTCAGAAAGAGTAGTCAGACATTGGAAGGGGTTGCCAAGGGAGGTGGTGGAATCACCGTCCCTGGGGGTGTTCAAGGAAAGGTTGGACATGATGCTTAGGGACATGGGTGACATTGGTAGTAGGGTGGTGGTTGGACCAGATGATCTTGGAGGTCTTTTCCAACCCTAATGAGTCTATAGTTCAATGAAAAAAATGCACTTTTTTTCCATCTAGTCTAAGTTTTCTCCTATTGATGTTCAATTTTTTAATTTTTTTTTATATATCTACATAATTTTTCTCCTACCTAACCTATAAGTTATAGGCTGCTAAGGGACTGATTTATTTGTTTCCTTTCTTGTTTGCTTTGTACAGAATAGTGTATTATAAATTGATTGAGAACAAGTAAGAATCTGGGCATCCAATCTACCCTTCAGTAAATCTTGGAAATATTTTACTAAAAGGTTGTAACTGAAGAGAGAATATCAAAAAGCCCCCAAATACCTACAGTCTTCTTCAGACTGATGAGTAGATTGAATGCTAGGTTATACATCTTGTGCAAGACCTCTGATGCTCCATCTGCAGGGTGAAAACTTTGCCTTGCAAAGGCACATTTTAGCTCAGTGCAAAGTCCATCCCACTGGATGGACAAAAGTATGTAACTCTGCTTGGAACCTCAGCTCATTCCTAAAGGCTGAGATACAGCAGGCACATTTCTTAAAAGTATAAGAATTGAATCATACTAATCTTTTCAAAATTTCTTATTGTACAATATTAAAAACAAACAACAACAACAACAACAAAAAAAAAAAAACACAACAAAAACAGATGGTTTATGACAGTGACTGCTTCCTGGATGTATGTAATTCTTCATATATATTATACTGAGATCCTAGCCACCTAATTCAGTGCTTATTATTCTAAAGCCTTGGCCATTTAGTACATCCAGCCTTAAATCTCGAAAGGCTTTTGAATATAGAAGAATTTCTAAAGTAGAGTAAAACAAATATTACCATAAGGGAACACTCAGTATCCTTATTAAAGAAAAGATAGTTCAAAATACCTTAAGAATATTTTAATCCTCAAGAGGTCCAATTATGTTTGCAATAATTGCAATGTCATAAATAAATAAATAAATAAACAAACAAATAAATAAATAAATAAAACTTTTTGAAAGCAATCCTGATGAACATGTATCCTATTTCAGTATATTTGCATTGTTTTATTTCTAAGTAATATAAGGTATTATGATGAAAGAATTTAAATGTAGGGAGATATCTAGAGAACTCAGCTATCATTTGGAAATACATGAAGTCAATTTTGTTATTACAGCAGAAGGAAATGGAGATCATGTCAGTGCTTGTTAGGGTCAAAATTAGCTTCATCACAGAACTCTTCCTATATTTTGATTAATTGCAAGATACAACTTCCTTGAGGTTCTTCCTTTTCCTTTCCAACTTAATTTCTAATTGTTTTTTGTTATCATCCTTTAGATTATTTTTTCTTGGATTAACAAAACATACTAGTGAATAATATGTCATATTTCTTACCTTTCTATCTTTGTAAATAGATGTGTTAAACCAATTTAACAAGAATAATACCTTATAGTCATCCTTAAACCAAATATCATCCAGTGCTTTGATAAATTCAGAATTATGTCTATTTTTACAGTTTTCATGTAATGTAATGCATCATCAGGGCATCTGTGCCTCTTCACAACTTACAGCTACTCCAGCAATCTACAAAGGTTCTTGCATAATTTTGTATATTTTTGAGTCTAGCTTAGGGACAGAAATCTGTGCTCTGAAAACCTATTTCTCTTAAAATGTCTTTCATTATCCATTTCCAACATTACCTGCTCATCATCTACTCAAAATCCTCTCCATCTAAGCAGTAGCTACCTACACAAATGGTTTGTTGTTTACAATGATATCACTCTTCCCAAATCACTGTCTAGAAAGCCTTTGTGCTGCAAAGGTTGCTGATGCTCATATCTGTTCTCCATTTACCTCAGCTGTGTCATGAATGTCTCAGATTAAGCTTAAGGAGCTAACTTTTTGCTTTGAGCTTTTTTATTTGTATTTTATTAATTTTTAACATCTTTCTTTTTCACATTTCAGTTTCCTATTTCTATATGTTTTCTCAGTAGTGGAATGACCATTTTGAAGTGCTGCCTTCTTAGATCCATTTAGCTAATGATGTATAAACATGAAAAAAAAATAATTTGTCTTTTCACATGATAATTGGGAAAGAAAACCTGGGCTTTTCATTTTTCTATAGATAATGTCAAACCATTCTAAAAGAGATGGCACAGCAGTCTGATTAGAGTTATTACTTCCTTTAAACTGATTTGTATTGTGATATACTGGTAGCCTTTGCTGTTAGCATCACTACTTATTCTCAGGAGATGTTCAAAGGGCACCCTTTGGATTTTCATGTTTCAAGATGATGGAAATCTATTTTCAGCTTCCAAAGTCAGAGCTGCTTGTGCAAAAGCTCTTTTAACTCCTTTAATGAGAGATGTCAAAATGAAAGGATATATGTGGTGCTCACTTCTGATAAAGGTTTGACATCCCTGACACAGAAGTTTTAAAACATCTTTAGAAAACGGACAGGGAAAAAACTTCTATACCAAAGACAGCATATCAAAGACCAATTAAAAACTAAGATAGAAAAATAAATCCATCTTCTAGTACAGAAAACATATATGCAGAGATATATTTACTGATTTTTTTATTTGTGAAATGTATTTTTATTAAAGAGGAAATTTGATTTAAATCAGAATGTTATGTTTGTAATAGCTATACATTATATAATATTACAAAACTATAACATTCAGAAATATGAAAAATCATTTGATCAGATTTAAGGATAGAAGCACATGTTGCCAATATTCTAAACAGTGGTTTGCAGATTTACAAACAAGAACTCAAGCATTCTGAGTAGGAAAGTGGAGAATCACAATTAAATAATACTAAATATGAGATTTTTCAAAATATAAAACCAAATGAATTTTAGCTTTTTTTGTTTGAATCTTTTATTTTTTTTTATTTTATTATTTTATTATATTTTTTTTAACCTATTAGAGTAAGTGATCTACAGTGGATTTGGCCTGGGAAGAGTACAGACGTGCTCTGTCCGAATGTGCAGGGATGGGATCAGGAAATCCAAGGCACGGGTGGAACTGAGCTTGTCAAGGGATGCAGAAAATAACAAAGGGATTCTATAGGTACATTGGCCAGAAAAGAAAGGACAAGGAGAGTGTACCCCTTCTGGTAAATGAGAAAGAAGAACTGGAAACAAGCCATTCGATGACTCTATGATTTTAGAATCATAGAATCATAGAATATCTCAAGTTGGAAGGGACCCATAAGGATCATCAAGTCCAACTCCTGGCACTGCACAGGTCTACCCAAAATTTTAGACCATGTGACTAAGTCTGAATCTAAATGCTTCTTAAATTCTGACAGGCTTGTTGCAGTGACTACTTCACAGGGGGAGCCTGTTCCAGTGTGCGACCACGCTCTCAGTGAAGAACCTCTTCCTGATGTCCAGCCTAAACCTCCTCTGCCTCAACTTGACACAATTCCTGTGGGTCCTATCACTGGTGATTACAGAGAATAGGTCAGCGCCTGCCTCTCCACTCCCCCTAATGAGGAAGTTGTAGACTGTGATGAGGTCTCCCCTCAGCCTTCTCCTCTCCAGCCTGAACAGGCCAAGTGACCTCAGCCGGTCCTCATATGTCTTCCCCTCTAGGCCCTTCACCATCTTCGTCGCCCTCCTCTGGACACTCTCCAACAGTTTTACATCCTTTTTGTACTGTGGTGCCCAGAACTGCACACAGTAATTTTAAAATTTAAGTTTTATAAATTTTCAAGACCTTCAGTTTCTTTCATGCCTGCATATATTATTTCTTCTATAAAACTTGAAAGCAAGCTTTACTTGAAAGCAAGTTTTTCATCAGTTTTTGTGCACTGTGATCATTCAGATGTGATGATAAAATCAATGGAACATATTTGGATTAATGTTGACTGTAATAGGTGGGTTGCATATATGTGGCATTTTAAGGTAAATACAGTGAAACAGATTTATTTGAACCTGTAAATTCAGTAGTCCATTAATGTGGAATATTTTCAGAAATATGTGATTCCATAATGTTCCATGTGAGTACACTCACTAGTCACACATATTGATTTAATAATCCAGACAAACTGTTTTCAAGGGTTGAGTTATCTGTGAACAGTTTGCATAATGTTTAACTTGACTGTGTGTTAGTGAATGGCTTCGTAATACTGTTTCAGCTTTCCTAGAGAATAAATGAACATTTTAAAATAAAAAAAAAAAAAAACATTTAAGAGGATAAACAAAACAGCAGAAATTCTTCATAACATAAAGCTGAAAGTGTTCTTGTGATCTTTATTTCTTTTCAACCACCATACATTTGAACATTCAATAAGATCAGAGTGAATGCCTTTAATAACAGTCAATAAAATGTAATGTTTTTTTAATGTATTAATTTTGTTCCCTCCCCCCATTTGACTATTTTAGTACATTTCTTCTAGTATGCTGAAAATTTGTATTTTTTTTCGTTAATTATTTGCAAATTGTCCTTTTCTTTTTGTTGTATAGGTCTTCCAATGTACTTCATTAGACTAGACTACAGAAATGTTCTAAAAACAAGGCAGACAGAAACATCATTATTATAATCTACTGGAAAATATATATATATATTTGCCAATTTTGCTTCTTAAAAATCAGTTTCTTTTTTTTTTTTTTTTCTTTTTTCTGAAATGATCTGTGTACTTACATTGAGGGTCATAATATTTAGATAAAAAAAGATAGGAAAACAGCACAAATGTGTTAGTTTCTTACCTAGCATTTTTTAAAGTGAGACTTTTTAATTATCTATTTTAAAAGAAACATTTTTTACCATTTTTTTCAAAAATCAATTTATTTGTAAAGGAGATTACCAACAATATGGAATGTCTTCTTTAACCCCATATATTTCTAATCAAGCAGCAAACAAGTTATAACAAGTTACTTACAGATGTAAAAACAATGATACATGTATATAGTTTGTACTCAGATAAACCCATACAGTTCAGATCTGTCATCTTTTTCCAAGCATAAATCCTTGAAGACAAATGCCCATATTTTCTGCTTGAAGCTGTGTCTGCATTACATTTGTTTCTCAGTCAACGTGTCTTTCATATTCCTTTCACATAGGTCTCTCAAGTGAGTATAAAATTCTACTGATATTATAGTACCTGTGTTATACACTAAGCAAGTAATAAAAGATTTCTATATTTTTCAGCTGCCACTTTAAAAACAAAACTACACAGGAAAATGTACTTCAGTAATCTGCATGTCTCAAAAAAATAAAATATACAAAATACATCAGAGGATCAGAACAGCCAAGCTGCATAAATGTTATCCTTCAAAATGTAAATCTGTAAATGCAAGTGATCTTCCAAAAAAACTGATTTTGTGCCAGAATACTTTTGGATAAAAAAGGAAAGCTATATAACAGTTCTTTTATGGCACCAAGGAGAGCTTCAAACCTTGATTGCAAGGCTCATTTTTGTGTGTATAGGTCCATATGTCATTGCCTTATATTCCACATGAGCTCTATCAATTCAGCCATCACTTACCATGAACAGACATGTACAGAAACTCTTTTTTCTTGGTGGTGATTCATTTGTGCCATCTCACACAGCATCTCAGAGCCATTTTATTTCCTGTTAAAAATTTTGTCATGTTTGCTCTTAGATGAACTGTGTTCATGGACTTTTTTTCATCTTTTTCAGTTTAGTACTCTGTTACTTACACCTTTGGAAAGTGAGTTCATGGCATAGTTTGTTCCAGCAGAGGCGTTTCCTACTGTAGTGTGAGGGTATTCTAGGAAGTAGAGATCAATGATTTCAGCTGTCTCCAGAAGAAATAAATAAGATTAACAAAAATTAGACTAAACTGGACTCGAGTAAATAAATTTTCCCTCCTGAAAATGAAGGTTCATGAATACGTAAGTAGCAGAAGGGCTGTGCTACACTTATTTGGTGGAATTATTTTAAGTCAGGGTTTTTATTTGATAAAACAAAACCATTTATTGACCAGAGTTCAAAAATAGAATTTGCATGGTAATTATTGTATTATATGTCTTCAGATGTTGGTAAGAACATCTCTTTTCAAATTGGAAACTGAAGACACAGTTTATGGTTGTATATTCAAACTGAGCAATAGAATGTTATGTGAATAAAAAGAGTATGTGATTTTAAAACAGTACACATCCTGTCCTGTAAGCAGTATAAATTTAGATGTATTGGAATAACTATGGTGCAGTTAAAGTGATTGGAACCAAAACAAATCTCTTAAAGTATGCAATGTCACCAACAGAATACAGGTTCTAAACCAGTATTCTGTGTGTAAAATAGTATTGATAGGAAAGGGGGAAATTGTGTCACTAGGTTAGTGAAGTCTTAGATATTCTGTTTCTGCTGCTTTTACCGAAGTTTTCACTAACAAATAATGAGGCATCATTTTTGTACTGTTGCACATCTGTCTACCAATTAAGTATAATAATCTGGATTGATTGTACATCCTGAACGATCCAAAACAACATTTAACAGGTCAAATAGGGATGAAAGGATTTCTTATATTATAGCATCAACAATTTGCTATAGTGTCCAGATAACCCAGTGGTGGCATTCCAAGACCTCTTCCAAAAAATTAATTAATTAATTAAATGTTGAACTTTCTATCTGGAAATCAAGGAAATTCAATAACATTATAGATATGTCAGGTTATTTGAGCTTTCATGCATATATAATCAATGTGCAACCATTTTGTGTATTTCATTGACTATAGTCAGTGATAGCCCTGTAATTAAGAGGATTTTTCTCCAAGAGAGCACGAGACACATGAGCCATCTAATTAGATGTTTACAAAAGTAATTATGGCAAACTAATTGTTTTCTTGAGAACATTGTCCAGATTTGTAAGCTGTCCCATAATATCAGAACAACCATTATTATCTATCTATCTATGATTTCAGCAGAGCAGAAAGAATCATGGGCTAAAAGGAATAAAATTAATTTCTATTCTAGGCAGCTGTGACTATTCCTATTTACTTTTGGCTCAAGATTGAAGGCCCTTAGTTAATATCTGCTGTAATCATTAGAAAGATTCAAAGCCAATTGAGCCTTAAATGTAAATCCAATTTTGAACAAACTGGGACTATTTTTCCCTATAAACTAAAAAAGAAGGAAGTTACTTTTACATTAAAAAGAGAGAGAGAGAGAGAGAGAACTGTAGACCTTTCATTGAAGAAACTAAGTAGATTGCTTTTTTTACTGCATTTTTAGGTGTGAAGACAAGAAGAAAGAAGCAGCATGAAACGTTTACTGAAAAAGGAATATTTTCTTATTCATCTATTGTTTCTCTATGTCCAGAATTAAGCTGTAAATTTAAGAAAAAGATTTTTGGTCAGTCCCTTATACCGCTATAGGAACTGTCCATACAACAAGAGCATAGGTTTGTACTTCATAAGTACATGAGTACATATTCTAGAAAATGGAACAAGGCTTTAGGTAACAAGACTCGACATAAGACTTGCAAGTATGATCGACCTGTCCATCAAGATAGTTAAGATGAACAAAAAAAAAGTTGTGTTTTAGACTAAAAGGGTACAAATAAGAAGGTAATTGTGCCCACTTTTAGGAGGACCAGGGAATGTGCCTGGCACTGCCAGGGTTTTTCTTACCACAAGAGCACCCCAGGAGTTGAGGCACCCATACCTCCTGCGAGAGGGGTGCAACAGAGCAACTGCATGAATGGAAAGTTTATTACTGATCTTTGAGGCAATTTTTAAAATGAAAGTTGAAATTCCATTTATACTTTTGCAAAGTTTATACTTATAGTAATATTATAGAAATGGTAAGTGTACAAATGCTGCAGAAACAATTATGTAGACAAATGTTTGCTTTTCTTACAGATTTTATTTTAAAATATCACTAAAAATAATAAGCATAATTATAATTTGACTTCATATCTAACAATTCAAGTAGTTTATATGATAGATTTTTTCTAATTTAGTTTATTTTAATCAGCTTCCTAATTTTCTGTGGCTATTTAGTGTTGATTATTAGAACAAATTTATATATATATATTAAATCAGGGAGATATTCTAATGAATATATGTTATTGATCAATTACAAATTTTAGTCTAAATGCTGCAGGTTGTAGTGGACTATAGGGCCAGAATAGAGAAGTGACATTTTGAAAAAATCCCCTGAGACAATAAAAATGATTGAAAAAAAAACTGATTAATTGTGACTTAAAAGTACTGAGATATGATAAGCAAAATCTCCATATAAAAACCAATAGGCTAACTTATTTCTGATTGCAAAGGAGAGAAGGATTAGAACAAACTTGCACTCTGCCCCTAGAAGAATTAAAAATCTTGTTAAAGTATCTTATCTGAGTAAAATTTTCCAGATGAAAAGAGAGATTATGATTCAAATTGACATTTTTGTTAAATGGACATTATCCAGTGTGATTGTGGTGGTGCACTACACAACAAAGGACTGGCTCTCGGCTAAGGTACTAGCTTGTAGATGAGCTATCAGCACAACAACTATTTTTCTGCAGTTACTGTGTACAGATAAATGCTCATAACATCCTCTCACTGTCCCTAATTAATCCAATAGTAGGTACTGGCAGAATTCTTCATTTGTATAAAATGTAGACCTTTCTTAATGGTAAAGAGGAATGATCCCACAAAAGCAGAATCAACAGTACTGGTTTTTTATAACTTGCAATTGTATCATTCCATTAGTAATTCCCTGATCATTAGATCTTACCTACAAAGTGTTAACTTCAAATTCAGTAAAGAATTCTTTTTTTTTTTTTTGGTCTGATAATTAGTTTTTTCTTAATGACTGAACATAGAGAATGACTTTTCTCTTTTCTTTCTAGGATGATCAGAGGCAAAATTTTGTTTCCTTAATGTATAGCTCTAAATCTCCAGACATGGAACTAATACAAGTGTTATCAAATTTGAGTTGATCTGTACAAAGAAGGATAAAATAATTGAAGACATAATAAGGAATGAAACGGTGCCTGATCAGATGCACTTAAGCCTTCCAACACAGAAGAAAAAGCTTGACTTAAGGTATGTGAACATACTGGCTGGAGTTACAGCTGTCTTACTGACCACCTTTAACTAATATTGAGGATAAGACCTGCTGGGAGTGGAATATGTGTGTGTGGAATGGCATGGAATATTTCACTTAGTGCCTCAAGGTTATGAGAGAATTTGCAAGCAAGGGCTTATTTGCACAATAGACTAAAAAATGAAAGCAATTTTTTGCCCCATTAATGACAGACATAAGAACAGTTGAAATAGGAAGTAGTATACCTGTTAGGATGTTGTCCTCAGTGAATAGCTTGTGATTTTTTATTTTCTTTCTATGCTGTGCCTAACAATTGTGTGAGGTTTGTTTGATAGTTGGAAAATATTTTAGTGTAATAGCAATAATAATGCCACAAAACCAATTAGATCATATTAATCATAACTGACTAAATTCCTATAATTAGGGAGTCATTTTCAATCAAGAAGCCAGATTGAGATAGTAGGGATTTTCTCAAAACAAAATAGAAACAAAATATTGAGATGAATCTCATTACAGGCCCCAAATTATTTTTTCTTGGGGTTCAGAATACTCTCAAAAGCTGAAAGAGGTACACACGATCAATCAAAAAAGGATTCCATAAAGGAATGAGTTATCCCTCTGATATCAGAAATTTTAGTTTTGAATTTTACCTATTCCAGCATACAGTCAATATGACAACTACTGTGTGCTCCATTCTTTGCAAGTATTTGCGAATTCACTCCAAACTGTCAAGAATATTGATCAGCTAGAACAGTCACAAAATCCTGATGCTGGAGCTATTCAATAAATGGTGAGCATTGTCTTTTGGTTTTAATCTTCCTTCACTTTCTTTCTAAGTGTGTAAGTGGAATACTTATGTTGGATGTAAGAATGATAAACAAAATTTAACATACCTTTTTTTTTTTTTTTTTTTCTCAATTAGAAAAGTTGTGTTCTTTAGTTGATACGAAACAAAGCACTTACACATTCATTTCTATGTGTTGGTTGTTTTGTTGTTGTTGTTATTTGTTTTGGGGTTTTGTTTTCCCAGAAAAATAAAGAAAAATACAAATTATTTACAAAACATCAATAGCATATAAAATGACATTAGTTAGAAATTTGACTGTACTTTTTAGAAATTTATTATTAAGATTTTAAAAACATCAACAATGTTTCAATTCTGTTTATCATCAGGTAACATCTTTGTTGCTCAGCAGCTTTATTCTTTATGGGTAAGGTCTATTTATCAATGCCCATCTGTCAACATAGAGTCATGCTCTATAACTGAGATGTTAGGCTCTGCCAGAAAGCAACTTCCTAGATAAAAACAGAATTAATAGTGTAGCAGACAATAAAGAAGAGACAAAGAAGTGATTTGAACATAGTTAATTTAGTTTTTTTTTTTCTTTGGTAACGCATAAGAAAATAAAGATGAAGTATTTTACTCCCTGTGAAGGGAGTTGTTTGTGTTACTAACTAAAGAAAATTTCTCATTTCAATTTCTTCTGACTTTTTTGGCTTCTTCCTCCAAAGCATCTGATGGTTAGACACTTTCTTTTGATGGAGTCTGCTACATCTTATATATAAGTGAAAATTATTTTGCAATTTTATTGTTATTCTAATCCAAGTACAACCTTAATCATTAAAAGCAAAGTAATGCAGTAATGCACTTGCATCAGATGTCACATAAATTCAGAAGTCATAGTCACACTTTAGTCACCAGTGACTACCAGCGTAAGCTTGTTTAAGCTTCTGGTCAATTTTATAAGATGAACACATGCGCTGCTAAAGATAATAATTCATAATTGGAGTTGCTATAATGAAGAGTCAAGATATAGTATCTTCATGCCACAGCCAGCTTCATAGAAAAAATCTCTAAATTAATATTCTAAGAGGAAAAAAAAAAAAATCACAACAAAAGTGAGGTCTGAGAAAGAAAATATATATATATATATATATATATATTTTTTTTTTCCAGAAGAAAGTGTTTGTATTACTACCTGATAAAAGAGGCCCTTAAAGAGAACATTTTGTGATGCATAACTAACCATATTGTTATTCACAATTTGGAAGGATGAACATTTAAGACCTGAGCTGAATCAGTTATTTAAGAACAATTCAGCTGAAGCAGAGGTATATGCATGCAACAATTAATTTTTCCCTTACTGTGGAAGGGAAGGAGAACAAGCCCCCATACCACACATCTCTCACTGCATAATAGAAGTATTTTTATCAATACCTTTTAGACAATTGGTCTAAGGCATCTACAAGATTAAATAAAATATAATGGAGAGTGGAGTAAAGTTGTAAAACACTCTGACCATTCTATTCTGAAATCTTTCTGAAAAGATTCTGAAATCTTTTTAAAAAATAATGATAGATACAGTTGGGTCACATTTTCCAGATAAGGTTCCCTTTGGAAATGTATCTTTAGTACTTGATACGTGGGGAATACAACACTTCTGTCATTGTAAAATAAAAGCAATTTTTTGTTTAACCAAGTGTTCAATAACAGGTTTGTTCAAACCAGCCTATGGCTATCTGGATTTATTTGTCTTTAACAGAACACAGAAAACTGCATCACTGTTAAAACCAGACTATGCATTGTTTCTTTGGCATATAATAATGTGAAATGTAACATCATAAAATGATGAAAAATGATACTTAGAATAGTATTGTATAGTGTATGCATGTTTGTTTTGCTTTAGAAATTGCCTCCAAAATCATATTTATACTAGCTTGCTTAAATGATAGCAGTCAGTACTGCAGCTAAATCTGGAATATTTAAATATTAAAATATTATTTTAGTTTTGAAACTGTTCTAGTAATTTTGACACAGATTTCTGCATTTAGTGCTCTAACTTTCAGATATTGTTTTTTGAAAAGTCCCATATTAGAGAATCATAGAATGGATAGGTTGGAACAGACATCTGGACATCATCTAGTCCAACCCCCCTGCTCAGGCAGGGACATCTAGAGCATGTTGCACAGGATCAAGGTAGATTTTGAATGTCTCCAGAGAATGAGACTCCACAGTCTCTCTGGGCAGCCTGTTCCAGTGCTCTGTCACCCTCACAGTAAAAAAGTTTTTCCTCATATTCAGATGGAACTTCCTGTGTTTCAGTTTGTGCCTGTTGCTTCTCGTCCTATTGATGGACACTACCAAAAAGAGTCCAGCCCCATCATCTTGACACCTTCCGTTAAGATACTTATATACATTGATAAGCTCTCTTCTGAGCCTTCTCTTTGTCAGGCTAAACAGGCCCAGCTCTCTCAGCCTTTCCTCATCACAGACATGCTCCAGTCCCTTAAGCATCTTCAAAGCCCTCTGTTGGACTCTCTCCAGTATGTCTGTCTCTCTTGTACTGGGGAGCATGAACTAGACACAATACTCCAGGTGTGGCCTCACCAGGGCAGAATAGAGTGGCAGGATCCCCTCTCTTGACCTGTTGTCAAAGCTCGTCCTAATGCCAGGATACTATTGGTCTTCTTGGCCACAAGGGCACATGGCTGGTTCATGGTTAACTTGTTGTCCACCAGGACTCCCAGGTCCTTCTCTGCAGAGCTGCTTTACAGCAGCTCAACCCCCAGCCGATAATATTGCTTAATTGGTTTAATGTCAGGTTTTAGAGAATCAAGTCATGAACAACCAGATCTTGAATTTTCTTTTGCTTCTAATGCTATTCTCATGCATAACAATAACTCATCTGTTTTCTAACTCCAAATCTGATCCTACTAAAGTGAATACTTAATTAGGAAAGCATCATGCTATTAGCAACACTACATGATGTTGTTTAACAAAGATATTAGTTGACTGTCACCTGAAAACAGCACCCATTACCACATGCTGTTCCAGCTGTACTTATAAAATATACACCAAATGACTTCCAAATGGATGTTTCAGAGTGATCTGGCATACATTGTTTTATAAAACCATGAATCAGAAAGCCCTGGAACATGATTAAAAGGACAACATATAGTAAAATATTTGAGACGCACAAGAACTTCCAGATCTTACAGTTTGGATTTAAAGCATTTTTATACCCATCTCTAATCTACAGTCTTTCCTGCTGATTACAGCAAAAGTTAAGTTGTTCCTAACATCCGAAGAAAACTGTAACATTCCAGTTAAACTACAGTTAGTTATTACTGACTTGATGCTATTTGCATGCCATTTTTCCCTCAACAGCTGTACAGGTATAGAGAAAAATCAGAGAAAGATATTTTTGAAGACTGCCTGAGATAACTTTAGGCAAAATTACGAACTCCAGAAGAGTGTGGGCTAAGTTCTTAGATGAACTTTAGAAGCAGGACTCTCAGGGGAAAAGACAAACACATTGACCATGAGCCAGCAGTGTGCCCTGGTGGCCAAGAAGGCCAATGGGATCCTGGTGTGCATTAAAAGGAGTGTGGCCAGCAGGTCAAGGGAAGTGATCCTCCCCCTCTACTCTGCCCTGGCCAGGCCTCATCTGGAGTACTGTGTCCAGTTCTGGGCTCCTCAGTACAAGAAAGATGGGGATCTTCTGGAAAGAGTCCAGCAGAGGGCCACAAAGATGATACGGGGCCTGGAGCATTTTCCCTATGAGGAAAGACAGAGAAACCAGGGTCTGTTCAGCCTTGAGAAAAAAAAAAAGACTGAGAGGTGATCTTACCAATGTTTACAAATATCTTAAGTGTGGGAGACAGTGGGATTTGGCCAACTTCTTTTCAGTGGTTTGTGGGTATAGGGGCAACGGTCAAAAAATGGAGCACGGGAAGTTCTGCACCAACATGCATTAGAACTTCTTCATGGTGAGGGTAACGGACGACTGGAACAGGCTGCCCAGGAGGTTTTGGAGTCTCATTCTCTGGAGATATTCAAGGCCTGTCTGGACGCCTACCTGGGCAACCTGCTGTAGGGAACCTACATTGGCAGGGGGGGTGGACCCAATGATCTCTTGAGGTTCCTTCCAACCCCTACAGTTCTGTGATTCGGTGATACTATGCTAGGCAGTGTGAAAGTCTCAGTGTTTATACATTTTTCAAAATGTATAAAGGTTTATTAATTGAGACATATATATAGCAGAAATAAATTGTAGAAAATGGTGAACATTCTAATTGGTCTGTATTTTACTCCAAAATTAAGTGCATTGTGATAAACAGAAAAGAGTGAAAGTTATAAGAAACTGAAAGATAATCACTGAGGTCTGGTGTCTTTTATGTATACATTTAAAATATCTAGGTGACAGAGGCAAGCCTTTTTTGTAGACTTGTGAAGAAAGGCGATTTAACCTGTCTGCTCAAGAAAATGGATTGATTTGCTGACTATATAAAAAGTCACTTGATTTGGGCTGGCAGGTAATTTAATTTTGTAAAAGATTTCAATACTTGGGCAATTTCTCTTATTAAAAATTCCAAAATTTCCTGTAACTTTCATATAGTCATAGAATTATAGAATGGCTTGGATTGGAAAAGAACTTCTAGTTCAAAGTTCTAGTTCAAAAGATCATCTAGTTCTAACATCTCTGCCAGGACAGGGATGCTGCCCACTAGATCAGGTTGCACAGGGACTCATCCCTTACCCTGAACACTTCCAGGGATGGGGCATCCACAGTTTTTTGGGCAACCTTTCCAGTGCCTCACCACTCCCTGAAGAATTTCCTCCTAACATCTAATCTAAATCTCCCCTCTTTTAGTTTAAAACCATTCCCCCTTGTCCTATTATTGTCAGACAGAGAAATAAGTTGCTCTTCATCTTTTTTTTTTATAAGCCCCTTTAAGTATTGAAAGGCTGCAATGAGGTCTCCCCACGGGGCTTTATTTTGTTCAGGCTGAGCATCCCCCCTTCTCTCAGCCTTTCTTCAGAAGTGTTCCAGCCCTCTGATCATCTTTGTGGCTCTCCTCTATACCCACTCTATTAGATCCACATTCTTCTTGTGCTGGGGCCCCAAATGTGGATGCAGGGCTCCAAGTGGGGCCTCACAAGGGCAGAGCCTACCTTGGTTGATGCAGCCCAGGATGCAGTTGGTCTTCTGGGCAGCAAGAACACACTGCTAGCTCATGTTGAGCTTTTTGTCCACCAGAATCCCCAAGTCCTTCTCTGCAGGGCTGCTCTCAATGAGTTTTTCTCCCCGTCTGTCCTCCTGGTTGGGATTGCCCTGACCCAGGTGCAGCACCTTGCACTTGGACTTGTTGAACCTCATTCGGTTCACATGGGCCCACTTTTCTAGCTTGTCCACGTCCCTTTGGATGGCATCCTTTCCTTCTGTTGTATCAACTGCACCACTCAGCTTGGTGTCATCTGCAAACTTGCTGAGGGTGCACCTGATTCCACTTTGTATATTGTGATTTTTTTTTTTGGAGCATCAGTTAGAACAGGCTGTTTTAGAGCCATGAAGCTCAGTATACTGAAGATCATTGCAGCTTATAAACCCACTCTGTCTGTCAGTATTTGTATTAACTGATAAAAGAACCAAGGAAATTAATTATTTCACCAGTAGTGTTTCAAATAGCTCTAGGCCCATAACAACAAGCCCTGCAGAAACATGACTAATTGTATCCCTGTGAAATTCTGCTACCTCTTGTATCAAGGATTCAACATGTAGAAACATTAAAATGGGATGAATTTAGTACTACCAACTTGTATTCCAGCATAAATTATGATAGAACAAGAAACAGAAACATAGTTTTATGACCTGTAACAGGTTGATTATCTTCCCTTTCTCACTGAATTCCTTCCTGTCTTCAAACAATACTGGATTAATAAAGTGAAATGTATGTGTCAAACATTTAGGCAGGTGAGTTGTCTCCTTCAAAAACGTTGTAGGCTGAATTGAGTGGATGAATATCTTGAATCTGACTCAAATTCAATTCTTCAACATGAATTTGCTAATGCAATCCCTTTATTATATGGTAAAATCCTAGTATACTTGTACAAAATGCTGAAATTCTCCCTAAAGCATAATACTGATAAATTACCAAGGACAATTTTATTTCTTCATGACTATTATGTACTTTCAACAATTTCTGTTATATCCAACAGGAGTTTTAACCTTATTTTTATGTTTGATAATTTTGTTTGTTTTGCTATACTGGTCCTCTAAATATACATCAGTTTATCTATTATCTCACAAACAGAGACTTACCTTTGATCCTCTACTAGTAAATTCATTCTGGATGCAAAGTTAAGCTTGTTCCTCATGAACTCAGGAGTCTGGAGATTTACAGCAATTAATGTTAGATGATTAGCAACAAGCTTCTTATTTTTAACTCTCACATTGAGTAAATGACTTTCATTAAAAACTCTAAACACCGTCCCTGTGTAGCACTTAAGTACCTTTTCACATTTAAGCAGGTTAGAATGTCTAAGCCAGTGAATTTAAATCAAATGAATATTTATGTTTTACTGAGGGGGTTGATTATTCACCAGATTCAGATATGTTCGTGTTGAAACTGGTATCTATAATCAACCTATAATGCTATGCAATTAATATTGATTCTGTAGTAAGTGCATTAACATTCAATATTTTGCTAAATACAATATTTCTAAACAGGATTTTGCCAAAGAAAATCTGATTGATTAGTGAGGAAATAAACTGCAAGACAGATGTTGAATCAGTAGTGATTAAATGTGCATGCACTGTTTAGCTGGTTGAATATTGAAAAAGAAATATATATATATATATATATATATCAAATATATGACAACTCATAAATCACACATACATTTCCCAGATAAACTCTTAGTTTATAGCTGGACAGGATTTACTTAAAAATGGAGTAGTCTCTATTGACTACTATAGTTCTAAAAAACAGACCTAAATTGCAATGTCCTATGGCATCATTCAAAAAATCTTTTAATATTTAATGTACTCTAAAATGTAGAGTTCAACCTTTTCCATAATTTTATATCTAGTCCCTTCTCAGCTTTTCTGTGTGGGTTACCACCCCTCATTAAGCAAGAGAGACCCACTGAACAAAACTGTTGAATAGTGGAAAAACTAGAGTTTACTATTATGTGTCCAAAAGTGGATGTGGCAAAAAAAAAAAAAAAAAAAAAAATAACATTCTGATACAAACCTTCTCTTGCAAACTGACATAAGAATATGAGGCAGAGAAATATCAGCCTATTGTCAGTATAATTAGAATAATGAAAATGTGAAATAATACAAATGTAACTGTATTCCATTATAATCCTTATAATGAACTTACAATTTGTTTCATCCTCACTGAGCAGCGTAAAATATTTAGGGAAATTAGAAGAAGATAAATTAATAACTCAGAGCTATACTTTATATTGTTGAGTTGGATTGGCATGAAATTTGGAAACACTTTACTATCACAGGCACCATGAAATTGCACTTATCAACCTTGTTTTTAATGCTTAATGCTGGTATTATATGATGTGTAAATAAATTAGTGTGCAAGTAATGAAAATATCTTGTTAAAGTTTCTGTAGCCTTAATCATTAGTTATAATAATAATATAGTAATTATGGGAAAGTTAGAACATTTGAAGTTAATGTATTAGTGTATTAGTTCAGTGTAAAAAAAAAAAAAAAAGAAAAAAAAAGTTGTAAAATTCAATTTTTAAGAAACACTATCAGTTTACAATAATATCTATTTACTGTTCATGGAATAGCTTTGTGTTTAAGTCTTTGTAAAAAATTTGCTTTATTTCAACACACCAAATTAATTCCTTCCAGAATTTATTATCTGTAAGAATAAACTCGAATACATCTGAGTGATAAAATTACAGAAAATGAGGCTGGAATTTATGAGATTTTTTACTCCTTCCCTTTTGTAAATGTACAGTCTATGTCACATCTGAACATGTGACCCCTTTGCAACCTGCTCTTAGGAACTGGAACTGTGGGAGTTGCCACAGCTTTCCAACCAACCACTGCAGTACTTTTCAGTCCTCAGAATTATACACTCATTCCTGATGGCTAGCACAGACATTATGTTCCATGATTTAAACTCATTTTTCTGAACTGCGGTGAGTTTTGAGAACAGAATAAACTCCTTAAAAGCAATGTTTTACCTACATGAACAACACTACTGTCTTTTCCTTTCCTTGTTCTAAATATATTTAAATATTTTAGGACCTTTCATTGTCCTTTTCCATACCTCTGAAAAGCGTCTTGCTCTCCTTGGGACTCTCTTTAGTCAAATCACTCTTTTAAAATTGCATTGCCCCACATTGGAAATGCTAAGGATTTATCAGTAAAAGAATAACATAAACTGTTTAATACTCACCCTTCCTGTTTAATACTCACCAAAGGATGATGTTTGCTGACTAACGCTGTAACTTGTTACCCTAGAGACTTTTGTCCTCTGAATAGAGTTAGCTGTTTTGAAGCACCCTGTCTTATGTGTTTACTATCAGTAGTATTAATGTTTACAAGAAGCAACATGGTTCAGATTTGAATTTCCATTTTGGTTACAATAGGTCAATAGGTTTCTCTCTCTCTCTCTCTCTCTTTTTTTTTACAGCATCCTCTAAGGATTTCCTTTGGAATTTTGGAACTCATTAGAGGTCGTTAAACTTTCTTTAGCTTTTTAAAGCAGCAAATCTATATAAGTAAGGTAATTTAAGAAGACAAAAATTTCCTTTAATTTCAAAGGATATGTACAATATAGTAAATAGGTAGAATGTTGGAAAGAAGACAAATTATATCAATTTCTGTAGAACATTATTACTTTATTCTTATTGTTTCTTTCCAAAGTTGTAGTGTTGCTGGAAATTTTATTTCATGCTTTGTGAATTATTTCCTGTTCTGAACAGTGGATATATTCGCTGAAACTCAGTCTTTTTTTTTTTTTTTTTTTTTACTATGAATTTTAGATGTTTTAATAGAAATTAAAAACAATCGTCTTCTGTGTTAGCCTTTATTTCTGAATGAAAATTCCAAAGATTTAAAGTCAAAATGTGAATGTGCCCCCTTTCTAAATAGTAAATAAGGCACAGAACAATAACGAAACATTATCTTCATTGGATAGATATGTACTCTAATTAATTCAAACACTGTTTATTTAAATAAATATATAAAATAAAAAGAAAGAAAAAGAAAAAAGAAAGATCCCAGAGACAACATATTAAGTTTCTCTTTGTAGTGGATAAGGCATGAAGTCTCAGAGAAAAGTTTAAAGTGAGACACTGACTGGACTAACAGTTTACAATAACTCTACTATAAAAAGTTCCAGAGCTCATTAAGCTGAAATAGCAGCCAAAATAAGAAAACCTCTGCCATTTACATTCAAGGGATGGGAATGACTCATCTGTCTCTGTAGCAAATGCATCTTTTTCATTTCTCTACAAACTAAACACAGATTCATATCTGCGGAAACATGGTATAGAAGATATCATTTCTTAAATTACCTCACAGGGACATGAAAAAGGGGTCCCATGTCGCTACTTTTACAGCCAGTAGTGTAAGCAGTGCAACAATTAAGTTTTTTGGGGCAGTGAAAGAGCTCTATGCAGAAGATGCAGTAGCCAGTTCCTCAGGGATTGCAGCTGATTGTCACCTGACTAATTGAAATTCCTCTGCAATGCCAGCTGCTGTTAGACTATCACGGAGCCAGCCATCGTCTGCCCTCCTTACTCTAGCAAATACTGTATCTGTTAGTTTAAATCCATGTTAAGTGAGTTCTTGTAAAACATCCCAACAACTCTGAGAGGATTCAGCACACTGGAGTCACAACTGGCATCAGTCTGTCAGTCTTGTTGGGGATGCCTGGTGCACATAGTACTGGCTGTCTGCCCTGTGACTCAGGGGTTCACTGTCATTGTGCAGTCTTCATTTTAGCTGGAAGTAGCTTATCTAATCTTATTGAAAGATGCAAAATAAATATATTTATATATGTAAAATACAAATGAAACACGAGAAGTGTTTTGTACAAATGAGTTCCACATGTTTGTTTATAAATGTCACACAAATTGATACAGTTGAGGACACTCTAGAAAACAGTGAAAACTCGAAAAGGGGATTGCAAATGAGTTATCGTCATCACAGGCTAGTAATTTGTCTACTGTTTCTTTCTTTCTTTCTTTCCCTTTTTTTTTTCTTTTTTTTTCCCTTTTCCTTTTTCCTCTTCCCTTTTCCTTTACTTTTTTTTTGTTGTTGTTTTTCTTCTTTTTCTTTTTCTTTTTTTTTTTTAAATAAAATAAAATCCTTTTTCATTTTAATGGCTATATGTTCTAGCTTTTTATATTATATAAAAAAGAAGACATATTTTGTCTGTTTCATACTCTGTTCACTTCAAGATGTTAACTGAGACATCAAGAAGAATGTAACTCTCAGCACCTTCCAAGCTCTAACTCTTCACATTGACTCCAAGAAATAGGCAAATATTCCTATTTTCAGAGATGAGCTCTATGATATTCTTGGGAATGGCATTTTATTTGAAACATCTACATTTCATGAAAATTAGTACTCAAATGTTAGTAAATGTTAGAAATGTTTCATTTCAAGCATCTGTAAATAAAAGATGTTTGAAATACAAAAATATAAAAATAAATATATAAAAGGTCCTTGAATATAAAAATATTGGCAATGATGTCAAACCATATTGGATTACAAAGCTATCATTTAAGTTAATGTTAATAAAAAATGTGAACCAGGATATTCCAACGCAAAGTCTGAAAAAGTAATTTAAAAAAGTTCTTTGAATACAAGTTTTAGTGTCGAAAATGTTTTTGTATTAAAAATGTTATCAATTTAAAATATCAGGAATACAGAATAAATTAATGGGAATAAGGATAACAGATCTGAAATTTGCATAATCCAGTATCACAAAATAATGTAGAGCATGTATCCAAATTTTAGACAGCAGAAGGCAGACTTCAAATTCAATATCTACTGCCAGAAGAAGGAAGAAAGGAGGCCTCTCCTTTCAATGCCCTAACAACCAGATCTGGGTATAAAGAAAGGGAATACAGATTACTCATTATTTGAGCAAACACATTTAAAGATTCATATGACCAGAGAGAAGAAATAAGCAAAGAATGATTTCCTAAAATCATGCTTAGGGCATTATTTTAGAAATTACAAAATCTTTTGTCTAGTCCTAGGATCATTCTAGGTGATATATTCATCAGTAAATGGGCACTGGATATAGGTACATATATTTTGAAACTGTGACAAAACTCAGGTCTTCACTTTCACAAATGAATATTGGCTAGAAACCTTCTTCTCATCTCTGCTTTCCCTGTCTCATTTTAAATATTTTTCTGGTATTTTTTATTTTCATATATTGACCTCATTTGTTCCAAAGGAGTTACAGTGATAGAGACTTTATAACTTTGTCAGGAAATCTTATGTTCCTGAAGACTGGACACCTTCAACATTGATAGTCTTCTTTCTTGTGTAATACAAAATTAATTATTTCCTTTCCTTATCTCTTTTTTTTTTTTTTTTTTTTCCCCTCTCTTCTTTCTTTCTGTTGTTTTTTGTTTGTTTGTTTGTTTTTGTTTTGTTTGTTTGTTTGTTTGTTTGTTTGCTTCTGGTACATTCTGGATGGATGGATGGATGGGTTCTTTTATATATATATATCATATATATATATATACACATATATATATATATCTGTGAGATGCTTGTTTTATTTCTCAACAGCATGATACTGTTGACTCATGACCTAAATTCTTTCCTGAAGAATCATCACCAAGCCAGTTATTTCCTTTCCTGTATTTATGCAGTCAGCACTTCCTGAGGCCATCTGTGAGCTGTGAACCGTGCCCTATGGACCACCTGACAGTAAATTACATGTTGTAATGGTCAGAATACCAATGTCAAAGTCCTTCTTGGATCTCCACGTGAATAGTAGCATGTCTTGAACTTCTCTATATCAACACTGAATTGAATTTTAGTGATAGTATCATTCTGGTCTTGATATTTTGCTGTGTAACATGATTTACAAAAGTATGAGAAAGTGAGGCACAGTGAAATGAATCTCTTTTCTGGTGACATATAGCAGATCCAGAAAATGAATAACATGTTTCAAGTTCCATTTTGTTCTTCTTACTTTTCTAATATCCCAATTTCCATCCTGCAACAAAAATGGATGATTTTATGGGTTCAGATTAAGAGAGAAGACTAATGCAACACCAGTCCCCAGTAATGGTTAATGCGCTGTCCTGCATTGTATAACATGTATAATTCAGTAACTTTTTCAACTCCTGAATTTATTTCCTGTTTTATTTACCATGAAATCATCTCAGTTCACTGATGAAGTACTAAATAGTCCAGAATGTGGGACAGGCTCTCTGCTCAGTGAAATGTGGCTGCATTTCCCAGTTTATGATCACAAGTCCAAAACAGGACCATAACTATGTTCTGACTCCATGGTAGTTCCCAATTCTACTGCAAGGGAAAATCATGAACAGAAGGAGGCTGGTGGGACCTCAGAGTATTCCAGAAGGTATGTTGCTCTACATACCTACTCCATAGTCTGAACACAACCACCACAAACAATACAGTCTTTCATTACTATCATCTTTTCAGCATATGGTACTGATCAGCTCCTTCTCCACTCTTCCACTCATTCAAAAAGCCACAAGCCTTTCCTTCTTCATGAATTCATTCACTCAAACTTCAACTTTATGCCCAGAACCTCTTGTGATAAAATTGGTAGCACAGTAGGGAATTCAAGACTAACGCTAAAAGAAACCATAATTAAGTTTTCACACACATACAGAAGTACAACAAAAATACAACCTCTCTGTCAAGATAGAGATTATAACATGGGGCCCTAACGGTGTAAACATAAGGTCATAACAGAATCTTTGAAAATAAGGCACAGGAGATACCAGGAACCTGGGGATATAACTGCAAATCAGAAACAGCAAATCACTGCTCATGAAAGAAATGTGACCTTGAAAGCTTGACAGAACTGGTTTATGGTGTAACAAAGAGAGAAAAAAACATGCGGCAACATACGTACATCATCCCACATATGCTGCAAAACAAAGGTGATAACCAAGAAAATGAAATGTCACAATCCCTACAAGAAGAGGGAAGAATAAAGGAAGGAAGGAAGGAAGGAAGAGAGAGAGAGAGAGAGAAAGAGAGAGAGAAAGAGAGAGAGAAAGAGAGAGAGAAAGAGAGAGAGAGAAAGAAAGAAAGAAAGAAAGAAAGAAAGAAAGAAAGAAAGAAAGAAAGAAAGAAAGAAAGAGAAAATTATCTATCATTATTCCTGGTTTAAGGATGTTATGAATAGTCAATACCACTACATAGCTGCAGCAATTCTTCCATTCCTTTTGTTATTAAAAAAAAAAAAAAAAATGCTTTTTCAGTTGTGTTCACTGTATTTTGCTGAAGCAATCATATGTAGTCTGATTTTTTTTACAATATAACTGGTAAAGCAAACAAGTTTAGAAAAGATGTGTGTTGTCTGCTCCTGTTTTCCCACATGACAAAGTCATTGATGCTGTAACATAGAGCTAGAATAAATTTGGATGTTGCCATGTAGACAGATAGGCAGAGAAATAGATATTTCCATATATTTTTAATTTATATACTGGAATGTAAGCTCACTTCTCTATAACAGATCTTCATTGATTTAATAGAGCTAGAGGAATTTTTTAAACCATAGAAACAGAGAATCATAGAATGGTTTGGGTTGGAACTTAAAGATCACGTTATTTCAACCCCTCTGCCATGGGCAGGGACAACTTCCACTAGACCAGGTTGCTCAAAGCCCCATCCAACCTGGCCTTGAACCGTGAACTTCCAGGGATGGGGCATCCACAACTCCTCTGGGCAGCCTGTGCCAGGGCCTCACCACCCTCACCACTTACTCACTAAGTAATTTCTGGATAGTAGCTTAGCAACTACATCTACCAGTTCTCTCAAAACCTGAGGATGCATCACATTGGGTCCCATGGACTTGTGCATGTTTAGGATCCTTAGTGTACTGGGTCTGGCTGGGATAGAGTTAACTTTCCCTGCAGCCAATACTGTGCTGTGCTCTGCACCTGTAGCTAGAACAGCACGGGTATCACACCAGAGTTTTGTCTATTGCTGAGCAGTGCTGGCACTGCATCAGGACTCCCTCCAAACCCCTCAGAGCCAGAAGGATGGGGGAGGGCAAGACGTGGGGAGGGGACATCACCAGGGCAGCTGGCCTAAACCAGCCCAAGGGATATTCCATACCATATGATGTCACACTCAGCAATAAAAGGTGGAAAAGGGGAAGGAGTGGGGAGGGGCGGGCTCTCGTTATGAAAAAGTCTGTCCTCCCAAACAACAGCTTTGTGTATTGAGGCCCTGCTTCAGGGACCTGGTCAAGCATTGTTCATGGATGGGAAGTAGCATAATTTATTTCTTTCTTTGTGCTTCCACACAGCCTTTGCTTGTCTCCCCATCTTGTACTTCCCCCCCCCCCCTCTTCTCCCTTCAGCTAAATTATTTAATTTTCCCTTAAGAATAATTTTACCTTAATAATTATTTTCCTTTAATTAAATTATTCTTGTCTCAACCCATGAGTTGTTGTGTTTTTTTTTTTATTATTATTTTTTTTTCTTCTTTTTCTTCTTTTCTTTCATTTTCTGAGGAGGGGGAGTGAGAGAGTGGTTGTGGTGGAGTTCAGCTGCCTAACAAGGCAAAACCACTACACTTAGATGGTCTTGAACCTGATCTTCTCCTAAACTGGGTAGTTCATCATTCTCCTGGTCTCTTCCTTTGCCTTCTGGGACTTGGGCTATGTGGCTAGAGCACTGTCTGGCAAAGAATGAGGCAAAAAGTCATTGAGTACCTCAGTCTTCTCCATATTCTGGGTAACCAGGTCTCCTATTTCCTTCCAGAAAGGACCCACAAAAAGTCATTGAGTACCTCAGTTTCTCCATATTCTGGGTAACCTTCCAGAAAGGACCCACAATTTCCCTAGCCTTCCCTCACTGATGTGCTTATAGAAGCCTTTCTTATTACCCTTGATGTCTCTGGCCAAATTTTATTCTAATAGGGCTTTGACTTTCCTAACCTGATCCCTGGCTGCTTGGACAATTTATCTGTATTCATCCCAGGCTACCTGTCCTTGCTTCCATCCTCTCTAGGCCTCCTTTTTCTGCTTGAGTTTGTCCAGAGGCAAATGCTGTAGACAAGGGGAGAAAATGTAAAGTAGGTACTTTAAAGATATAAACAATAAATAGCAATAGAAAGTATTGTTAATACAACTTATTCAATATTAAACAACTCAGTACATATCTTCTATCATCTTTTAGGGTTGTAAACTAACAGAACTTGTTGGAAAATGCAAATTGCTAGCATATTGAAAGTTCACATTACTAAAGACAATTTTGAAGATTAATATGTTCCTAAGAATAAGAAATTGCTCTTGCTGTATGGGTATTAATTTGATATATATCATTATCAGGTCCGAAAACTTCAAGAAGAGGTGATAATAAAACCTGAAACCACTAACTTGATGGAACTCATTCTTTGTGAAATATGGCTCTTGCTGCTTATAAAATACTTGTGCAAGACTTTGCTACTGTAAAGTAGAGTCATGTGTGTTTTCAGTGATAAATTTGGAATCCCTCATCTACCTTCTCAAGGTACTGGTTTTGGCTCACATAAAGTTAATTTTCTTCACAGTAGCTGAAGTGGTTCTATGCTTTGGATTTATGATGGAATCAGTGTTAATAACACACCGATGATTTAGCTGTTTCTGAGCAGAGCTTGCACAGAGCCAAGGTCTTCTCTGTGTCTCACACTGCCCTGCTAGTGATGGGGCTGGGAGGTGCACAAGCTTGGAGGGGGCACAACTAACTGATCAAAGGGATGTTCCATGCCATGTAACATATACTCAGCAATAAAATCTGGGGGGGAAAGAAGGAGGAGGAGGGATGTTTGGAGTGATGATGTTTGTCTTCCCAAGTAACACAGTGAGCCTTGTTTTCCTAGAAATGGCTAAATATCTGCCTCCTGATGGGAAGTACAGAGTGAATTCCTTTATTTGCTTTGTTTGTGTATGGTTTTTGATTTACCTATTAAACTGCATTTATCTTCCCCATCTTACTGGGGGAGAGGGAGTGAACAGCTGTGTGCTGCTGAGCTGCCTATTAGGGTTAAACCCCAAAACACTGAAAAACATAAGACAGTATTTTTATAAATCTGGTATACTTATGTTAGTAGGATAGATAGGTACAATTCAGGATGCTGTTGGCCTTCTTGTCCCCCTGAGCACACTGCTGGCTCATATTCAGCCGACTATCAACCAATACACCCAGGTCCTTCTCTGACAGGCAGCTTTCTAACCACACATCTCCCAGCCTGTAGCTCTGTTTGGGGTTGTTGTGCCCCAGGTGCAGGATGCGACACTTGGCCTTGTTGAACTTCATACAGTTGGCCTCGACCCATTGGTCCAGCCTATCCAGATCTTCCTGCAGAGCCTTCCTACCCTCGAGCAGATCGACACACGCACCTAACTTGGTGTTGTCTGCAAACTTACTGAGGGTGCACTCGATCCCCTCATCCAGATCATCGATAAAGATGTTAAAGAGGACTGGTCCCAGTACCGAGCCCTGGGGGACTCCACTAGTGACCAGCCTCCAACTGGATTTGACTCCATTCACCACAACTCTCTGGGCCTGGCCATCCAGCCATCTCTTAACCCAACAAAGCGTATGCCAGTCCAAGCCATGCAGCCAGTTTCCTAAGGAGAATGCGGTGGGGAACGGTGTCAAAAGCCTTACTGAAGTCAAGGTAGACCACAACCACAGCCTTTTCCTCATCCACTAAGCGTGTCACCTTGTCATAGAAGGAGATGAGGTTCGTCAAGCAGGGCCTGCCCTTGATAAACCTATACTGACTGGACCTGCTTGCCCTGCAAGTGCCGCATGATGACGCTCAAGATAATCTGCTCCATGAGCTTCCCTGGCACTGAGATCAAACTAACAGGCCTATAGTTTCCTGGGTCTGCCTTCTGGCCCTTCTTGTAGATGGGCGTCACGTTTGATTGCTGCCAGTCGAGTGGGACCTCCTCTGATAGCCAGGACTGCCGATAAATGATGGAAAGCGGCTTGGCCAGCTCTTCCGCTAGGTCTCTCAATACCCTCAGGTGGATCCCATCCGGCCCCATCGACTTGCGTACACCCAAATGCTGTAGCAGGTCGCCAACCATTTCCTCGTGGATTGTGGGGGCCACATTCTGCTCCTCATCCCCTTCCACCAGCTCAGGGTATTGGGGGTCCAGAGAATAACTGGTTTTGCTGCTATAGACTGAGGCAAAGAAGGCATTAAGCACTTCAGCTTTTTTCCTCAACTCTGGTAACTACATTTCCCCCCACATCCAGTAAAGTGTGGAGATTCTCCTTAGTCCTCCTTTTTGTACTGATATATTTATAAAAACATTTTTTGTTGTCTTTAACAGCAGTAGCCAGATTGAGCTCCAGATGAGCTTTGGCCTTTCTAATTTTATCCCTGCACCGCCTCACAACATCTTTATAGTCCCCCTGAGTGGCCCGCCCTCTTTTCCAAAGATTATAAACCCTCTTTTTTTCTCCTAAGCTCGAGCTGCAACTCTCTGTTCAGCCAGGCCGGTCTTGTTCCGCGCTGGCTCGTCTTCGGGCACATGGGGACAGACCGCTCCTGAGCCTTTAAGATTTCCTTCTTGAAGAGCGCCCAGCCTTCCTGGGTTCCTCTGCCCTTCAGAACCACCTCCCAAGGGACTCTGCCAACCAGTGTCCTGAACAGCTCAAAGTCAGCCCTCCGGAAGTCCAAAACAGCAGTTTTACCGGTCCCCTTCCTGACTTCACCAAGTATCGAGAACTCTATCATTTCGTGGTCACTCTGCCCGAGACAGCCCCCGGCCACCACATCTCCCACCAGTCCTTCTCTGTTTGTGAACAGAAGGTCTAGTGGGGCACCTCCCCTGGTAGGCTCGCCAACCAGCTGCATCAGGGAGCTATCTTCCACGCTCTTCAGAAACCTCCTAGACTGCTTTCTCTGGGCTGTGTTGTGCTTCCAGGATATGTCTGGGAAGTAAAAGTCCCCCACAAGAACAAGCACTGACGATTTTGCAACTTCTGCCAGCTGCCTGTAGAACTCCTCATCCGTCTCCTCATTCTGGTTTGGCGGTCTATAACAGACCCCCATCAGGATGCTTGCCTTGTTGGCCTTTCCGCTGATCCTAACCCATAGTGACTCAACCTTATCATTCCCAGCCTCAAGTTCGACGACATCAAAACACTCTCTAATATAGAGAGCCACTCCACCACCCCTTTTGTGCTGCCTGTTCCTTCTGAAGAGCCTATAGCCAGACATTGCAGCACTCCAGTCATGCGAGTGGTCCCACCACGTTTCCGTGATGGCAACCAAGTCATAGCCTGCCTGCTGCACAATGGCTTCCAGCTCCTCCTGCTTGTTGCCCATGCTGCGTGCATTAGTGTAGATGCACTTCAGCTGAGCCTTTGTCTTCTCCCCCAACCTTACCATTGTTCCCCCTGGCACACCTCCAACAAGCTTTGTTTCATCCCCATCCCCCTTCTTACCTAGTTTAAAGCCCTCTCAATGAGCCCTGCCAGCTCCTGGCCCAGGATCCATTTTCCCCTTGGAGACAGTTGGGACCCGTCTGCAGCCATCAGGCCGGGTGCCGAGTAAAGCGCCCTGTGGTCGAAGAACCCAAAATTCCTGTGTTGGCACCAGCCTCTGAGCCACATGTTTATCAGGTGGGCTTTCCGTGTCATCTCTGAACCCCTCCCTGCCACTGTAGGGATGGATGAAAACACCACCTGTATTCCCGCTATGTCCACTAACCCTCTCAGCCCTCTGAAGTCATGTTTTATAGCCTTCAGGCTTCTCTCATCAATGTTATCACTGCCAGGCTGGACTATCAGTAGTGGGTAGTAATCAGAGGAGAGAACCAGGTTGGGAAGCCTTCTGGCAACGTCCCTGGCCCTGGCCCCAGGGAGGCAGCAGACTTCCCTACGGGTAGGGTCAGGCCGACAAATAGGGCCCTCTGTTCCCCTGAGAAGGGAGTCGCCCACAACGATCACCCTTCTTTCTTTCTTGGTGGAAGCAGTCTCGAGACGTGGAGCAGACTTCCTCGCCCAAGGCTTCCTGGGTAAACTTTCTACCACTTCTTCATCCACCACTCTCTGAAGCTCCAGGGCCTCAAATCTGTTGCATAAGGGCACCTGGGAAGGTGGGGCAGGTGGGGGGGGGGGCGTTTCCTGCAACGTTGAGCAGGAACCTGTCTCCATTCCTCCTCCACTCCTGGGTCCTTTCCCTCTGCCCGATAGCGACCGGGCAGGGGGTCCACCCCCATCTGGGGAGTCTCACTCCAGTGCCTCTCCTTCAGGCCTTGCAGGGAGTTGTTCCACCAGTCTATCTCCTGCTCGCACTCCCTGATGGCCCTCAACCTCTCCACCTCCTCCTTGAGTTCTGCAACCAGGCGGACCAGGTCATCCACCTGCTCGCACCTCACACACACAGTATCTCTGCCTCCCTCAGATGGCAGCAGCAGGCTCTGACACTCCCTACATCCAGAGACCTGAACTGATGCATTTTTGAGCGAGCAGTCGGTCTGGGTGGCTACAGAATTTCTAGAGAGAGCTCTCTGCCTAGAGTGGACCATCGCAGCCTAGCTAGTGGTAGAAAGCCGTCAGATGAGTTATTCTTATGGGCAGGGGGATTGCTTTTCCCTCGCTGCTCGCCCTGCCTGCACGAACTGCTGCGCAAGTGGCTGCGAAATGGCGGAGGAGCCCGATTTGAATGGCCCGCCGCTGACGCTGTTGGCTCCGCCTACGCCTCGTCAGCGTCCCTCACGAGGGCTGCTGGGTCATGGTGGCTCCCTCGGCTGCCTCGAGTGGCCTCAATGCCAGGAAAATAGCCCTGCCTGTCCCGATCCCCCACTCCGCTGCAGAACGCTTCTGCCCCAGAGCCAATCGCCTCGGCAATCTGCATAAACATGCATATGTACTTATAAGCACATGTAAAATAGTGGACATATGCAAGATACTGCTCAGAAGTAATGAGAAACTTTTGTTCCTTACCTCCTTTTCTTCTTCCTACAGTCCTGTGTTTCTCAGAACACCAACAATTATGAAGAAAATTCTAGTACAAGCAATTTCGTACAAGCAATGAGAATACATTTTTGCAAGGGAATGAAACATAAGGATATATATATATATTAAAGTGTTATTGAAATGTATTGGAATATATTGCAGAAAACAGCAATGCAAACAAGTATTAAAATAGTTGTTTCAACTAACAAAGTTACAGTTATCTGAAGGAACAATTTCACTGTAGGATGGAAAAGTCATTGATCCCAGAACAAGACACTCCTTCCTTTGACATTAACTATGAAGCAGCAGCAAAACCAATTTGTTCATATCCAAGTGATGGAAGAAAGAAATCTTGTGTATGATAAACCAGTAACATGCCAGTACTTTTTGGACTACAAACATCCAAATGAAGTCAACAACCTTTGAACCAATCCTGATTAGGATGGGAAGTGATTAGAACACATAATTCAGTGAATGAGTAATATGATGATGATAACTCCTTTTCTCTGTTTTATTATTTGAGTGTATTTGGACCCCAGCAAAACACATCCTGTATGAAAACAGTGTTTCTGAAGAACCCGATAATCAAAATACGCATGCTATATCAAATGCTACTTTGATCGCTAAAGTAGCTTTAAAACTCCAGCCTACGTAGGAAGTTATTTTATCAACCAATGAAGGTCACATGTTAGAAATGCACTGTATCCATCCCAGACCTCATGCTGTCTGGACTGTGGGCTGAGAGGCACAACCACTTCTAACAGAGGTGTCCATCACCTCTCTGAGCTTTATACTTTCCATGTGATTTGCCCTGTACTTAATATTTCCCATACATCTTACCTCACACACATGTGGTTACACTAGCACAGCTTTCTAGTGATTTCTATTTGGGTTTTATTATTGTACTTGTAAATCCTGTATGAAGTAGATGAAGCACTCAAAAAGGGACATATCTGTTTGAGCTTCTGTGTTTTACAAAACTATTTTCTATCTGAAAATCCATGTTTTATTTTTCGGAATCAAATTAATTCTTGAGGGCTCATATAAACAGATACTTATGTAAAAGCTATTAAAATGTTCTTAACTTTGCATATTTTCATTTCTGCAAATGTATTCTTAGAAACTAATATGTTTAGATTTACCCAAGGCTTTGGCAGAATTTAGGTCACAACAGCAGTATGTGTGATCCTTTAATATGATCTATGAAAAATATGCTTAATCAGTCTGAGGATCCTGAGTTGTTTTCTATTCAGAAAAACAAACAAAAACTCCATACTTTGACCCTTAGCAAGAGCTAAACTAGAACTGATAAAAACCTTAGAGTACAAACTGTTTTGTAACATAAAAATTGTATTATTTGAGCCTGTCTATTCTGGTGACTGGATTACATTGTCATAACGAAAAACTCTGCAACCTCCCTATCACAGTCTTGACTTCACTAACTTGACTTTAGCGTCATAACAATGGCAGCAGAGAAATATAAGTCATATGGAGGCAACTTTCATTAAACTCTCGTAATAATATAAAATAAAATTTAAGTAATAATTTGAAAGAATATTACAAAACAACAGAAATATTTCTGGGCTGAACAACCAGAACAGCTGCTGGCAATTGCACACTGAAGATAAATAGCAGAACTCTCATTATTTGGATGGGAGAGAGGAAAGAACTAATGTCTTATCTAGTGCTTAAGACCACTTACAGTTTAAAATGAGCCCTGTCAGATAAGTGATTTGAATAAATTAGTGTACGCTTGAAAATAAAATGGTCAATTTCACAAACAAGTCTTCTTGGATATAGCAAATTGTGAAGTTGGGGAACTACAGAAATGCATGCTAGCCTTATGAGATTGCAACTTCTTCTTACAGCAAAATTAGATCAAAATAGTTTTTCAAAATATTTGAAAAAAAAAATCATAAATTGATGGGTAAAAAACCTTATACTTCTGTTTTCACTTTTGTCTTGGAATTGGTAAGACTGATCAATTTCTAGTGAGGTCAAATTTACAATCCAAACTGTATTTCTTGTCTGGACCATGTCTCACTTTAGCAACCAAATCATATGATTGGGACATCACTGTCCTTTTGCCCATCCTCCCACTCATCTTGGCTTGAATCCACCATTCATCCTGGACAAAGACCAGGTGGCAAAGCAGAAGACAGAGCTGCAGGTATAAAATATAGTCTGTTTGTGCATATCTAGACTAATTTGGGCCTCTCTCCTGCTCACAACATGAAAAAATAAATAAATAAATTTTTGTCATGTCATTGTTCGGGTGCCTGTTAATTTCCTTGGGAAAGCAACCTGGGTTTGGGAAAGCCAAAGAAGGAGAGTCATTCTAAAAACAGACACTTACAGAACTTTTGCAATCACATTTTCACTGACCTGAAGAAGGTGGATGTTGCCTGTAGCACCAATGCTCTATGTTCATCACGTTTTCCCTCGCTACACCATCCTCACAGAGTCAAGCTACTGAATTGCAGCTAAAATGGACTCCAGGTCTTCCAGCTAGTTCTACCATGCCTCTGTCCCCTCCTGTTGTCATTCTCACTTGCTCTTCTCTCACACCCTCAACAAAAAAATCTTAATACTGTTTGTAAAGGCTCTATGAAAGCTAGAGGCATACCCAGTGCCCCTTATTAATTCCTATGTTTGTCAGGAATTAATCCAATAAAATCGATAATGTAAATCCAATTTCAGTGAGCCAGGATCAGGGTTTGAGATCAGGTTTTGTTTTCCTGTTTGAGGAAAGATCTATTAATGACAATATAATCTTTTTAAACTGGCTACAAGCTACCAGTTGGTTTATGGCCCATTACACTTGGATTCACAGTTTGCCCATTACAAATAACATACATAAAGTTTCTCTATAAGCAGATTATAATGATAGAGAATTTTTAATGATATTACTATAAAAAAGTGGATTTTACAATCTTGCATTCACAAGTATATTAAATTAACAATTCCTGTACGTGTGTCAAAAGGGAGATGCTTTGCGTATTTCTTTCAAATAAGGTTAAATTATGCAAGAATAACCAAGAAACAGATAATTCCATTTTGTGATCCCTACTACTTCATCCATAAAAATAATAATAATAAAATAATAATTTATATCATTACAGTTATGTATCTGAAGTTATAACACTGGTGATAAGGTACCATCAGTGTGTGAACAGCAAAAAGATAAAGTAAACTTGTAGGGGTTCAGATTTTATAGACAGATCAATACAATACATTTGGTACAATCTTGATGGTAAAACTGTTCTGCAACTCTTTGTTGCATATGGGATTTCTGTGTTGCCACACATTGAAAACTCCCACCTCTGTCTCTCTTTCTGGTGCAGAAGATGCTCTGGGAGCATAACTGAGATCAGTACCACTATGACAAGAATCCAACATTTGGTTTAGACACCCAAAGACAGATAAGGATTAACAATGCCTGACAGGAACTCCCACTTACATTTACAAAACGAGCTACAACTGCATGCACTGCCCACACCAACTTCTATTTTTTTTCCTCTTTCACTGCTATATTCTGTACACATTTGTGGCTATTTTAGTACATGTGAAAAAAAATGATTATTAATATTCCATTTCTATGTTTTCCTACCTCATTGTGGGGCTGGCAACTTAAAGATGACTTTTTTTTTTTTTTTTTTTTTTTCTCACATTTTCTATCTTGCTTCTATTTATCTCTATAAGGATATATATATTCAATCTATTTTTGCTACTGAGTTTTTTTGCTTTTGAATCAATGGTTTATTTTTCCCTCCAAGACGATCAATTTTGTCAAGCACTCTTGTCCCTGAAAAATAATTTGTTCCATTTCAGTTCTGCCTATTTCCGCAGTGCTTTTTCTGTCTCATCTTTCTTTCTTTGTATTTATTTTTCCTCATTCTTTTTTTTCTGCATCATTGATCAGCATCATACCCACATTAATTAACACTATCAGTATACCGCTTTTATTCACTATTACTTTCTCATTGGGTGCAAGCTAGACAGTGATAGCGTTATCTCACCTGATTTTGTACTGATACTTGTAACACCATGTGGAACAGCTCTTTCATGAGAACTCTGTCCAGGTGGTGTTAATCATACTTTGCAAGTTTCATCAGTTTGGGGAGAAATTTTGCCATTTTTTATGAGATTAAAAATATTTTGGCTGAGTCCTGAGACCATAAGGACCTAGTTCTGTCAGGAACATGCTTGGTTTTAGGTGATAAACTCCCGTTGATTCTAGAGCAATTTGAGATCAGAGTCCTTGATGGTAATTCATTCATCTCTCTGTGTGGTGCAACCAGTTCATACTCATAAAAATTAGTTTCAAAGCAGTCACCCAATGACCCAGTGAGCTAAATCTATCAATTCAGATCAAGGAAAAAAAAAAAAAAAAAAAAAAAAAAAAAAAAAAACAATGCCTGAATACTCTTTCTGATCTTTCTTATATCTTCTAATTTCCAACCTAAACATTCCCTTGTACAACTTGAGGCCATTCCCTCTTGTCCTATCACTACTCATCTGTAAGAAGAGGCTGACCCCCAGCTCCCAATATCTTTCTTTCAGGTAGTTGTAGCCATAAGGTCTCCTCTGAGCCTCCTCTTCTCCAGGCTGAACAATCCCAGCTCCGTCAGCCGCTCCTCACAGGACTTGTGTTCCAGGCCATTCACCAGCTTCTTAGCCCTTCTCTAGACACATTCCAGGGCCCCAATGTCCTTCTTGTAGTGAGGGGCCCAAAACTGAACCCAGTACTCGAGGCGAGGCCTCACCAGAGTACAGTACAGGGGGACGATCACCTCTCTGGTCCTTCTGGCTACACTATTGCTGATACAAGCCAGGATGCCATTGGCCTTCTTGGCCATCTGGGCACACTTCTGGCTCATGTTCAGGCAAGCATTGACCAACATCCCCAGGTCCTTTTCCTCTGCACAGCTTTGCAGCCAATCTGTCCCAAGCCTGTAACGCTGCATGGGGTTGTTGTGACCAAAGTACAGTACCCAGAACTTAGCCATGTTGAACCTCATCCCATTGGTGTCTGGCCATCAATCCAACCTGCCCAGGTCCCGCTGCAGGGCCTTCCTACACTCCGGCAGATCAACACTTCACACCCCCAACTTGGTGTAATCTGCAAACTTACTGAGGGTGCACTCAATTCCCTCATCCAAATCATCCATAAAGATATTAAAGAGGATGGGCCCTAACACCAACCCCTGGGGAACACCACTCGTGACCTGTCTCCAGCTGGATTTTACTCCATGCACCACTACTCTCTGGGCGCAGCTATCCAGTTTTTAACCCAGCAAAGCATCTACCTGTCCAAGCCTTGGGCTGACAGCTTCTCTTGGAGAACACTATGGGAGTCCATGTGAAAGGCCTTGTTGAAGTCTAGGTAGACTACATCAACAGCCTTTGCCTCATCAACCAGGCAGGTTCATTCAATGTAAAGTCTTGGTTGTACAGACGTTTGAATATCTTTTTATTCATAGGTATATGAATAAAGTGGGCAGCGTAATGCAAGAAGAAAAAAAAATAATCATAGAAACGTAGTATGGTTGAGGTTGGAAACAACTTTAGAGATCATCTAATTCCAACCCTCATGCCTTGGGCATGGACACCTCCCACCAGACCACATTCCTTAAAGTCCCATCCAGCCTGGCCTTAAACATTTCCAGGGATGGGGCATCCACAGCTTCTCTGGGCAACTTGTTCCTGTCCCTTACCACCCTCTGAGTAAAGAATTTCTTCCTTATATACAATCTAAATCTACCTTCTTTTAGTTTAAAGTCATTACCCCTTGTCCTATCACTACACTTCTTGACAAAGAGTCCCTCCCCAGCTTTCCTATAGGTACCCTTTAGGTACTGGAAGGCTGCTGTAATGCAACTCTAGAGCCTTCTCTTCTCCAGGATGAACAACCCCAACTTCCTCAGGCTGTCTTCACAGGAGAGGTGCTGTAGCCCTGTGATCATCATCATGGCCCGCCTCTGGACTCGTTTGAATACTTCCATGTTCTTTGTATATTGGGGCACCAGAGCTGAATGCAGTTCTCCAGGTGCCTTAGCAGATTTCAGCTACCTGTGAAAGCTGTATATCAAGATCACAGTTTTAAGAGATACCAACTGCCAGTCAGCAGAAATCAGTCATACTATGAAGAATATTTAGAGGGTGGTGATGTGGCCCCTGAGACTATATGACATGTGGTCCCAAACATGAACAAAAATGCTAACTGTCCTTTGTATCTTAATATCAATATCTATGAATGGATATCCATAATAGATTTGATATCCATATTAATGTATTTACATGGAAAATTCAAGAAGTGTGGAAACAACACAATAAATAATTAAACCAACCCGAGAAATGTACAGCCATGCATTTTGTGTAGTAATCAGTCACTTTTGTGGCTGCTCTTCAAGTGTTAGTGTTCAAGGAAAATTGACTTTTCTCCCTTTCCCTGAGAGCCTGCCAGCATTTTAAATAACTATTTATAAAGTATCTTTGATTGTCTTTTTATTTTTCCAGTTTTGAAAGTTGCTTTTGAGCCTAAGTTGGTGTGGGACACCAAGTAACTCAGACTTCAGCTAAACTAAAGAAAACTGAGTCATAAAACAACACAATATAACACAACACAACAGCCTTAAAAAGAAACAGAAGGAAATAAATAAATAAAACTGAAATACAGGAGGACTCTCTTACTACAAATACGTGCCTGATTAGTTTCATGCTTACCTACTGCAGTTATAAGTGACTTTTTAATCAATAAAAATTCAAAAGCACAGTATTTATAAGACAGGCGATTTTGGAGTAAGACCTTTTGGAACTGTCTCTCACAAACTTGTTATTAAATTTTTTCATTGGGTATAATTTTTCTACAAAACTCTCAGGAAACAGATTCTTTGGAAAACTTAAAATAAAATACTGTAATATTTTAGCTCTATACCTAATAGTATATTTAAGTTCTTACACTATCAAGTTACCTTTCTGCTACAATAAGGGGGAAAGAAGCTAGCATTAAAGGAACACCTGACAGTGATGCTTAACTTTAATGGAACTGTAAAAGGGGTTCCTTGCATGTGTGGAAGCGTGAATGAATGATCAGGTCTTAACGTAACACAGCACTTATCTTTCTGCCTATTTATCTACACATTGCTGTTGATCTTGTTAGTGAGACCAATATTTGATTGCTCCTGCCTACACCTTCCCTTGCTTACACAAACCTTTTGGCTGCCCTTGTGGTTGCTGGCCAGGGCAAGCATGCATGCTGCACACCAGGTTGTGTGGTGAGCTGGGGCTACCCTGACAGAACAAACATTCCAGCTGAGATCTACTGAGCTGGGAATCATTCCCTTCTCAGGTGCCCCAAGTATCTGTTCTAAGAGCCAGCTGCAGCTGGGACTTGCTGGGACCCAGAGCAAGACAGTCTGCCACACAGCCTCTACAGGAGGTACCAGCACTTGGAAAGCAGAGTGGGCAGTAGGACCCTACTAACTGAATCCAGTTCCTAATGTACTAATTTATTGGTCTGAGATCAACATTGATCAGACTTCATCTGTGCATGATTAAACCTGGGGTAAAGCTTCACTTAGTGAACCCCCTCTAGGGGAAAGGCTCAGTATGTCTGAGACCAGGTAGAAGAAAATTAAGGATCTTTGGGAGCAGGAAGATGGAAGATTTTGAGAACTTGCCCCTAAGAAAAGCATGTGGAAAAGCTGACGAAAAAGCAAAGAAGAAGGATGAGGGAGCCAGCCAAAAACAGACAAGCAAGTGAGCTTCAAAACTAGACTGTTTTTTTAGAAGGTCTGCTGAAATCATAGTTCTCTGAATAACTTTGGTCTCAAAAAAATCTGTCAGAATAAGGTTGCTATAAAGGATGTCTAGAGTTTTTTCCTAGTAAATAAGGGGAAAAAAAATGAAGAAATTAGAAGAACAATTTCGTATGTTGGGGTAGTTAAAAGATGACCTGGTAAACTGGATTCTTTTACTTACTGTGACACAAAAATCTGTGTGTTTCTAAACAAAGAGTTAACTCAAATTTTCTGGGTCCCAGAAGTATATATACTGCTTATTTTCTGTAAGTCTGCCTTACAGAATCTAGGCATTTTTTTTGGCATCAGTTCTGGAAAAAGATGGTGTCACATAAATAAATCAGGCTTGTGTTTTTAACTTTTATTTAAAAAAAAAAAAAAAAAAAAAAAAAAAAAAAAAGGTGCTAAAACCATGCCTAAATTGTTTAGATAAGGACAGACTTTTGCTGTGTTCATTCCAGTATCTTTTTATGCTTGGTTTACCTACTAGGGAGATAATGGAAAAGTAATGTTACGTAAATGGATGTATTGACATCTTTGCAAAACTTTAGCACGCTAGCAGGTGATGAATACCACAAAAAGTACACAAAAGTACTATCAAAATGTAACCACATAAAAATTAAGGTGTTTTGAACTGCCATATATGTGACATTTCACAATGTCTGAAAATATGCAATTGCATTCACAATTCTGCTATTTCAATATAGTGTTTTCATGTCTATCGCACATTTGTGTTTTTGTGTAATAGGCATGCTCATCATAAATATAAGGGGGGCTTAACTGTTTATAATGTCTTCCTATACAGATTGACAACATCTCTCCAATCATTTCTTATTTGGTATGTCCAATATTGTTTGTGTGTACAAAGGTTCATAACCGTCCTGTGCAGATTTCCTTATAAAGAGCAAAACACTATGGAAATGCCTGTTTGGAACTATCTTGGATATTGGTGAAAAGTAAGCATTTTGCATACAAAGTGTTATTCATACTGTCAAAACTGTTGGGGAGTAGAAAGTTTTTGCAAGGAAATATGCAAAGCCATTATAGCAGTAACTAATAGAGGATGCCAGGCACAGCAATATTTCTCAAATTCTACTCTCATTTGAACTTAGATTAATAACTATTTCTGTGCACACACTCTGCAGAGCACTGAATCCTCTTTGGAGAGCAAATTTATTTTTAAGGAGAACATGATAATGATAATACCTACTTTTAAAATAATTGTCATCCAAGAAATGGAATGTTTGGGTTCTACAGATGCACCAGGAGCTGCATTGTAAGCTAGTAGTCAGAACATATGACTCTCAGGTATAAAACATAAAAGAATAAGAAAATATTATCTTTACTCCTCCTGTAGATAACAATGTATCGATGTAAAAGAACTACAAGAGGAAAACCAAGGAAACAAGTCCTTGATTCTGAGAACTAGATATTAATGCAGAAACTGGCAGCTATGCTTCAATCCCCAAATTTCACAGTACTTTACATTACACAAAATTAAATGTATTTATGTAATAAAGGACTCACAGATGGATGTTTTCATCACAAAGTTATGGCCTCATAACTTAGGGGTCAGTCTACCTTAGTTAATTTACTGGAGAAGATCATTCTCATAAGAAATGTTTTGAATCCTTGCTGTGTCTAAGATTTTCATATCAACTCAGAAGAGAGAACTAATGCCCAGGCTGTTGACCAATGCATCCAGAACTTTCATCCAGTTTAATGAAAACAAACACATGTCCTTTGGCTGAGCTTAGAGTTGTTCCTTTGTCGTAGGAAAAGACAGAACATGCCTAATTAATATCCCACTAAGGAATTATGGTATGTTTAGATTAGCCAGGGCTTCAGCATAGGTAGAGATGTTGCTGTTTAAGCAAGGATTTTAAGAATTCACAGGTCATTAAATTCTGGGTGTCATTGAACCACAGAATTACAGAATGGTGGAGGTTGGAAGGAACCTCTGCAGGTCATCTGATTCAACCATGTCCAGACAGCTTTTGAAGATCTCCAAGGATGGAGACTATCCACGACCTCTCTGGACAACCAGTACTTGGTCACCCTAACAACAAAGTGTTTCCTAGTATTCATATGGAACTTCTTGTGTTCTAGTTTGTGCTGATTGCTTCTTGTCCCAGCATTGGGCACCACTGAAAAGAACCTGTCTCTGTCTTCTTTCCTTCAGGTATTTGTATATGTTGATGAAATACCCCATTAGTTTTCTCTTCTCCAGGCTGAACAGTCCTAGCTTTCTCAGCCTCTCATCATAAGAGAGGTGTTTTAGTCCCTTTATCCTTTTGGTAGTCCTACATTGGACTCTTTTCAGTATTGTACTGGAATTGTTTCTATTGTACTGAAGAACACAAAACTGGACTGGTGAGCCCACTCCATGTGCATGCTCACTAGTGCTGAGAGGAAGAATCAACTCCTTGGACTGGTTGGTAACACCTTGTCTAATGCAGCCCAGAATAGCATTAGCCTTCCTTGCTACAGGGGCACATTGCTAGCTCTTGTTAAACTTGGACTAGGACCCGAAGGTCTTTTTCTGCAAAGCTGCCTTCCAGTTGGGAAGCCCCCAGCATGTAGTGGAGCCTGGTGTTATTCACCTCCAGGTGCAGGACTTTGCAATTCTCCTTGCTGAAATTCATGAGCGTCCTGTGAGACCATTTCTTCCAGCTTGTTGAGGTCTCCACCTCTTGTGGTATCAGACACTCCTCCCAGTTTTGAGCTTTCAGGCTGACTGGAAAGCCTAAAATGCTGATTAGTATCTTTGTCAGTATTAGGTGCCTCCAGAATTAGGCAGCAAAGCAAATGTATAAATGCGTATGACAAAAGTGGTAGACAAAGAGTTTGCCACCTTTAGTTTCTGTTCCTAGAACAGATTACAATGATTTGGTGATTATGCTGATTCTCTAGCATATCAATATATACAAGTAGTGAATTCATTACCTGATGATGGTTTGGAATGTTTTCCCAATAAAGAGCACATTAACCTTCATCTGCTGAGAACACACAAGAAGAAAACAAACACGAACCCTGTCCATTCCACTTGTTTTTGTTCCTGACTCCCTGCTCCAATATTGCAATTCTAACAATATTTAATTCTTTTACTTCATTTTTTTTTCTTTCTGTTCTCGAATAGAAACTTATTCTGCTTAAAATAATGAAGTATTGTCTACATTATTTTGGGAAATATTTATCTGCATTCACATGGGAGTCTAACAAGTAGGTGTTCAAGGCTAACAAGTCACCCTACAAGCACTTTGTATTTAAGAGAGGAATAGTTATCTCCAGAGTGTGATTCATTGAATACTAAAAAAAAAAAAAAAAAAAAAAAAAAAAACATCTAAAATAGATTAGATGACTTTTCCTAAGATTATTAGTCTTCCAAGGCCTTTAAAGGGCAAAGTAATGTTGATTTTCTGAGCATCAGAAAAAAAGCAAAGAGAAAGTTCTAAAAACAAATTATGTGTATATATATATACTCTCTCCTCTCCACCCATATATATGTGTGTGTATATCAGTATATAAATATACTACACTTGATAATGGACTTTTTTCCCTCCTCGGGAAAACAAAACAATAGTATGCTCATACATATATATATATATATGTATATATACTGATATATGGTCACATCTGTATATCAGTATATATATAAATATGCCAGTGTGGTAGAGGGGAACAAAAAAAAAAAATTAACTACAATGAATTAAAAAAATAAAAAACACCACCACCACCAAAAATGTAAAAGAGTTGCTAGATAATACAGTCCAAATTACTTCAGCAGTAGCTAAATGCAAATGTGACATTTAATTGTAAAGTACACAGTAACAGTAGTCATTTGGTCTATAGATTGTCCAAAGCTCCCAGCTACGATATTTCTTCAAACAATATTATGCTGTGTTCGTTGCATACTGGAGAGCATATAAGGTAAGTTGATATGGTTATATGCATATTGCTTCTCCTCAGATTCACACTATGTAACACCAGTGACTTCAGCTTATTTAAACTAATGTAAATGATGTTAGAATCAGGCCAGTGATGAGGAGGTTTAAAGGCAGTTTAAACTATATGTGTTGTACCTTTCTTAGGAAAGTAAGCATGTTTTTTTTTTGTTTTGTTTTGTTTTGCTTTGTTTTAAAACAACAACAACAACAACAACAACAACTATTTTTAGTGATTGAGAGACGCAATTTTAGTCTCAGCTATAGGATAAAATGATTTCTAAATTATTAACGTAAAAAAAGTCTGTTGATCACAGCTTCTTCAGAGAAAGTTATAAAAATGGTTCCTTACTCTTAGCTTTGTGTCGTACATCAGAGTCCTGAATTTGCGCATAACTTTGAAAGTACCTTGTCCTCAAAATCAATAAAAATGAAGTTTGATTGCTGTTTTCTTCTAATTTCTGTGTTTTCCTTCCAACAAGTCAGACAAATAATCTCTGCTGCATGAATAAAACAGATGACATAGGAACACATCACACTCAATGTCCTTGGGCATATTTTGTTGACTTTAAATAGTATCTGGCTCTTCATGACAGAAAATCATTCCTATTTCAGAACTTTAACAGCTGAAATAACACAATGATAGGTAGCCCTTTACAAATTCATTAATTGTTAGAAACAGTTCAAAATATGTCCTTGACCAAAGTCTTGCAAGCTTCATTTAGTAAGATGAAAGACTGACTAAATTACAGTTAATAGTAAAATATACCTTTGTGACTTTTAATATTGAAAGAAGTCTTGTGTTCTCTCTCCCTCTGAACTATGCAATACTCTTCCAACTCAGACTGTTCATATTTATTTGGCATGAGAACAAGTACAAGAACTGGCCAGGCATATTTCTCTAAAGCTAACTGTAATTTTGTAAGTACTCAATGACCTATATCCAACTAAACATTGATTTTTTGCTGTCAGGGTAAAAGAAGGATAGATTTATTTTTTTTTATATTATTTTATTTTCAACACAGTTCTTACATTGAGGTATTTTATCTGATCAAGGGTTAGAGTAGCTTTTCCTACATGACCTATGAAATATGCTGTGTGTTGTTACAAAATGCTATATTTGTTATGGTTTTACAGTGTTACAAAAATACAGAAATAATCTATTTTTCCTCACCATGTTGTTGATCTTCAAACACAGATTTTAACCTAAATTTAGAAGATGGGTACATTGAAGAAAGTCACTTTGGGCTCACAGGGGAGAACAGGTTGTTTTAAGGTGTGACTCATTTGATAGATGACATTACATTAATTTCATCCTAAATTGTCTTCCTGTTCCCATTGACTATAAAAGGAATTTAGATGGCTAGTTGAGACACAGCAGCCTGAATGTTAAGTTCTACATTTGGGGTCAGATGAATCCTATACAAAACGTCCCTTTTTCATCTACAGGGTCAGTCATAAAGAGACACTACTGAAAGGAGAGGCAAGGACACTTGCTGAGGAAGTAGCTCATGGTACCTAGCATTCTCTGCCCTGCCAGTCAATGGCAACTGATTAAAAAGTACATGCAGTTTTAATGTGTCTGTCCTATCACCAGCCAAGACATATGCAAATACTCGGGTGACTGAATTTTAATATTCGGAATCATCACACACAGAACAGTTTAAAACTTCACCTTTTATGACTAATAGGCAGTAGATTTTCAATCTCCCTTTCATCTAATGCTTATCTCATTATAGATTAGAAACAATGTCACATATATTGGCTTGAGTGGAAAGTCAAATAATGATCAAAAGTCATTAGTTCTGTAAGGTAATCTTTGAAAATAAATGTTAAGAAATACCAGTCTGTTCAAAAACAAGAAATGTTGAGAAAAACAGGACAAATAGTCAAATAAACAATGAATTTGGAGCTTTCTCATCTCCAAAATATCTTTAATGTTGCCCAGACTTTTGAGCATTTAAATTAAGTATTCTTGTGAAATTAAACACTTAAATTCACATGCACTTATTTTCAAGTTTGTTAATGTTTCACAGGCTTAAACCAAGTTAACAATATGCTGTCATGCTCTTTTGAATAAGGTTTATCTGTTTGAAGTGTGAAAAAATTACACATGAGAACATCTAATAAATTATCAAAATTTCTTCAGGGTTAAAGGAAACAAAATAATAAATCTATAAAATGTCATATCAGTGAACATTGAGAGACAGTTGGGTAATTGTAGGTGACCATTGGGAGACTGTTAAAGAAGTTACTTCTCAGTAGAGATATCATTGCTATGGTTAGCATGTGTAACCTGTTGCAGTGTAAAGTGAAATGAAGTATAAAATTAGATTATTCTGAATACAAAACCAACCAATGTTATTTCTGCTTTAAGTATACTAAGAATGAACTCATATTCTATTGCCTTTGATGGAATGGATGAAGACAGGAAAAAAAAGTTTCTATAAGCCAGGTGTAAAACAAATTTGTTTTTAACACTTGCATAGTGTCAGATCATTTTAAATTCATCAGAGAATCTAAAAAACAATGATGTTATCTCAATGAGGTCAACTCTTCTGGTAGGAGTAGCAAATAGGGAAACATTTATCCTACTGTGCATTATAGAAAATAAAAACTTGTTTCAATGAACAGGACAGTTTCTCCATAGAGAATATGCTCTTATCTTTTCTCTGTCTTGAGCCTCCTATGTGATAGACTGTGCATATTTACAGTAGTGGAACACTTCAGTCATTACACCTCAGCTTCAGTCTCTCGATTGTAAATATATTTGGTTATATATGATATGTCTCATTTTGTCTTTCAAATAAATTAGATGTTGTTCTTAACATAATAAAAAGTGTTTCTTTCACTCAGTGACAAATGCAGAAACTTCCAGTATGTTCTTGTCACTTCAGCAATTTTAATTTGTTAATTTCTTCAAATATTTACTAGGAAAGAAAGTGGGAAAAAGAAGATCATGCTGAAGTGTCCTTGTGATGGTATCACAGTGACTACTTAAATATTTCATACTTGCTTTCACAGTGAACATTGTACAGAGAACCTCTCCAGTGTCCAGACAATGCTGAACAGATCAGAGATGAAATCTCATATCCTAGGTATTGTTTTTTCCATTACTCCCAGAAAAAAAAAAAAAAAAAAAAAAAATTTGTTTTGATGATGAACCAAACCTATCATATGCTTGCATTTTTCTACATTTTTCCCAAGAAGCACTGTATACATGCATAGGTATATTTAACATCTAATCATTCCTGTGTTTTCAACACAGAGGATAATGTATGTATGCATACAACACAAACATATGTTCTTTTCACATCCACAAGAAGACCAGAAGTAGCATAAAGTGTAGCATACCTATAGCTGACATTCTTCTAATCACTGTGGTGATCACTATGAAAAGTGATTTAAAGGGAAATTATTCCCTTGAAATTTTATTTATTTATTTATTTATTTATTTATTTATTTATTTATTTATTAGGGTAAACGTTTATTTTAAGCACTTTATCATGCTGAATATGAAGAAATATTAATGTCAAGTTTTATCTGCAGGATGTTTCCTAGAATTGGCCTTTTGATAATAAATATTTTTAAGCAGAAAGTGAATTCAGAATGCTTCCTTTTTATAGTTATGTTACTTACATAGAAAAATATATACTTAAGAAGAGATATTGCTTCAACCTGCAATCCTTTTCTTACTATGTCAGCCTCACTGTAGAGCTGATATTTCATTCTTGCTCTAAAAATTCTAGGCATCAAAAAAGGTTTCTCAAATCTGTTTTCAAATGAAATAGGAATGTCTAAGTACATGAGAAAACAACCTAGCAGGAAAAAAACAAAACAAAACAAAACAAAACAAACAACAACAAAAAAAGACAACGGACAAATAGAGAAGAATGCAATGTAGTTTATATTCTGAACAACCATACTTTCAGCCTTCTGAACAGTTGCAACATGTACAAAGAAGTTTTGCAAAAGGACTGTTTCCATCAGTAATGGAACTAATGGTGTTTTGATTTCTGCAAGTCTTATATACTTTTTTTCTGTCTTATGGCATTGCCTGTGGACATTACCAGGTCTCTTCTCAGTATTCAATTACTGGTTCTCACAAAACTTAATTTCTTTTGTGTTTTTTTCTTTGTTTGTTTTTGTTTGTTTGTTTTCCCTGTGACTTTTACTTGTATGACAAAAAATTGTTCAAATTGGTAAAAAGGATATTGTGTCTTTGTGAAGGGAAAAGTAAATAGTTGGGATGTGCTACTGTACAATATTTTATTTACCTGGAAAACAATATTAATAATAAAAACACCAAGAAAATACTCACTAATTACTTCTTCTTTGAGAACCACCACTTTTCTTAAAAGTCTAGTGTGTTAGTGGGATACACTGAAGATGTATTTAGGGGTATGATTTCTATAAATTGCAGAGAATTCTCAGTCACCAGTTAAATTTCTTAAATTATTCAGACACATGAAATCTTTTCTGACATTCTTTGACATTATCTTTAGGTCAATTTTTTTTTATTATTATTTTTACCAGATAACCTTCTGCCAAAGGTCCAAATAAAGGCATTCACCTTGTTGCAGGCCTTGGGATCCCTGCCTATTTGACTTATTCAACTTAACTTCTTTATCCCTTGCAGTCTTCAATTAATTTCATTTTTGTTTTAATTTATAAGAAAACATAGCAAAGTTTGAAATTTGGAATCAGACTTCTTTATAAAATCATTCAGAGCTGGGGTCTCCAGAGATATGACCTAGATATAGGTCACAACATATGGTAAAATGAGATGAATTGCTAAAGCTGTGTCCATTGAAGCTCAAAAAATGGTTAAAGAAACACTGCCTACTCTTCCATTCAAAAAAAAGTAAAAAATAAAAAAATGTACAACACCAACCAAAACAGAAAAATAGTTAAACAACAACAATGTGAAAGAGAAAAGGGAATATTTATATCCCAAATGGGACATCGTATAGTCTTCCTCCACATGGCTCCCTAATGTCAGGGTCTTTCTTGAATCAGGAGGCAGCAGAGTCCCGTAAGATTAATACAGCATGCATCAGTTGTCACATTCTTTGATGTTGTGCAGCTGTTCTACATCATATTTCCAGCATATGCTTGCTTCACTTATTTGGTGAGCTCAAGTCCTATGTAAATATGAGCATGCCATGTCATGATGAAGAAAAGTACTCAAAAAAACAGTTAGAATCGTGTATGGACTCTATCTATACCTCATTCCATAGCCCAGTTGCACTTATGATGCCTTAGGACCATTTTCAGTGGCCATCAGAGGTTTTCTAAACTTTGAACCTAGGAGCGGCTACTGGAGCCCCAGATGAGAGAAGGCACCAACCGTATTCAGACAGGTACCTAGGCTTAGAAACTGACTGTCTTCACTTAGATCCCTCTCTGTAAATCTCTGGCCAAATTAATTACTTAAATTGCAAGAGGTGTAAGAGAGGAGGCAGATGCTGATGCCATAGACATAACTGAGTCAGAGTGAGAACTTAAATCTGTCCCCCCTTTGATTTACCCATAAAATAGTTTGTTGTTGTTGATCTCTCCCCACTCTATCTTTTCCTTCCTTCCTTCCTTCCTTCCTTCCTTCCTTCCTTCCTTCCTTCCTTCCTTCCTTCCTTCCTTCCTTCCTTCCTTCCTTCCTTCCTTCCTTCCTTCCTTCCTTCCTTCCTATTTATTAAAATGAAAAGGGGTATGTAAAACAAAACATTTCAGAAGACACATGGTCTTGACAATACAAAAATTTACAAGGGCAGATTGATGTGTGAAAACAATTCTAAAATATTTATACCAACACATACTGTGTTTCTATTTTGATCTGACAGACATCCCTAAAATCTGATCAAATTACAGTTTGTTGCTGTGTCATAGTGAAGGAAAAGTAGATTGTAACATGAGTATGTTAAAGAAGAATCTGAATATATGTGTCAAACAACAGCAAGTTTGTTTTCTTTTATTATAGATAGTGTGAACTAGAACAGTTCTTTCCTGGAAATCTAAAAGGTATTGTCTTGTCTAACTATCATAACTATCATCTTATTCTAAATTATAAGCAGATTTCATATCCTTGAATCTACCTGTGGTACAGTTATATCAGAATACATGTAAGTCTTGCTAACTGTGATTCAAGAGTCTTAATGAAGTAAAACAGTTAAAATAAGCAAGGTTTTATTTATTTATCTATTTATTTATTTATTTCACAGCAGTCAAGTTGTTTGTTCTAGAAGGAACATATTAATAAGTAATTTTCACAGCTGACAATTTAGAGAACATACTGATAAATTCTGCACCTGAAAACAAGGCTAGAGTAGTAGAGGTAACTGAGATCTCAGGTTTATTTGTACAAGGATATTTTACAGCCAGCCCTAAACTTTGACTTAAATCTCCACCTACAAACTTTCGCTTTTCTGGAAGTGGAAATGGAGGTACCTGGAGACAAACTTTATCTTATCCATAGGTATTTTCTTCTGTTAATCTAAAATCCACACAGTATGTTCTCAATAACATGTAACCTAACTTTTTACTGAAAGATCCTGCCTTAAGTATATTTCAGGTTTCTGTGTCAATTAGGGAAATTTTATGCTGCAGGTGAGCCCTAAAACTTACGAATTTTTATTTTAAGAGATTCTACCACAGTTATTTTGGATTCATCATGATTGCATTATAAAAATGAGCAGCATAATTGTAAGTTTCCCGAGTTACCTGAATGTAGCCAGAAAAAAAAGGAAAAAAAAAAAAAAAAGAAAGAAAAGAAAAAATAAATAAAATAAAATGCAATTCTCTATGTTATTCTCTGTGTTCAAATATGACCTTTATTAATTGTAGGATCACCAAATGAAATGACTTAGAAGTAGGAGCCTGAGTATTAAAACTGAAAGGTTCTTCAAGTTTAGGATGTAAACTCAAACTAAATTTTCAAAAGAACTTACAAAAAGAGGAAGTTTTTTGAATATAAGACCAAAAGCAAGTTAACCAATTAAAATAAAAGTATAGAATGGAAAAAATTACAAACCAGGTGAAGCAAAACCAGAGTTGCTTAATTTAGTTCGACATGCTTTAAAGAGCAAATGCACAACATCATATAGTAACAGAAAACATTTTTCTTATGTTTATTATTATCTCATGTTTTTGTACTCTATACTTCAAGAATGGCATATGTGATTATACTGTATACTGCAAAATGTATTTTATTTACAAGAAAATTTACTAAAGATGGCAGTAGAATGAGAATAGATTTGGTCACGAGCACTCTGACTTCAGTAGTTCAAAACGTGCCTTAGAACTAAGTATTAAGAATATGTTAATATTATATTAAGATATAAATTATATTAAGATATAATAATTTTAAAGATATAATAATTTTATCAATCACAAAATATTCCAAATTAAACTGATTAAACTGCAAATTCTTTTTCCTTTTTTTTTTTTTTTTTTTCAGATAGATGTGATTTACTATAATTACAGTATTTGAATTAGAGTAAAGCATCTGTTTTAATCCCTTATGGAGAAAAACAACAACAACAAAACAGTGAGGATGGGATTACTGATGAATTAAAAAGCAAGGGAAGAACTATATAACCTGAAGAAAAGATTACAGAGGATTTTGAAAGATGAGCTATCAGTAAAGTGGTGTTTCACAATAATATTATTTTTTTAGGACAGATGTTTTTTAACATTTTTGTCTAAAAGAGAAATGATATGATCTTGTTCAGAGAATCTAAGATGACACAAACTTGCTAAGTGCCCATAAGAAAGGAATTAATCTACACATAAGAGATGACTATTGTGATGATAGGATTTTTAAGATGTAATGCAAGTGATAAAAATGGAGGTTCACATGCTTCAGATCAAACAAAATAAACTTCCGTGGCATCTGTCTAGGAGATTATCTGTAGAAATCAGAAAGCAAAAATTAGATCTGGTAGTTGATCACAGAGTAATTTCTATCTGCAAGTTTGATATAGCTGTGAGAAATAAATGAAATTTAACTACAACAGAACAGAGACTTTCAGCAAAAGCAGGAAGAAACTGATCCCACTGTACAGCTTAGGCTGGTTTAGCCTCTTCCAGAATGCACATACGACTGTGGTTACTCATGGTCAAGGAAAATGAACACAGAATGGAACAAGCATAGAAAAACCTTGGAGGATATTCAGAGAATGAAGCAGCTACTACATGACAGGAGACTAAAGAATGTGACTTGTTCAGTTGAGCCAAGGAAAGCTAAGAAATCACTTGATCACTGTCTGTTACTGTCTGTTAATTTCTATGTCTAAGCATTGCTAATAATAAAAAAACAAATGTAGTGACTAGCAATGAACTGTCACCTATTGCAGCTTATGCTGGGCTGAGTAATGCTAGACAATGTGTACTCTGACAGATTCATGAAAATCAAACATGAAATTCAACTGCCCCAAATTGGACTCATAGAAAACCATGCATTTACATCTATTTCAAAAAACTATGTCAAAATTGAGTAATTCCAAATATAGCCAAGAAGTCCAAATTAAAACTCCTGATCTGTGTTCCTACTTGGTTATGTAAATAAAGTTTGAAGCCCCAAAATTGCAGGTATCACATTATGTAAAATGAATTGGAATGCATATTGTAAAAAGGGAAATGCTGGCTAGTCATATTCTCTTGCTGAAGAGTTATGTGACTTTTTTATCATTTGTTCAGCATTTTGCCAATGTTTGGCTTCACCATTCTAGCCACATTGCCAGAATAAAAGAAACCAGAGTGACATTTCTGTTTGGTCTAGTTTGTTCTTCTAGAATTCAGGGTCAGAAAAACAGCAGACCTTGCAAAAAAGGCCAGCAGCACTTAAGCTGGTGAACTGTCATATCACACAAAAGTGCAAACTGGACATGAATAATTTAGTCTGTGTGAGATGAAGATGAAATCAGAAAGGTTCAGGAATAGTTTACTGGTAATGAGAAGACTTTTTTTTTTTTTTTTTTTTTTTTTGAGGAATGGGAAGATTAAATAGCTAAGCAATAATCACAATATTTCATAAACTCATAGAACAGTTTGAGTTGGAAGGGACCTTAAAGACCATTCAGTTCCAGCGTCCTTGCCATGGGCAGGGACACCTCTGACCCAGCCATTACTCCTTGTCCTGTCACTGTATTCCCTGCTAAAGAGTCCCTCCCTAGCTTTCTTGTAGGCCCCTGTTAGGCATTGGAAGGCCTCTGTAACGTCTCCCTGGAGCCTTCTCTTCTCCAGGCTTCTCCCACCTCCATTTCTTGTTGTTATGTTACTTCTTGTCATCTCAATTTAGATTCTAGCTAATTTTACTACATTATTAATGCTTTGTCACTTTCAACAGGACCTTCAGTTACCTCTCTGTCCTCTCTAAAGTCCTCATCTGTACTTCCTATTTAGAGTGAATGAACAGTTCAAGCAGAAACGTAAAGCATGATACACCAAACTTGCATGCATCTTCTGATTTCCATTTAGGCATTGGAAATAAGTTCAGAAGAGTCATCCAACCTTTCTTCCAAATTCCAGTAATAGCAATATCAGCCAGACAAAACTGTTAGTAGCTCTGTTTAAAATAAACAACTGTGCTATCTCAAATCCTTATTTCTAGCTGTAACTCACTTCCAGCTTAGGAAAATAAATTTCAAGCCACTGGACATCTTTCATAGTTATATAATTTCATTTTGTAATTTGTGTTTTAGTACAAAGATTTCTTGTGCTAAAGATAAGAACAAAAACTCAGATAAACAATTAAATACCGTGTTTCTCAAAACTGTACAGAAATGCAGGTTCAGCATTGGCTTCCTTCCTGTCGCTGATACCATAGAATCATAAAATCAAAGAATATCCTGAGTTGGAGGGGACCCATATGGATCATTGATCCAACTCCTGGCTCCACACAGGATCACCCATAAATTAAACCATGAGTCTGAGAGCATTGTCCAAATGCTTGTTGATCTCCAGCAGGCTTGGTGCTGTGACCACTGCCTTGGGGAGCCTGTCCCACTGCCCGACCACCCTCTGGGTGAAGAACCTTTCCCTAACACCCAGCCTGACCCTCCCCTGTCCCATTTCCATGCCATTCGCTTGGGTCCTGTCGCTGTCCCCAGAGAGCAGAGCTCAGCACCTGCCCCCCCACCCCACTAGTGAGGGAGCTGCAGGCTGCCATGAGGCATCCCCTCAGCCTGCTCTGCTCTGGGCTGAGCAAACCAAGGGACTTCAGCCACTCCTCATATGTCTTCCCCTCTAGATCTTTCACCATGTTTCTTTCCTCTATTTTCTTTCTGATATTTACTCAGCCCATAGAGACTATTAATACATGTGCAGCAGGTCTACTAGCAGGTTACTTAACTCTGTGATGGGTGAATCTATTCAATCTATTTGCATTCAGTAAGCATTACTGAATCCCAGAGAACTTCCAACCCTGGTAAAGGGTGAATCTGTGTAAAACTTGGAAGTATCAAATCTCAACTTGTAAAATATTCCAGGAGCCATAAAACATGACCCAAAAGAAGGAAGGTGCAATTTTCTAGATTCAAATAGTGCTGGTAGATACTTTGTAGTCCTCCTGGTACCTCTCTGCCTACACTAAATTTTTATCTTTAATATGTTATTAACCAGAAGATCAACAAATTGTGAAGTAATAGACTAGACAGCTAGAAAACCATTATGTGGAAAATCTATCTAAACTTCATTTGGGTATTCTGGCAGGGGGGTTGGACCTGATGATCTTTTGAGGTCCCTTCCAACCCCTACAATTCTGTGATTCTGTGATTTTATTGCATTTCAGCTTAGCTGGACATCATTGATCCTGTCACCTCAGAACTTACACCAACCCACTGATAATTTTTATTTTTATTTATTTATTCATTTATTTATTTTTCTGTGTGATGCATCTCAATTCTGTCCTCATCTCCTAGCTTTCACTGAAAGGCTGCAGGCTCCCTCATGCCAGTTCCCACATTCCTATCCTCATCTGATCCCAAACACGTCTGAATGAAAGCTTCAGCTTTTCATGTAACAGTCAGGAAGAAGCATAAAAAGTTAATTGAATCATCAGAGGACTTTGAAGAATTTCCTGAGGTAAAATGTCCTATTTAGCCAGATTTTTGCATGACTTTAATCCCGCTATCCATTCTGTTCTTTTTGCAAGGAAGGGAATAAAATTAGTTAATCTGTATTCAGCACTGGATAAGGTAGTTTCTTTGCAACATAGGGAAGAAAATTGAAAATTAAGAGCTCTGGGCATTCTGTGACTCAGTTGATAGATCTGAAATACATCTCTGCCAATATGTATGAAGTGCCTCATTTGTCCTTGAAAAACTACCACATGTAAATTAACCAAACAGCCAGGAATACTTACTCCTGAAATAATGTTTGAAATACTAATGAAGTAAAAGGAAGCCTTGTTTGGACCTCACATTCAGATAAGGTGAGAGATATTCTCATTAAGTGCCCAAATCCTACATGTGTCTGATGTGTGCCTGACGCACAACACCTGAATTTATGGACAGATCTATTTTAAAGCAATTCAATTACTTCAAAAAGATTTAAAATAACACAACATCAGTTATGTATGAAACAGGTAAGAAATTATTCTTAGCACAGCTGGAATTTCCTGAGAAAGAATGAGGGAAGGAAGATGTGATAAAAGGTTCAGTGATGGTTCTTTAATCCCAATGAGTAACTCAGAAGGACTGCAAAATGCTATCAGATAATGAAGCAGTTAATTCCTGTGTTGTACAGTTTGGTTCCATGAAACTGATCCTGAGGAGAAGGATTACACTGAACACAGAGTAGATGCTATGGTTGACTTGTATTGTGTCTGATTTTCCAGGGTTAAGGTTCATGTAGAGTCCTTCCCAAAGGAGTCATTATAAGGCTGTGAAATCATGTTTCATGTTTTCAGAGGCAAAATCAACTTAAAAGGCTAGTACTCAAGTACTCAAAAGCAGGTTATAAGGATGTGCTTTGAGGTCAATTACTAAAAAATGATGGTGTAAAGGATCATATTCATCGAAAAACCGTTTATTAATTCATTTCATAAACACACAAACAGCTAAATTGTTATATGTGAAGGAGGTATATGTTGTTACATGGGACAGAAACATAAAGGCTGAAAGATGTGTTAAGCGAAAGACAATCTCAATCAATGCTCTTAATGCATCATATCTGCCTGATTTTTTTGTTCCGTTTCTACTATGTGGAAATATTAAGGACTTCTAAACAGGAATGGCCTGTGAAAATAGTTGCCTTGAGGGTTAGAAAAAATTCTCTGGTGTGAGGGGTCCTCTCCTGGTGGAATGTCCTGAACAGTAAACTCTTCTGTACTAGAAAAAGTATCTTTAATTCAAGTAATGGCCAAGAAGGAATGAGAACAAAATGGAAGACTCACAAGAGAGAAGAAACAGGCAGATCAGCCTAAGTGTTGATGGAAGGAAAGAGGTTTTTTTGTTTGTTTTTGTTTTGTTTTGTTTTGTTTTGTTTTTTCCTAGAGACCCAGAAATATCTGTGTGGCCTTTGATGTAACCCATGTTACTACCAAAAGGTGATGACTAGCGAACAACACCTTGGGGATGGACTGGCACAACAAAAAAGTTTGGGGAAAGTAAAAAAAGTTCATTTTCAAATCCTTTTATCCTAATCAGCTGGAAGGCCTGAATCTTCTTGAGTTAGAGTTACTTGTTCCAATTTTTTGCTTTAATAAAAGCAAACATTACAATTTCAAAACCCGTTTTGATATTTTGAGGTACTCTTTACAAAGCAACAACACAGGCAGTTTGTATCCAGAGATTTGGACAATTTGCTATCTTTTTTGCAGTACTTAGGAAAACAAAGCATGAAGCTTAGGATAAAATCACTGTGATACTGAAAATCAGTGAAGAGTGTGAGTCCTACCTCTGTAATGTGAAGCATTGGTAATAATAATACAGATTACAAGCTGATTAGCAATAGAAATCTCTAAGGAAGGTTAAATAGAAAAAAAAAAAAAAAAAAAAAAAAAAGAGTGGAGTGCAAATTAAAAGGAAATCAAAGATAGAAGAATAGATCATTCAGGTGTCAGTCATAGTGAGATTGCCCAAAGCTGTGGACAGTCTCCTGTCACCATTAGTAATACAGAAGAAAAAAAATCCTGATTCTTTCTGCCTGAAAGGTACATTTTCACAAGAGTATTCCTAGTTCAGTGAAAAGACATTTAAGGGCAAACCTTAGTTTTGCTGGGAAAAAAAAAAAAAAAAAAAAAAAAAATCTTGCCTTAGTCACAAAAGATTCGCTCTATATATCATGCCCCTAGGAAGCCAAATGCATATCGTAGACTCTACAATAAATAAAACTTCTTAGCTCACATTTGCTCTGAATTCTCATGCTCTTGAACATCATACGTAGAACATTTTCTGCTGCTATGAAAAATCTCTCTCCAGCCTGAAAAAGTGTTGCAAATGTGTTGACTTTAACAGTCTGGAAATTTCCATTGAATCAATGAGTTACCTTATGCCAACCATAATATTTAAAAGTATGGATACATTGTGGTTAGATTAATCTTTGATATAGTCAAGTTGATGTGAAATTACATCTGGATCCAGCTATAAGCTCCATGTCTATTAATAAATAGCAACCAGTTAAAAGCTGACATATAACAAGGCTTGCAAAATATTTGGATTTTCAAAGTTAGCTGATTGGGTCACAGTTTCATAATTGTTTCTTGTCATCATAGTTTGACTTTAAGCCTCCCATACCTCATGTTCTCATTCCCCTACTAAAGTATTAATTGGCCTAGTAAAATATATATATATATATTTATATGGTTGAGACAGATATGGTGAGGAATTGATGGAGATTGAAAATAACACTAGTACACAAATAATAACACTGACACAAGTGTGTGCATAAATGATTGCAGGATAGCTACTTTAGCAGGCCCTTTTGCCAAAACAAGAGTTCATAGCCATCTTTTGCCCTAAGTATAATTCAGGCCCATATTTATTTATTTATTTATGTATTCCTGGAAGAGTAAATTTCACACCCAAATAAATTTCCCATTGTGAAAATCAGTAAACCTAAAGGTAACATTACAGATAGCTATCAGAAAGGGAAGTCTATATGTTGTTCTTGGATAAAAGAAATAAAGAAATCCAGGTTGAGGTACATGGTGATCTTGCAGATATATATATATATTCATTACATCACTTCTTATTTCCTTATATACTCCTTTATTTGGTCTTTTATTGGTGCATTTATTCCAAGCCTTTTCTATCTTTTATGCTTTTCTCCATGGATTATTTTTTTTCCTCTACTGCTCTCATATTTCTTCCCCTTCCAATCCAGCTGAGAACAAATAGAAAAACATGAGACTGAGGTTCAGGATAGTTTGAAATCAGAAAGAATTAATGTACATTTTCTTTATGTTCTTCATTGTCTTTCTGATTAGTTGTTTGAAATGAACAATGTTTGCTTCAACAGCACAACTTTCATAAGATTCTATATCCATATTTCTCACTGAGACAAAGTGATAATTAAAAAAATCACTATATTTGATCTGGTTCCTTGCCTCTAAATAGCATGAACAGATTTTTGTTTCATTGCACTGTATCTTTACAAGAAGAAAAGGAAAAGTATTTAGTGTGGCAAGGTTTTGATAGCAGGGATGCTGCAGGAGTGGCCTCCATGAGAAGAGCCTAGAAGATGTCCCAGATTAGATAAGAGCCAGCTCCAGCTGGTTCCAAAAGGGACCTGTTGCTGGCCAGAGCTGAGCCAGTGAGTGATGTTGTCTGTGCATCTTTGAAAACATACCTAAGAAAGGAAAAAAAAAAAAAAAAAATTGTCCCCCTGCAGCCCATGGGTCCCACGGTGGAGCAGATCTTCACACTGCAGCCCGTGAGGGAGCCCCTGGTGGAGCAGGTTGATGTGGCCTGGAGGTGGCTGCAGCCCATGGAGAGCCCCCGCAGGAGCAAGCCCCAGGCTGGAGCTGCAGCCTGTGGAGAAGGAACCCACACAGGAGCAGGGGGCCTAGGGGGAGCTGCTGCCCATGGGGAACCCATGCTGAATCATTCTGTTCCTGAAGGAACTTCACCCTGTGGAAAGAATCCATACTGGAGCAGTTCTTGAAGAACTGCTCTCTGGGGGAAGCCAACATAAGATTGGTTTGGGGAGCAGGCAGACAGCACTGTGGATTGAAAACTGGCTGAAGAGCAGGACCAACAAGGTCAGTGGTGCAAAGTCTTAGTTGAAGGCAAGTAATGAGATGGAGTACCCCAGGGATCAATACTGGGTCCAGTCCTGTTTAACATATTCATGACTGATCTAGAAGACAGGGTAGAGTGAACCATCAGTAAATTCACAGATGGCATGAAACTAGGGGAAGGGGCTGACTCATCAGAGGGCTGTGACCATCCAGAGGGATCTTGACAGACTAGATAGGTGGGCTGACAAAAATCTCATGAAGATCAATACATAGAATTGCAGAGTCCTGCACCTAGGAGGAAGAACTCCAATCACTAGTAGCTGTTGAGGGGGCACTAATCTGGAAAGCAGCTCTGCATAAAAGTACCTAGCAGTTCCATCAGGTGTGAACATGAAGCAGGAATGAACATGAGCATGATGAACATGAGCAGGAAACATGCACTTGCCATTGTGAAGGGTAGCAATAGGCTTGGCTGCATTTAGAAAAGTATCACCTGCAGGTCCAGAAAAGCAATCCTTCTCTTCTCAGCATTAGTGACGCCACACCCTGAATGCTGTGTCCAGTCCTGGTTCCCCCAATACAACAGATACATGGACATAATGCAAAGAGCCCAATATAGGACCACAAAGGTGATCAAGGTGCTGGACCACCTCTCCTATGAGGAGAGACTGAAAGAGTTGGGAATGTTCAGCCCAGAGAAAAGAAAGCTTGGGGAGATCTTATCAATGTCCTTAAATATCTGAAGACAGGGTGCAAAGAGGATGAAGCCATACTAGCTTCAGAGGTGCCCAGCAGGCAATGGAACACAGGTAGTTTCCTCTAGACATCAAGAAACATTTCTTTAGTGTGTGGGTGACTGTGCACTGGCACCAGAGAAGTGGTGGAGTCTCCCTCCTTGGAGATCTTCAAAAGCCATCTGGACGTGGTCCTGGGCAACCTACTAGAGATGTATCTGCTTGAGCTGGGGGCTTGGAACAAATGACCTCCACATTTCCCTTCCAACCTAAACCATTCTGTGATTCTGTGAAGGACTACATCCTGTGGGAAGGAATCAACACTGGAGCAAGGGAAGAGATTGAAGATGAAGGAACAGCACATGATGAAGCTTTATGACCTGATCACAATCCCCCTTCTCTGTTCCCCTGCACTGCTCAGGGAAGGAGGTTGAAGAGGATGGATTAAGGGGATTGTGCTTTTAGTTTGCTTTTGTTTCTCACTGTTCTGGTCTGGTAGTAATAGGCAATACAATTTATTAATCTTCCTACTCTGAGTCTGTTTTGTCCCTGATGGTAATTGGTGAGTGATCTCCTTGACCTTATCTTAACACTTCAGCCCTTTTTAATCATATTTTCTCCCCTAGTTCCTTAGTGGAGAGAGAGTGAGAGACCAGTGTAGTGGAATTTAGATAGCCATCAGTGTGAAACCACCACAAATGTTTAATAAAAGCTATCTAAAACTATGCACATGCATATTTCAAGATTTGTTTTTGTAGCTTGATACTTTTCAACTTATTGTAACAATATATAGCATAGATTTGCATAGTACTTTCCTTAAAAAGATGACCTCTAATTATCCAAGCAATCTTTATCAATAGATTAATATTTAATACTTAGATCAATTTAATATTTAATACTTAGATCAATAGTTTACATTTTAAAATTCTTCATGAAATGTGAAGCAGAATTGATGCCTCACAGTTAAATGATCTTTCAGCAAGCTATATGTACAATGGGTAAAATGCTGGATACAACAAAATTCATTTTTCAAAGCTGTTTAAGAAAGTGGAAAGTTAACCTTTACACAATAGGGTAAAACTGTTTTGGTAGACATAATTCTAGTCTTCCTATATTATGTAGACTTCAGTAGATGCTAGACAAATGGATTTACAGTCAATGAGATGAATCTCAATAGCAGATATGGAATTCCTTAGTTGCACATATGTCACTTTGAAATCTCCCTAGAAATCTGTCCTTCATGAAAGTTAGTCTGTGCATCCTTTCTCACGTGGAGTCATGTATCAGATCCTTCTTTAGCCAGGGAAGAAAGGATTTGCTCAGTTTGACACATCTTCACCACATAGAGTGGAGAATGAGAAATACGATAGACAAGGATAACAACAGTAAATAGTGTCTGCAGAAGAAGTTTGAAATAAAACTTTCTTTCACTTCGTACTTTAGCTATGAGAGCAGTGGAAATTGTAAGCAATGAGCAACTTTTACGACAATGTTGTCAAAACTCTTTAAGTAAATCAGAAACACTTGGGTAAATTCGTATAGGCTGTTAAGCCTAGATCAGAAGACTAGATACAAGATCTAACTTGTCTCATGTTCACATCAATCAAATCCTAAAATCAGTCATAAACTTTCATAGACTAATAAAAAAGATTAAAACCACTGAGACTGTTTAGTTTAGAAAGGAGATGATTCAGCAGGGTGAAGGTGGAGACAAAAAAAATAATAAAAGTTAGAACTGAAAAAAATGGTCCCTAGTACAGTTTTATTATTGGACAATACATGTCTACTTAATGACACATTCAGATGAAAGCTTTCAGGAAATACTTACATGGAACAACCTGTGAAACTTACTGTCAAAAGTTGCCAGTTAAGCTTTAAAATTGTATATATATATTAATAACTGTTTTGAATGTAATAGTGCAAATTTTGGGATAATTTGAAAGGTGACTGATAAGAGATAAGAAGGAGCTTTCCTCTAAATGACCATTGCTTACCTTGAATTTTTCTTGAAATCATCAAAAACAATGGAAAAACCCCATCTGTTGCTCTGTCTCTGATATGGGAATTCCTTGTATAATCAATAGTAAACTCAGTTTTGTCTATACTTTGAGTTTTGAAAGTAGTACACTCGTTCCACATTCAAAACCTATTAGTCATGCTTCACAAAATATTCTCTGGATCAAATTAAAATTGAAAGTAGAAGAAAATTAATATTTTTTGCCTGTACAGATAATTTCTCACTGTTCAAAGATCAAACATGGAAAAGGGGAGCTTGTCTGATCAGAAGGTGTTATTTGCTACAGAAATCCTGCTGAAAGTTTTTTCTTACAGCACTCAGTTTAAACTTTTCTCCCTTGCAGCGACTTTGCTCATAACTGAACAATACAAGAGCATAACAGCCCAACTCTCTCAGTTTCTCATGAAACAAGGTCAATATACCTATATTACCCAACACACACCTTTTCCTCTTTTCTCTCATTTTTCTTATTGTAGGAGATGCAAGAAGTTAGTATTCTGTTAGTCATATATCAAACTGATGCCTCAATTTCTACAGCATGTTTGCACAGTATTTATGGTCTTTTCAGAGTTTAATCCAAAGTGTTACATTCTCAGGGAAGTGTGCTTTGAACCATGAAAGAAAGATCTAAATAGTTGGTTAGGTTATTTGACTGCCTTTTTTAAATATGTGGTTTTACACCAGCTGAAAAGTAGATGTGATCCATAGAAAGTGTTGAGAAAATAATAATAATAATAATAATAATAAAAAAAAAAATAAACAGGGGCCCAAAAATGAACACAGCACTCAAGGTGCGGCCTCACCAGAGCAGAGTGCAGGGGGAGAATCACCTCCCTGGTCCTACTTGCTACACTATTGCTGATACAAGCCAGGATGCCATTGGCCTTCTTGTCTCCCTGGGCACACTTCTGGCTCATGTTCAGGCAAGCATCTATCAGCACTCCCAGATCCTTTTCCACTGCACAGCTTTCCAGCCACTCTGTCCCAAGCCTGTAGAGCTGCATGGGGTTGTTGTGACCAAAGAGCATGACCTGGCACTTAGCCGTGTTGAACCTCAACCCATTGGCGTCTGGCCATCAATCCAACCTGCCCAGGTCCCGCTGCAGGGCCTTCCTACACTCCGGCAGATCAACACTTCCCCCCAACTTGGTGTAATCTGCAAACTTACTGAGGGTGCACTCAATTCCCTCATCCAAATCATCCATAAAGATATTAAAGAGGATGGGCCCCAACACCAACCCCTGGGGAACATGATTTGTGACTGGTCACCAGCTGAATTTTACTCTGTTCACCACTGGTCTCATGGCCTGGCCACCCAGATAGTTTTTAAACTGGTAAAGAGTGAACCTGTCCAAGCCATGGGCTGCCAGCTTCTCCAGGAGAACACTATGGGAGCCCATGTGAAAGGCCTTGCTGAAGTCTAGGTAGACTATGTCAACAACCTTTCCCTCACCCACCAGGTGGGTCACCCGGTCATAGAAGGAGATGATGTTGATCAGGCAGAACTTGCCTTTCATGAACCCAGGCTGACTGGGCCTGATCCCCTGGTTGTCCTGCATGCATTTCATGGTTGCATTCAAGATGAACTGTTCCACCAACCTTCCTGGCTTTGAGCTCTGGCTGACAGGCCTGTCATTACCCGAGTCCTCCTTACAGCCCTTCTTATAGACGGGCATCACATTAGCAAATCTCCAGTCATCCAGGACCTTTCCAGATGACCAAAACCACTAACAGATGATGGAAAGTGGCCCAGCAATCACATCCACCAACTCCCTCGGCATCCTCGGGTGGCTCCCATCTGGCCCTGTGGAATTGTGATAGTTCTTGTGGAGCAGCAGGTCTCTAACTGTTTCCACCTGAACAGGGGAGGGACGGGGGGGGGGGGGGGGGGGGGGGGAGGGACGGGGGGTTCTACTGCTCGCTGTCCCAGACTTCCAGGTCAGGAGGCTGAGTACCCTAAAGATATGTGGTCTGACTAGTAAAGGCAGATGTAAAGAAGGCATTAAGAACCTCAGCCTTTACCTTATCCTCTGTAGTCAACTGAAAATCTGTCTCAAACATTGATATTTCATTAAAAATTAGCTAAGACACATCTTCTTTGTTTTACATTTTCCAATCCTATTGATTAAAAAACAATAAATGGGGCATCTGATATATTTACGTACCACTGTACAGTACCAACACAATTTATTCACATGTTGGCTGTATAGCAAATGAAAGTGAAATCTAAATTAGACCAAAAAAACAGATTTAAAAAAAAAAAAAAAAAAAAAAAAAAAGCATAGATGTGATACCTGTTGAGAGAAAAAAAAAAAAAAAAAAGTGGAAAACAAGTGGAGGAATATGGAGACAAGGCATGAAAATAACAAAAATTCTTCAAGGATATGTAAAGACAGATACCCAGTTTTCACAGATTTTGACTCCAGTCTTTCTGTGCTTTTAATATTTCTAACCATAAAAAATGAATAACAAACAGTCTTTTTGATAGCCAAAAGGTCGAACAATTGCTAGAACTGTCAGGTACTCAGCACTCTTGAGAACTGCTGACCTTTGCTGAAATATTGCCATTAACTTATTTATTTTCATAAGTTTTTTTTTGAACTATTTGAAATCTATTATACAGAGATAGACTATTTGTTATAAATAGAGGCAAACCCAACAAGATCTCAATGGCCATCCTGTGTTGAAAGGGTAAACAACACAGATAAGGTGATGAGGTGAATAAAAACATGTCTTTCACTAATTATGAAGTAAGATTGATTAAAATAAAAGATAAGAGCATATAAAAATTATTTTGTTTTAAAAGCTGACTATATGAAAACTCAAGAATTAGAACTTTACTTCAATTCTTTACACCCTAATTTCTGGTAAAATGAAAGCCCTTTCTTGATCACTCAAGAAATAGAACTATTTGATAAAATAGAGTATAATTATACAAACCCTGAATTTAGACTACTGAAAAAGTGAAATTGCATATTGAAGTGCTTCAATTTTCCTTTTTCAACATTACATGTATCTTTAGATATACCAGCATTGTAATGATGCAGTCATTAGCTGAGTTACTTCACTAGAGTATTGTGTTACTTTCAACCTACTCCAAAACAATGTTGAAAAAAACAACAAATATCTGAAAATCACCTACAAAATTAAATTTAAATATATATATATATATTCTTCATCTCAGAAGTGTACCTGAACAATCCAACAAAAAATGTTAAAAAGAAGCCAGACAAACAAGATTTAATTTGTCATGCATGAAGGGATATTTCAATTAGTGTTGATTTCTGTTTGCCAGATGTATAAAACTGTACATTTCCCAAGGACACCAAACAATTTGTTTCTCTAGTGAAGAGCCTTACTTTCCAAATGGTAGGTTCTAGAATCAGAGTTTTTTTGAAATTCTCAGATGGAGTAGAGACTGCAAATTCATCAAAATCAAAGTGTTTGCAGGAGTAAGTCCAATTTTGAACATTTGTGACAGAATGGAAACAGGGTTCCAGTTGTCTTCTGCAATGCCAGCTTACCCACCTGCCTTTTATAAAAGCTGTTGGTGAACTTCCAGGCTCCCAACTTTTCAGCTGTTCACCTGGCAGCCTGTTGAGATGTGAGTCCTGGCTCCCAAACTGCTCTGCCTAGCCAAGGCTGCAAGGCTTGTTTTCAGCTTGCTTGGTGGAGAAATGAGAAACTTCCAAGCTTGCATTGCCATCTCCAGCTGGTGAGCAGACCAGGCTTTCATGGATTATGATCTAGGTCTACCTGCCCCAGTGTACACCTAGACACCTAGTAACTTCAAGCATCCCACTCAGAGAAGTTTTCTTCCAGTTGCAACATACTGCATTCCAATTCATACTGCGACAAGTGAATGAATTTATTAATAACAGAAAATTGAGAGCTGTGAAACAGAATTACTTGTCTAACCATGGGTCTTCTCAATGGTAATATATATAATTGTATATATAATATTCAATATAGTAAATATATACAATCTATACTATAATATAGATCATTATATATATAATATATATTATGTGTGTATATAATATATATATATGTTTTTTAAGCTTTTATTTCCAAAATATGGTTCCTTTCCAGATGCACCTGCCAATAAGATGTTAAAACAAGGATCTAGAGAATAAAATCCTTTGCTGAATTTATAGTCTGCCACTGCTGTTTGTCATTGGGCACTCAATTTCACTTGCAGCTAGTACAATGATGTAAAAAAAGTTCTAAAACAGTGGTTAGGCTCATCTAAATTAGCTCTATTGTTTCCTACTGTCTAGTAGGAAACTACTACACTCCTACTGAAGTTTGTTTTTAAAGGAACACTAAATAAAAGTTTTTCTTTAAAAATCTTTGGAAACAGAAAGTTGTACCATATTATACAGAACCTGAATACACTGAAGTCAATGGGAGCTTTTAATGAGATTAGCAACATGCTTATAATGGCAATGTTATGGTGTACAAGAATTTCCCTGTGTTTCACAATTATAAAATGTTAAACAGAAATGTGTTTATAAATTCAGAAGTTATTGGCAACAGAGAATGATAAGGAGTGAAAATGCAGAAAAGCGTAGGAAAATGAAGAGAAGTGAATAGGGAACATGTTAAAATGCAACTAACTTGAAATGCATGGAATATAAAAAAAATGTAAAAGTAAAATATTTATTAAAAAACGAGCTAAGTTCTGTCTTAATGTGTCATAATGCAATAAAAGCTATACTCTTACACAACCGGTAGCTGATTATTTCCAGAACACCTTGCTTTAACTTCATCATGTTAGAAAATGACAGATCAACTGTTTGGTTGTCAGGAACTGTAACAAATAATCATTAGGAGGAGTAATAACAAAACAAGGAAATAAATTATTTCAGGCACACTGTACTTCTAAGCAGGCATCCATGTGCTTTGACTGAGGGTTTGTATAATGTAAAAAAATAGATTTGTGGGTGAATGAGATCACTAAGAAATGAAAAATAAAATAAAATAAAATAAAATAAAATAAAATAAAATAAAATAAAATAAAATAAAATAAAATAAAAAGCAACTCCAGTAGCAATTCAAGTCAGGAAGAGAAAAGAAGTAAGAAAATTGGTCAAGAAATCACTAAGTCCTAAAATAATGACTCAAGTATGGTCAAAATCATTAACATCCCAGCAACATCCCAGGAAACAGCACTTTTAAATTTAGAATGTTATAGTTTCAAAATTGTGAATAATTACATGTTCTCTCTGAATGATAATTGCATGCTGAACTCTGTGAAACATATTTCTTGTATATTTAGATATTCTATCTCCAACTTTTCACCTGTTTTATATGTGCTATTAAATAAACTAAAATTCCAGGAATATTTCTCTGATTTCTGATTTTACTACAGAAGTGTAATTTTTCTGCAGAAACAGCAGTACTTTGAGTTTACAGGAAAGTTAAAGTATTCATCTGTTAAATGAACTAATCACTGAAGGAAGGAAGGAAGGAGAAAAGGAAGTAGGGAAGAGAGGAAGAAAGCAAGCAAGAAGGCTGTGGCCTGATTAAGGGTTACATCTCTCAATCGGGATTTTTGTTGTTGTTGTTGTTGTGTCTGTTCAGCAAAACAAGCTAAATGGAGATTATATGCTCTGCAGTTTGAGTCATATTTTCTTCCATATTCTACTTGATTTTGAGGACACATACCATAAACCCTTTCTCATGATTTCTTGGTGGGATCTTATCACTTTTCCTCATCTATCAGGAAATATTATTCTCCCTCTGTGGGAAACCATCTATCTCCACGTAAATTTTGAGAACAAAATCACAACCCTCAGTACTAACTGATTCTATACAAATCCAATCTCCAATGACACTTCCAAATGTTATATGGACTGTACAAAGGAGGATCTTCACCATATTCCTTAATAGCTTCAAGTCAATGTTGAGTAGGGCCATGCCCTTCTGATTCACCTTGTACAATAAAAAATTTTACAAGCCCTTGTTCTTTCTTATAAGAATACACTGATCTTATGCATTTAGATTATAATTACCATGTTTTCTGAAGATAGTGTTTTATATTCTCTAGATCTGTTACTTTCTCAATGTGATGCCTACATTGTAGTGGGTTTATGTGGCAAGGTTTTGGTAGTGGGATGGCCATAGGGTGGCTTCTGTGAGAAAAATCTGGAAGATGCTGCATGTTAGATAAGGGCCCTGCCACTGTCCAGAGCTGAGACAATAAATGATGTTGAATGCACCTCTGTGAGAGTATATTTAAGACAGGAAAGAAAGAAAGAAAGAAAGAGAAAGAGAGAAAGAAAGAGAGAAAGAAAGAGAGAAAGAAAGAGAGAAAGAAAGAAAGAGAGAAAGAAAGA
>CM021697.1:21797908-21862464 GCA_011074415.1 Stictonetta naevosa
AAGAAAGAAAGAAAGAAAGAAAGAAAGAAAGAAAGAAAGAAAGAAAGAAAGAAAGAAAGAAAGAAAGAAAGAAAGAAAGAAAGAAAGAAAGAAAGAAAGAAAGAAAGAAAGAAAGAAAGAAAGAAAGAAAGAAAGAAAGAACAAGAAAAAAAAAATGGTAGAGAGAGGAGTGAGAAGCAGCCTTGCAGACATCAAAGTCAGTGAAGAAGTGGGAGGAGGTGCTCCAGGCATACAACAGCAGTTCCCCTGCGGCCTGTGGAGCAGGCTGTTCCTTTGTAGCCCATTGGTCCCACATGGAGCAGATCTCCACGCTGCAGCCCGTGGAGGAGCCCCCGGTGGAGCAGGTGGCTGTGGCCTGGAGGAGGCTGCGGCCCATGGAGAGCCCCCGCAGGAGCAGGCCCCAGGCCGGAGCTGCAGCCCGTGGAGAGGAGCCCGCGCAGGAGCAGGGGGTCTGGGGGGAGCTGCTGCCCATGGGGGACCTGTGCTGGACCAGTTTGCTCCTGACGGATGGACCCCGTGGTACGGAGCCATGTGGGAGCAGTGCTTGAAGAGCTGCTGCCTGTGGGAAGCCCTCACAGGAACAGTTTGGGAAGGATGGCATCCTGTGAGAGGGATCCCATGTGGAGCAGGGGCAGAGAGTGACCATGAAGGAGCAGCAGAGGCAAAATGTTATGGACTGACCACAGCCCCAATTCCACCGTTCCCTTGTGCCACTTGGAGAGGAGGAGGTGGAAGAGGGTGGATGGGGGGAAGGTGGTTTTGGTTTCTTTCCTTTGCTTCTCACTTCTCTAGCTTGTTAGTAATAGGCAATAAATCTTGCTTTCTCCCTACTCTGAGTCTGTTTTGCCCATCATTATAACTGTTGAGTGATCTCCCCGACCTTATCTCAACCCTTGAGCCCTTTGCATAGTATTTTCTCTCCCTTACCCTTTGAGGAGGGGAAGTGAGAGAGCGGCCCACCCAAGTAAAACCACCACAACATAAGTAATCATTACAATTTATTGATTTGGCTTAATAAAAAGTAGAGAGATGAATAATGTCTGAACTGCAATCACTGTTCTCAGTTGTGTTTTGCAGGCTTCATAGTATTGTAGTTTGTGCACTAAGTTACTTTAAAATTGAAGCCCAGAGAATTCATCATCTACCAAGATGAGACCACTATCTCCTTATTTTATATTTTTTTTCTTAGTAAAATTGTACCAGAAGAATGAATTTGTCCTAGCATTTTCTGTTACCATGATGACAAAGTTACCTTCATCAGGTGACTTTCTGGCATTATTCAAATTGTCTGTATCCCTGTAAATTAAAGGTCAAAATGTTTAATGTAGATGTTCATGTAAATTTAATAGCGAGAGAGGCATGATTTTACGCTTCCATGTGTTCTAAGCCCCTACTGTTGCTCTGCTGGTTATGACAATCAGTTTGATGCCATATGCTTCCATCTTGGGGGCCCTTTTCCTGTCTAGTGAAATTAGGAGGTGGTAAGAAGGCTTATACCTCTATCTTAATCAATGCTTATTTCTGGATAAGAACTTAAAGAGCCATCTGGTAGATTGCAGTCACATGGCTTTAGAAACACAGTCACAGAATGGCTGAGGTTGGAAGAGACCTCTGGAAGTCTTCTGGTCAAGCCCCATGCTCAAGCAGGGCTGTCTAGAGACCGATTCCCCAGACCAGATCCAGACAGCTTTTGAAGATCTCCAAGGAGGGAGACTCCACAACTTTTCTGGGCAGCCTGCACAAGTGCTCAGTCACTCTCACACTGAAAAAGTGTTTCCTGATGTTAAGATGAAGCCTCCTGTGTTTCAGTTTGTGCCCATTGTTTCTTGTCTTGTCCTTGGGCAGCAGTGAAAAAGCCTGGCTCTGTCCTCTTCACATCCTGTCTTCACATATTTATACACATTGATGAGATCCCCCCTGAACCTTCTCTAGGCTGAACAGTCCCAGCTTCTCTTTCCTCACAGGATAGATGCTCCAGTCTTTTCATCATCTTGATCATCTTGGACTCTTTCCAGTAGCTTCACATCTCTCTTTTACTGAGGAGCCCACAGCTAGACACAGTACTCCAGATGCGGCCTCACTAACACTGAGTAGATGAGAAGGATCACCTCCCTTCACCTCCTAGAAATACTTTTCCTAATGCAGCCAAGCGTACTGTTTGCTGCCTTTGCAGCAGAAGTACATTGCTGGCTCATATTCAACTCTGTGTGAACTAGGACATAGCTGCTTTCCACCTTTTCTGGCATGTACTGGAGCCTGGTGTTGTTCCTCCCCAGGTACAGGACTTTGCACTTCCCCGACTGAACTTCTTAAGTGTTCTGTCAGCCCATATCTTCAGCCTGATGAGGTCTCTCTGAGTGACAGCACTACCCCCTGGTGTATCAGTCACTCTTCCCAGCACTTCCCTTTATCATCAGCAAACTTTCTGAGAGTATACTCTGCCCCTTCATCCAGATCATTAATAAAGACTTCAAATAGCATAGGATGACATATCGACCCCTGGGATGCACTGCTACTTATTTGCCTCCAACTATACTTCATGCTATGGATCACCACATTCTGGGCCTGGCCAGTTTTCAACCCACTGCACTGTCTCATGTGCTCATACATCCCATATTTCACTAGCTTCTCTATGAAACTCTGATAGGAGACACTTTGACTAACTTTCAGGGGAACCACTTTCCCAATTCACCACCCATCAAAACACATCTTCTCACAGCTGGACTTTCATTAAGAATGCTTTATTTTATGTACTGGACATCCCATGACATCACAGGCTTAAAACTGCTTTTGTTATAGCTATACTGTTCAGTGCAAGCATTACCAGAAATCTCTCTCCTAAGAGATAGATTTACACGTTTTCCATTATCAGAAAAATGACTTGTGATTTTGCCACAGGTTTTAGTGACTTTGAAGTATCAAATCTGTATTTCGGCTACAAAGTTAAAAAAAAAAAAAAAAAAAAAAAAAGTTTCTCTAATCAAAAGCATATTTTCAGCTTGCTACATAAATTAGTTTTGCAGTACCCGTCTTTGCCTTAATGACAAAAGAAAAGAAAGAAAAAAAAAAAAAAGAACTTAAATTTAATGTTTTCATTAGGGTTTGGGGGTCTTGACTTTTTTTTTATTATTATTTATTTATTTTGTTAACAAACTTAATTTAATACCCACTTTCTTTGGTGTTTTCAGAGGAGTATCAATTATATGGTGTTGACACAAAAAATTTTTACCTCAAATTTGCTTCAAGACTTTTTTCAATTAAAGAATCCATTCTCTGTGAAAGTTACAGCTGTGTGTTTAAGTAAAAAAAAATGTGCCTCAAATCTATACAACAGAAGAAGATGAAAAAAGAGTCTCTGATAGTTTCCAAAAGCAATCACAGAAAAAAAGTCAAAGAGAAAGAACAGGCTTGTTTTCTGAAGTTACATGTGTGCACAGGTTTATCTTCTTGTACCTAATTCAACCACTGTATCATCTAGTTTTTCAGACAGTATTTCCAATCTTCCTTCATTCTGTTCTGCATCATTTTGTGATTTTACGCCTTTTTAAAAATATTGGTCAGGATATCCTAATAGACTTCTGCTCAGTTTAATGTCTTTATATCTTTACTCTCCTTTACAATTTTATTTCCAATTAAGAATTGGAAATGCAATCTCATATATACTTTCTAAAATAATTTATTGACCCAGTAGATTCATGACTGTTAGAAAGCTTTCAAAAGAAACTTATTTTCTGTTACTGTGAAGGAGTGGCAGAGACAAAGCGTTATGGACTGACAGCAACTCTCATTTCCTGTTCCCCTGTGCCACTTGAGGGGAGCAGGTAGAAGATGGTAGATGGGGAGAAGGTGTTTCTAGTTTGCTTTTAGCTTCTCACTGTTCTAGTCTGCTCATAATAGGCAACAAATTATATTAATCTCCCTACGCTGAGACTGTTTTGCCCATGACGATAATTGATGGGTGATCTCCCTGTCTTTACATCAACCCTTAAGCCCTTTCCTTTGTATTTTCTCTCCTTTTTCGTTTGAGGATGGGGAGTGAGAGAGCAGTTATGGTGGAGTTCAGCTGCATAGCAGCGTAAAACCACCACAGGGGGAAAAGTGTTTTCAGTTTCCTTTTAATTCCTCATTGCTCTAGTCTGTTAGTAATACGCAATAAATTTTATTAATCTCCATATACTGTGTCTGTAATGCCAGTGTAAGTGGTGGATGTAAGTGGTGGATGGTCTTGCATTTATCTCAATACTTGAGCACTTTTCATTCTATTTTCTCCTCCCTGTTCCTTGGCAGAATGAGAGTGACAGGGTGGTGTGGTGACCACCACAGTGAGCAGCCACCATGCCGGTCTCACACTCCCCTTACTCAGAAAGACGGGAGGAGAAAATATAATGAAAGAAAAAAGGTTGAGATAAGGACAAGGAGATCACTCACCAATTGCCACTGGGGGAACACCTCCTAGTACATTAAACATATTTAGTTCCTCTGAATAAGCTATATTCAAATGAAAGCAAAATAAAGATAAAACTACAAATCCAACTGTCTTTTGATTACTTTACATTGCAGTAGCAGTATATGTAAGACAGTGAGACAGATCTCTTGCCTGGACCAACTCTAGTGCCTGCTGCTTTCCCTGAGAGTAAGAGCAATACTGAAATCTTCATAGTTCTAGTGTTTTCTTTTAGTTTTTCTCCACTTCTTTGTATAAAGTGGATTATTATTTATCTCTCACTTCTATCAGTAAGCTGTGGTTAAAAAGAATGTTTTGGTCTGAAGAATCTTCAGTAAAGTAAGGTGTTAACTAATGTATAACTGAGATAGAAGAGAGGGAGAGAGACTCTTACTTTCTTGTGTCAGATTCTTAAAACTAAATGACCCTAAAAGCTGCTGTTTATTTGAATCAGAACATTATTAAGTCTTAAGGAACCAGTTCCCCTTAGAAATTACCAGTGATTACTACTGCAGATTTTAAAAACTCATCACATTTTCTGACAAAGTATATCATTGAACTAATTTGTTAGTCTTTCATTGCCTTGTTGAGAAAGCTGGTTTGCAACAGAATTAAAAGTGAAATGGTTCATTAGGAAAACAGCTTTTATTTTAATCTCACTCCACTCCCAATGCCCCCACAAAAAGGAAGACAGAGGAAGAAACCTCAATGCTCTTTCATTTTTTTCTCTAGGTATGAGAGGGATCGCTGAGGTCTACAAAAGGACTGCAAAAATATCATGGGTGCCATAATGGCTAGTTTCTTTCAGCTCCAACAAGGAAATAAACATGCTGCAGAAAGGAAATGATTTGGAGGACACAAAAAATTAGAAGGTACACAAAGTCCATTTCAGATGATTCTGTGTCAAATTCTCTGCAGTGAAAACAATACGATCACAGATTACTATAAGGAAGGGAAGACTCTGACAGACCACTGAAAAAATTAGGGACCATAAAACCCTACCAGTAGAGTGTCCTCAGTCTTACATATAGGTAAACTGTCAACTGATGTCAGTTATCAACAGCAAGGGAAACAGGGATTTCAAGAGCCTAACACTAATCAATGACTGCAGCCTTCCTGGATAAAAAGAGTAAATGGTGAATAATCACAAGACATTACCTTTGCTACAATAATTAGCTAATGGAACATTTTTTATTTGACATACATTATTTTTCTATTCCCATAGATCAAGAATACTTCTTTAGCACACATGATTGTACTTTTTTTTTCTTTCTTTTTTTTTTTTTTCCTTGCTTCTCAGTTTGATTCTTTACTGAATCCAAAGATATATTTCTGTTCAAAAAATCAATTTTAGGGATTATATAGTTAAACATCTTGACAGGTATGAGTACCAAGTGTTTACAGAGTAGCTTATTATTCCTTTTCTTAGTAAGCAAACATTTAAGACACAAAGAAAACATAAGGATGATTTGGAACTAAATGAAACATTTTTAAATTTTAAAAATATAATTATGTTAGGAAGCAAATTTGCACTGCTTCTTTGAAATAGAAGTCTGTCATATTTAAAATTGCTCATTTTAGTAGACATTTACTTAGATTTTTCCCTCTGCTGTCTTTTCAGAGATGTCTTCATAGTTTGACTAAAACACATAAAATTTGTCATTTGGATTTTTCAGAGCTTAATTAAAAAGGTGATGACTGAGTTACTTTTAAAAACTGTGTGAGCAAATAAATCACTTAGAAATATTCTTATCTAGAAACATTAATCTCTGAAGGCAAAATATTCTTCAGATGGCTTCTCAAGTATCAGCAGTCTATTAGTGGTCATCTATGAGAAAAGCAGTAAGCTATTTTAATTAGACTGGAAATTTCAAAGTAATTTAAACATAGGCATACAGGGTCTTTTGATGTACATGAGGACATACTAGCTGGCTTGTAGCTGATTCTCTGGAAGGAGATGTTTATCCAATAATATATATATGTACTGCACTATATTTTCCAGTACTAGATAAGTATCTCAGATACTATATTGTATCTCAAACAGCATATGATGATGACATTTAGGCAACTGAACTAAGCCTAAGGGCAAAAACAAGTGCAAGAGTAAGACATTTGGGAATCTATCCTTAGATGTCTACACGTGAGATTACAGATAGATCTCTTCAGGTGGAGACCAAGTCAATATAGTCCATTCAGTCTGAAACAGTATTGGATCAGTCTAATGTGGAAACCTAGAACTTGATTCAATTGCTCATATAGCATAGTTTACTTTTCACTTGAGTTGGCCTAGAATATTGTCTCTGACACCCATCTATCTTTCCAGAAGGTAACCATCTCCCACATCTCCTTTATCATACATTGCAGATGTCTCAAATACCCTAGAGTGTCTCAAATGTTGTTAGAAGCATTTGTTCAAGCAAACAAATTTAAACACCATTGACTTTCTTTCTATTGACTGTAATAGAATCTAAGATACCTAACAAAAGACTTTATTATACAAAGACTTTTACTTAAAGACACATAAAAGTAGTACCTTAATCTTAAATACAGTCATATGTGTAGTTTATCTGTGTGCACAGCTGTATGGTTTCCCCAATACTAGTTTTCTCTCCTCTGTCTCAGTTAGCTAATGACCAGTACACAGATAATGACGCTGTTCTTTCTTGCACTGTATTATGATTACAATAGTTGATAATTCATAAATCTCTTGCTTTCCAAAATTTATCAAAAGCAAAGGTGTTATACATATGTAAATCAAGGTTTTGTCTCTCTCTCACACTTTTTTTTTTTTTTTTTTTTATCACTGCATGCTATAATTTATGCTTGATTGAAATGATGGATTTATATTTAGTCAGTCATTTTTCTTGCAGACAGATTTTTAGCTTGGCAGTAAAGAAGGGTTATTACTGTACAGTTTCTATTTGTTCAGTAAAAGGAGAGCACATAATGAAGTGAAGACATCACCCCAGTGAAATGATATAATTTACACTGAAAGGATAACTTGCACTTTTTGGAAATTGCTCTTAAAAACATTAATAATTAAATCAAATGCAATTTTAGTCAAATATTTTACACTCCTATAAAATGAAATCCTGCATTAATGTGGCATCTGCAAAAATATAGGATAGGAATCAAAATTAAAAAATAAAATAAAATAATTAAATTAAATTAAATTAAAAAATAATGAGGTAACCAAGCTCCATTTAGATTATTTTTGTCTATCACAGTCATTTGGGAAAGTGCTGTAACATGTCTTCCTTAAACTAGGAATACGATAATACTAAGTGTTTAACCCCAGTCTTCTTTGGATTAATAGGAATAGTTGTTACTACAAGGTTTAACAGTATATTAATTACCACTGTCCTCATTCTTCAGCAGTGAAATTAAAAGTCAGGTGGACCTGATCAAGGCAGCTTTGCAGATCTTTGCAAAGAAAAATTCATCTCAGTATTTGAACTGAGAAACTTGGAATTATTTTCAGAATGTAGTGACTGAATTTACCTGTTGTAAGAGCAGTGAAGCAGCTATTTTCATCTTTGTTCCCCAGCTCCATAAATGCTTCTTCCATGAACAGTGAATAGGTTATAGAAGACTAGCTAAGTGCATCTCTTATAGTGCCATAGAATGCTAAAAGCCCCCAGCATCTGGTGATAGGCTGTCCACAATCACACCAAAATTTTTCAGTAAAGGTTTTCCTGGAGGTTTCTCTTTAAATTGAAGCTTTGTATAGCACATTCAAAGTTTGATGGGTTTGAAATCAATAAGAAAAATCTGAATTATATCAACCAGTGTTCATTTAGACTTTAGTATGATGACAATGGATTTTCTTGTTTCAGCACTTTTCTATTGGATAATACGGCTGGATATCATGGATGTGATAAATTATGTAGGCCAGAAGGAATCTGCCTAATTTTGCTTATAACAACAAAATTTTTAGAAAGTATGCTTTCTTCAGATTAATCATCCATTATTCTGTGTAGCAGTTAAAGGCTAAGGAACAGATGCTACCAAACTGTAGATGAGTTAGCATGAGGAAGACATAATTTCCAAATCACTAAAATAAGGATGTTTAATTGGTTCAGAAAAATTAATTGACTTTATAACATTCAATAAATAATTTCACAGAAAACAAAAAGCTTGAATGGAATACGTGGCTAATTGTAGTGGGTTTACGTGGCCAGGTTTTGGTAGTAGGGGGCCATAGGGGTGGCTTCTGTGACAAGAATCCAGAAGCTGCCCCATGTTTCGTAAGGGCCCCACTGCTGACCAGAGCTGAGCCAATAAGTGATGGCGTTTGCTCCTCTGTGAGAGCATATTTAAGACAAGGAAAAAAAAAAAAAAAAAAAAGAAAAAGAAAGAAAGAAAAAAAAATACTGCGACACACACAGCAGCTGGGAGAGTGAGAGGAGTGAGGAACAGCCTTGCAGGCACTAAGGTCAGTGAAAAAGGAGGGGGAGAGGTGCTCCAGGCGACAGAGCAGAAGTCCCCTGTGGCCTGTGGTGAGGACCATGGTGAAGCAGGCTGTCCCTCCCCCTGCAGCCCATGGAGTACCACGGTGGATCAGGGTTCCACGCTGCAGCCCGTGGAGAAGACCATGGTGGATCAGGTGGACCTGCACCGACGGAGACTGCGGCCTGTGGAAAACCCCTGCCAGAGCAGATTCTGGGCTGGACCTGTAGGCCGTGGAGAGGAGACCACGCAGGAGCAGGTGACCTGGCAGGAGCTGCTGCCTGTGGGGGACCCAGGTTGGAGCAGTTTGCTCCCGAGGGATGGACCCCGTGGTACGGACCCATATCTGGAGCAGTTCTTGAAGAGCTGCTGCCTGTGGGCAGCCCATGCCAGATCAGTTCAGCAAGGACTGCATCCTGTGGGAGGGACGCCACAGCACAAGGGACAAGAGTAACCAGGGAGTGGTGAAGAAGTGCTATAGACCATAACCCCCATTCCCCTGTTCCCCTGCACCACTCGGGAGGAGGAGGTGGAAGAGGGTGGATGGGGGGGAAGGTGTTTTTTTTTTTTTTTTTTTTTTTTTTAATTTGTGTCTCACTTCTCTAGCTTATTAGTAATAAGCAATAAACAATAAATCTCCCTACGCTGAATCTGTTTTGCCCGTCACAATAAATATTGTGCGATCTCTTCATCCTTATCTCAACCCCTGAGCCCTTTTCATCTCATTTTCTCCCTGTTCCTCTTGGAGGAGGGGGAGTGAGAGAGCAGTTGTGGTGGAGCTTGGCCGCTCACCCGAGTAAAACCACCACACTATTGTATTCATGGAAAAAATAATAATAAAAAACTTACTATTACAAGATTTATATAAATGGTGTCTTTGGAACATTGGAATTACAGAAACACAAAAAGAGTCCCACTAAGCCTGACTGAGTCATATAAGTCAGATATGGTATACCAGTTTTTGACACCTAAAATGGGCTCTAAGAATGGACTTTGCTAGATGCCTTCAATGTGGATGTTTGTGTCTGAGGTAGTCATCAAGCCTCCTTGTCTAGATGTTGAATAGTTGTAGACACTTGAAATAGTTATATGTTGAACAGTATTTAGATGTTTTATTTTACAGGTCATTTGCATGAACATTCATATTTACATGTCATTTACGTTCACAGTCAGTTATTCCTTTCTATTGAACAAGAAAAAGATCTTTAAGTTTAGCTCAGCTATAGACAACACAGTAGTCACATAAATTTGTCAGAGATGGATATTTGATTCTCCTAAGGGAAGTGTCTAAATTCTTACCAAAAAAAAACTGAAAAGAAATTAAAGTATCTGAAAATTTCCAATTTCAAAGCTCATATCTTTCTTTTCTGTTGGTTGTCTAAGGAACTAACAATGTGATGGACCATAGAGGCACTTTTTATAAATCTACATAAATTGCCCTCTAACTACTCTAAGTGTCACCCTTAAGTTGTTGTAAACAAGCCATCTCTTGTTTCTAAAAGAATATGCATTATAAATATGAGATTGGCGCTTAATAGCTTCTTTTCTCTCCAAGCTGCTCTCACAAATACACCCACATGATAGTTGTAATACTTTTATAGTTGGTCATCCTTATTAATAGCCTTAAAACAAACAAAAAACTAATTATTATATAACCTTTTAAAATTGCTGTGGGAAATGGAGACAGCAGTGTCCGCCCTATAATGTTAATTTTTCCCAGTGTACAATCTAGTGAAAAAAAAAAAAAAAAAAAAAAATAGTAGCAAACCTACACTTTCCTTATATTTTGATCTTTTGCTTACAGTTTGAACTCATGGTGTTACTTTCCATAGCTTTTACATATGTAAGGGCAACTTTACAAGAAAGAACTCTGTGACTCTGTGTGTCTGAGACTTTAGACATTTGTCATATCTAGACCACTCTGCTAGCATAAATTAAAGAATCCTGAAGACAAATGGTGATCAAGTGAGAAGAACTGCAATTTTCACCAAGTGAAGACAAAGTTGCATAATTATCCTTAACCTCTACTAAGTTTGTAGATTTTTTTTAAATGTCATTTCTGTTATGGGTACTGGATCTGTAAAATTCTGTTATGGGTAGTGGATCTGTAAGTGCAGATTCTTTAGAAGTACATGGCCTGTAGATGTTGAATGGACGGGTAGATATTGCCTAAAAAGTTTGGGAACCTTCCTGAACTTTCCCTCAGTGAAATGATAGAAACGTATAGGTTAAAAGAGATCTTTAGAGATAAACCAGCCTTCTGGTCAAAGGGAGAGCTAGAGCAGATTGCTTAGAGCCTTGTCCAATTAATATGTAAATATCCCCAAGAATGAAGATTCTTCAGCATTTCTGGCCACTGTTCCAGTCTTTGACCAGCTTCGTTGAAATAACGTTTCCCTTATATTAAGTCAGAAGTGTCCATGTTCCAGCTTGCGACCATTACCTCTCATCGTTCCACTGTGAACTAAAAAGTGTTTGGTTCTGTCTTCTATGATATAATTGAAGAAGTTGTAGATCAATTATAAGTCTTCTGTCAAAACAGTTGGACAGTTCACTTTGTAAGTCACTGGAAACAGTCTAAGACTTGGTGAAAAATGCATAAAAGCAGAAGTTAAGTTATGGGAATAGTGATTAACAGTGTGTGTGCATAACCATTCTTTTAATAGGAAATCATGATCATAAACAAGATGAGTGCCAACTTAATATCCTAAACAGTAGACTGAAGTCAAGCTCTACTTTGCAGAATTTCATTCTAGCCTCATGTTTCCGTGCAGATATTTAGTAGCCCACCTTCACCAAAAGGGTAATTTTCCAGATTACCTGATGCCTAGGAGAACATATTTTAGGATGTGGATTCAAACATGTTTAAGATAAGGAAGATTTCCTACTTTTCACATGAGTATTTCCATCAGCAGTTTATTATACAAAAGGTGTACACCAAAACTACAGAAGTATAGGTATTTCCTACAGAATTTTGTCCTAACTTGAAAGCCTTTTTCTTTTATGAATCTATTTCAAAAAATGTGTGTTCTGTTTCAGGTGTTATGGTAAGAAATTAAACATGCAAATCCTGTATTTAATGGAAATTATAAATTGTAAATATATATATATATGTTAATAAGTCTCAGAATTAGCCAGTACTATCAACCAGTATATTCCAGCTGAACTTCTGAATCATCATAGCAACAGTGAATTGAAGTGACTCAGTGTTGTAGACAGTGATGTATGAATTAATGACATTTATGAGGAAAGATTCCATCAGCCACTGTGTAAAGTGAAAGATTTATGATTTCAAAACCCCTGAGTGATTGCAGGATAATGATTTGCAATTTATATTATGGGAGTACATGTAGTATTCCACAAGCAATATTAGGTTTCTATATGAACATATAAGCAAGAGACGGATGCCTCCATGAAAAAAAATTGGATTGCAAAGAGGCAAGACAGAAGTAGCAGGGAAAACAAAAACATACAATTCTGTTATCACTCAGGAAGTTAGTGACAGAGCAAAAATGTAAATATTTTCTGACTCTCAGTGCTCCATTTGGCATTTTTTTTTTTTCTCAAAGTAATACTACATAACATAGCATTGCTTGTATATATATTTTAATGTCAAATGTGAAGTCTTTGTATATCTGTTAAAGTATAGAAATATCCTCTCTCCTTTCCTCAAATCATCAACGAAACCAAAGACATAGGTTCAAGTGTGTGTGTATGATGCTTTTAGTTTAAATTCAGCTAGAAGAAAATAATAGGCTGTTTTGAAAGACTTTTCAAACAGTAATGAATTACTATAACCTATGTTTTCCTGTGAAGATTGTCAATATCATTGTTCACGTTTCTTAAAGGAGAAAACTGAGGAACAGAAATGATCAGTGATTTGCCTTAAATTATAGCTACCGTGTTAAGAGACACAAACTTGTCTGTCTCCATTTCATCAACCTCAAGGCCTGAAGAGAACATTAGGCGATCTAATTTGAACTCATCTATACAACAGGAAATATAATTTAGAAGTCTGCCTGAGACTAAGTCCAGTAACTTCTAGATCTGAGTCAGTCTTGTGAGGTTTCAAGAGAAACAGGTTCCATCATTCCATTTGATTTTTTTTTTTTATGCATTCCCCCCGTAATACTTTTGTTCTCTTTAGAGGTGAAAAAATAGTATATATATGTCTGTCTGAACTATAATTGCTGCTGCAATAACTTTTAATTTTAATGTATGCAATTAAAACTTCAGGGAAAATAAAGCTGGCATAAATTTATGTTGTTTTTTTTTGTTTGTTTGTTTGTTTTTTTTGAGACCTGCTGTCCTGTGAGTGTACAGATAACTAGTTCTAAAAATATCTTAACTTTTAACTCATACAAGCAAAAGGAAGGAGGAAATAAGGAAGTTTTATTTATTGATATAGTTGGACTTAATGATCTTAGAGGTCTTTTCCAACCTAAATGATTCTATGATTCAGCCGTCATATATTTAGAAAACTATATTGTCTTGGGACGATATGGGACTTGGTGGTTGCAATAATGGGAGCTGGTAGTGTTAGGTCAATGATTATACTTGATGAACTTAAGGGTTGTTTCCAACCTAAATGATTCTACGACTCTGTGAAACTACAGCCAAAATAAGCATTGAAGGCTATAGGCTAGCCATCTAAACTGTGAAGGGGAATTCAGATTGAAGAGGAAAGTTAAGGTCGTCTAAAATGTAAGAAGGGCGGATCTGGGACTCTCAGAGCAGTGTTTTTAATATCATGTGGTTTACACACAAGTCATCTGATGGAAAATACCCACAAAAAGAGCAAAGTAAGACTCTGAAATTACATTGCTATCCTGGACTCCTACACTTATTTGGAATATTAAGTAAGCATTTGTTTGAGAATGTGAGTAAAAATCCAAAACCCTTTATTAGACTTGTATTCAGTTGAACCCATATGCAGTCAGGAAGGAGCCTAACATTATGTTGTAATAAATTGTCTAAATACACTATTAATAGATAAAGCTATGATCTATTCTTCCATCTATTCACACTTTTTTGTTTTTTAAATATGTAAGGAAAAAAAGGTACATTTTTATAAAAAAAAAAAAAAAAAAAAAAAAAAAAAAACTTTGCTGTAAGCATTATACATCTGATATTTGAGGGCAAGAGTCACAGGCAAGTATTCACAGACCAGTGTTTGCTGAGAGAAACATTTTCTCCCATTCAGGAAAACTCAATGACACACAGTCCATGAATGATGCTGAATAAGGACACCACTTAGGAATATTTTCCATATGAGACTTCTCTCATCCCAAATGCTCACTTATGGCCCCACAGCCAAGGTGACTTCTTCAAAGAAAGAAAAGGTAGAACTTAGAAGTTGTAATTAGTAAGTTAAAAGTCTTGCTAGGAGATATTGCAGGGCTATATAGTAATCGACATAAAGGGAAAGATTTGTGAAAGACAGTAAAATAAGGACAAAAAAAAGCTGTGATTTTAAAAAATGCCTCAATCTCAGCCACTGGGACTTCTGAAAGCTTGCCCCAAACTGCCTTCCAAACTACATAACCAAGATGCTCCTTAGTGTAAGCCCATAACCACCACCTCACCCACCACCACCTCTTTTTTATTTTCTTTTGCATTGACATATTCATCTCTGAAAGAAAACAATATTCTATCATGAAGAAAGAAAAAAGCCTGTATTTTCTTTAAGAATGTTACTGTCAGAGACATGGAGGAATATTATAGGTTCTATGATAATTTAAAAAAAAAAAAAATGCTTTATCATTTTTTTCTACCTCCATGTGGGTTTTCTATGGACATAGTATATTACAGAAATACTAAGCAAGCAAATAAAGAGTGACAGTATGTCAGAGGAAGGACAGAGGAGAAGAAGGAAAGTGATAGTTCCTGATCACTTTCTGCTTCTCAGCAAGTTATTAACAGAATGCAGAATTTATTCAGATTTACCTAGTTTTACTAGTGGCTTACTAGGAATTGTTAACCCAGTTTTTTGTTTTGTTTTGTGTTGTTTTGTTTTTCTATTACTATTAGCATTCATAATAATATTTTGTTCATTTTCTTGCTGGTCTGTAACATTTAGATGTGCTACAGATTCAATGTGGGTGGGAATTAATATATCTATGGAATATTTTTCCCACGTGTTACATATAAATATGATTGTTTATAGCACAATTCAGAAACAAATGAACAGATGTAAAAGTTGCAGTCTTTTGAGTTCAAATTTTATAAATGATCAAATGAGTATATAAATATGCAAAAAGTTATGAATAATTGAATTTGTTCAACAATTCAAGAAATAATTGTTCCCCAAGGAGAAGACCTATCTAACGTAAATTTAAACATCTGTGATGTCTACATACATGGCATAGCTAATCACAAAGGCTGTTTTTATATACATGGGAGAGGAAATAGCGTTTTTTAGGGTATGATTAATCATTTTTAGGTATCTAATTTATAACAAGATTCATTAAATATTCTGATTCATCTCTGTTTACTATAAAATCATAGATGACCAGCTGAGCTCTGCAAGTCAGGTCTTTAGATTTTGTGTCAGAATAATTTCCCTCTCAATTTCTAGCTTCTTTAATTTCTAACAGGAATGGATCATTTAATGAGCAGAATGGCTTTAAAAATGTCCATCTGTAGGTTTTCTGTGATACTTCTATATCCCCCATTACATAGCAGATAAATAACCTGTTCTGTAGGTTAACTTTTTAGGTTTCATTTGCAGTATCTAATATATTAGAATCCAAAACATAGTCTTCCTAGCTCAAAATGAACATTATTTACTCCTAACCTTTGAACAGCACTCATGCCTCCATAGTAGAAACATATCCAAACTATTCTTAACCCACTTATTCCAGACAATTTCTCCTTTTTTATTTATTTTTTTTCAGATGTTTTGGGGTATAATGTAAAAAAGATAAGGGTGAGCAGGCCTAAGTTCCCATAACCTTATTTTATTTCACACATCTACCAAGCATAAATCTTTCAAATTAACTTTTAGTTATTTTATACCTCTTGCAGGATACATAATTATATTTCCCTTTTAAGTTCCTGCTGAACATCATATAAAACTCACTCTGAGTATCCAGATACCTGTCTACCTGCAATATGAGTAATTTTTCTTGTCAAAAAAGCAGGTGGCTGCATCTTGGAAGACTAGAAGACAAAATTCTATAATCATAGCACCTAAACTGTATTCATGCTGCTGATTCAACAGCTGGCGTTACCTAATAGTGAGTGCTATGGGAGTTAAAATATAAATGCATGATCAAATAACAGGATAGGACAATAAAATGCAAATTGAGGAATATATTTCATGGGAAGTAATTTCACAGTACAGAAAATGGCTACATGTTTTAAGTCTGTAATAACAGCTTTAAAACCATATGCTGTACTGAATCCAAACCTCTCACTTCTTGCATTAGGGTTGAAATTTGAGATACTTAAGAGCCTTAAGAGTCTTCTTTCTTTCTTTTTTTTTTTTTTTTTTTTTTTTTTTTTTACAAAGGCAACATATTTCCTCCTGATATTTTAATTATAATTATATATTACATACACGGCTGAGTTACTGAGATCCTTCTAAAGTAAGGCATATGTATATTTCTTGATGCCTGCTTGTAGTTCCTGTACAGTCAGTAAAATTTTATGAAGCTCTTTTTCCATTGTCTATGACCAGAAAATAACCAGAGAGCAAGAGCAAGTTGCCCTAGTGTTCATTTGACACTTAAAGTTATGAACAAATAAACCCAGGTCACTGAAAATAATCCATGACAGATTAAAAAATAGTGAAAAAGAGGAAGAGGAGTACACAGTGTGAAATAACCTGACTCCTCTAAGAAATCAGGATTAAGAAGAAAGAGGAGGAAGAAAAAGAGTGTCCAATTGTCATGGAAAGCCACAGAGCAATCACAGCAGGATGCCTTAATATTGCCTTGCAATGTTTTCACTATGATGTGCATCAATACAAGAGTACATTGGGTCATGTAAGGGTGACATGTTGCAATTATTTTGTAGTTCTCTGTGACTTTATTCATTGACTTCATCATCTCCTCAGTTCTTCGTTGTTGAATACCACTCAGGTATTCAAACCACTGGATGATTTCTAAGCACTCTAAAATTTGGCTCTTGCGTATTCAGTTATTTTTTGTCCAATGTTACAAAGCCAGTTCTGGAATAAATTAGTTTGAATCTTGGGGGAAAGATCAGTTATGTTTTACTGTACAAATAAATGGGCACATGAAAGAATAGGAAAATTTTGGCATTGCAGGGAGAAAAACAAACAAACAAACAAACAAACAAAAAAACCATTTGAATAAATATTTTTAAAATGTTTTATGTCAAAGGGCAGTTCTACATTAATTATTGACATTCATAAAAAAATAGAATTGGAGGCAGTAAGCCTATATATATATATATTTAATTCTTTGATAGTTGCTTTAAATAAAATACATGGTCTTAACAGAACGACTATTCTTGCCAAGTCCATAAAGCAGTATCCTGGTGATCAGATGAGAATACATGAGAATCATTTATATCTCATGAGAATTTAGAACTTAAGAAGAATTTCAAGAACAAAATAAAGTAAAATAGGTCTATGTGGTGACAGAAAATGGGGCCATATGCTTAGCATATTAAGAATAACTCAGGCATAGTGTTTCCTTCCAATGAATTACTCATTCTCTCATTTGCAGCAATAATCTTGGTGGGAAACAGAAACTGAGTAACATCACAACTAACAGATGCCTCTCAAGAAACGGCCTTTTTTAAACATGGCAGATCTATAGTTTACAGTACAGTAATTCCTCTGCAAGATATGGAGAGTTATGACATCTAATCTAAAGTCTTGTTTCGCAGACACAACCAATGGCACAACAGCTAAATATCTTCTTTTTCCTTTTTTTTTTTTTTTTTTTATTCCTTCATCAGTAATCAATAATCCTCCTCAAATTTTTTTACCACTGCTACTCAAGCGTTGCAAAGACAGGGGGGAGATTTAGTTTCTGCAAATAGCCTTGTTAAATGAATTCTTAGCTATGCTTTTCCTTTCCTAGTGGAAGGTATAACATAACCATAGCTATCATAAAATAGGCCTAGTTGGTGCAAATGATAAAGTATCAAGACCAATGTTACTATTTATATATATATATATTTAAAGTCTGAATCTGCAGAGCTTTCTAAATTTATATTAAGGCTTCTAAGCAAATATCCAAATATCCTGACATTCAAAAATGCTAAACAGTAAGCTTAAAGTCTTTTTTTTTTTTTTTTTTTTTTTTAACATGGCAATATGTTTTCATGGACGACATGACTTAGCAAATATACATGTATCTCATCATAAAAAGCCATTTTTAGATTTATTGCAGTTGGTGTATATATATATATATATTTTAATTGCAATATATAAATAAATTCCTCTACCGAGAAGATAATGCATTGTTTTTTTAATGACCAGATGAATTCCAGGTGGAGAAAAAGTGTAAGTATTAAGACAGGTTACAAATATATATATGTATAGTATATATATATATATATATATATATACAGAGTACATAAACAACTTTATCTGAATTAAATAATTTGACATGCTGAATAAATATGGAATTTTACATACGCAAGAAAAGAGAAATGAAATTTCTGGGAAAAAGTCGTGTGTCCTTCCACGGAAATGTTATGTCCAATTTATTTTTGAAGTCATTTGAAACAATATATATATATAAAATAAATGCAATTTTCCCATAGAAAATCCCTAAGCAGGATGAACATCTGGATTTTCAGTACAAACTGCAATGAAAATCAAGTCAGCTTGCTCATCCCTCAGTACATACACCTAAGTCCCTTTAACAGTAGTGAAAATGTACTTGTGTAACAGTGATAATTCAAAGTTAATAATTTGTTAAGGAGTTTTTTATGGTCTTCAACATTTCTGTAAATTCTAAAAGGAATGCATAATTATAAAAGCAATTTTACTGTCAGTAGTAAATACTCCAGTAAAACAATCCTCTTATATTATGTTGCATTATTATTAGAATTGACATGCAACAAATCCAGGCCAATAAGTTATCTTTAAATAATTCCACAAATGTCAAGATATGTATATACATCTACTAACTTGCCGTGGTAGATTTTTTTTCCTTTTTTTTTCCTTTTTTTTTTTTTTTTTTTAATCTAAGAAATAGGATTTTGCTTTGGTTTATATAAAACTAGCTGGGACCAATCACTAATTCAACATTTATTCAACTAGATACATGATCAAATCTATGCATTTTAGAATAGTCTTCTACATCTTGTGCCACAACAGATATGACTTTGTTTCACGTGGTAATTAATAGGAGTTCCTGTTAGACACAGAGTATATTCTGAATGCAGAAATAGAAAATCTATAAATTACCTTGTCAAGGCTCATAAATCACTTGTTGTGCAAAGCATGTAGCTCAAGTGCACTGTTTTCACTTTGTGCTTTGAATTTACAACACGCTTCCTCAAATAAATAAATAAATAAATAAATAAAACATTGGCTAAAAGTAGTCTTCATTGATGCAGGTGATGAAAATTACTTGAGGAAGTCATGGACAAGGAGAAGTGAAGTGAATGCGAAGTGAAACTGGATTTATTCACTCACCTAACTCAACTAGTTGACTGTGTTGAGTATAGCATCTATGTAACACTTTAGGAACTCAGGATTTTCACTAATTGTCATATGAACTTTTTCATAATTCAATCTATGTGTGGCACATATATCTAATTACATTCCTATGTGGTTACTTTAATTCTGCTCCAAACCTACCACTGACAGGCAGAAATCATCAGATTTTGGGTGAGAACACCCAAAGTGCATGCTCATTTATTTTGGAAGAATCCCTGTATCACAAACTTTGAAAAATGTAATATAACTCACTGTACCAATTATCAGCCCCTTATGTTTTGTTGTTGTTGTTGTTGTTGTTGTTTTGTTTTGTTTTTTGAGAACATTCAAGGTAAAGTCATCCTTAAGTGAGCTTTGGTAATGACAAGGACACAATTAAGATTGAATGGCAGTCATGAAAAAATAGTCATTGGGTGTTAAAGCACAATCTACATTTCAATCATCCCCTGTTCTTCTAATTTCAATATAAAGCTTCACCAAATAAAAATACTAGCATTTATTATTGGCTCTATGCAGGGCACCTGGCTGCAGGAAAGAAAGACAGTGAAGAATAAAACCTTAAGGGAATATTGTCCTCCAGGGACTCTGTTTGTTGGCATTTCATTTTTATCTCAGACCAATGTAAATGTGATTTAGCTCCATTGATGGATGCATCCAATAGAGGCAAAATAATATAAAAACAAATTCCAGTAAAAAAAAAAAAAAAAAAAAAGCAAACAAACAAAAAAATGAGGTGACAGGGATGCAGCTCACCCTGGTCTCTTTCTTTAGGCAATGAATCTCGTGTAAAGATATTGTACCCTGTTTATGTATGTGTTGGTTGTTAGGATGTCAGGATGCCAGGTCTATCCCCTCCTGGCATTCCTTTGCCAGTGTTAGGGAGCAAAGCTCAGGTGCCAGAGCCACAGGGTAAAATCAGATGCAAATATCACCAGAGAAATGACAGATCTGTAGTTCTGCTGTTCTCTACTGATCGTGTGCAGGGCTGCTCAACAGGAACAACCTACAATCACAGGCACTTCCTTGACTTAATATTATAATCCCTTTTTTGTCCTTCCAGGTTCATCCTGTTTACCACCCTCATTCCCTTGCAAACAAATGGCCAACCTCTGTTTACCTTTACCCAATTTTCCACAGCTTTCTTGATTTTATATCTCTAATTGCTATTTATCATATAGCTGTCCAGGTAAGATTTTTACTGATTAAAAAATGCACAGATTTTCTGAATGGATTCTCTCAAGTGCAAGCACCTAAAGTACTTAGGGAAAGAACTAAGAAATGCCTGTTTTTCAGGCACCCCACTGCTATTACAAGTTGTCTTGTAAAGTACTGAAGACAGCTGGGCCCTAAACATATGGCAGATGATGTGGTTTGTGGGAGGGGGTAGCAATGAGGTAGAAAAGGCAGCTGGCTGGAAAGCCCATTGTTGGGTATCAAGCATATGGTGCTGAGCTGACTGGACCAGAGGGAGGTTTGCAGCTGACAGGATGGAAGTTGCAGAGCACACCTGCCCACTGAAAAATTTTTGCTGCCATTAGCCAGACTACCATTCCCATTGAGGATGTCTGTCTTTACAAAGGACTCATGTTCCCCTCTGCACAATGGCCAGCAGAGGATATAATCACACAAATACAATTGCAAAGATGTAAGATCTCTTGATGTAAGATCTCTTGATCTTAACAGGAATAAATCCTCAGAGTGATTGGATTTATTGAGCAAATGGATATCACCAGTTCTGTTCAATACTGTGTAGTGAAGGGTGGTGTAGTGTCAGTGTATCAGTACAAAATTCTTTGACTTTTAAGAGAAAGCGTCAGGCAGCTCCAGAGAGGTCTTCATCCTGTCCTCTCTTCACTGACTAGTTTTAGGTCTGATGCCTTATACTTACATAAACTAAAGTTTGGTAATAAGAAACTTACCCAAAGAGGATTTTTTGTTGTTGTTGCTGTGTGCTTTTTTTTTTTTTTTTTTACTTTATATTCAGACAGTTCCTAAGACATAGGTAAGCATAAAAGTAAGCATGAATTTGAAAGATACAGACTGTCAAAAACAGTGATTAAAAGAAGATATTATATGGCTGTAGACAAAAGAAAAAAGAGAGTACAAAATTGCAGATTGTGGAAAATAAACTCTTGCATGAGCAACATTGTGCTTAGTAAATCAAACAACAACAACAAAAATAAAAACCCTACACATTAATTAAGTTACCCCTTAAAGACATGATATAATTTTCAGATGATAAGAAAACCACATTTTTCAGGGTGATAAAACTAAGATGTTAAATAGCTTACTATTTTTCTGTTGCAAACTAGAAAAAAAAAAAAAATACATCAATGCTATTCTTTTTTTTTTTTTTTTTTGTTTTTAATTTTAGTTTTTTTATTTTTCTAAATATAAAAAATCCCCAATTGAATTAATTAATTAATTTTATTTTTATCCCCCCCCCCCCCCCCCAATTGCACTGTTTTCTCAATTAATGTTGAATATTATTTTCATTATTGTGTTCTCTCTGATGGAAAAAGTCTACAAAATATTTAATTTTTGTTTTAACTAAGAGAACATACGAAGTATTTGACATTTCCTATAAAATATCAGATTCCCATATTTTAATGAGATCTAATTAAGATATAAATATGACCTCCATATATTCATTTGCAACTGGTCTTCATTCTTTTCTGAGAAGCAGAGTACAATGTAAAAGAGCACAACACTTCATTGCTGATTCTATTTCCTTAATCCTTTGGCTCAAAACACATAAATACTAATCTGATTATCAAAGTAGCGGCAACTAGTTTTTAATTATGTTGATAATATAATCATGCATTTTCTTAAATCACATTTGCTTGTTGTCATTAGATGGTATTATAAACCACATTATTATCAGTAGTTTTTTTTTTAGAATAATAAGAATCTAAAGGAATAGCTGCAAACTGCAGCAAGAATGACTGATCATTCTGAGCCCTTTATTAGCTTAGGTGAACACGTTACATTAATTGCATCTGATTTTTTTTCCTTGAAAAGTTTATCCTAGAAATTCATATTTGAAGTGGTTTCTAACTATACCAGCAAGGGTATATTACTTTTACAAATATCTGCAGAGGCATTTTTTTCTGACAGAAAAGTGTGGTGGGAAAGCTTATGATTTTTTAAAATGGCATGCTCCCTCTTGGTTTAATTCTTTGTAGTAAATATCCTACCCCACTTAGGGATAAGATTTAGGAAGATAAAGAAATTGAAAGGGGATGAATAAAAGCTATGAATTTTTTTCTACCATACTCTATCCTGTTATACAAGTTTGTTTAGAATGTGCATAACATTCATGCGCAGTTCACATTGTAAATAAATTACTATTATTACTTGCCATTGTCCAGATCTGGAATTTAATCAAGATTTAAACAACAACATGGAAATACGATGCCAGTGTTAGGAGTGTGATATTATTGTCTTTGTTGTTGCTATGGCCAAGAACTCTAGTCATAAATAAGGATGTATAAACAGAGATCTAAGTTATGTTAGATTTTCTTGTCTAAATTTAGGTGCTTAAATGAGGGTCTAGATTAGCAGCATAGTATTACAGAATCACATAATCATCTAGGTTGGAAGAGACCTCCAAGATTACCTAGTCCAACCTCTGACCTAATATTAACAAGTCCTCCACTAAACCACATCACTAAGCTGCTAAACCACATCACTAAGCTAAGATACAACCATAAGCCTCTCAGGCCAGGGATCAAATCCACAACCACGGTGACATTTGCTTCGGGGAGGAGCACTGCTGGCTCTTTAGTATTTTAGATTCCAGCTACCAGAAGGTAACAGAATCAAAGCAACTCTGTACATTGAAGATTTAATATGAGATCCAGGAGAATTTTCTATGAACTAAGTACATAAGTATTAACAGAATTATTAATCTTATACACAAACATCAATACTGAATGAATATTCTACTTTGTGTGAGTCTGGTCCCGATGAGAAAAATCTTTTGATGATTTGGCTGTGTTGATGCAACCTTCCATGTAGAGACACTTTTATTCTTATATTATTATTTTTATTGAAATTCATAACGAATCGACTTAAAAAACAGTCAATATTGGGCATTCCTTAACAAACCTTACAGGTCCTATACACATGCTGCTGCAATGAATACCATTTTGTAATGCAAATGGGGCCGTTTTTTAAAATAAGCATACCCTGTGTATTTACAGATTCAGAAAATTTAGGACAAAGTTCAAAACATTTCCTTGCACAAATCCATGGATTTCTGTTCTATCTTGCCTGCTGAGGTTATAAGGCACACCCAGAGTACTTGGTTAAAGCAAAGAGATAATTATAAGCCTTCCAGTACAATTGGAGGTGCAGAGGTGGTGAATGATTACTGGGAAATAATAATAATAATAATAATAATAATAATAATAATAATAATAATAATAATCAGTGATAATAAAGCACAGATAAACCAAAGCAACCAAAGTGTGGTGTTCTTCTGGCCCCTTTCTCTATCTAGTTCCCTCTTAGATATCTACTTAAACCTTTTATTCTTTCTCTTCATAAACCTTCTTCAGCAACTTCAGTATCAAAAGAGGGAAAGAATGGCTTATTCTCTCCCAAAACCCTTTGAAAAATAAATAAATAATCTGACCTCAGATTTGACTGCAGACAAGACAAGAGCAAATTCCTGATAGTCTCTATAATTATTACTATGTATTACATTCTGATATATTTTCCCTTCTTTAGGGAAATAGGTGAGCATATTTTGCCTTTATTTTGTGTTTTCTATTAATAATCAAAATAAAATAATTCCTGTATAAATTTTATAGATTCCTTTATCTGTGTTTTATTTTTCTTATCTACTCATAACAAGGGACTTTTTTTGAAATAAGGTCTAATAGCTGCACATTTTCATTTAAAAATTATTCACACTTTTTTTCATTTGTTATTCTTCATTTATTCAAAACAGAATAAATGTTCTGGTTATCTAAGTATCTTTCTGATTCCCAAAACTTCATTTTATCCCTCAGCTTTTTAATGTGCTTTTAATAAGTCCTTATACCTTTCTGCTTAAAATCCAACTGTGACAATCAAAAACTTCACTCTTGTGTTCTGGTATTCTGAATGTTACATTTTGTGTAATAGTACACTTTCAGAAGAGATGGAAGAATTAAATCCATTAACTTTCTCACCTTTTCTTTTTTTTTTTTTTTTTCTTAATTTCATACTGATAAAGGCATTAGTAAATTATTGTTCCTACATTCATCTCAGTCAAGATTTGTTTATTCTTCTGGGCTGGTTCAATTAAGGCATTATCTTAGGTAAAACACTGAATGTAGGAAAAAAAAAAGAAAAAAAAATTTAAAAAAGTCTTTTATTTTCTGAAAAAGGGCAAGGAGTTACTTCCTGTATGAAACAAACAACTTTCAGTCTGTTTTTCATCTTCCATGATGACAGTCAATGGAATGAAATTGCTAATGCTGCGATTTTAACTGTTATGTCTGTGTTTACAATTCCCATTTAGCAAGAACAGAATGCCACACTTGGAATTACTTTCAAGTAATGATATTACTTGTGGGATCTAAAAGATATTTACATAACAAAAATGCTCAAAAATGAATCATGATCATGTAGTGTTGTGGTTTTTTTTCATTATTTGTATAATTATTAAAATTATTATTTTATTTCCATAAGAATTAATTAAGTCTCAGAGTAGTAACCTGTTTTTTTTTTTTTTTTTTAACATCCCAAAGTTTCATTTCTTTTGGCCTTAGAATTTGATTATATCCCCCCTCTTTTTTTTTTTCTTAATTTTGAAAATTTCTCTTTTAAAAATCTTCAGATAGTCTTCAGGCTACCTCTACAAATCTTTCAACCCTTTAATATATGATAATACTTACACAGCAGATGTATTTAAGAGGAATCCTGTAGAGGAGTTTAAGTAATTAGTAGAATTCTTCATGTGATCTGGTATTTATACAATATTTTAATAAAAGTCAGATTTGCTTTTCTGTGTGTTAAACACGCTAAAAAAGTTAGGAAAGACTGGAATTAACAAGATGAACAAGGTGGGGCTATGAGGCTAACTCACAGAAGAGGGATTCATATGTGCCTTGGTGTCTTTTCCAGACTAACTGTCTTAGCAGTTGGAAAGTAGACAAAGAATCTCTTTGCAGGTATTAGCTGGAGTTCAGAAGAGTCGTTCAGTTTAAGGATTCCTTTATCCTTTATTTTTATTTTGTTTTTAGTATTAACATAAAATGTATCCTTCTGGCAGTGTTAGGAAATAGTTGCTCTTGTAATTTCATGCACACAAGATAATGCTGTCAAGAAAATTTCTGAACTGTTAAACATGTTCATTATTGATCATTCCAGTTTTCCAGACTATTAAAGCAATATTATGTGATACAACTAATTTCCCACCTTGCATGCCAACTATAACAGGAGGAGTGGTGAACATGACATAGGTGCCAGTAAAAACAAGCATATGCATATGTAATAAATATAAAGTTTTTAGGTACCATGTCAGCTGCTGATTCACTGAAGAAAGTAGTTCTATAATCTACTGGCTTGAGAAAGACTAAAGTAAAATAGATCACTTAGAAAGAAATTGGTACTGGCTTCTGAAAGTATGTGAAAATGTTCATTAACAAGCATGCTTGGAAAAGTTCTTAAGCCCTGTTGTTGTATTCCTATTACTTTCTTATATGTTGATTAACTATGTATTCTTACTCTATTTATTTCTGCTTGCTAAAGCAAAAGATTTTTTATCATTTCATCCCACAAAGATTGGAAATGCAGATTTAACAGTATTACAACTTCTGTTTGGTGTTGATTATCTCCAATGGCGGAAACGAAAGAGAATAAAATATCTTGACCAGGTTTTAAATTATTTTTTTGGAGACTCTCTAAGCTGAAAAAAAAAAAAAAAAAAAAAAAAAAAAAAATCCAGCTGATTGAGACCACAAAATGTTTTAGACTACGAGGCACTAATGGTATTTTAATATACCATTATATATATATATATACCAGGCAACAAATGGTATTTTAATATATTTTTTTTTTCTCTTTTTGTGTCATTGTCATAGATTCTCTCATTAGCAACCAAGGTTGGTGCAGGAGTTGTTCTTTTTCTCTGAGAGATATTTGTCCAAAAGAGAAAAAAAGTTTCTTTCACAGCCTTTATGGTTTTGCTTTGTGAATGGGAAGATTTTTAAATTAATACCATGTCTGGCTCTCTGGCTTCCAATAGCATTGCTATGAGATGGGTGCACTGCTGGGCCCCACTGGTTGTTCTGTTTCTTGTGATTCTGTGGTTTGGAAAAAATATTGAATTGGAAAACCAGTTCCTCACCAATGTTGGTGTCTTTCAGAAACTTTGTGACCCTTGATAACAGTCATAGCATTCCTTCTGAATGCAGTGGAAGGGATTTTAGCATTTGGCCTGGTGCAATGCTTCCTCGTCTGTGTCTTCTGAGGAGGCTCATGTGATGTCTGGTCCAGATCCCCTTTGTCTGTTTGACAAGCTGTGTTACCATTTGCAGATAGTCATACGTCTCTGCCACTGTGATCTTCCACTGAGCATTCTACAACTTCCTGAAGCTTCTCGGTGACTGAGGATACAACTAATGAGGCAAACAGCATAAGCTGACATTCAGCATCTCACTTAAGCTAGATGCCCTTGCAAGGGAAAGAATGTTGAAGACTACAAAGACTCATCTGAAGAGAAACAGGCAGCAAAAGTTAAGCCAAGTCTGTTAGTATTATTTTACTCTTTATTGTAAACCTGTTATGCATTCACACAACCATTCTGTGATTTTCTGGTTCTGTAATATTTGGTGATCATAATTAAAACTCTAAATTTGCTGTGGTATTTGCAGTATGATATAGTCTTGGCATTTTCAGCAACACTAAACACAGTTATGAATAAAAGGCCTTCTTGTAATCTATCCATACTACCCAGAGGTTCCCTGTCATGGATTTGATATTTTTTACAACTAAGAGGTTGTCTATCAGAATCTGAACCTTGGTGTCTTGTTTTCTTTTTGTACCCCATTGGAAATATATTTGCGTAAATAGACTTTTAGATATGGTCTGATATGAAAACTGTTAACATACTCTTTACTGTGGTTAAATATGGGATTAGCTAGTAGTTCAGAATGTTATAATTAACATTGCTCTGACACAGAATGTTCTCTCATGGAGTTCTGATAAAATCACCCGCAGTTGTGCTGGTCTTTGTAAGGATACCATCCAGTCCCAGCATTTACTACTTTTGTGTTTCTTTTCAGATCATAATGTTGAAAACATAAGTGGTGTTTTTTTTTTTTTATGTTGCCTTTTTTTTTTTTTTTTTTTCCCCACGTGGAGTTTGATAAACTCTCTAATCTTGGCTCTACCTTTACCCAACTTTTGCAAACAGATTTTTGATAGTATTTTTTTTTTCTTCTATGCCATTATTGAACATCTTTTATTTTATCTGAAAACAGAAAATATTCACTCTTTTATATGACTGCTGTAAGATTAATAGCTCCCATACATTTTCATTCCAAATTTTTATCCTCCCCCGCACCCCCCCCCCCCAAAAAAAAAAAAAGTTTGCTTTCCTTCCTATGCTCTTTCTCTTAATTTCTTCTCTGAAACTTTCTTTTATATCCGCATTGCTGGTGTCCTGATGTTTTGCTGTTTTGTTTGTTTGCTTTGTTTTGTTTTGTTTCCCATTGGATTTGATAGACAATAGCCTATAACTTTGGTCAGATCCAATAACTATCCAAGGGTTATAACTATCCATATTGACATAGCTTTATATCTGAACAATATCTGAATAGTTCTTTGTATCTTAACCTTGTCTAATTTCTTATTCTTAATGAAAAAGTCTTCATGTCGTATCTGTTGTTCATATTTTCTCTGAGTTCTTCAAAACTTAAATCACTTTCAGCTTTTCAAAGATATTAGGAATAACCCATTTTTTCCATATGGAAGTACCAACCTCTACATATCCTTGGTATGTGAATATGTTATCTATAATTGGTAATAGGACTAAAGGGAATGTCCTCAAGTTGCACCAGGGGAGGTTTAGGTTGGAAATTAGGAGACATTTCTTCTCAGAAAGAGTAGTCAGGCATTGGAACGGGTTGCCCAGGGAGGTGGTGGAGTAACGGTCCCTGGGGCTGTTCAAAGAAAGGTTGGACCTGATGCTCAGGGACATGGCTTCGTGGGTGACATGGGTGATGGTTGGACCAGATGATTTTCAAGGTCTTTTCCAACCTTAATGATTCTAAGATTCTATGATTTTGTGTTTTGAAGGAAAGCTTGAGACTCATGTTCTTGTGAATACAGCCATTGCCTGGGGCAGAATTTTAGGTGTAGATTGATTGTTTGAGTTTTAATTTCCTTGCTTTTGTTTCTCCTGAATATATTGTCATATTTCTGGCTTCCTTGTTTTGCTTGTATCTTTATGTATGTATAAATCCAGCTATAATGACTAGGAATGGTTTCCTGTTTATCTTTCATTTAAAATAACTTAACTAGAGAAAATAACACCCTAGGTTTCCTTTACTACCTATCAAGACCTATAATACCCACCCTCTGTTTGAATACATATAATAAATGAAAAACATTCCAGTCCATCTAATTCCATTAACTGTTATTTCTGTGACTTGTTGTGGTTTAACCCGGCTGGCAGCTAAACACCACACAACCGTTCGATCACCCTCCTCTCTCCCTCTCTGGGATGGGGGAGAGAAACGGGAAAGTGAAGCCTGTGAGTTCAGATAAAGACAGTTTATTAAGAAAGGAAATAATAATAATAATAATAGTAATAATAATAATAATAATAGTGTGTATGAAACAAGTGATGCACAATGCAATTGCTCACCAACTGCTGAATGATGTCCAGCCTAAGAACCACACCAGCTATGATAAAAAATCATTGCTTTTTATAATGATCAAGAGGATTTTTGGTATTAGGTAAGGTATTGACAATCAGGATAGAGTACTGGAAAAGGAAAGATGGATAAAAGATTAGTAAGCTTTGTAATGAAGCTGATAGAGATGAGAGACTGAACAGCAAGGGTTAGAGCTGCAGAGGATCCTGAAGACAAGAGAAGGTTTGAACTTGCTTCTTTTTGTGAAAAAGAATCATGATAGTTCAAAATACAAAGGTGTTTGGAAGAACTGGTAAGAAGATTAAAAACAAAAGCAAGCAAGCAAGCAAGCAAACAAACAAAATCCATTAGATTAGAAAAAATTAAATAGATTTAAAACTAGAAGAGATTACAGTGAGAATGTGTTAGGAACTACGGAGAAGTAGAGTGGGCAAAGAACAGGCATGAACAGTACAGAAAACTAGTGATAGTGATGGTTAGGATTCAGGAAATGTTATGGAAGAAGGCAGGACCTGCAAATGGAGGTGCACAGGAGAGGAACAGAAGCATCCCAGCTAAGTCTGACCTGTGGGTCTGAGTGATTATGTTGCTGTTTACCAGCAAAGACCAATACCAATAGAGGGAGCAGGACAACCTTAGTGAAGGAAACAGCAAACTGAGATTTGACTTCCTTATGTTTAAACTGAGGACACAACAGTATCAGAATTTCTGGTGAAAATATAAGGGTACCAAATGCTCATGCTGGAACACAGCAGATAGAGAACAAATGTAAGTGGTGAGTATCACAAACCATACCATGAGGCAGAGGTCACCTTTTCGTTATGCTAATATAGAGCTCCTAATATACTCACCTATGACAGAAGGCATAACGCTATCACAGAATCAAATAAAATATCTATTTGAAATCATACTAATTTAAATAAAAAGCTCTACACTTATTTCAAATGTATTGGAAATGATAAAAGGTATTTCTTGTAGCCTGTGGTAAAGTCATTAAAGACCTCCCAGTGATTTTGTGGAAGATTTATAATGTATTCATTTCTTTTCACCACTTACAGATTTGCTCTAAAAGTGCATTAACATGGATTGTGGTACTGTTTTCACCTTTTGTTTCAGTCTTTTTCTTCTAATGAAATACTACAACAGAATGACAATAAGTCACTGCCTATAAACTCATCCTAGAAATAAATAATAATATCAAACATTTTTTTTCTTTTAGTTTCTTATATTTTCTCTAAAGCTTGGATAACATAACAGTACTTGCACTATCATTAAAACCTCTAATTAAGAATAAGAAAAAAAATTGATACAAGTTGATAGCAGTTTCCTTGCTGTTTTTGTGGTCTTTTTTCTTGGCATTCATTCTGCCTAAATAGAATTTAAGTGATTTTCTTTCAGTTTCTCAAGAGTGTTTCTTAAAAAATCTATTCTTGATAAACTAGATCTTTCCCATCATAGAAGTCAAGATCCTAGATAGGCACAGAGCTTTTTTCTAATGTGATCTGTCATTATAGTCTGTCAAAAATTGGTGTGTCACTGTTAAATGATTAGAAAACTGTGTGTCTGTGTAATACTCCCTATACAGAAAGATCTTGTAATTGCTTAAAGTGTCTTGGTTTAACAACAAATCGGCAGCATGGAGAGTAAATAGGGATACCAAAATACTTTAATCACAGGTTTATGAAATTTAATGAATTATAAGACTTGCCTGCCACGCAGGAAAGACAATGCAGACCAAAAAAAGTCAGGCAGGTTATCACAGTGGTCTTTCATATGACACCTCTGTTGCCACAGGAGACATGAAGTGGTCCAGGAGACATGTTTGGTGGGTTTGGGCAAGTCACGCATTACATAGCCCAGGGCCAGGGCTGTAGGTTCCTCTGGAGTACTTCATTCTACCTTTTTCATCATATTAGATGATATGACCAAGTTACAGAGGAAGGCTGTGATGGAGACTTGAGTTGAATCTATGTCTGCTGAATTCAGACTTAGTGACTTACACAATGAAGTATATGTACAAACTGGATGGCAGTTGTGCCTGTTTTCTTTACTGCAGTAATCTTGTTTTTGTACTGTCTTAGTTATCATGAATAATTCCTTTTCTGTGCATGTCATATTTATATATGGATAAATATGAGCAAATAAATACCTGATCATAATCAAGTAGACAGAGCTCCCATAGTTTTCTACCAACGTATTTCTGGTCTCTGCTAACAAAACACAGATAAGTAAAAATATATTTCCATACACTATTTTAAACTTTTCGTTAGTGAGAGTATGGTCCTGTTTTGTTTTATATTTTTTATTATTATTATTATTGTTATTTTATAAAGGTGCTTACAGCAGTCAGGATTTATTGCATTTGGTTGGATCTTTTTTTTTCCTTCTTCAGGTAACTTCAGGTTTCCTCTTTAAGGCAAAGTGCCATATGCAAATAATATTTTTGCACCACATTTATAAAATCAGGTTTGGGAATATATGAGTTACAGAGGTCATTGCATGCATAATGTGATAAAGTGATTGTGAATCCAAGCTACACATAACTGATTTGTTTCACTGTAGTGAACTGAAGTATTACAACCCAGAAAAATATATGATACTTTTGGCAACGGAAAGTGAGTTTCTCTGCCAGCATTTATCAAATTTTAGTCACAACCTTTTTTAAACTAGTATCTTTGTACACAGTACAAGTAGTTTGTCTTTTTTTATTGTAAATATTTTCTCCATAAATTAATGTTATGTAAAATTTGAGGTGATGTAGAATTATTGCCTGTAGCCTGTTGAATTACAGCTATTTTTTATAGCTTATTAAAGATTAATAGCAGAGGCATTTTCTCATCTTAGACCACAGTCCTGTGGTTAAATCATGCCAACAAAAATGTGTTTTTAAATAAAAGTAACAAACCACTTCACATATATTTTCCACTCAGTGCATGTTCTTGAACAAAAGGGGAATTAATTATTCATGTGACCCTGATGTGAAACTACTTCTATTCTCTATTATAGAGATGAACTAGATCATGCTTTGTAATGCAAGGTTCATTTAGTGTGAGCTTTCTTCATATATCTATTTATTTTTCACTCACTACCCATTCATAAACCTGTATGAAGTCCAAAACTATGACGGTATAAATTCCTCCTGATAACACTGATTTTAGAAAAATAATACATATATATACACATATATTTATTATATATATTTAATATGGAAAGGTCCTGAGTTGTTAGGTGTTGATTCAGAGTCTTCATTACTTTTAAAGTGCAGTAATGCAGAGGCAGCTGTCATCGCAATTGCTCAACAATAAGACCATATTCTATTAGAGTTCTGATGTTAATCAAGTGTCTGCTAACTACCTTATCCAGACACTACAAAACACAATTGATCTTGGAACAAGTTTAAAGTTCTAATGAGGAGGAATATGAAATATTCATCTTTTTCTCTGAATCACACTGATTCAGCAATTAGTACTTTTTCAGGTGGAGAATAGCTATGTTTTCTTGCATCCCCGAACTGTTTCTGGCAATTATGTGTTTGACAGAGAACATTGAACAAAAGTTTCACAAGTATATCTGCCAAGATTTAAATATTTTGAAACATGGGCATATGTTTTTTATGCAGATTTATACTTATGACCATGATAATAATTTTCATTCCCATCCTTTGAGTGCTGTTCTGATTCCAGGCTTCCTGTTTGCACACTTAAACTCTTGAACTGACTAAATCCCTAGAGGTCTAATGTAACACTCTGAACAAACCCTACGGTGAGAGAAGACTCAGGAAATGGGAAAGGCAGATATGCCCATAAACTTCAGAGAATAATGCAGGATATGACTGGAAACAGCTGTTGCAAAGAAGTTTTTATCTCACCACAAAGGGGACCAGAGGGTGGCTTGCATTTTAAATAAACTGCTATCAAGAGCTGAATGGGTCAACTGGTGGTGTAAACGTTTTTCTAAGTTTGTTAAGAGTGTGAATGTCTCCCTGAGTTAGCCAGACCAGCATGGGAGGAGTGAATAGGTGTAAACTGAACAACTAGCAAAATAATTTTGAAGAGAGCAATAGGCTTGAGCTGCCTGCAACCCTAGTGACTGGGTATACCCAGCATCATGATGCGTATAGAGACCAGGAATGGAAATAACACTGGTACTGTCATCCAACTGGATATTGCAATTGCTATATTGTGCTTATCTGTTGATTTTAGTAAACTCGAGTGTCAATTTTCTAAACCAAAATCCTGTGTAACATCAAATGTTTTCCAATAAGTAATCTATTAATAAACATTACAATGTCTATGCATGGAATACATAAATGAAGCTGGTCAGAGAGTATTGACTCTAATGCTTGCAATGGGTAGCCGGATGTTGCATTGGATTGTCAGTTCTTGATCTTCTTATTTCAAAAGTCCTCCTGTCCCTGCCATACACTGTCACTTGATGTCATCTGACGTGTGTTGTTCAGCAGAGCATTTCTGGAACTGTGTATATGCGGAAGGAGATTTCTCAGGTTTACCTAATCAAATGTACTAAAGAATATATTCATTGTATAGATTATAAAAAGAAATAATAAAATAAATTTTAAAAAATGTCTATTTTGCATGGAACTTCATAAGTTCTTTTATCCAGAGGAGAAAAATATAAATGAATATAAAGGTTAAAAAATAAAAAAATAAAAAAAAAAATAACGTGGAAAGAATCAAACCCACAGCCACCAGTGGTTCTGTTCTGAAAACGTGGTCGTGTTTACATCATGAAGTCATCAGTCATGGGGAACATAGCTATAATTTCTCTATATCATTAGACAGCACACAAAGGCAAAAAAATAATTTGCAGTCTTCAAAGATTGAGAAAGGATGCAATCTATGAAAAAGCTGAAAGGCACTTATAGACTGAATCAACCACAGTTTCTTCCAGCGTTTCTTGCTTCATCACTTCACAATCTCTCCAAGACATTGTGTGTCTTCACTCTTCACCTGCCCTTAGAGAAGAGGAAGAGGCACATCTTTGCTCCCGTAGTATTTTTACTCTGTGAATAACACTTTGATTCAGAGTTAGGGTGCATCCATAAAAGAAAGCAATACCATGAAATAGTTAATAATAATATAGAAACATTTATGTAAGAAGTAATAAATGATAAAAAATCTGCAAAGACACAGGTATGCTTAAAATTACAGAAAATACTACATTGCTTTGTATTGGGTTATGGAAATGGCTTCCAGATCCATGATATTCTCAACAATTATGCTTCCTAATTACTAATGAAATTCTATGTTTTATAATTTATTTTGAACCTGCAGTGTTGGGATTGTAGTCATTCTCTGTTACATCTCCTCTTTACCACTGAAATCACTTTTTCTGTTTTAAGTTGTTCACCGTGTTAAGACAGTAAATAAAAATGCTCAGTTTGACAGCAGCTCTTCAAGAACTGCTCCCACATGGCTCCGTACCACAGAATCCATCCCTCAGGAGCAAACTGCTCCAGCATGGGTCCACCACGGGTGGCAGCTCCCCCCAGACCCCCTGCCCTTGCATGGGCTCCTCTCCACGGGCTGCAGCTCTGGCCTGGGGACTGCTCCTGTGGGGGATCTCCATGGGCCACAGCCTCCTCCAGGCCACATCCACCTGCTCCCCCGGGGGCTCCTCCACAGGCTGCAGCATGGAGATCTGCTCCATGTGGGACCCGTGGGCTTCAGGGGGACAGCCTGCTCCACCAGGGGCCTCTCTACAGGCCGCAGGGGAACTTCTGCTGCGTGCCTGGAGTACCTCCCGCCCTCCTGCTGCACTGACCTTGGGTCTGCAGGGCTGGTTCTCACTCCTCTCTCCCAGCTGATGTTACATGACATTTATTTATTTTTTCCATGTTCTTGAAGAGCTGCAAACATCTTTTATTGGCTCGGTCCTAGCCAGCACTGGGTCCCTTTGGAACTGGTTGTTATCTGACATGGGGCAGCTTCTGGACTCTTCTCACAGAAGCCATCCCTGTAGCCTCTCACTATCAAACCCTTGCCACATAAACCCAATAAACATTTATATGTCAGTATAGCCTTAGTAATGTATCTACAGACAGTGGAAATGACACTAAGAACATGGACAAAAATGCATACTGTGCAAAATTTATTTTGCCTGTTTTGGAGTTTGCTTCTTTTTTTTTTTTTTTTTTTTTAATTTATTTTTTTCCCAAACTATATATGACTATAAAAAATGAACCTTATCTTTGTAGAACAATAATTAATGGAGCTATTTAAATGCAGGTGTGTTTCATTTCTTGCCATGTAAAACTTAATAATTTGGATTACATGCGGGTTTTACATAGAGCAAAAAGGCATACTGATAGCAAAAGTATAGTTTAAAATGTTCACCTAATGTGAAAGGTAACCTAGACAACAATAAGCTCAGCTGAGATTTACATGATTTGCAGTCTACTCCACCTAAGAAAGCAAGCCAGAAATCCAGTAACAATGGCCATCTAACAAAGAGGGGACATAAAAAAACAGAATGGTGGCTTTTTCTTATCTTCCAAATAAGATACGAAGATAGCCCAGTCTGTGGAGCGTCAAAACAGTCTGAGGTTCAAATCTATCACAGTCACAGGGTGTGCATGATGCTTGTTATACTCTTAACTGAATATTAGGAAAAAGATGGAAAGCATTAGAATAGCCTACTCTTGCATATGAACAAAAAATCTGTATTTTTTTTGTTGACATTTTTCTTAATGACAGTCTGATTAATGGTTGGCTAGCATAAAATTTAAATATAGTTTTGTGATTCTGATACTGGAAATAAATGAGAAATTGCCACTAAAATTGAAAATAAGAAAAAAGGAAAAGGAAAACAACACAACACATATAACCATAGTATCGCTAAATAAAAGGAATATTCAGAGTAGCAAGCAGCAAATGTATTGACTATTTCTTGTATTATAATGGCAAAAAAACTGTAAAAAAAGATTTATTTTGATTCAACTAAAATGCTCTCTTACTAGTTATTAGCACTTATGGCAAGTTGTGGAGAAGAAAATGCAAGAAACTAAAAAGCAGAAAAGACAGGAGTTAGATTTAGAAGCAAGAAATGAAAGTAAATTTTCTTACCCGAGATCTTCATCTCCATCCTTCAGTGAACACAGTCTTAATGATGAAATTGAAGAAAATTTGTAAACAAGGTATGTAAATCTGCAAGAGACATATTTAGGCAGGCAGTCACACCACCTAATCTCAGGTGCTTTCTCTAGGTGCGACAAATTTAAAAGCTCCTACATTATTCTGCTCTTATCAGTGGAGATGGAGGCTCCTCCCAGGGGTAAAAAACTTTCCAAATTCTTTAGTTACTTTTTTTTCAGTCATCAGCATGATACAAAAACTCAAAGCAGAGATTATAGTGTTAGAAGTCTTCATATTGGGATGTGGACACCTTGTTCCTTATAGTAGAGGTGTTTGCATGGCAGAAGCAAACAGGCAGCATATTGAAGGGAATTATCATAATTTTGTCATCTCTGCTTCTTCAATGAAAAATGGATGTACAAACAGCTATAGACTTCAGTGTTCTCTTTAAGACATTGATGCACTTTGGAAAAATCCAGTTTCCATCTTCCATATCAATTACAATTTCAGACCCAGAACACTATTTTTTAACCTAAAAATAGTATATATCTTTACCCAGACTTTCATTGTATAATATATTAAAAAAAAAAAAAAAAAAAAAAAAACATGTCAAAGGATCACAGACTTGGTATAAAACCAGATTTTAGAGCATGAGAGGCTTTTTCATGGACAGTGAATACCTGCAATAGTAAATCCCACATCTCAAAGGGCAAAATGTTATGCCTGAATAAAACTCTGTGATTCTGTCCACCAATAAATTAACATGAAATAATGTTCTTCACATCAGTTACTTGTATTTCTGCAGTGGCCAGAGCAATTATAGGAAACAGAAAATGTATATGGAACAATGTTTGCTTTAGAGTATTGAATTTCCTGCCTGCTGGAGCTTGAAAATATATATGCATAAGTTCCTGATATTTTCTACGGAGCAAAACTGCTAAGGAGCAAATATATTGGCAATACTGGTAAATAAATAAATACACAGCAAAACATTGAATGTGTTACTGCCTGTTTTGTGATTACAGATCGCATGTGCTTGCGTCTTAAGAATTTGATGTATTTGTGAAATAAATGCTTGTTTGCTGTCATCCCAGGCTGCGGCAAGACTCAAAGATGTCTGTCAGGAGAAACAGAGCTACTAATGTAAAAGGGTCAGCTAATGTAAAAGGATCTGCTAGTTAATTTATTGCAGAAAAATTGTCTGTAGAAGAAAAAAAACAAAAACAAACAAAAAACAGTTGTGCTATCCAAAATTCTAACACCTGCAGTTGTAATCAGGTATCACAATCTGTCACTCAGAAACATAGGAGTGCGACTTTTCAAGCACTAGAAATGGCACATCACACCATGGCAATACCTATCTGCACTCATGTATTTGCTCAGAATTTGTACACAGTCCATGACTTTATTATATTGTGTGGGCATAATATCTTAGACCCCGGCATCTTCCTGCTGAAAGTTTATTGGTACAATATATTCAACTATAATGTTGTTTCCTCTTCAAAAATTTTATTAGTCTCATATTCTTTGCAGAAGAATGATTTGAGAAGTAAACAGAAGCAGATAAACTGAGAGGAAAAAGCAATAATCTCATCAAATTAAGAATTACAAAATTCACATAGATCTTTTGTTAAATGTAGAAAAACTCATCTGCATCATGTTCCTTAGCATACTACAGTAGGTGAATAATAAATCAGATGAATCTAATCCAAATTTCTTTGCACAGAAAGATTATTTCCTCTCAGAGACCAAGAAGGGAATACTGGGCAACTAGCACAGATATACACCCCTATGTAAGGTACTAGCACTTTAGATGTTTACAGTCTAGTAAGCTTGATCCCTCAAGGCATGACGGTAGTAAAGATTGCTTTGGCTATCTGTGGGTAAAAGAAGTGGAAAGCAAGGTTTCATATGGAGGAAAAAAAAAAAAAAAAAAGCTGGTATGGATGAGGGAAAAAAACAAAGTAGGGTCCAAGACAGTAGTCTGAAATTAACTATTAATGTGGGGGCAACAGCAGTGAAGCAAGAGGTAAATAATAATAATAATAATAATAATAATTTTTTTTAAATTGCTCTGTTTATATTAAACTTTATATTTTTACAGCTTAAGTCACCCATGAATATAAAAAGTAAAGGATTGAAGAAATGTAGCTGACCTAGAGGAAAGCATTTACTTCCATGTTTGTGTTTGAACCTTATATAGAGATGCCTGAACACAGATTGCTGTGGTGCAAGTTCCTCTGTAGCTGTGTAAGGACTAGAAGTAAAGACTCTTTTACTCTCTCTTCTGCTGCATAGCTCAAGTTCATAAGTCACATTACAGACTTTTTGGAAAGTACTAAAATATATTCAGTGTTATAAGTGCCAAATTATACGCTTATGTTCAGTACATCCATTTGAAAACTAAGTGTTCTTAAAGTCTGGCTTGCATCAATGAAACTGTAAGAGAAGTATAAACAGAACTTTTTGCATTATTTTCTCTTTTTTGTTTTCCTTTTTTTTTTTTCTTTTTCAGTGAGTAGGGCCTGACACATCTAATATTTAAAGTTTCAGTCTTAGCATCATTAAAAGAAACACTCACTTTTCCAAATTCACTGATGTAAGATCCATCAAAACTTTCCTAAGGCACACACTAAGACAACCTGAGTAAAATGGCAGAGCTGTAAATGAAACTAACAAGGCAATCCTGTGTTTGAAAAGTTAACATTTTTGTAGAAAAACACAACAAAATAATGTAGTTCAGGAACGGAAATGTGTGCTTGTAATTAACAGTAATAACCATGTATAGCAACTACCAATTGTCTACATTCTGCAACATCTGCAATATTAACAGATTAAAGTTAACTAAACTATGTTTCTGAAAATATTAAAATAACTTTTGGAGGTTTCCTTTTAAAATGAAGGAATATGTAAAGATGTAAGGAAATGAAGAAAATATGAACATAATTTCCTGGTTCTGAGGAAAGCTATGCCACAATTAGTGAGACTTTTCTTTCCACCATTTTCCACCATTTCTACACAGAATCCTAAAGCCCTCCTATTAGCAATATTTTGTTTAAAATCATGTTTGTAAGTCAGGCAGTCCAGATCATCACTGGATGACAGCTATTTTATAGCTGAGGAATGGTGAATATCATACCAAATTATTTTATGATACAAGTATGTCTCTCTGTTCATTTCACCATTTCAGAAAGCAAAGATAAGCAGTAGAATCTGCAGAAATACTTCTTGTATCTATTATAAAATGTACTCTGTGTTTGGCTACATAAAATGCTGTAGACAGTGCAGGAGAAAATTCCCATTTTTCTTATGAGCTGAATTTGGCAACTGAGTAGATAAGGACTATTTTATCATTATATCTTGTATTCTGGTATAGGGTCATGGTTTGTGTCAGAACAGCAAGTATATTTCATTAATGTGGTCATGAAAACAGTAGATATAACAGTTTCTGGAGAGAAATATATTTGTTCTCTGTTTAAAGTCTCGATGAAATAAAACTATAAATAACTTCATTCTGTACATTCAAAGTGGAAATAATGGTTAAAAAAAAAAAAAAAAAGCAATACACTCTATGTCTATCCACTCTTTAACATAACTACAGCCTTTTTTTCCACACTTATCTCTCTGTATTCAATTTAGGTGAATGCATGAAGAATTCAAGTTCTCTAGTAAATGTGTTTTCAGGAAAACAACTTAAAATTCATGTATATGACAAACTGTATAGTAGAAGCACACACAAAAGCAATCCTGCATCACAGCATCAGAAACAAATGATACAGTGAGATTCCAGGTGACCAGTTACAGCTAACCAATACCTTTTGAAATAATGTCCAGAGTTCTGATTCTTGAAAATTTTGTAACAGCTTTAGTGATAAACCACAAAGAATTCAAAGTATTAAAATCATCTGTATAAACCTACACGATCTTCTGCATATTAGATAATAAGACATGCAAATCTAGTCAATTTGCCAAGGAGCACATCAGTGGTGGTCCTTTGTGATCTTTCTGGTGGTCTCTTGTGATCATTTGCATCTGGAAGTAGAGAAGCTGTGACAGATTAAACAAATGTTTGTGGAAGAAGTCACACTCGTAGCATTTGACATGTTATAGAAAGGCAATTTCCCCAGTCCCAAGTCTAACAGAGATTTAAGAGAAAAGAAATTTGCTTTTGTCTTCTCAATTTTCCTTTGTTATAACCACCATGTTTTAAAAGGTTCCAAACAGTTCATGTTGACAGTGAGAGAATCAAATCTTTCTTGTCAGAGGACAGAATTTTTCATATCAGCCAGTGACTGTTCTGTGAGCACACAACTATAACAATTTTGCAGGTAATCTTTAGCAATCTGGTACTTAAATATATATATATTATCTTTCATTAGAGAGATTTTAAATATTAGCACCAACAAGCATACATGTACACATGTTCATGTAGAATGGGATTTATATTATAATTTTTGCCGCAAAGTAGTGACTTCTGATTAATACAAGTATAATTATGGACTGTATAGGAGATGCAGAGAAGTAGTTTGTCCTAATATATAACAAAGAAATGCCTGTTACACTCCACTGACTGTAAAAGATATCTTAGTGTTGAGCTCAGATGAAGTATCTAATTGAGTAAATTCAACCACTAAGAGCTAAAGCTGACCTAGATTGTCTTTTGAAATGAATGTTGTCCAGGTCAATAAAAAAGAATATATTAACAGAATCAGAGGATTAAAACTGTATATAAATATGCTGCCCTCTCCCTGATGTCATTGAATGCACCCTCAGTAAGTCTGCAGAAGACACCAAGCTGGGAGGAATTGTTAATCTGCCTGCGGGTAAGGAGGCCCTGAAGAGGGTCCTGGACAGGTTGGATCGATGGTTAGAGGCCAATGGGATGAGGTTCAACATGGCTAAGTGCTGGGTTCTGCACTTTGGTCACAACAACCCCAAGCAACGCTCCAGGCTCAGGGCAGAGTGGCTGGGAAGCTGTGAAGAGGAAAAGAATCTGGGGGCATTGGTCAATGCTCACGTGAACATGAGCCAGCAGTGTGCCCAGGTGGCCAAGAAGACCAACGGCATTCTGGCTTGTATCTGGAATAGTGTAGCCAGAAGGACAAGGGAGGTGATCATCACTGTGCTCTGGTGAGGCCGCACCTCGAGTACTGTGTTCAGTTTTGGGCCCCTCACTACAAGAAAGACATCGAGGCCCTGAAGCATGATCAGAGAAGGGCAATGAAGCTGGTGAAGGGCATGGAACACAAGTCCTACCTATGAGGAGTGTCTGAGGGAGCTGGGGTTTTTTGGTCTGGAGAAGAGGAGGCTCAGGGGAGACCTTATTGCTTTCTACAACTACCTCAAAGAAATGTGTGGGGAGCTGGAGGTCAGCCTCTTCTCACAGGTAACTAGTGATAGAACCAGAGGGAATGGCCTCAAGTTGTACCAGAGGAGGTTTAGGTTGGAAATTAGGAGACATTTCTTCTCAGAAAGGGTAGTCAGGCAATGGAAGGGATTGCCCGGGGAGGTGGTGGAGTCACCGTCCCTGGGGCTGTTTAAGGAAAGGTTGGACATGGCATTTAGGGACACGGTTTAGTAGATGATATTGGTAGTAGATTGGAATAGATAATCTTTGAGGTCTTTTCCAACCTTAATGATTTTATGATTCTATGAAATTTATCATAGTGATATAGATTATTACTTGCAGATTCTTACACCTTACTCACAATAAGTAGGATTTTGTGTAAACACTCATGAAACAGTTTACGGGAAAAGATGCTGATCAATGTGATTAGGTGTATAATTCCTGTCTCTTAAAAATAAGTAAATGCCAATAGCACAGTAATCATCTTGTTAACTACCTCTGCAGATTTGACACTCTTCAGTAGTTGTCTGTTTGACTCATTTTTCCACTAAACTTGAATTTCATCTAAAGAAACAATTTATACCAACTTACTTCATTATATGAAAACAAGCAAAATATTTTATTTTGATCCAGCGACATTTTGATTACTTATACTAATATCTTCCTGAGTTTGACCTTAACTCCTATGTAATGGTGTTATCACACTTGATCAGTGTTACAACATCTTGCAGCCCAAGGACAACCTACATTTCTGATTGTCTTTTCTCAGTCTAAGATTTTTTTTTCAGCACAGATTGTGCAGCTGTAATATTGTGAAGAAATTATGACAGTATGTTGTATTAGAACCACAGATAGCAGAAGACACTCCAGTGATACAAAGAGATTCCTTTTACTGTTTAACTGATTCAAAAATAAGTGATTTACTATTTCTCAGTTCATATTTTATTTTTCTCTTCGTTCATCTCTTGTGGAACATTTTTTACATTCCACTAGTTTCTATACTTCCTTGTCAAGTCAGGGGACTGGGAAAAATGTCAAAATATTGATATTCCTCGCAGGACGAAAGTTATTGTAATGTTTCCACCATTATCTTATACTAAATTTCTTTTATGCAGCATATGTCATCAGTTATGAAATTATAACATTTGTTGACACAAATGATAAAACAATTAGAGAGTTAGTTACCAGATGAAAGAATAAATCTTAAAAAAACAAACCTTGGAAAAGCTTATACAAACTATTTGCTCTGATTTATAAGGTTTCTTCTACAATAAGTGCTATTATTTTGAAATTTCCATTGCATTTTACAGTAAGAAAATGAAAGAGTATGAGAATGATGGTAATACTTCTTGAAAAAGTATTTACTACTATTGTTAATATACGATGATATACACTTTTGGAGGTGTAGCATATACCTTTGCAAAGGATGAAACCAAATTTTGATTTCAAAATGTCTTAAGTGCACCAATAAAGCTGTTTGCTATTCACATGATTAAGTTAAGGGTGTATCTTAGTTGCTTATTGTTTCTTTTTACTTTATTTTGATGATATGATTTTGTGATTGGACTCCACATAACATTTCAGGCATTTCGAAGATGCCTGCTTGTATATCACGTTTTTTATTCCTTGTACTTCATAATTTCATTATGGAACATAGTATTGCATATAGTAGCAGAATACTGCTTGATAGATTGGACAAAGTTAATAATTATTCCAATTATTTCAGCTTTACATTTTATGGTCAGAAATTAATTTCCATCAAATATTCTGAATTGAACTTAATTTTACCTGTCCAGAAATGTGGTGTTTAAATAGACTGACTAAGTCTTGCCTTGCTTACTGACATTTAAGGAAACTGATCAAATATTAATTGACATTCTAATGTGTAACCAGCTAAACTTTATTCACTGCCAGCATGAATAATATTTCTGGTTTCACACAAGATAATCACCCCTTCTAATTCTTCAGCAATTTGAACAGTAGTGTTTTGAGACCAAATCTCTTGATGCTAGGGTTATTTTAAAGAAAACAGTAACTTAAGCTGTTATGCTTGGATTCCTCTCAGCATCCTCAAAAGTACTGCAATTAAAGCATTGTATTAGTCAGTAATTGACTTGACATATCAACAGGCACTAATTTAAAATTGCGTTAAAGTAAAACAAAACTGGAAAATTAATTATAATTTATAACCTGTTATTGTGGTTAATATCTGCTTTATAGGCTAGGCTCACTTTGGGGCCATTGGCAACTAAATACCTTATTAAACATTGAATATGACCTCCAGGAATACTGGTAGTCAGAGACACCACAAAGTGCTTTATGGCTTTGTTTCCAGCTGTAAAACCTTTGGATATGCAAACTACTACAGCTGCAAATGTGCTTGAGAGCATCAGTGTCTAGTACTGTTAGGTGCTCCAAATAGTGAAGGTATTATTAACTATTATATAGTTAAGGCTACACAGATTAATAATTACAGTATGACTTATTCTGCTCTAATTGCAGTGGTTGGCTACTCAGATAATTTAGAGATTTAATCTGAGTCTTTTTCTCATACCAAGTCCAGTATGTTTAAATTTGTGTGCCTGATGCTAGTCACATGTTCCTGTATGAATGACCTTGTTTCAGAGAAACTCTATGAAATATAAAGAAAAATGCAACAACATGTTAGAAAGAAAGTGAATGATTTTATTTTTGTTAGTACCATGACTCTTATAATTTAGGGTAAAGAAACTCTACCTGGAAAGACATACTGGGTCTCATTTATCTCATCTAACTTGACCTCTGAACTAGTTGTCTAGACTCACTTTGTAATCAATGGAGACCACAGTTCATTTGATCCATATTAGACATTGTATTACAAGAGATAGAATACACTGTAAGGTTGCCTATTTCTCCTCATTTACTAGAAGGGAAAAAAAACTTGATTGGATACAGAAATCATGGATGAGGCTGACATCAAGACTAAAATAACTTACATCTTAGAAGACACGTGAAGTTTCTGAACCCGCTGCAGTATATGAGACATCCTGCTAGGCCTGTATACTACAACACAAAATCCATGTGCCTCTCTGGAGTGGCAGCAAAGTACTTTAGGACATTTCAAGTAGCATCTCAGATGGCTAAAATTAGGGAAAAAAATACCGAGCCATTCATCTGCAGTGATTGCCCTGTGAGCTTATTCACCCAGTGCATCTGTGGATATTTACATGTAGACACTGATATTCAGGTATCTTCGGCTCGGGAAAGTCTCACCCTGTCTGCAGTAGACAACTGGTAGAAATCAACTGATTGACATAAATCCTAGCACTATATTCTACCCTGTATACTAATAATTTTGATTTTTACGGTCATACAAGTTTGATGGTAGACAACAGCTCCTCAATAGTACTGGCATTTCATACTGAGTTCTGGTTAGTGCTTTAATTACAAAATGACACTGGTATAAAGTGATGGAAAAAAAAAAAAAAAAAAGTAATTAAAAAGGAACAGTCTGCCTCACCTTTTGCTGACATTCATTCATTTCCACCTCTGTTTTTCCTGTTCTCTTCAAATGCAACAAAAGTTTTTGTGGATATCCAGGGACTTATTCAGGGAACAATCCAGCTGGCATCTATCCCAGCAAAATCACAATAGTTTTTACTCTCTTGGATCTGTTATTCTGATGTGGTTTACCACAAAGTAAAACAAATCTTTGTATTGGCATTAATCCAGGGCCTGGAGCAAGAAGGATTAAAATAGTTTAAAGGGCTTATTAAATTACAGTGAAAAAGAACAGGGTAGAATTTGGGCATGACATTACAAAAGAAATCTTATTTAGGAATGATCTTTAGGTGTGATAGTAAATGTAAGGAAAAATTAGTACCTTTTGGAGAAAAAACAAAATCAAAATAAAAAACAAAACCAAAAACAAACAGTTTTGACAGTTCTCAAGGTCTTATATGTATAAAATATTCTATGGCTTCCATTGTCACTTCAAAGGGAATATTTTTAAAAGAAGCTTTATATTGGTTGAGTTAAATTTATATGAATTGAAATATTTTGAGAATTGTATACATCTTTCTTAATTGTGTCTAAATGCTGGTGAAAAACAGACTATCAGTTATATGAATTTATTTTCTTTATGGGGTGAAAAGTGCATTAAAATAATGTCAAGGGAATTAAAACAATGACAAATAAAGCAGATAGCTAAACACAACTGCATTATAATAATCTGAAAGAGGTAAAAAAAATAAAAAAAAATAAAAAAGTTTTTTCATCTTGCCTGGCATATTAAATGACTGTCACCATTCAGTTTAAACTGGAGCAGCAAAAGCAGACAAGTACATTACTGATTCTGTTCCTGTAATATTCGAATTATAATTAAGCAATGACAAAAGTAGCTCTCTTTCAGTGCCTATGCTAAAGAAAATGATAGAAACAGTAGCAGGTAACCCAGAGGTATAATCAAAATTAACCAACATATTCTGAATTTTAAATATGAAAGCTTATAAATAAGTGCTGATGGGCTTATCTGTACTTCAATAATTATTCATGGAAGATACGTGTTTTATATTCTGATCTGTGAGGGTATAATCTCCAAACAAAAGGCAAAATGTGTCAAATAAATTAGCAGTTATAAATTATTATTTTTTTTTCAGCTCTAATTTTAATTTAACAATTTAACTTTAGTGAAAACATGCAAACATTCTCAATTTATAAAACTGAATGGAACTTCCAAGTAATAATTTAACTGATATAAATAAATCAGCTTCAGGGCTATGATGGAGAAAAAGATCAAACTTTAAACAGTCATTAGAATATCAGAAGGATATCTGTGTTAAATTATTCTTTAATCTACCATGTATATTGAAATTCAGCAGACACATTATTTGTACTGTGTAAGGCCCATGGCAAAGAATTTAGCCATATTTTTTTCATTGTGAAAAGAACTCTTAATATAGCATCTGCTTTTAACTCTGTCTTTTAAACTTAGATGTTTATGTCCAAACTAATTTACTTTAACATGCAATGAAAAAATATGTGTTTTGTACACATACTGTGCTAAAAGAGAAACTTAATATAGTTGAGAAGGTTTACAAATTGGAATCTCTTATTTCCATCCATTCTCAGCCAGAAAGCAAGTGAGCAACTAACTCAGACTTTGAGATCTAACTAGAAGACTGAATTTGGGTGAGATGATACCTACACTTAAGTTTCCTCTGGTATGAGTACAACATAAATGTCTCCCCATTAAATACCTCAAATAAAGATCATCATTCTCGAGTACAGTTTAACAGATAAGGTCTCCAATAACATGACCTAAATCCATATATCTTAAAGTCATATGTAGGTAGAATGAAGTGATTTCATAACATTATTTTTATTCTCATTATTTCTCCTAGATTTATATATATGTATATTCTATTCTGCTATGCATATAATTTAAAAAAAAAATGCTACTTATGTAAAACACCTTTCAAAATAAATAAAAGAAACTACAGCAACATCATTGTGCCTGCCAGATACAGAAGATATATAAAATAAACCAGTTTCAATGGACAAGGCAGACAAAATGGACCAGCTAATATTGGAATAAAATAATTTGCATGAAGTCCTAGAAAGCTTAATTTGTTATATTTTTTTATACTACTTTTATGAAGTTACAAAAGCCTGGTATTAGGTTGCCATGTTCAGTCCTGTCAGATAGCCATTATTTTGAAATTTCTATTTCCTGATGTAGACCATGCTGAAGTAAAGGCAAAATATTGACAGTGCCAGAGATATTCTCAAAGAGGAGTTTGTGCCACTGGATAACTATGGCAAAAGAGATGTGGTGATTTTACTCGGATGGGCAGCTGAGCTCCACCACAACTGCTCTCTCACTTCCCCTCCTCAAAGAGGAGCAAGGAGAAAATACGATGAAAGGGGCTCAAGGATTGAGATAAGAACGAGGAGATCACACAGTAATTATTGTGATGGGCAAAGCAGACTCAGCATAGGGAGATAGTAAGATTTATTGCCTATTATTAACAAGCTAGAGAAGTGAGAAACAAATGAAAGAAACTAAAAGCATCTTCCCGCTCCATCCACCCTCTTCCACCTCCTCCCCCCGAGTGGCGCAGGGGAACGGGGGAATAGGGGTTATGGTCAGTCTATAACGCTTCTTCGCCACCGCTCCTTCTCGGTCACTCTCATCCCCTGTGCTGTGGGGTCCCTCCCATGGGATACAGTCCTTGCTGAACTGATGTGGTGTGGGCTGCCCACATGCAGCAGCTCTTCCAGAACTGCTCCAGATATGGGTCTGTACCTCATGGGCTCCTCTCCACGACCCAGAATCTGCTCCGGCAGGGGCCTTCCACAGGCCGCAGTCTCCGTCGGTGCAGGTCCACCTGCTCCACTCTGGTCTCCTCCACGGGCTGCAGCGTGGAACCCTGCTGCACCATGGTGCTCCATGGGCTGCAGGGGGAGGGACAGCTTGCTTCACCATGGTCCTCACTACAGGCTGCAGGGGACTCCAGCTCCGGCGCCTGGAGCACCTCTCCCCCTTCTTCTTCACTGACCTTGGTGCCTGCAAGGCTGTTCCTCACACCTCTCACTCTCCCAGCTGCTGTATGGCACAGCATTTTTTTTTTGTTTGATTGTTTTTTTTTTTTCCCTGTCTTAAATATGCTCTCACAGAGGTGCAAAACAACATCACTTATTGGCTCAGCTCTGGTCAGCAGTGGGGCCCTTACCAAACATGCGGCAGCTTCTAGATCCTTCTCACAGAAGCCACCCCTATGGCCCCCTGCTACCAAAACCTTGCCATGTAAACCCACTACATGGTGGAACTCCTAAAATATTTCACTCCATTTCTTTTTTATTTTTATTTTTTAGCAAAAGTATTTTAGTAAATTCCAGGATAAATTAATTGGATAAGTTGCTGAAGAAACAATATAAATGCCCTTTATAAGCAAAATAGTTTAGCTTATAATAAGTTTAACCAAAGGAACTGATTCATATTCATTTTGTAATTCTCTAGATGCAGAGAATAGCTAAAATCAAAGACAAATCAAGTGAACTTGCAGTTTGGCTGAACTTGATCAAACTGTGAGCTGCTAATGAACAAAAGGAGGCTGGGTGCAAATATTACAGGAGGAAACTGAATATAACCTTTGCATGGACTCTGCAAGCCAAAACCAATTAATTTTTAACAGCTCTGCTAGAGAATTCATTGTCCAGTAATTTCTGCAGTTGATCACTTGGTTTGAAAAGTACTCACACCCTTTACTAAACAGTATGTGTGGGTTCAAGCTAACAAGGTACTTACCATACATTGTGCACTCCATTTTTTTTTATTCCCTCCTTTAGAAAACAGTTTCATGCAAGTGCTTCAGAAGAGTTTTTATATGAGATCAGAAATATTTTTGAATTTCTGAATAACTGAGAAATGCATCTAAGTTACTCTCAAGGATGCACGATAAATGCAACACTTACATGAAGAAAAGAATATCACAGACAAGAAGTTTAACATAGCATCTTGAAAAAAGACAATGTAAAGGCCAATATGCCTGTATTTAGACTTACCATCTGTATTTTGGTTTATGGGAACCCTTGTGCATACTGCATTCACTTAAAGTCCCAGTGTACCTGCATGTACACGTACACATGCACACACACATGGCTTTTAGACTCAATTTTTGACGAGAGTGAAGGTAAGTAATTTCAGACATAATCTAGAAAGAGCAGGAAAACAGACTATCAGGTATGGTGCCATACGTCACAGACCCACTGTCATTCACATAAATTTAGCCTTCTCCTTCTAGATTCACCTGAGAAACTTTCCTGAAATCAGCTTTACAGCTTGAACTGAGCAAAATGACTTTATTTATTTTTTTTTTTTTTTTGTATGCTTTAAAAGAAATCCCATTTCCACTCCCATGATGTTTTGTTCTGCTTGAATGGGTTCTGTATGAATGGGTTTACAGATTGTCAAAATTTGTATTAACGTATATATATGTAAAATAGAGTTGCTTCAAAATAGGAACAAACAAAAGGATGTCAGAAAAGGTTAATATTGAAAATATTGATAAAATAGTTTTGTCCATTCCAGATGTTGGCCATGATGGTGAGTGATATTAATAACAAATAGAATGAAGAAGCAATTCAACTTGTTCAGGAGAAACAGAAGAGTGAAAGTGAACCACATTGTACATGGAAGTCGGGGAGCAATAACAAATGGATGAGGAATAGGGACTGCTGTGCCTACTCCATAATGATGTTAATGAGTAGTCTTCAGAGGAGTATGGACTGGATCCCAGATGATTTACTTCCCTTCTAGCACCCAAATGTGCTAGAGAGGGGGGAGAGAGAGAGAGAGAGAGAGAGAGATGCACATTAGAAATATACTGATCAGCTTGATTATCCGAGAAGGTTGACTCTGACTGCTCTTGCACTATTGTCTGGAACAAAACAAAACAAAAACAAAACAAAACAAACAACAATAAATGGCATCCCAAGGGATGCCACTCAAACTGCAGTACAAATAGATTCTCTGGTTTAACCCATATGTTCTGAAAAGTATTGCCTTATAAGTAGTGTGGGGTTATTATTGTCTATACATTTTGAAACTCTAACTCTTATTACTTTATGTTTGACCTATGCTATGAGTGCTAAGTTCCAGGTATTTTAGGGCCCCTGCACAGTGTGGCCCAACCTCATTAATCCTTCTCTGCAGAAAGCCACGGGTTAGGAAGCTAGAATTTACTCATTTGGAATCTTCCAGTCTAGCTTAAGACACTCCCACAGCCAGACAGTTAGGTCCTGAATCGAGGAAGTGGTGAATAAGCATTCAAAAAATAAATGAATATATAAAACTAATTTTACATATAATTTTTAAAGGACTTTCACAAGCAGAAAAATAGGTTCAATATCTGGTTGATGAGAAACTTGGGAGACACTAAGAAATATTCTATTTTTTCTGACATTTAACAAACACTCAAATAACCTTTTCCATTTGCCATATAGACTAGGCCACTGAAAGACACAAAACAAAGAAAAAATCTTCAATGCAAATGTCAGTCATGCCTAATGTTCTGCTGATTAAGTCCTGTTTAATTCTAAATTAAATAAGCAGCCACAGTAAATCAAATCCAATATTCATACCTTTTTCCCTACAGACATAATTATATGCCTCTGAGGAGTTCACTCTATCCATTGGCAGAAAAAGAAATATTTAGGTGAGTGGGAAAGTAGAAGACTTGTTAACCACTCACAGCATTTGTAAGAAAAAGATTAGTGGCTTAGGGAAGAAGAAAAAAAAAAAAATCAAAATTGACTGAAGGTAGTTATGCAATTTCACCCATATCTAATATAAATGATTCATGTGTCTGCTAGGTCCTTCCCCTTCCCCTTCCCCTTCCCCTTCCCCTTCCCCTTCCCCTTCCCCTTCCCCTTTCCCCTTACTGAAAGAAGGCACCATCTTCAAACTACCAAAGCAGCAGATTTCTTGAGAAAGCAGTAAAACTGTCTCTGGCACAGAGAGTCATTTTCTTGGAAATTAGAAGAAGGGAATGTAATTTTGCTCAGTAATAAAGTCTAAAGTACAAAGAAAAAAAAGGAAAAAGAGGTTCAGAAGTGTTCGATGATATGACCATGAGGATTCTGAAAGTGAAACGTATTCAATTAGGGGAAATTAGTATAACTGCTAGACTTCCATACTGACTTTTTTTTTTTTTTTTCTTATTTTCTTTCTTAATGGATTTACTTCTGTTTGGCCTGCAACACAAATTTGCATCTACTATGCCCTTGAACAGTTAGCTATCATTCAGTAAAGAGACTCATACTTGGAGTAATAATGGCAAAAATGAACAAATCCCTGTGCTACAAACAAGGATTTGCTAAGTGTACATTCTGAAAGGGATAAAAGATGGGTTAAATAGAAAGTTGAGGCTTTCTTACCCCATCTTGAATTTATATTTTGTGCTGATGCACAGTCATTCAATAGCATGACTCACTGGCTAAGCACAGCAGCTGGGAGCTCTCCCTGAGAACAGAAGGCCAGGAAAGATGAGTTATAAAATTACAGTGAAAAAAATAAATAAATAAAATCTTTAAAAAGGAAGAAGAAATAAAATAAATGCTATTGATTATTACACCAAATATTAATTTGTAGCTCTAAATCATTGCTGTCAGACGGATGCTTGGGAAACTGTGAAGAAAAAGTACTTCAGATGTCTTTATTTGATAATGTTGTCTGGCTGGCAGATATTTTAATCCATCTGTAAACTTTTACTGTGGCTTGTGTGTGCTCATACATGTGCACACAGTATAGACAATATTTCTAAATTATGCATTTGAGAATAAGGGAAAATAATAAAATAACAAAGAGCAAAAGAAAGAATAGTAACTGACTTACAAGCAAACTTCAGAACCTGGATCCTGATTTAAAATATGACATAAAAGATGAGGAGAGGCTTGTAATGAGACATAGGGATGAGAAATCCCATGGTATAACTTTTGTTATGTTACTGAAAAACACGTGAGGCAAGGTAAACGTCTGTGTGCTCTCAGCCCAGTGGAGACACAAAGTGAGTGTGTTAATGAAAGCCACAAAGCAAGAGAGTATCAGAGCTCAGATGATGCATGACTGTTTACCAATTTACAGTGGCATAATTACACATCTGAGCCCAGTTTCCTCAAGTATTTCTAAAAATGTAAATTAGATTCCCAAATCACTAAAGGCTTTATTATTATTATTATTATTATTTTCTTTTTTTTAAAGGCTTCTGAACATTATTTATTTTTTCACCTTTCTTCTGTGACATGGAGATGTACAGCCATATAAACTATCATCTGTTTCTCAAAATTCATAGATAAAAGAAATGCTGAAATCACATTAAAATAACATTTTTACACAAACTACAGTTCTTAACTACTGCATTAATCATATCTGTATCTAAATAATATGTATATGTTCTATATAATCTATATAATCTAGATATCTCTTTAAATGGACTGCTTAATTTGAAACACATCCTTCTATATTTATGGTTTGTCCAGAGTGTCACAGGCACACTCTAAGTTTTGTTGATTCACTTCATGTTAGAACATGAAGTGTTCTGAGAATGCGTGTTGAAAATAAATAAATAAATAAATAAATGACATTTCCCATATACATAATCCTTCTCTATATTCATTTTAAAGGCCTGAGTTACAAAACTGTTATAGATTTTCACACAAAGAAAAAAAATGAGGGGCACTTTCCTACTTTTTAATATATAACAGCCTAACTGGAAACTTGACTGTAATTTACATGTATTGACTATTGCTGTCCTCTTTTATCTGATACAGAAATGGATACATATTCATTGGGAAAAAATCATTTATCCAGAATATCATAAAACAGAATTAGATAATATTCAAAATGATAACCAATATTGAAGCTAGTCCTTATTTCCATGTGTTACAATGCAGACTGAATACACATACATACCTTTTAAAAAAGAATTGGCATATACATATATACAGTTTTCTGTTACATTATTGCTCTTACTTTGGAGACAGAAAGACACATTTAAGTGGGAACTGTAGGTAAATGCTACATGTGAGTAAATGTTAGTATTTTATCAACTGTTGCTGGGCCATTTTTTTTTTTTTAATGCTCCATGAAAGATTTTCAGTTCTGTCACTGATTTATTATTTCTACCTATGCTTACTAATACAATATTGTTGTCCTTTAAATCATAGGAAACACTTCATATGGCTGCATCTGTAGTATACTAACCATGAAAAATGATCAATAAATTTAAGACAAAAAAGTCCAATAACAGAAAAATTACATCTTAATTTAATTAAAAAACAACATATGAAATAGAAAATGGTCATTTATTTACCCTCAGTAAGTTTGCAGATGAAACCAAGCTGTGGGGAAATGTTGATCTACTGGAGGGCAGGGAAGCTCTGAAGAGGGACCTGGACAGGTTGGATCGATGGGCAGAGGCCAATGGGATGAGGTTCAACATGGCTAAGTGCTGGGTTCTTCACTTTGGTCACAACAACCCCAAGCAACGCTACAGGCTTGGGGTAGAGTGGCTGGAAAGCTGTGAAGAGGAAAAGAATCTGGGGGGTGTTGGTCGATGCTCACCTGAACGTGGGCCGGCAGTGTGACCAGGTAGCCAAGAAGACCAACAGCATCCTGGCTTGTATCAGGAATAGTGTAGCCAGCAGGACCAGGGAGGTGATCATTCCCCTGTACTGTGCTCTGGTGAGGCCGCACCTCGAGTATTGTGTTCAGTTTTGGGCCCCTCACTACAAGAAAGACATCAAGGCCCTGGTCCAGGGAAGGGCAATGAAGCTAGTGAAGGGCATGGAACACAATCCCTGTGAGGAACAGCTGAGGGAGCTGGGGTTGTTTGGTCTGGAGAAGGGGGTTTCAGAGGAGACCTTATTGCTCTCTACAACTGACAGAAAGGAAGTTGTAGGGAGCTGGGGGTTGGCCTCTTCTCACAGATAACTAGTGATAGGACTAGAGGGAATGGCCTCAAGTTGTACTAGGGGAGGTTTAGGTTGGAAATTAGGAGAAATTAGGAGAAATTTATTCTCAGAAAAAAAGAGATTAGGCATTGGAACAGATTGTCCAGGGAGGTGGTGGAGTCACCGGCCCTGGGGGTGTTTAAGGAAAGGTTGGACATGGTGCTTAGGGACATGGTTTAGTGGGTGATATTGGTGGTACATATTGATGGTTGGAACAGATGATCTTGAAGGTCATTTCCAACCTTAATGATTCTATGTTTCTATTTATTTATTTATTTGTTTGTTTATTATTTATTTTTCTTGGAATATAATTTTATAATGATTTTATATGTACCGGTGGGAAAAATATATAATATTTAAATTTAAAATTTAAATTGTTTGAAATCAAATATAACTACTAAGCACATGAATTTCATAGCAAGGCAGCTTGCCATTAATAAAGAACTCTCCCAGAGTCAGAGATCTACTTATTCTTTACTCCCTTAATGTTTGATCACCCAGGAAAGCAGCTTAAACTTTATATTTCTTTTAAAAATCCAAGCTAGCACAGGACTTTGAGAGGATCTGAGTCAAAGACTCTGGGCAATTATCCTGTAAAGTCTGTAGGAGAAAAGAAATGGTCATCTCCCATAAGCTGTCTCCATAATCTAGGTATAATATATTATTAGCCTTTTCCAGCCTTATGGCACTGTTCGAATCAAGTGTGAGTCACTTCTCTATTGCTCATTCTTGCACTTAAAAGTCATTTAGGTTATATATACCAAAATAAATAAATAAATAAATAAATAAATAAATAAAATTGTCCAGCCAATGCCTTAAGTTACTCTTCAAAATCACTTGAAAAACAATGTAAATTACAAAAAAAAAAAAAAAAAAAAAATTGTGTTTGCTTTCTACAGTGTATTCAAATAATGTGTCATTTGAAAAGCTAAAAAGCTAAAAGCTCAGCAATTATTTCAGAGTAAAAGCTAGACACCTTTTTCACTTATTTTCAGTTGAAATTTTCTTTATGGTTAAAGGAAAGCCAGACAAACATCAAAGAAAGATGGGATGGGTCATCCTCTGGAGATAGTTAACTCTCTCCTTTAATCATGGAGGAGTGCAAGTGACTAAATTAAAGAGTCCAACTATTAGGGACTAAAACTAGACAGGATGGATCAAACTCTAAATACATATATTATATTATTACGAGGAAATATGTAAGTAAACACTTTATTACTGCTTTTGTGGGGACCTTGTCATCCAGAAGGAAATGAGAATCACAAGGGAAAGATAAGAAAAATAACAGTAGGAAGATTTTCAGTGCTCATTGGTTTTGTACACTACTTTTCTAGGTTGGCTCTTTGATTGATTTATTTCCCATTTACCTATTTGGTTACATATCTGGAGATAAAGAAAAGCAAAAATTCTCTCTGCCTTTTACATTCTCCCCAACACTGCACTTTAACTTTTCCCTCATTACTGATATTTTTGCTTTCTTCTACAAAATAGACACCTGTATTTAAGAGAACACAGACATATTTTAGAAATAGACCTACCCGAAAACTTATTAAGATATAATATACTTCAATGATTTTTATAGTAAGACAAATGTTTTATTTTCATGGAATTACTATTTTATCCTGAAGTCTATTCTCACCTTTAAAGTTATTTAAACTTCAGGTATCCAGGGATTAATATTTCCCAATATTTTTAATTTGATATTGGATATGGTTAGTGTTTCACTTTTTTACTTGAACTTGTTTATTTTATTTTATTTTATTTTATTTTATTTTATTTTATTTTATTTTATTTTACTATAGCTGGTCAAAACAAAAAGATAACTAAAATTGTAATTTTATTCTTTGTATTGAAAAAACATTACTTTATTAATAAATAAAAGCAAATTTTCAGTACCTTTATCACTATGCTTTTGCTAATTCTTTTTCATTTCTTAAATGACATTTGACTGTCACAAATACACTGCAGTAATATTTGATTTAGTAAACCTAAACACTATACAAACCACAAATACAAAACAAAAAGAAGCAGTCAAGATGACGAATTGTAAACATTACACCTACTTTAAAGAGCTTTGTCAGTCTTAGGAGAAATACTTACAATTTATGAACATTGAACAGTATCAGAAACTCCTAGAAAAATGCATAGAAATCTGGCACCATTAATTAGCAAAATAAAGACAACTGTTAGATGCTAGTGAAACTTTTTAAAAGTGGAAAAACAATATTTAAATTAAAGAAAAAAAAAGTGAGCATAGAATATGGAAAGTCAAAGATAAGACAGTAATAAAACTGTTTAAAAATAGACTAGGCAATCTGTTCCAATGCTTTACCACTCTCATAGTAAAGAATTTCTTCCAAATCTACAATCTAAATCTACACTTTCTCAATTTAAGGCTATTCCCCCTTGTCCAGTCACCAGACTCCCTTACAGAGTCCCTCCCCATCTTTCCTGTAGGCTCCCTTTAAGAACTGACAGGCAATCTAAGGTCTCCCTGGAGCCTTCCCTTCTCCAGGCTAAACAGCACCAGCTCTCCCATGTTTTCTGCATAGGGAAGGTGCCCCAGCTCTCTGATAACCTTCATGGCTCTCCTCAATGACTCGCTCCAACAGGTCCATGTCTTTCTTATGCCGGAGGCCCCACAGTTCAATGCAGTGCCATGTTTATAATGGTAATTATATGCAGTAAGATCAGTTGCCAGTTACCAATTTGTGATGGTCAAAGCAGATTCACAGCCAAAAAAACTCAATTAATTGTCAGTTAATGTATACATAATGTTCTATCTACCAAAATCTATACAAACATTTCACTTCAGAAACATATATATATATCACTGATTTTTAAAAGTTAGTTACCTTTTTGAATTCCTAGTTCTTATACACCAGAGTTTTAGATGAGTTTCATCATTGGATCATCACAGTTGTTTTGCACATCATAGTTGTGCATCAGTGTCACATCAGAATGATATCTGAAACTTAGATTAACTATTTTTTTCTGATAAGTGATTTTGTATGGGTAATTCCTCCAGCAAAGTGAAACTAGCAGGGTAGCTTTTACCCTGCTAGTAAATTAGGTACTAATTAGTACATAATTTCTAGGACCATTAATGAACAAGTAGTTCCCATGAGGAAAAGGGCATTGCCTTATTATTACATCCTCAGAAGCTATGAAGTATGTACCTTAAGTGTTAGGACATGCATGCATAATACAAACCAGGCTTGAAATTTCTGTTAACCATGTTAAATATCATCCTTCCCTAAGTGCCTAAGAATGGTAAAATGCAAATATGGGCATAGCAGAGCTCCACAAAGTGAGCACATTTCAGTTGTAGCTAAAGATCTGGGACCAGATCCAAAAAGTACTAGGTAACATTGAAATTGATGGGAGCTAGAAACTAAAAAAATCTCAGTGCTTTTCTTCTAAAGTTCATTAAAATTTCATACCTGGTGTTATACACTATTACGTTGTTAACACTGCTTTTATGTAAAAGAATAATTTCTACTCTTAAGGTAAAATTATAATTACTTAGTGAACTTGATAAAAGTTGCATTTTCATGTTCAACCACAGAATTCTTTCTCATCTCCCTATCACACTTTTCTTCCTTTTGTAATCAAAACATATTGGTCTTCCTTATGATCTTTACTGTGTTCAAACACAATCATGGAAAAAATAACTTTTTTCAGGTTTTGAAAATTATGACTGTCATTATTCCTGAGAATTAGTTAATACTGATATTCTGGAATGCTGAGATATTATCAAAGGTTCTGCTTTGAATCTCCTTTATGTCTGTCACTGAAATCTGCATTCCAACATGCAAGTAGGTTTGTTGCTTCAAGGTAATACCAAATCTAATTAACTCCATACTGTACTCCATACTTAACTCCATACTGAAGTACAAGAAATACTCTCTGAAGTGAAGGGAAATATAAGCTAGGAATGAAGATAATAAACATAAAAATCTTTCAGAACACCTTGGTTCAGGGGAAGAAATCATATAAGTAAATAATTTAATTTTGTAATTTTTAACTGAGCTTGCCATTATCTAAACCAAAAATTTGTTTGGGTAACATGCAACATATCTTGGAACAGGGTAAGAATATAGATTTCTTCTGTTTTTACAGAGGAATAAGACATAAAATATGGAGTGATAGGATAAAAAAATGTTTTAATGAATTTCTTCACCGTTTAAAATTGTATATAAAATATTTATCATTTAATAGACATACATTGCAATAATTTATGCAAAATAATTAAAAATTAAATTGGGCTCTTTTTTTTTTCTCATCTTATCCTGTTTCTTGCTCTGCTCTACTGATGATCATAACCACAGGGAAAAAAAAAAAAATAGAATAGATTCACATGGGGTATCTACAGCATAATTTACTCAAGGCTACTGACATGAGACCAATTACTCATTTTCATTTCTTCCTTATATATTGTGTGGAAGAACAGCACTGTTTCTTTGCTGCTATCTGGATATGTCATAAAAATACCTATAAAATCCATAGTGAATTAGCAGTTACTACCAAATGTAAATTGATGTACAGTCGAAAAATTGATTTATATCTGGTGCTAATGCACTGAAGGTGCCAATAATTTGGATGTATTTTTTCAGGACATTTTTAACATTGTATAGAAGAATTTTATTATTATTATTACTTTTTAGTGCATATATATTGTTTACTTGTTTGAAGATTAATCACATTTCATAGTACAGTTCATTCTTATTTTGTTTTCTTGTCAAAATAAAGTTTGAGATCTCTTCATTATTCTTTCATATAAGAGTCATATGCTGCAGCACAGAATTCTACCTAAATACTATATGGTACAGCACACTGCACAGTCATTTGTGAAGAAAGTGTTTCAATCCAAGGAAATTTTAAATGAAATAGACAACACTGTTTTAGTTGACAGCTGGTAATAGTTAAAAAACATTTGACATAAGTATGTGAAGTTGTTCAGTTATTTCTGTTTAAATGTTTGAATGTCATGACCCAGAAAACAGGGAATTTATTAATGATTTAGAAGTAATAATAATAACAACAATAATTGAGAAGTACTTGTAAAATTGGCAATATTACTGTCAGGCAATAAGTTACATTTATTTCCAATAATGCTAAATGAGAAATGACACTCCATCATGTTTTCCCTTAATGTTTGTTTTTTTGTTGTTGTTGTTTTGTTTTATTTTTTTTTTCATCAAAGCATTAAAAAAAAAAAAAAATAGAGGCCAGGAGGTAGAATGATGCAGTAAACATTTTTCATAAAATATTTCTAAACATTCCCATTACATTTTTCTTCATATCTGAGGTGTTCTGGTTTTTGTTTTGTTTTGTTTTGTTTTTTAATTAAAGATAATCCCAGTTTGCTGTGAAAGTAATAAATCAGAACTGAAAAGTGGAAGGTGTTTAAGAACAGTTCTTCAGGAAACTTTCTGTATTTTTGGTATGTAACTGTGAGGAAGTGGTTGGTACCTAAAATGGAAAGGTAGCAATGCACTATTGAATTAGGGAAGACAATTCTAAGGAGTCTGTGTTTTATGTACGATTACATGATAAGTATATTTATGCAAGATATGTCACGAGTACTTTGGAATAAATTTGTTAGTAAACTATTTAAAATTTGCTGATAGATTTGGTCTTGGAATATACAACAGCGATATTTACTTCGTACTTTTGAATATCAGCAATTATCAGTCAATACTGATAAGCTGAAGTAGATTGTCTGAAATGAAATAAGAATATTCGAATGAAAGCTTTGCAGCTCATTGCTACTATGGCTAGAAAAGTCACCTTAAATGGCTATTTTTGTATAGCTTTAGTTCATAATGAAATAAGCTGAAATAAACCAGTCTCTTTTGCCATGATTGCATTCCAGTCCCATCTTTTCCTTTTTTTTTTTTTTTTTTTTTTTTTTTTTTTTTTACAGAAGGGGCAGCACCTGAGGACACCCAGAATCCTTTATTGGCCATGATAAAGGCCATATGTTAAGCTATAAAAATACTTTCCAGATTTTAACATTTGGTTCCTTGGCACATCCCCAAAGAACCAGTGTAACAGCTTTGGAGTTGCCTGCGGAACTGTCCTATTATGGATTTTTCTGTGATATAGATGGATGTGCTATTTTCTTGTTTCTCTGAAAACTAGCTTTTTTCTTTTACTTGATCCTCATGAAAATGTAAAGCAAAAAGTTTTTGGTGACATTAATTTTGTGGTGTTTCTAGTGTTTTCTTCAATGTCTCAAAAAAAAAAAAGTTTATTTTCTGTAAACTTGTGAATTAAGAGGGGAGAGGAGAGATAAGTGAAGACAATGTCTACATAATTTAATTTTATGCTTTTCATTATTTTTCTATTATTTTTCATATGTTTTTCTATTCCCCATATTTATAAGAAATTCTGCAGGTTTAAAACTTTAGATTTTGGACATAATTGTACTTTTCAATAAGCTTTGAAGTATTAGGCATTACTATGAATGAATGCCTGTTTAAAGCAAATTAATAGAAACTGAAGAAGTAGTTAAGGTAAAGGACCTGAGACAAACAAACGAAGGGATTCTTGACATAGAAACAAACTATAGAAAGAAAAAGTATCAGAAAAAGGTCCTACTATCCATGCATTTGGTTTTCTCAGTGTTTTGTTCTATTTAATCTTCTGTAATCAATGTACCCTATTTATATTAAGATTGTATAGGAAAATGTAGCAATAATTACATTGGAAAGATTTTCCCATCTTCATCAAAGTGTATCAGCATGTAATACAGAATTCTGCTTTAAACACACATTTTCTTTTTGCTCATAGTAAACTTTCCTGAATCATTCTCCTTCAAAGAAAATTACTTGGTGTACACTAATGAATCTTCATTTTACAGAAAATTGAGGAGATAGAAATGAGAACAAATTCTTATCATGTAAGTTCTTCAAGAATGATTAAAATAGGGAAAAAAAAAAATCATTATAATTAATAATTGATCTTGAACTTCCCTTAAAGTTCATAAAATTGTTAAAGATATTTTATTACTGTTATAATACTAAATAATTATAAATAAGTATGAATTCAGAAATAAAATTTATTCCATTCCTTAATTTATAGCTTCATTCTTTCTGGACCAAGGTAAACATAAAGAGACACTAACGTATAAAGGCACATGATTCTTCCAGAATTTTTGTAAGGCCAGTATTTAGAAAACGTGACGGATTTTTTCAGATTTTTTTTTTTTTTTTTTTTTTTAATAAGTAATGCTTAGTTATCTGGAAAACATATCCCTTCCACTGTGTTGGTGCAAACTTCATTTCCAAGGATGGCATGTGTAGCAAACATATTATGTGCAGGTAAACACCATGTTGCTATAAGACCACAACAAACCAAACCTTAGTCCATCCCCCTGTGTTTTCACTAGTCAGTGACACAAGGCACATAATAAACCAAGAAAGAACAAGACACAGCTCAGCTGTCTGGCCAGAAAGAAGAGGCAAACAGAGCAAAATCTGGAGTCTGCAATTGCCACGTGATATGTAATAGCCATAGCCCACAAAGAAAATGTTCTTTCAGCTGATACAGAGTTCAGTAAATTAGATCTCTAATTCAGTGTTGTATGTATATACTGGGAAAAAATGTATAAACAGACACTTTGAGGCTTATAGACCTGTGAATCAGTTTTGACCAGTTTTACACAAAAGGTGAGAACATGTGGTCATATATTATGCATTTGCATAATTACATATCATTACTTTGTTCTTAGCTTTGCATATACTATTCTTCATGATTTTCTAAAATGCTTCCATCTTGAGGTCATCACAGCCACTACTGTGGTGTGGCTTCACTACACAGTTTGAAATTAATGTTTTTGTTTTTTTGTTTGTTTGGTTTTTTTTTAATAAGCAAATATTCATCTGACTATATTTTCATTCTATATATGTTCTTTTCCTTAAATGAGAGACATAAAGCATACAGAGTCTTCAGCATGAAAATGTAAACCGTTTACTGGGATGTTAGCAACATACTTAAGGTTAATATATTGATTATTGAGCAAATTATAAGCAGTATGAAGTAGGTCTGTCTTAATGAACACAGAGTTAATGGATGGGGGAATGGTGGTCACTTGCATTGAGTTTGGGGACTTTCCTGGTAGAAATGCTTTAAACTGAATTTTTGACACATTTGCTTGACAATGTAATTTAATTTATAATGGCATCTACTCAATATTCAATACAAATTATACTTTTACTTTAAACAAAGTAAAAGGCTTGAAGAATATTTATAAACTTAAAACTGTCATAGATAAGTAAATAATGTGGCCTGAGAATCTCCATTATTTCTATTTAATGTACAGGGACATGTGTTTCTCTTTCATATTTGCTTTTATTTACAAAATGTTCTAGCCTGGAAGTGTCACACATTTAAGGAAGAACTATTTAATTGGTGCACATATGAAGGATTGGCATGGTGATGGTCTGTTCTTTACCCTCTTACTCAAGCAGTATTTACCTAAGGTACAACCTTTGATGAGTGACAATGTACTTCTTTGTTTACGAATAGCCCTCAAAAGTTTGTTATGATTGATGTAGTAGGGAAGAAATTTGCATACTGAATGTTAAATAGATTTTTAAAACCTAAGGATTTTTTTGAACAAGATTACTCCTTGAGTTAGCTGAGATTTAGAATCAAACCAAATCAAAAAAAAAAAAAAAAAAAAATCACTATTCCTAATTAAATAAATAAGATGATGGTAAAATATAAAAACATATTGAAAAGCAAAAAATTGAAAAAATGTTCCAAGACAGCAGTTGATGTAAACATTTCAAGTTAATCAGTTTTAAAATACTTAACATCCAATAGTTTTACTAACATGTGTTTCCTTTCTAGTCTTGTGTGATTGCTAGTAGTTTACATTTAAAAGTGAAAAGTGATTAAAGTGATTTTGAACTGAAAAATGATTTTTTCGATACCAAAACTAATTTCAAGCTATATATTGTGACCAAAAAATAGATTGATTTTTTTTTTTTTTTCAAGAAAGTTGCAGCACTGACAAATTTCTTCAAAAAATTTTGATGATTTGCTTATACATACTTGTCGAGTTATATCTCAAAATGCTAGAAAAGTGGCGTTATATAATTATCTAACAAATTATGGTCTGGGAACTACATTTCAAAAGAGGACAGGGTTGCCAGGGTAATTAGTTCATAAAAATACATTACTGTTATACATTTATTATGAGTTGTGAATGGCACGTTGTGATGAATATAAAGATTTAACTATCACTGGAGATTTTTCAGAGAGGTTGTCTACAACACACACATATGCACACACACACATAAAACATCTGACAGCCATATCTGCAGCCTTTACATGGATTATCTCATCTAATCTTCCATTTGTAATTCCATATTTGGAATAACCAGTCCGGAATTCAATTTATAGTCAAGAGAAAAATAAAACCTTTGAGGGATATTGTCTATTGCAAGCTGAGATTGCATACACTCTAGAGAATTTTGTTTCTATTTACCAAGTGGGCAAGGTAGCTAGACAACTAGCATGGAAGTAGAAGTCTCAAATCTCTACAAGCATCTGCATTTATTATCTATATTTATTTTTGTAAATTCTTTGTCCTTAAAGCCCACAAATCTTTATAGATAAATGTGTAGAGCCTTCATTGAGAGTTCATATAGTTTGTCTTCTTTTCCTCACATGTCTGGTTTGATCTCATTCAGTCTTCATGAAATATATCTTCTACTTGATCACTGCTATATGAATAAGACACTGTTAGTCAAGCCAGCAGGAAAAGCTCTATATGCAAATTTCTACAATTTAAAAAATAAATAAAGAAATAAATCTGTCCATTGAACATTGATTTGGACATTTTCCTACCAGAAGTTCGTTTGCTCATTGTCAAAAAGATGATTCTAGGAAGGAAGCAAATGCCAGTGATGTTGAGGTTTTAGATAACAATGACATACATTTCAATGCTCAAATTGTAGAGAGTATCAATGAAGATTACTCCAATTAGTCTTGATGTCCATTGATGTCCAATAACAGGGTTGTTGATAATCATGTTAAGTGCCATCAAAGTTCGACTAAAGACTGCTTTCACTAACCCCTGTGTTAGTTAGTCATGTGTCAAAGACATGAGAAACTAGTCTGCTTTTATCTTCATTGCATTAAAAAAAAAAAAAAAAAAAAAAAAAAAAAAGATAGGAAAATCAAAGAACAT
>CM021697.1:21862564-21895359 GCA_011074415.1 Stictonetta naevosa
AAAAAAAAAAAAAAAAAAAAAAAAAAGTGTGGTAAAATTAAATCACTCTAACAATATGAAGTCTGGATCAGCTAATTGGACTTTATAAAAAGAAGAAAAATTATAAACAAGAAGAAAATTTAGTGCTGTTCAAAACATGAAGCTATTCTGTGCCACCATTTATTCTTTGGTGCTTTGAGTTACCAGAGCCATGTGTTATTGTTAGAAAGGGATTGGTCAACAATATAGATTGTGGATAAGTGAAAATTCACAGTCTGGAATTCATGATGCATTACATGCTGGTGCAGTGAGAAGGGCAACTCTTCCATCTTCCAGAAGTATCTACTGCACTACATAGGTTTACAGAACAAAGATGTTATTTACCTTGTGTATGAGAAAAACAAAAATAAACAAACAAAAAAGTGGGGCTGTTGGCAGTCTGTCACTCTGATCTTTACAAAATACACTGCAAAATTAATGCAAAATAAAACAGTTCAGAAAATATAAACTGTGTAAAACCTTGCATAAGAAATTCAATATATATACCAATGTAAGCATTAAATCTGGATCTCATGTAGCTAAGAATATGGAGCTCCACTCCATAATACAGGCAAGAGCACTCCTTTCAATGGTAGCATAGATGCAATCATGGCTACTTCACAGATAGATAATACACTAATTGATGAAAAAAAGAACAGAGGATCATGAAACTCTAGGTGAATTTTTGTCTGAGAGTTTGCTGACATCTACAAAATCAAATTGAAAACTTAGGCAGACATTGAACCATACCTTTGTATGTTTTATTCTTCTCTCCAACTTCTAAGTAAACTCCATAGGGGAAAAAAAAAAAAAAAAGAAAAAAGTTGAGGGACAAAAAACAAAACAAAACAAAACAAAAAACAAACCAAACAACCAAACAACCAAACAAGAACTTGAAACCAACTCACACATCTCAAATAAGTCTTGAATAAAAATCTGTCATAATACTCCAGCTTTGCAGTCTCATAAGCATACATAGGCTGAGTAAATTATTCTATTCATTCCAGAAAGATAAACATTTTTGTTAGTATTTTTATTTTTCTCTTTTACAGTATTTATTTGAGTTTATTCTTTCAAGTTAACTAAGAACCTGCTTTGATGCCTCAAGTGTGCATAATTAATTTTGTTACAGGACCATTTCCCTAGATGTAATCACTTTGTATAACTCCAACGAAACTTCTATTAAACTTTCTGTGCCTGAAATTATACAGATCCTCATTAGCATTTACTAATAATGTTTTATAGAAATTCACACCTTCACTGCATGGATGAAGTGCCACATCTTAGATAAGAATGTGGAAAAACCCTTCAAACTTATAGCAGGTCATAAAATGGCAATTGAATGAAAGTGTAAGGAAAAAACAAAGCAACGTGACTAATCAGTTTACTATCTATGATCAACAAAAATTGTTTCCTTTGCATAACATTGATTTCAATAATTCACGTCATTTAGAATTTGCTGCTTAGATCTTCTAAGACTTCAGTCACAGATGAGCACCGTCTTTCACATCCAAGTATAAAACTACTCACAGCTTCTAGAACTTTGAAAAAAATAATGCCTAATAATCCCATCCTTTGACATTAGGTTTGGAAATTGTAACTATTTGGAAATTTATCACATTATCTGTTGCTCAAACTGGAATACACTATCAAACCACACGGAGAGAAGGAAACAGAGTAAAGGAAGTTAGGGAAAGAAATCATATACCAATGGTCCATAAAACTGATTATTAAGGTTCTGGGATAAATTGAGTGACAGAAAGGTATCTGGAACTACCTAATTTTTTTTTGTTTTAGAGATCAAAAATGACAGTAAGTTACCTATATAGGCAGCAGATAAATAATATAAATAATATAAAATGTCACTTACTGAAAAATAATATTTTGAGTGCATTACAGAGGTAGAAAAAAGTGTTGAAAATATACAAATCTATTAAAATAAAACAATATTTCATGGACCTAAAATAGCAAGCTAATCATAAGTTAAAGCTATTTCAGAACCTTGAATTTCTCTTCATAATAAATATAGTGAAAATTTAGGACAAGAGGAATGGCCTCAAGTTTTGTCAGGGGAGGTTCAGGTTGGAAATTAGGAGAAATTTCTTCTCAGAAAAAGAGATTAGGCATTGGAACAGGTTGCCCAGGGAAGTTGGTGGCATCACCATCCCTGGGGGGCTTTCAAGGAAAGGCTGTACCTGGTGCTTAGGGATATGGTTTAGTGGGTGACATTGGGAGTAAGGTGATGGTTGGACCAGATGATCATAGAGGTCTATTCCAGCCTTAATAATTCTATGATTCTATGTTAGTAGATAGGAAATTCTAACCGTAGTGTACTAAAAGGACTGGAACATTCGTTTTTAATCAGTTGTAACATGACATCGTATTTTAGTACCTGACAGAGGAGTTGTCCACTTGTTATCTTCTTATTTATGCATACAGTCTGTATATTTTTTGTTACTTGTCGATCTGTTAATAAATTGTTTTTTTCAACTTTATGGTTTAGTGATATCTATCACTGTTGACATGTGTCAGTCCTACTGAAATGACATGCTGTGTTCTGGAGAAAGATTTTTTCTGTGCTAGAGGATGAGTCAACCCAGTTGGATGAGAAAGTATACTAACCATTGTTTCTGCTCAGCATTTTCCTGGACTCAGGCACAAGGTCCTTCAAAGCAGTTCTCCCTATGTTTCCAATACACAGCTATTAGTCTCCTCATTGAAATAACAACTTCCTATCAATCAGTAAATTTTATCATAATTATTGTGGTTTAACCTGTCCAGCACACCCAGCCTGCACATTGGCAGGACAGAGTGAGAAGCTGAAAAGTCCTTGGCTTAGGGTAAGTGTAAGCACTGCTTTGGAACAATTAAAACATCAGTGTGTTATCAACATTATTCTCATCCTAAATCCAAAACACAGCACTGTACCAGGTACTAGGAGGAAAATTAACTCCATCCTAGCTGAAACCAGGACAATAATATATAGAAAATAATAATAAATATAACTATAAGGTTGTGGGGGTTTTTGATCTTTGGTATTTAATGAAACATCATTCTTTATTTCTACTTTTCAATTTCATATATGTATGATTGCTAAATGCATGGTAGATAGCATAAGTGGCTATAAATACAAGTAATTTAGAAGAGGAGATGAGGAAGAATGAATCTTCATACTCATGCATATTTTGACATTTTCATTCCAAAAAGAAGGTTTAATAATTTTGTTTTTAGTCATGAACATCAAGATTTTTTAGTCCTTTTATTTATAAAGTACCACATAGGAAAGAAGAATTACCTAAGGTGTTTAGATACTGTGTTGGCAAAAATCAATTGAATGGGTTAAGATACTTTTATGTATATGGACGTACATTTTTTAACAGATGGGTATACCATGGAAGGAATTGAACCTGGAAGTATGAGTTCAGTGTGGCTAATGTTAGAAACATAGAATGGCTTGGCATCTAACTCCAACTCCCCTACCATAGGCAGGGATGACACTCACTAGATCAAGTTGGCCAAGGCCCCATCCAGCCTGGACTTGAATTCCTCCAGGGTTGGGGCATCCACCGGTTCTCTGGGCAATCTGTTACACCCTTACAGTGAAGAATTTTCTCATAATGTCTAGTCTGAATCTATCCTCTTTTAGTTTAAGACCATTCCCCCTTGTCCTATCACTATCTACCCGAGTAAAGAGTCCTTCTTCATCTTTTTAATAAAACCCCTTTAAGTACTGAAAGGCTACAATGAGCTCTCCCTGGAGCCTTCTCTTCTCCAGGCTGAATGTCCCCAGCTCCCTCAGCCTTTCTTCATAGGAAAGGTGCTCCAGCCCTCTAATCACCTTTGTAATCCTCCTCTGGACTCACTAACGGGTCCAAATATTTCTTGTACTGGGGGTCCCAAATCTGGATGCAGTACTCCAGGTGAGGCCTCATGCGGGCAGAGTAGGAGGGGACAATCACCTCCCTCCACCTGCTGGTCACACCTCTGTTGATGCAGCCCAGGATGCAGTTGGCCTGCTGGGATACAAGTGTGCACTGCTGGCTCAGGTTGAGCTTTTCGTTTACCAGAACCCCCAAGTCATTCTCTGCAGGGCTGCTCTCTGAGTTCTTCTCCCACTCTGCACTCCTGTCTAGAGTTGCCCCAACTCATGTGCAGCACCGACTTGCTGAACCTCATGCGGTTCACATGGGCACACTTCTCCAGCCTGTCCAGGTCTCGTTTAATGGCATCTCTTCCTTCTTTGGTATGAACCACACCACTCAGCTTGGTGTCATTTGCAGACTTGCTGAGGGTGCACTTAAACCCATCATCTATGTCATTGATAAAGATATTGAAAAGCTCTAGTCCCAGTACAGATCCCTGAGGGACACTGCTCACCAGTCTCCACCTGGACACAGAACCATTGACTACTACTCTCTGGGTGCAGCCATCATGCCAATTCCTTATCCACCGGATGGTCCACCCTTCAAATCCATATCTTTCCAATCTAGAGATTAGGATGTTATGTGGGACCATGTAAAAGACCTTTCAGAAGTCCAAGCAGATAACATTGATTGGTCTTCCCTTGTCAACTGATGCAGTTATTCCAACATAGAAGGCCACAAGACTGGTCAGGCACGATTTACCCTTGGTGAAGTTATGCTGGCTGTCATGGATCACCTCCTTGTCCAGCATGTGCCTTAACATTGCCTCCAGGAGTATTCATTCTATGATCTTGCCAGACACAGAGGTGAGGCTCACTGCTCTGCAGCTCTCATCTGTAGTTCCCTGGGTCCTCCTATCTACCCTTTGGCAGTGGTGTTTCCCTTTTTCCACTCACAGGGGACTTCGCCTGACTACCATGATTTTTCAAATATGATGGAAAGTGGCTTGGCAGCTACATCAGCCAATTTCCTCAGGACCCTGGGATGTATGTCATCAGCGCCCATAGACTTGTAGTTTTTTAACTGCATCAGGAGGTCTCAAACTTGCTCTTCACTTACAGTGGGAAGGACTCTGCTCCCCCACCCCCCATATAGAGTTTCAAGGACTCGAGAGGTGTGGGAAGACTAACCACTAGTGAAGACCGAGGCAAAGAAATTGGTATGTACCTCTGCCATCTCCTCTTCTGTTGTTACCTGTTCTCTATCTTCATTTGGACTTCATCTGAAAATGAAATAGTCCAGATAATAGTCTAGATAATAAAATAACAAGTTTTATTGAAAGTGGAGCCACAGGTTATTCAGTCATTTGAAAATACCATAATAAAATAAGATCTATTTTTTTGGTGTACTATTGCTTGAGAACAATTACATTTAGGCTATTGCTATTACTAAACAATAAAAAAAAAAAAAAGAAAAAAAAACCTCTATTCAATAGAAATTCTGTCAGTGCTGTAAATATGTAATTAAGAGGAAAATAAGAATCAGCAACTTTAGTACATCAGTAGTACGTATGTACAGTTTTCTCTGTTAAAAAAAAAAAATAATAAAGACAGAATTTTGTATGACCGTGAGCAGCAATGTAAGGCAAAACAACAGGAATTTGATGCTATGAAAAATTGCTCTGTCTTAGGATATGCCTGATACTTCGGTCGTTTCCTCCTCATTTCAATAAAATGCAAGAAAGCAAAACAAATGTAGAAGGGGGTTGCAGGAGTGGCTTCTGTGGGAAGAATCCAGAAACTGCCCCATGTTATATAAAGGCCAGTTTCAGCTGGTTCCAAAGGACTCACTACTGGCCAGAGCATAGCCAATAAGTGATGTTTGTACTTCTGAGAGCATATTTAAGAAAAATAAACAAACAAACAAAAAACAACATCAAAACTGTTGTGCAACAACATCTGGGACAGTGAGATAGCCTTGCAGACACCAAGGTCAGTGAAGAAGGAGGGAGAAGAGATGTTCCAGGCACACGGCAGTCCATGGGTGGAGGAGCCCCCGGTGGAGCAGGTGGATGTGGCCTGGAGGAGGCTTTGGCCCATGGAGAGCCCTCGCAGGAGCAGGCCCTGGGCCGGAGATGCAACCCATGGAGAGGAGCCCACGCAGGAGCAGGGGTTCTGGGGGGGGAACTGCTGCCTGTGGGGGACCTGTGCTTGAGCAGTTTGCTCTTGGGGGATGGACCCTGTGGTACAGAGCCATGTGGGAGCAGTTCTTGAAGAGCTGCTGCCTGTGGGCAGCCCCCGCAGGCTCAGTTTGGGAAGGACAGCATCCAGTGGGAGGGACCCCACGTGGAGCAGGGGCACAGAGTGGCCATGAAGGAGCAGCAATGGCCAAGTGTTACAGACTGACCATATTTCCCATTCCCCCATTCCCCTGCGCCACTTGGAGGGAGGACCTGGAAGAGGTTGGATGGGGAGAAGGTGTTTTTAGTGTTTTTGTTTTTTTTTTGTTTCTCACTTCTCCAGCTTGTTGGTAATAGATAAGAAAAAATATTAAACTTCCTCTGCTGAGTTTGTTTAGCCCATGACAATAATTGTTGAGTGATCTCCCTGTCCTTATTTCAACCCTTGAGCCCTTTTCATTCTATTTTCTCCCCCCTTCCCTTTCAGGAAGGAGAATGAGAGAGAGGTTGTGGTGGAGCTTAGCTGCCCAGCTGGATAAAGCCATAACACCTGAAGAAGAGAAGGCTCCGGAGAGATGTTATTGCAGCCTTCCAGAGGCCTACAGAAAACTGGAGAGAGACTCTTTTTTAGGGAATATAGAGATAGAACAAATGGTAATGTTTTTAAACTAAAAAAAAAAAAAAAAAAAAAAAAAAAAAAAGATAGATTTAGATTAAATATTAGGAAGAAATTCTTTACTATGAGGGTGGTGAGGCACTGGAATAGATTGCCCAGAGAAGTTGTGGATGTCCCCTCCCTGGATGCATTTAATACTAAGTTGGATGGGACTTTGAGCAAGCTGTTCTGCTGGAAGGTGTCCCTGTTCATAGACAGGGGGCTGAAAATAGATGATCTTTAACATCCGTTCCAACCCAAACCATTTTATGATCCTTTGATTACCATAAACTTCTGGGAAATAAGGAGAAAATTATTCTTGGGTAATTTTTATCAATATATGTGAAAAGCTAACATAAAACAAACAAACAAACAAGCAAACAAAAAAAACAGAATAGCCTTTGAGAAATAAAAGGAATAAATACCACCCTTCTATGATGTCTGTGATATTCAATACTTTCATGAATAACAAGCTGAGAGTATACTTAGTGCAGTCACAAAAATAGCAACAGAAAAATACTCAGACATCTGTCCACATGGCTGACCATAAAATGTGGTAGAAATGTTTCATTGTAAAAGGTTCTCACAGCACTGAAAGAGGGGGAAATAAAGTGACAATTGAAACGTAAATAATACCCATGTGGAGAAACAAGTCAGAGTAAAATACGAAGCAATCCTAAATATGAGAGTTGCAGTCTAAATTCAAGTTCAGAATGGTGTTGGTTGCCTAATTTTTGTTTGCCTAATGGTAAAATGATCAGTGTTCAACAGAAATCTTAAGTTAAAATAAAAATAAGAATTATTAATGATAGAATAGAGCAGAAAGCAAAAAGCATGATACTTTATAAATCTCTAGACTATGTACATCTTAAATGTTCTTTTTCTTCCATATGAAATCTTTCATAGAAATAGGGAATGGTATAGAAAGAGTGATAAAAATTTATCACCACTGTGGATTAATTTACATGTAGAAAATGATTAACATTCTTTACTTTAAAAAAGGGATGAACAAGGAATTAAATGGTAATGGTACAAAAATCACAGTTAACAAGGAGAAGGTGGATATACAGTGATTATTCACAATTGCTCATGGTTTAATACTAACAGGTCATCTGTGGCTAAACAACAGAGAAAAATGTAACATTTTGTGTCTGAATTATGGGTCGCTAGAAGCTAGGAAGCTGTCATTCCATGCTTTTCTGTTATGCTGTCTTGCTAAATGTTCGATATTGGTCACTATGAGGGACAGGGTATTTGACTGAGCAGATCTAACATTTCCATGCTTCTTATCATTTAGTCTATTACTTGGAAAAGAGTTGTAGTCTTAGTAGAACCCAGTTTAATCATCTTGTAAATATCAAAGCGAAGTTCTATGATCTGAATTTGAAGACTCTTTAGTGCTACCAAAAGATGATTCCTACAGAATTAGTTTAATTACTTATATTTTTTGTTGTCTTTTTTTTTTTTCATTCATAAATTGTCATTTAATTTTTTAATCTGCAATCTGAGAAACTGTATTGTCTGCTGTTGAATTGGAAGAAGAGACTATTGTCCCTAACATATCGGCAGCTGTTCACTGTACCTTGCTGACAGAGGTTACTATTCTTGCCAATATGCCAGTGAAGAACTTTTTCCTAATTATGTTCCATCAGAATTATCCTTATCAGGAAACCCTAATATCACAATTTTTAAATTAGCTTGGATCATTTTGGCACAACCAAAAGAGTACACTGTTATTTTGTTATTTACCTGTAGTACTAGGCTGTTCTCCTCCACTAGCAGGTGGAAAATAGGACAACGCACTTTTTAATCATTCAGCGACTGCCAGAACTGTCTTATTGCAGCCTAACTGCCACACACACATATTTGTTCTTTCTTTTGAATAACTTATAAAAGTTCAGCTTGAAGCTCTCTCTTGCAAATTGCATGTATTTTTACTTATTTGAGAAAATCTATAAGACAAAGAATCTGGCAGATATATTGCCACAATCATTTCTGTCTCCTTTCACATTGCAAGAAAACTTTCTTTTTCTAGACTGTTTTGAGAGCAGGAGGGAGAAAGTGAAGGAAGAATAAAGAAAGTGAGAAAAGAATGCTGTGACACAAAATAAGTATAGCTAAATTGCTTTGAATTCATCATTATAGTTTGTTTGTCTGAGGGCTTGCTCTACATTTGTGGAACCTCCATTAAATTTAGCAGTCACAGTATAAGCATTTTTAAATGCCATCTGTTGTGGGTGGTTGCAGACTTTTCAATAACTCTTTCTAGACCAATAAAATACCTGTGTAGAGCAACCCTTACTGAAAAGTTTTTTGGAAGCTGTAGCATTTTGCTTTCCTGCATTTGATGGTATATTCTCTTCACTTTACCTTTGTCATCTATTTAGAACAAGTGATCTTTAGTGATATAGATAGATAAAGATATATAGAGATATAGATAATCTTCTTCATGTCTGAAGAGCATTAAGCACCACAAGATTATGTTCTCAGCTGTTAAGCAACTCCACAGTAAAAGTCAGAGCGAGGTTGTTAAACTTAAGCCGATTAATAAGAAAGGGCCTCTGAAAGAATGAGGTGATTTTACTTAAATTACAAACTGCAGCTCCACAAAAGCCATTAATTCAGCAAATGTATTAAATTAGCAGATGATGACTCTCCATGCCTTTATCCACAGCAATGTTTAATGACCATCTGTTTTGAGGCCCATGTTAATCACAATGGGTAAAATTCAGAGATGTCAAAAGCAGAGGGACCTATTACTCACTTGATGCAACTCCTTCAAAAATGCAACATGGACTTTACATAATTATGTAATTGGCTTATATAAGTGTATTTTTATGTGACAAGAAACAAAGCAGATTGGAGAGGCTTAGCTTAAGGACAGTGAGCAGGGCATGATTAAGAAATACAATAGCTAGAGGAGAGAGGGCTACACAGGGGTATGATTTTTAAACTCTCTCAAATAACAACATAAAATGAAAGTCATATACATTTATAAATTATGTTAGCTGTGATTTTCATCACAGAAAAGAGCAATGCGTGATACTTACTGTCATAGCAGGAAGATACAAAGTAAAGAAAACAATGTAAGTTAATATAGCTACTTATGAACAAAAACTTTAATTTCACAATGGGGGGTCAAATCTGTCTATTTTAATGTAAAGATTGATCAATATGGCAGTCACTTGCTTTCTTAAGGAAAATTAAATCATTTTTGGAGCATCTGTCAACATACAATATGTGATTTGCATTTATTATCCTTATGTCTTACTGTCTCTTACTGTATTCTTATCTGATATTCTTTTCCTTATGGGGAAAAGGAAGATTTGCAGAGAAAAAGGACCAACAAAAGGCTCAAGAAATCACCTGTTGGGACAGGGAGATAAAGAAGGGAGATCTATGGATTGTGTCTTGTGGAAAGAAAACATCATACACATACAATTTCAAAGTACACTTGAAAACAGTGAGGTAACAGAGAGAAATGCGGTATAGGTGTCTATTAGTTTTGGGGGGAAATTAATATATTCTCTTAAGAATTCTAACTCAAGAACAATAACAATAGCTGTGTTCCTTGGAACTGAGTATGTGAAGTGCAAATCCCATATACACAGGAATCCCCCAAACTTTAATGCATATGATTTAGGAATGGGAACTTGATATTGTAATTACCTGTTGCAAAGACTCCATCATCAGTGCCTGCAGTTTTCTACTCTGTGCTCCAGCAATGTACTGGACAAGACAGAGCACCAGTCTGACTCTATGTTGTGTTTTTAATGAAAGCCTAGGACCACAAAATTTGAACCAGTACATGTTGTGCAAGCAGAAGTCACTCTCCAATGTAGCTTGATTGTAAAATAGGAAAATAGCAAGATCATTGTAACACAAATCCTAGCATATACTTACAAAATACTTGTGTGTTTCACCTATCATTATGCAATATTAACTAATGGCATGTGGCTGGTGTCAGAGTAATCTGCCATACCTTTCTAAGTGACCCCTGGTATTATCAATGTGGACACCTTTTACAGGCTGAGGCCAGTGTCCCTATGACATTGTAGATCCCCTGAAGCAAGCAAGATGAGTCCCTTATCCACCGACATGGGTAATTTGGGTGTTTTTATGGTTCCTCATATAATTAATGTAATTATTTATTTATTTAATTTTGTGTGGCAGGTGATGAGATACCTGAACTGGCTTCTTCCAAGCTAAATTGAGGACTAGAATGATCAGTGAGAGTGATGTAGGGACACAAAGAATGAGATTCAAAGTCAATGTACATTGGCAAGACAATGTTTATCTACAAGATTCTGGCAACGTACATACAGAAACATCTTGGTCCAGGTTAGCAACCCTCTAGCCTTGCACATGAGCTTTACATTTACATAAGACTATATTGCCCCTCAAAAACTTGCTGGCTTGCTTCTCTGGATCTCTGACAGGTTAAATGATCTTTTCTGTACGATCTCTTTTGTGAGGTATACATGTTCTAAACAGTTCCAATACAGATCTTATTAAGGCACTACTTTACTTGATTCTTTATTAATTCACTTTATTTGAATATGCTGAATATCATCCATAAATTAGTTGTTTATATATGGTTTATAAGGTCAAGTATTTCTGGCAGCTCTCTTAGTAATCTATTCTAAGAGTTGACCAGGGAAACAGTATGGTTCTCTTCACTGTGAACAGGCTTGTACCACTTGAGTTAGTTGTTCAACAATATTTGATGTGACTTCTCCAAAGAAAAGAAACAGAGCCATATTAAAACATTATTAGTTACTTTGTTCTGGTCTGTGAGAGGGGTAGTCTGACAGAGGTCAATTGGAATGAAAGTCTCTAGGTCTTCTGTAAGAAACCTGCTGAATATAATACTTTGAGTAGATATGATTATTTCTTGTTTAGCAAATAGCTGTGTCTAATAAGAAATCTTTATATTAAGCAATTTTAAAACAAGTAAAAGGTAAAAAAAGAAAAAAGAAAAAAAAAAAAAAAAAGCTTTCTAAAAGTTTTAATTTTATAGTCTTTTTAGCAGGCAGCCACAGTGGCGGACTTATAAATGACACAGTCAGGTTTACCACTGTGTTCTGCATAACATATAAATTAAAGCTAGACTGACTAAAGATTTTTTAGCACACTTTTCTTCCTCAGACTAACAGACAAGTGGAGAAAACTGAAGTCTTATTATTATTTCATTATGTATTGAGTATATTCCTTTAACATAGATATTAAACTTAAAACACTTTGGTCATCTAGATCCCCAGTCATATAAGATTTTTCAGATAAAGTTTAGTATTTTAAAAGTATTCAGAAAACCAATATAAAACCAATACCATAAACCGTATCATGAAATCCCACATATGACCAAAATCTACTCTCATTTACACTGGCACAAGTCTGGACTACTGGTCACATAATTTATTCTTATAGTTGTAAATGAATAAAAAGGAGGCTTTATTTTTTTACAATGAACTTTTTGTTTCCATTATTTTTTTTCCTTTAAATATAAAAAGGAAAAGAATAGTGGAAACCTTCACTCAACAAAACTGGTCTGAGCTATGCTGCAGAGTTAAAAAAAAAAAAGTAAGAAACTGTGCAGATTTCTAATTCAGGAGCAGTGAATATCAATGGGTAGCAGAAGTCTACTCTACTGTAATATGCAGGCTCTGTACTCATTTCTGTACCAAAGTATAGGACACTGATTAATAATATGTAGCCAAAGATAACACTATTTCGGAACAGTTTTCATTTTTTACAGTGGTAATCCACAAATTTTACAAGCTTCTCCAGAGACATTGTCCTGTTCTTCTTTTTCTATTTTTTGCCTTTTGTTCATTCATTTCTCATAATTTTTATTTTTTGCTGCCTTTTCCATTGAGAAATGGAGCAGATTATTTAGCATTTTCTAACCTTTGAGAATATAATTATTTATCTAGAACTGGAAGAATTTATGTTATGTTTTGTTTTGTTTTTTACCTTTTTTTTACTTTTTTTTTTTTTTTCTGGCTGCTTTTTTTATGTAGAAATACTAGAAAGATCAGCCTAAAATCCATGACCTCTAGAATCTCACAAGGTTTATTTATTATTATTATTATTATTATTCCTTTAAAAATTGGAATTGAAACATGCTCTTTTCAGTAAGCCAACAACATGTTAGGAAAGATTCACATAATCTCTCCCATGAAAGAGCTAATATTTTTAGATCTTTATGGGACTTCTCTCAACTGTATGGCAGGCTCTGTTGAGACTGTAACATCAATTAGAAAATGAGTAGAAACTATGTCCCTTGAAACATTGCAAGCAGAAGTGTATGTAGAGTTCAGTTAGAGTTGGAAAGCATAATGGGAGAAGAATTCCTACTTTGGCAGAAATATTTTCTGAATGACCTGACACGTCTTCTACCTTCTAAGAAAATGGATTTAAAAAAAAAAAAGGGGGGGGGGGGGGGGGGGGGGGGGGTTTGGGGGTTGTTCTGGTCCATAAAGGTTTTGGTTGGTTGGTTGGTTGGTTTTTGTTTTAATGCATACACTAATGGTCTACAGACTGAGAGTTAGAGTACATTTCTGAAACATTTTGGCTGGCATGGTAAGCACTTTAGCAGTAAACCCCAGAGGAATATGGTGTTACACGTTAAAATATATGCAGGGATCTTTTCTTTGAACAGCCCTATCTTTGAGATACTGCCAGGACAATTTGACAGAGAGGTCACCTTTGCAAAATAATGCGTATTATGCCAGGCACATAGGATTTGTCTTTATATAGCTGGTTTATAAACTTTTGAAAAAAACTGCAGTTCTCTTGTGCCAACTTCTTAGGAACCCCCTACCACCTACAAAAATGCAATGTCTTCCTTTCCTTGGAATGGGGTCCATTTTTATATTCTCACACACATGCAAAAAAAAAAAAAAAAAAAAAAAAAAAAAACAGCAAGGAAGAAGGAAGAAGTCTGCAGTCATAACCTTGGCATGTCATTCTCCACCAGGGACATCAATTTGTGCATTTACTTCTAAAAAAATTGCATAAAGCTGTGCTTTTTCATTTCTCCTCCCCAACTGATAACTTTACACAAATTGGAATAAGTAAAAATAGTTCTCATTTTGTCTGCTTTTCCTATTGTTTCCTATATTATAAAGCTCTAAATTCTAAAAGACATTCTGAAAATAAAATCACAGTTAGAAAATCCCTGTTTAAATAGACTGAAGTTACTATGTATACTGAACACAGGAAAAGAGAGTATTAAGCTGTTCCCTCAGGGCCTGATTCAAGACTTGATTCCTTTGTCCTAATGTCCTAGTGGATTCATGTAGGGGTTCCATGTGACACAAGTTCTGATTTTAAAGTGATAGGTATAAACATTTTTACCTGTATCAAATCTGACATATAAAAAAATCTCATGAATCTTACGTATTGTAATGATATTCTAGGGTGCATATAAAACAATATGATGTATATGACCTATTATGACCTATTAAGATTACAGTTGCCTCTGGCAATAGTTAGTAAATATGCCTTGAATTTTAAATAAATAGATATTCCAGTAACACTCAAAAAAGAAAAGGAAAAAATAAGTATATGTTCCATTCCCTAAACCTAATAGAAAAGTTCAGTCTGATTGTAAACTGCTTTAATGTTTGATATGAATGTCAACAGAAATAAGATCTTTGTCCTGGAGAGTGTGCCTCCTTATCTCTGTCTCTATAAAAATAACTACCAAAGGCATAGAAATAATTATTTGAATAAGACTATTGTGCTAAAAGGATTTTTTTGTAACCATCCTGTTCACTATGCTGCATTGTATAATCACAGAACTATGAATTATTCCCTGTCAGTACTAGTGTGAAAGTCTAGAAAAAAAAAAAAAAAAAAAAAATCCAACTTAAAATAGTTATGTATGAATACATCAATTACGAGTTCAGGGCCTAATTAAACAGTAAAAAAAATAGTGTGTTTTTTTAAATTCAAGAGAAAAAATAGTGTTTTTTGTTTGTTTGTTTTAATTTTGTTGCCTTTTTTTTCCTATCAAAGAACAAGAAATTGAACTACAGGTAAACAAATCAAAAAACAACAACAACAAAGGAAAAAAAAAAAGTAAACCTTATCTGAAAAGTAATTTAAGGATCAGAAGGAATTATGTAAGTATCTTATATGTGCAAATTGAAAAATGAGATCCCAAATTGACTGTAAAGAAGATCTGACTGTAAATAAGTGTAGACCACCTGCGAAGCTCTCCTCTGTACTTCAGCATTCTCTTGGCACCTGAAATGCTGCACTGTGTTCAGACATGATCAGACCTGCTCCAACCCTTTGGCTTCAAAAACTAGGCGGAATAATATTTATTTCTATAAATTGTAGCCAGCTGTGAAAAGTAGTAGCCACCTAACCAAGTAATCTGGAGGTCATCACCTAGTATTTTCTTTACAGTTAATGAAGACAACTGGCATTTCAATGGCTTAGTCCATGACATCTTCAAATTGCACTTGTAAAGTAGATGAGAGACACTAAAAATATCTTTCTACCAACTTTAAAGACATTGTGTTATGATTAGTATAGATATAGCTGTCTACACTTGTTACAGGTGATAAAAATAGCTTAAATTGTGAATGTGAAAGATAATTAGATGTATGCATGAGGATACGGATGGATGTCTGAAATTGAACTTTTGTATTTTTAAGCAGAAACCTGTTACTTGCTAGCTGCAGCCAGTACAGATGGCTCATAAATTCAGATAATGGCTGTACTGAACAAAAGCAGCACATCCTGAATCTTGAAAGTAATAAAGAAGCATCAGAAAGAACCACAATTTTCTGAGCATGTGCACATACATTTTCTAGATGGGAAAACCAGGGGGTTGTGTTTCTGGAAAAAAGAGAGAGTTCTTAAAAGAAGGGTTTCCAAGAAGTGGTTTCATGAAGAAGAAGGAGGTCTGAAAAAGAGGTGGTGACTGTCATGACTGGAGAAAAGATTCTGGAAGTGGGGGAAGATTTTGGAGATCAGAGAGTTGAGTGGAGTTGAATGTTGGGGAATTCGCAGTGATTTTTGCCATTAATGTCCGAAACCGGTATCTACAAGCAGCTGCTCAGAACAAACTGACATGACTTTCTGGCCAGCTGGTACTTCCCTGCAAGGAAGGGAAATTAAGAACTAGTGAACATAGAACGAGCAAGTCACTGAGTGTATAAGATAATCAGAGGGTAAAAGCTCTAGGTCCTTAAACAAACAAATAAACAAACAAAAAATAATTATCTAGCTCCACTGCAGACTTTCTTACAGGGTCTTACCCATGATAAACTTCATGTGCCTAAAACTAGGCACTAAATTCCATCTAAATTGATCTGACTGGGCCAAGGATGAAATACAATTATAACTACTTTTAGTTTTACTATATAGCTGGGAAAGGGGGCACCACATAGGATATTGCACATAATAAAATGGGCATACATACCTCCAGCACGATAAGCAACCACATTCAGTACCCATCTCAGCCTGACAGGACTCCTTTCTATCAGTAAATGCCAGCTGTTATGCACTTGGCTGTGGGAGCACCTACACTTCTTTCTCATGCCAGTGAATTTTAAGTCATCACATAAGAATGCAACACTATTTCTAGTGATAGAAGCCAAAGAATTAAAACTGCATAAGCAAGTGTTCATGGGAAAGAGTGCTGTTCTCACAATTAATCTGGGGTTTTACACAGAAACAATATAAAATATATAAATAGTACTTGAGGAAGAGACAAATTTCACATATACATATGACGATAGCTGTAAAACTGACTTTAGCTCATCTTTTTCACCACGGTACAAAAAAAAAGTGGTCCAGAAGATGAATGAGGTGCCTCAAATGACTGAAGTCATTTCAGGTACTTAATATATGACATATGACCCTATTCCCATTCTGTCTCACCTCCTGCTTCATTTCAAACAAGCCAAAATCTTTTATCCCTTACATTTTCAACATCAGCATTTCTTTCACACTTGAAGTTCTGTTTATGAAACTGCCAAGATGTGCTTCTGTTTGGACAGTCCTAAATAGATCCACACTTAAACAATGTCAACTCTAAATGGATACTTAGAAACTGGTTGATCCTTGTCCATGACATTTAATGAGTTTGACCCTGTGGATAATCTCACAATATTTCTCATAGATTACTGTCCACATCAAATTCAATGACAGTGATCTCTGCAATCTACTCAAGAGGTTTTTGAGTGGATGATTTTGTAAGAGCTCTGAGAACAGACTCTCTTCTGGAGGGTTGTCTGTGCCAGGGTTTGGGGCCAGCTCAGAGCCAGCACAGCCAAGGATTGCACCTTCCCTGCAGTAACCTTGAGGACAGGCTTCCAGGTGCTGTGTGGTGGTCATGGCCAAGGCCAGCCCCCTACCGAGGCCTGCCACTTGAGCTGAGGCTCATGCTTTGGCCCTGCCTGAGCTACAGCTCCTGCTGCCCCACAGCTTTGTGGCACGGGCCCCACTGAACTGGGCCTGCCCACAGGTCGATGACTCAGCCTGGTTTTGGCCCAGCCCCTGTGACTTACACCATGGGGCTGGGACTGCTTATACTGCAAAGACTTCACCATTAATCTAACTTAAAACACTAAAAATTAAGAACAAAAATCCAGACTTGAGGTTGAGCTTGTCTCAAAGGTGGCTGCAAGTAAGCTTATAATTTCAGGCAGAGTTCAATATGGTTTTGACTTAACCTGTTGACTTTTCATAGCTGTTATATTTGATTTATTTCTCTTTTGATTTCAGAGAAGCTGTTTTTCATCTGCTCATTTACTTTCTTACTACCAATACTCCCTTTTTAGGGTAGTAGATCTTAAATGAATATCCTTCAGGATATTCCTTTTCATCAGGAGGAGTATCTTGGATACAGTAAAAAAACAAACAAACAAACAAACAAAACCTTTCCTTAAAAGATTTTTTTTTCTTTTTTTTTTCTTTTTTTTTCCCAACAGCCAGGGAATTTACCCTAAAAGGTGGATACTCTTGTTCAAATCCCTATGTTACCTCTGAAAATGCTCAGGGAAATGCCATGTTAACTGAGCTGAACCAAGAGTGTGTTCATGCAAGAGCCAAAGTGTTCCCAACAGACAGTAGAAAAAAAATATAGGGGACATCAGGTTGTTCCTTCCTTGGATCGTATCATTTCTTTCTGTTCAATATAGAGGAACCCTATGAAAATTAACTTCCTTTTAGTCCATCTTGCTTCTTTGGGAACCTTTAATATTTAAATCTTTCCCTCAGTGAACTGTTTATACAGTGTAGAACAGCTCCAAGAGTCACTGTGGAATAATGAATACAATAAAATTCACATCAGAATTAGGAAAGCCAGCAGTCATAGAAGCATCTTGGTATCTTGTCAGAGATTATGATTCTGACATGGCTGGACCTTAAACATGATTGGAGAAAAACAATGACAAAACTTTGCATATACAATGACGGGTTGTCAGCTAACAGTAGCTACTCAGGAAAATGTAAGGTCAGTGCAGGAGCAATCAAGAGAACAAATGTAATTTAGGAATTATTATGGAAGGAATGGAAAACAAAATAGAAAACTTCATTATCCATTTTTTTTTTTAGAAATACATGGTATGTATATCTTAATATTGTACACAGTTCTTATACATCATAGTGAAAAGATTATTTTATTTGTATTGAAATTTCCTTTGTACTGAAAAGGAAAAGGACTGGAGGTCTGTGACAAAGATGTTTTTAAAGTATCAAACTCTAGAAGGAGGCATTGAATAAATTGTAGCTCTTCAGCCCAGAAAAGAGGCAAGTGATGGGGTTAACTAAAGATATATAAAGTTATGCATGTCATAAAGAAAATGCATAGGAGATTAATATTCTAAGAACTAAAGAACATCCAGAAAAATAAGCACATAGTATATAGACAATTTCTTCATTCACTCTGTCCTTGGCGAAAAGTATTGGTGCTAAAAACTTACATGGGTTCAAGTATGGAGTGGATAAATTCATAGAATAAAATATTATTTATTTATTATAAATAATAAACAACAGACCAACCAAACCAAACAAAAACTAAAGCAAAAACAAAATTAAAAAATGATGTGGAGCACTTAAAAAAGATTTCTGTCTTGTTCAGAATAGGCTTATCCATCATCTGTTACTGAGCATTGTACATCACTAGAAACAGCAGGAGACAATGATATAACCTAGTTGTGTTGTCATGTTCTTTTCAGTATCTCGTATAAGTTCCTCCCGATAATCATGCTGCGGTTTTGCTGTTTTCTCAATTTTTTATGTGAGAAACTGAGGCCCAGAGGGAGGAGATGATTCTCCAAGGTGACACAGTCAATCAACATCAGAGATAGGGAAAAAAAAATATTGTCTCCTGGCTGTCTGGCTGTCATCCTTGTGCTTCATCCCTGATATAGAAAGAAAGACTTGCCTGTTTAATAGGTCTCTAAAGAATGACTAGATGCATTCAGTTAAAAATAAATAAATAACTAAATCCAAAATCACTAACAAAATCTGTGTTCAATAAAATGAGTTTTAAAAAATAATACACTGCAAATGGGAGAAAGTCTGACAGCAGGCATTATGGCTCGTACTGTGTCTTGCAGTGTGTGTATTCTGCACACAAACACCACCACATATTTCTCTGTTTGATTAGGCTCAGCTGGATGCTGTTTTCTTGATCGAGGCACAATACAAATAAATGCTCTTTTCTCTCTCTGCAAGAAAAAAAAAATGCCTTTTTTTTGTTGTTTTGTTTTTCCTTGGCAGCTAGTTTCTAAGTGGTCTGAACAAATCCAAAAGTTTTGGTTCCCAACTGACCCAAAAGACTTTCTCGTTTAAAACAATGATAATGACTAGCTATACAAAACTGAAGTCCTAGTTTCCACAATCTGAATGAAAATGTTTGCACCTTACTTTTATTGTATTTGACTCTACTGAGCACTGTGTTCATTATGATGTAAAAGAGAATACAATTGCCTAGTAGTATAAAGGGAAGGAAAAGCCATTTGCTATTGGTATTACCTTTGATCACAAAGAATACTTTCTCTTTTCATACCACCAAATAAGATATTCCAAAAAAAAAAGTAGTGAAGACATGGCACCTTATTCTACAGGAAGGTCTACTAAAGTGAATGGAGCAGGCTGCATTTTCTTCTGACTTAAACACTAAAGCTAATACTCAGATATTTCCAAGCACCTATCCTAACCTCTGAATATCTTGATTCAATGACCTTTATGGTTATTTTTACATCTGATAGGCTCTTATTTTCATGGAGAGAGTTCAATTAACATATTCCTTTTTAGCTCTGACAGTGCCTCTGCTGGAAAATAATACACTTTGAATACACTACAGTTCAACAGTTCAAGACTGTTGATTGCAAGTATGCAGACAGTGATGCTGGACTACAGTGACTATTTTTTTTTAAAAGCTTTATTATTATGTTTGGTAATATTTACTACCCATTCACAAATTAAAAGGTTCATTCATCCCTCTTCATCTGCATCCACATTTTACTAGTCAGTTTAGAAAGATAAGCAGGAGTCAGTATTTATTTATTTATTTATTTATTTTAAAGAAATGTTGACATTTTGACACAAAAATCATGATCTGGAAGAAGAATTCAAAATTGCCAGGTAAGATTTGCATATATTAAACATGCAAGATATGATAAAATATCTGCCTGCTAATACTAATTTTGTCTTGATTTTTTAATATTTACATAATAAAAATATCTTTAAAAAATAGTTAAAATATTATTATTATTAAATAAACACAAATTTCCCCCATTGAAAATAAAATGACTGCACTGTTTCTTTTAGATATTTCTACAGCTGAAAATACATTTGTTCTTTGTAAAACAGTTCTGTCTAGAATGTCTCAACAGCACTTGACTGCCACTTCTATAGCATTAGCAATTGGGGTGCAGGAAGACAGACACTTCACTCAAGCCCTTATCTTGCGCCACTAAGATGTACAGGAGTTTCTTCTCAGGTGTTGTAAAAAGCAGACATAGACAGACCACAACCCAGATTAAAAGGAACAAAAACCAGACACTATCAGGAGAGGAGTACAGAAAAAGAATGCAGCTCATGGGCAGAACAGATCAAATGGAAAAACAGACCATCAATATCTACTGAAGATTTAAACATCCTTCAAGACAGACATAGGACTGGTCTGGAACAGGGACAGCTGGCAAAGAAAACTAGCCAAGAAAACAAAAAGATGTGACAGTTTGCTTTTGTCCCCTGTCTCCGTTTTGGCTGCAATAGTTTTCTTTAATGTGGCTTGTATATTTTTGGATTTAGGATGAAAATAATGTTGATAACACACTGATCTTTTTAGTTGTTGCTGAGCAGTTCCTAGTCAAAGATCTTTCAGCTTCTCATGCTGCCCTGTGAGTGAGGAGGCTGGGGTTACAGAAGAAGATGAGAAGGGACACAGCCAGGACAGCTGACCCAGATCTTGCTGAACAATAAAACTGGGGGGAAATTGACAGGGAGGTGCCACGCACAAGGACTAGCTGGGCATCGGTCAGCTGGTGTTGAGTAATTGTGCAACAATTATTTTTGAGTAATTGAGTAACATTGTGCAATACGTGCTTTGTTTTGCTTCTTTGTTTGTTAATTTTTGTTTGTGGTTTGTTGTAGCTGTTGTTGTTGTTTTTTGGATTGATCATTTTTGTCTTTCTTACAGTTTCTGTAAACTGTCCTTATCTGAACCCCACAACTTCTTTCATTTTCCTTTTTAATTGTCTCCCCCATCCCACAGAGAGTGGGGTGAGCAAACAACTCTGTGGTGCTTAGGTCCCTGCTGGGTTAAAACACAACATCCTCACTCATCAGAGAGTACAGACACTATTGTGCTCTACTTTGATTGGGTAAATCTCCTTACAGAGGGAAAAAAAAAAATAAATAAATCTAGAAAAAAATATTAATGGAAAAATCAGCTTGCCAAGTCCTTCTAGTATATTTTTACTTAACTTTTAGGCACATTACTCATTATTTGCTGTATTTTTAACTTTGCAACCATTCATGAAAAAGACTGTCTATTTGTCTGTGCTCAAAAAGCTCTTGAAGAAATATCCACTGAGCATCTAATAGTCTTCAGTTACCCTTCAAGGTAGTGTCTAATGAAGGAGCCATTGCCAACTGTTCACCTTCCTTCCTGTTATAATCACTAGAAGAGTCATTGGTTTTGGCAGGAAACCACAAAGAAGATTTCCCTAGAAGATATTCTTCTCCAATAAAAGACTTCACTGAATACCTGTTTGTTAGCTACATCAAAGATGAAGAAACACAAGAAGATATGTGCTTTAATAACAATAAACTCCATAATTCTTTTAAAAGTATTTGGAAAAGGTAGGAATTACATTTTTGGTCTGAACTGTCAGATTTATTTATTGTTGTGAAGATAAGGAGATCATAATTTACCCTGTATTTCTAAGGTCCAGTTCATCCTGATGGTAGACAAGCACTTTTTGAGTATTACGCAACAAGTTTTAGAATTGGTGAATAATGTATTAAATTGAAACTTCAAGGTGAATTTATATAGGCAGAATGCTGGACAAAATGCTGCTTGACCAGAACTTTGGAGAAAGCAGAGATCTTTCTGGATTCTGAAGGAGTAATAGGATCTTCAATAACTGCAGTCTGGCAGCTTGAGAAAGGTGCTGGGAGACAGAAAGATTGGCTCTATTTCAAAGCTGGCAGAGGAGGGGGTTTTGCTCTTTTGTATTCACATTATTTGTGGAGACAGGAAAATTCAATTGAAATGGATGCATTTTCATGAAAAATTGCAGTTTCAAATGATGTCTTTTTTTTTTTTTTTTTTTTTTTTTAAGAATTTCCAAACAGTTTCAATAACAATAACATTCATTTGAGGAAGACATACCAGTGCTATATTTCCTTTTTACTTGGCAGTATTTAAAGAGTTTTCAAGCTGCTCTATCATACTGCAGTAGCATATTACTTTCATATTACTTTTGAAAAATAAAAGACACTCTCTGAACGTTTAATTCTCTACCTTGACCCTATCATAGATTTAGGCTTAGCCTTAGGTTTAGCTTTAGGGTTTGGGTTTGGGTTAGGGTTAGGTTTAGGTTTAGGCTTAGGCTTAGGCTTAGGTTTAGGCATCAGGTTAGGGTTAGGGTTAGGGTTAGGATTAGGGTAAGGGTTAGGTTAAGTGTTAGCTTAAGCATTTGTTTTAGGGTTAGGGTTAGGTTTATTGTTAGGCTTAGGGGTAGGGGTAGGTTTAGGGGTAGTGGTAGGGACAGGGGTAGGGGTGGGGGTAGGGTTAGGGGTAGGTGTAGGAGTAGAGTTAGGGTAAGGGTTAGGGTTAGGGTTAGGGTTAGAGTTAGGGTTAGTCTTAGGGTTAGGCTTAGTCTTAGGTTTAGGCTTAGGGTTAGGGTTAGGGTTAGGGTAAGAGTTAGCTTAAGTGTTAGGGTTAGGGTTATGTTTAGGGTTATGTTTATGGTTAGGGGTAGGGGTAAGGTTAGGGTTAGAGATAGAGGTAGGGTTAGGTTTAGGGTAAGGGTTATGGTTAGGGTTAGGTTATGGTTAGGTTTAGTGTTGGGGTTAGGTTTATTTCTGCCAATTCTTTCATCATCTCTCTAGCTGTAATATTCATCGCTAATCTGATCTGATCTAAAGGTGCGGAATGTTTTATCTATTTATTTATTTATTTTTAATGAATTGCCTAAACATAAACTGAGGTGGACAAATAGACTACGTTGATTTCAAAACTGAATTTTTAAAGTATAATTTATTCAAACATCAAGAGTTTTTTAAAGCAGAACAGTAGTTTCTGTTCACACACAAGAACCGGAAGATACCTTTATTCTGGAAACGAAGACCAACTAACGCAAATCTGTTTTTCTTACATTTCATGAGGGAAGTGGAAATGACATATTCCTCATAAGTGTGTGCAAGGAGTGCACATATAAAAAATAATTTTATCAGTGATTCTCAAAGAAGGATTTTTCTTTACCTAACCATTCTTCTCTTTGGTCTTCAGTTGAATGTTAAGTATTGAGGTAAAAAATAAAAATAATAATAATAATAATAATAAAAAAAAAATCTAACCTAGAAAAGGAACTAAATAGCTTAAAGTAGAGCTGTTTAACCTCAAGGGAAGGTTCAAGGAGGAACTTATCCATATATATGAATGCCCAAGAGGGGGCACAGAAGAAAAGGACATTCAGGCTTTTCTCAGTGGTGCCCAGTGACAGTAATGGGCACAAAATAAAATCATAGATTCATAGAATGGTTTGGGTTGAAAGCAACCTTAAAGATCATCCAATATCAGCCCCCCTGCCAGGGGCAGGGACACCTCCCATTAGAATAGGTTGATCAAAGTCCCATCTAACCTGTCTTTGAACTCTTCCAGGAAGGGAGGATCCGTAACTTCTCTGGCAACCTGTTTCAGTGCCTCACCACCTTCTGAGTAAAGAATTTCTTCCTTATATCTAATCTAAATCTACCCTCTTTTAGTTTAAAGCCATTACTCCTTGTCCTATCACTACACTCCCCAACAAAGTGTTCCTCCACAGCTTTCCTGTAGCCTCCCTTTAGATACTGGAAGGGGACTCTAAGGTCTCCCTGTAGCCTTCTCTTCTCCAGGTTGAACAATCCCAACTCTCTCAGCCTGTCTTCATAGGAGAGGTGGTCCAGCCCCTTGATCATCTTTTAGCCCTCCTCTGGATTCATTCTAATGCTTCCATGTCCTTCTTGTGCTGGGGTCCCCAGAACTGAATGCTGTACTCCAGGTGGGATCTCATGAGAGCAGAGTTGAGAGGGAGAATCACCTCTCTAGACCTGCTGGCCATGCTGCTTTTGATTCACTCCAGGATACGTTTGGCTTTCTGGGATGCAAGTGCACATTGCCAGCTCATGTTGAGCTCTTCATTAACCAACACCCCCAGGTCCTTTTCATCATCGTTGATTTCAATCCATTCTCCCCCAGCCTCTATTTGTTCTTGGAATTGCTCTGGCCCAGACACAGGTTGTTCTCTTTCAAATAGATAAATATTTGAAAAAAAATATATATTTTTACTACTACATATATATATATATATATATTATTTTTTTCCAAATTCTTTCTGCTCCTAGAAGTAGACCTATGGATATGTTCAAAACTGTACCAGCTTCAGCATGTTGAGAAACTCAATAACAAGCTTGGGCCAGGACATAGGTGTTGGTCTCTCTGTAGCTTGCTTGGGTTGCCTGTGGCTTTACTTAATAATTCTTAAAGCACACTAAAGGCACACAATTGAGTTTGATACTAGCAAGTGCACTGGCAATACTCTTTTCTTTCAAAATACCATGGAGGACAGCTTTATTACTCCTATCTACAAACTTACTTACATTTATGCTTTCATTTGCTTTTGAATGGGAGAGCCAGGTCTAATAGTAAAAAAAAAAAAATAATAATAATAATAAAAATATCTCCTAAATGAGTACCTTTGCTACCAGGTTTATGATTTATTTATACATTAATAGAGTGGAGAAGTGGCAGCTCTAATGTTTTTTAGACAATGGAGATATCAACAGAGAATTTTGTAATACATATATGTGGATGTATTCTACAACTGTGTGTGTTCACATGTGTACTCAGGCGTGTGTGTAATACTTTGTGAGAGCTAGCAAAATCCCCACTGAAGGCTGTAGAAGAACATGAATGCACTGGAACCCTGTAATGTTTTTATGTGCTAGTAAAAAGCAAAGCAAAAGGAAATAAAACAGAAAACAACTATAGGAATTTTTTGCAAACTATGCTGTGTTACAAGCTGTGGTTCAGGCGAATTTTGCTAGGTATTTCCAACAAGCATAGGGAAACTTAAACTGATAGAAAACAAGTTCACAAGTTGCAAGGTCCTTTACAAGGTCAAGACCATTTTTTCCAATTTCAGTTGTATAGAAACTAACTATTTTCATGTTGTTAATATTGTCTTGATAATAAATAAATAAATAAATGAAGTACTTGCTTTGAAAAATCTTATCCCCTTAAACCTACATTGTGTTATGTTGTCACTGCATGTCACTGTCAAAATAGAATGTCAAAGAAAAAAAAAAAATATATTGAGGTCTATACAATTCTGATGGAGGTGAGCACCATTATCCTCAGTGTTATTGTTGTTTTTTGTCTTTATATAGCATAGTTTAATTAATTCTACACAAAATATTTTTTAGAGACACCTGATCCTCTCTGACATTACCAAGACAAGAAAAACTCAAAAATTGGGATTCCAGTAGTGTACCAAGTACCTAAGTGTTGTAAAATATGTAACATTTTCTGGTTGAATTAGGGCGTGTTTCTGTGAAGGGACTCAGACAGTAATGTTTCTTCTGTCTTGGTTCAAAGTCAACTACCCAGGAACTGACACCAATCTAGAAGCCATAAAAATCTATAAGCTTTGGAGGAAGCCCAGGCAAACCATGCCTGGGCATTGACTATATTGCTTCTGAACTGGAGGAAAGTAATATCTGATCAGTTTTAGAACATGGGCCCAGTGATTGCCTGGTTCTCCCTTCCTCATATGTGTAGACACAATAGATCATGTTTCATTGCATCCAGTGCTTACTACTAGTGAATTTCCTGTCCTCTTAAAAAGGTGTGTTTTGTTCATCTGCATTAGTTGAACTTTTATATTTTTTGCAAGTGATGTATGTATACTACATCAATACAGAAAACGGAATACTATAAATAAACAAAGCATATAGTGAATAATAAACAGCAATACAATAGAAATCTAGGCAGATGTGTCATTTAGGTACCATACAAGTGCCAATGAAACAATTATCTGTCACAACGATGTACTATGTATATGACACATATTGTAGAAACATTTATTTTAGAAATGCTCTAAAGGTTCTTTTCTAATATGAAGGTTAATTATTTTATATTACAGATACTGGGTTATTACATATAATAATATAAATTGACAGAACTTGGTACCCAAATACATAAAATACATAAAAATGTGTAGAAAATGACCAAAGGAAATGTCACATATTGAAACAGTAATAAATAAATAAATAAATAAATAAATAAATAATAAAAAAGGGAATAAAGAAGTGGCAACTATTGAAGTAAGGGCAAATAAAAAGTCTGCAGGCATATGTCAAATTTAGTTATCCACAATGTATCATAGCACGCCAAAATTTAGATTCTTCTGTGCTTATGTTATCCTTTTTATCTTTATTGGAGCACACTTTTATTTGAACTAGACATGACTAGGAATACCATACTTGAATCTGTAAGGAGTAAGGAAATAACCAAAATGAGCATCACTTTAAATCTCCTAATCCTATATAAATGAGGCCTGATGTTTGTTCTTCTGGACTCAGTGATGACAAGCTAGTAGGATCAAACTGACTGGTTACCAAATCTGAAGTACACTTGTGCACTATATTGTGTTTTTGTATGTGATTCTATGATTCTGTGAAAGATACAAAAAGCAGAAGCAGTAGCTCTGGTACAATAATAGCATATAAGAAGACTGTGCAAATGTGTGCATATGTACACATGCATGTATTTGTTGACGCTAACCTAATATATATATGAACTCATATGAAATATATATATATTCATTCAAATGAAATAAAGCATGTTTATCTATAGATGCAGATTTTATCTTAGAAATAAAAAACATTATTTTATTTTATTTTATTATTATATTTATTTTATTTTATATTTTTAAATAAGAAACACTAAAGAAGGCTATGTAAGGAATTTTTTACTTCTGAAAGTGACAGTGGTTGATTTCTAAAATTCACCCTGATGGCTTAGTATTGTTTCACTTTATTACCTGTCCATCTCTATCCATATCTATTATGGTGCAAAACTGTAGACAAGAAGGAAAACATACTTTTTAGTAAATGCTATCTCAATTAATCTGTGATTAATATACTTTCATTTCCAGGCATTCCTACTAAATAAGGAAGGATTTGACACATGCACTCACCAATACTTCATGAGTCATGATTTCTGGGCATGAAGCTAGTAATATTCTACACTACAGATTAGGATGTTCAAAGTATGAGCTTTTTAAATATTATAATTTTAGTAGATATTTCAGTGGATATTCCTTCTCTTTAGTGAAAAAAAAAAAAAAAAAAAGATATTACAACAGTCAATTATAGAAATCAGTTTTATTTCAACCCAAAGCATATACCTCTTTTAGCAAAGAAATCTTTGAGATCCTTGAGTTTATCAGTAGCAGATCAGTAACACCTAACATATCCAATGTCTTAATGTTTTGTAATGTTGTTAGGTTTTTTTTTTTTAAAAAAAAAAAAAATCATAGCTACATTTTAACGTATACAGGAGTATAGATTCTAGATTTCCTTAGATGTCTTAACTGGGTTGCTTAGAGCAGCCTCTGCAGAAGTAATTATCCATACTCAGTTATAATCATCAAGATAACAGGCTGCAACCTGACAATTATTAAAATTCTGTTTAAGACTGGCCAAGCCTGGTTGCCAATTTGCTTTTTTCACTTAGGTTTATGTCAAAAATCTTGTACACTGCTTTCAGATTGTGAAAGAAAAATATTTACAGACAACATAGCTTTACTATTACAGCTGCCTCATATTTTGCTTGCTGTCAATTACTACTCGTCCAAAAGATTTCTAAGACTACAGTTAAAATATATTTATTTTCTTTTATTTTATTTGAGAATTATGTAAGTGCACACAAATCCAACAAAGGACTTGGGTGATTATAATGTTAAAGCCAAGCACTAGATGCAGCAACCCTCCTCACTGTTTTTTAGAGCTTAAATGGTGTCTTACATCTGTGCAACAGTAATAACCTTGTACAGAAAATGATTTTTCCAGTAACTATTTTTACAAAGAACCGAGCAAGGCTACTGCTTTTCTTCTACAATAAAGCCAGAATAAATTATATGTCACTGTCTTCTTCCTGGTCTTTTTATAAGCACCAGAAAGACTAAGCTTTTCTCAAGGACTGGGAGACTGTTTCCATATCCTTGTCGCCCTGATGGTCAACACGTCCTGGCAGGAAGAGAGCATCCTAACGCCATACAATAATAGAACATATTATGTAGCCTTCTTGTCAAAATTGGTATGCTGTATTGAAAGGAATGTGAACAAACAGGAAAGAGCATCAGCAAGAGTATAATTCTCTGGTTTGGGTGTTCAGCTGGCATCGTGGAGTCCTGGTTCTTGTCTCTGCTATCAGAATTCTGATGTTTATCTCACAACTACTTAATATAAAACTCATGGAAAGTTCATCAGTGCCTCAATCCTATCAGTGGTCATTTGGTCTGTGATAAGACGGAAACTTGCTTGTTCTTGTGCACATCAAAACCGATAAGCTGCATATTTGCTACCCTGAGCCAATGACCTGTCATGTTTTTGACAAAATGCTGTACTTTGGTGAATTTTGCTCATTATAATATCATTATAATACCAAAACACACCTCCATCCCAAAAGCTACCTGGCTCCAAGGTGCAACCACCTCCCACTGAGCATGTGCTCTGAATTTATCTGAGCCTCTGCCTTTAAATAAAAGCGAGAAAATTTTGCACCAATTGTAACCAAGATATGCATGACTAGAGTTACTCAAGCTCCACCTAAAAGACAGAAAATAATATAAATTGGCTTAAGAGAGAGATGATGTGACGGAAGATACCATCTCAAAGGATACTTTCTAACTGAAATAGTTTTAATGTAGAGAGGACTGAGTAGCCAGACACTGCAGGATATAACCAATTAAGGAATATTTAGGAGCAGATTAACAAATACATAAAGACCTTTCACAGGACACAGACATGCAAATAGAAAATAATTTTGAGTTTCATTTAAAATGAGTTATGAATTGCCATTTAAAATAGAAATGGAAGATCAATTCTTATTTTAAATCATTAAGTGCATAATTATTTGTTTTTGCTTGTGGCTTTTTGACAACCATAGTGTGTTGAAAAAAAAAAAAAAATCATCCTTATTAGCAGTGATTCCATTCATTGGCTTTTTTTTGTCAACTTATTATAATTTTTTCTTTAACAGCCATGAAGTCCTGAAAATGAATCAGTGTTTTGGTGCTGTCTTGTCTGCAAAGCTCAGTTACTGTATCTGTGTTTCAGGTCCTCAGTTTTCCAGTGTGATCTACTTCTGGGATGCAGCTATTTCAACGCCCATCAATTTCTAATAAAGAGACTTGTTTATGGACCTAATAAACCCAGAGAACATTATAGAATCACGAAACAGCTAATTAACTTTGTGAATTTAATGTGCTGTGTTTGCACATGAAAACTAATTAGTGATTATATGGATTCCCGAATCAAACTTCCTTCCTTTTCTCATCATATGGTTGTTAACCATGTAACTTAAATTCAAGATTTGTAGTATTTTTCCCTTACTTTTCTAAAGAGGATGACGGAGTTTATAGATTAAAAAATGTATTGTCTACACACTCTGAATGTCATGTCTCATTGTCACTTATGTTTCACACCACTACAATTTATTCACATTTTATCTTTTAGTTACACTCATCTCAGATTTATTCAAGAGGCTTGCTGTTAGTACAATTTAAGCTAAAGTCTGCTAGAATTTAAAGCTAAATTCTGCCTAGTCTTGAGACAACATGGGGAAATCTAATAGGACTCTTCCCTCTCTGTGTGCGGCTTACTTAAAGGCCGCTCTGCCTGATGTTGAACTGAGCAGAATTATGACACTCAGAGTGAGGGAAGGGTGGGCAGTGATAGTGATACTTTCCTTGAGTATGTGAGTAAGGAACAGCAAGGCAAACATCCCATGTCCTACCGGCAATCAGTAATTGCACACCCAAATTTAGTAGCAGACTAAAAGTATTAATAACACGTTAGTCTATTGCAGCATATTACAAAAACTTCAGGAATGGCTGTGCTCCAAGAATTTTCCAAAACTCCATTATACTTTCTCATGGCTTTGTTGCTGTGTCACACCCTATTTGGTACTACAATTATAATCAAAATTGAATCTGTTGTGAGGTTATCCCTGCCCAGACATTGGTATGGAAGTGTGCAAAGTACATTATATTGATAAGGAATAAAGATACTAGACAGGGCCATTAAGGAAAATAAAGGCATTTATGAAGGCAAGAAGTCCAGAGTGCAGTTCTGCTGCAAACTGATGTGGCAGAAGCATTCAGCAATGCAGAGAGACAGGACGGTGTACTGGGTTTATGTGGCAAGGTTTAGGTAGCAGGGGCTGTAGAGGTGACCTCTGTGAGAAGAATCAAGGTCAGTGCAGGAGGAGGGCAGGAGGTGCTGCAGGCACGCAGCAGAAGTTCCCCTGTGGCCTGTGGAGAGGCCCCTGGTGGAGCAGACTGTCCCCCTGTAGTCCATGGGTCCCACATGGAGCAGATCTCCATGCTGCAGCCTGTGGAGGAGCCCCCGGTGGAGCAGGTGGATGTGGCCTGGAGGAGGCTGCAGCCCATGGAGAGCCCCCGCAGGAGCAGGCCCCGGGCCGGAGCTGCAGCCCATGGAGAGGAGCCCACGCAGGAGCAGGGGGTCTGGGGGAAGCTGCTGCCCATGGGGGACATGCGCTGGAGCAGTTTGCTCCTGACAGATGGACTCCAAGGTATGGAGCCATGTGGGAGAAGTTCTTGAAGAGCCCACAGGATCAGTTTGGGAAGTACAGCATCCCGTGGGAGGGACTTCACGTGGAGCAGAGGTGACCATGGAGGAGCAGCGGAGGCAAAGTGTTATGGACTGACCGCAGCCCCAATTCCACCATTCCCTTGTGCCACTTGGAAAGGAGGAGGTGGAAGAGGGTGGTTGGGGAAAGGTGTTTTTGGTTTCTTTCCTTTGTTTCTCACTTCTCTAGCTTGTTAGTAATAGGCAATAAATTTCTCAAATCTCACTATGCTGAGTCTGTTTTGTCCATGACGATAACTGTTGAGTGATCTCCCTGTCCTTATCTCAACCCTTGAGCCCTTTTCAACATATTTTCTCCCCCTTTCCCTTTGAGGAGGCGGTGTGAGAGCAGTTGTGGTGGAGTTCAGCTACCCAGATGAGGAAAAAAACACCACAGAACGACATTCCTCACAGAAGCTACAGAAGGAAGATTGCTACTTTCTGAAATGGCAACAGTGCTCATTATTTGCTGTAGAATTATATCCAAGTGTACGCTACCTTATTCCTTCAAGAGCTGTTGGGAAAACAGTATGATATGGGTGGCAAAGGTAGAGAAGGTGAATTCAGCTCTGAATGAGCTTTTCAGAAATGAGCAATGGAGAGTGAGGAGGAAGGGCCCTTTATCTCAGGAGCCATACAATCATGAATAAACACTAACAAAACAGAGAAAAGACTAGTGGTCCCACTCCTTAAAAAATGTCAAATACTCCTCTATGTTTTCTGGACAATAAGTATCACAATTATATATATATATATATATTTTCTTCAGCAAAGTAAAGATAGCCCCAGAAGGTCAATGACTTTTTTAAAAGCAAAGCAAAACAAAACAAACAATATAGTTAAAACAGATTAAAGTTGTGTGAGTTGGTTATGTAACTGTTGCAGACAGAAAATGCCACAATGACTAGTCTTAATAGAAGTGAATATAAAGTACAGAAAACAATTATCCTGATCAAATTCATCCTTGAAATGAAGCATTACATTTAATCAGCAATCAGCCTTGCTTTTTTGGGGGGAATTAATTTTATTTAAAAAAAAAAAAAAAAAGTTTGGAGAATGTAAAACCTTTGAAGTAGAAAATATAAGAAAACTAAGAGTATTCTGCCAAAATGATAACTGATTGAGGTTGTGATAACTCTCCCTGGAAACATGTACAGGGACATCTCAAGAAAGACTCATTAATCAGAGAACAGAAAAGCAGTAATGGGTTTGAACTGTGGAAAGACAATCTTAGATTGGATATTAGACATATCTGTTGAAATACAAGCTCATTTAAATGAAGACTCTTCCAGCATACTTAACACTGCTACACAAATCTCTCCTTTTTTTTCATGTGTTGTTAATATCTTACTGTTTTTTTCGTTTTCTTTCTTTCTTTCTTTTTTTCTTTCTTTCTTTCTTTCTTTCTTTCTTTCTTTCTTTCTTTCTTTCTTTCTTTCTTTCTTTCTTTCTTTCTTTCTTT
>CM021697.1:21902331-21952498 GCA_011074415.1 Stictonetta naevosa
TTATTATTATTATTATTATTATTATTATTATTATTATTATTATTATTATTATTTTAATATATGCTAACTACTCTAAATTACCTTATTGTCCTTATTATATTTGGAAATTATTTCCAGAAAAAATAACACTATTGTTTACCCAGGGACCTGGATAAGGTTTACTGGCCTGTACTTCCCCTCCTTCATTTCCTGAAGATAGTAGTGAAGAAAAGAATTTGGGGTGAGAATTTTGGAATGGGAATAAACCATTATCCCCAATGCTACAGTGCATTTCAAGATAAAAAACATCATTGTAACTAAACCTGAAGCTTCTGCTTCTGCTATTCTTTTTGAACTGTAAATCATCATTGATTTCAGCTGAAAAATCTGAGTCAACATGAATAGCACCTGATTGTATAACCTACTATTTCAAATCTTAGATTGCAAAAAATAATCCATCAAATTGAAAATACTTGTATTGTATAAGCAAATATACTTTTTTTTTTTTTTTTTCCTTTTGAAGACTATAACAGTCATTTAATTTAGTGTCATCACGAATAGCTTAGTGTTATGATATTACTGAATTCTTTCTTTAAAGACAACTTTTTCTGGAAGAACATGCCTTGCAGATAGAGAAGATTTATATGTCCTGTAGAACTGTTTCCCTGTAGCAACAATAGCTATTATTTCTAACTAATGTTCTGATAATGAAGAAAAAGGCAGATATTATAAGATAATATATACAAATGGAAACAAAATACAGACTCATTTGTACCCTTGTAACAGCAAACAACAACCAGGGAATGATGAAAAGACAATCCAGGGTCTAAGGAACAGCCCTCCAAGAGCTTAATCTCATCCAGATTTAGACATGTAAAAAGCTAGCAAATTATCTAGGCTTTCTCTAGATCCAGGGGAAATATATATATACATATATATATATACAAATATATATATATATGTAAATACGTGTGTATATATATATTCCATTGTCTCTTTCACAGACATATCTATTTTGGAGTGGAATCAATCACATTCTAGCTAATATTAGAAGATATGAATCTCACCCTTCTTTTGCAACTTCAGGGAATTGTTTGATATTTCTTTATATTAAATTTAGATCTATGTGGTCAGGATAACATACATTTTGTCTCAAAAGATAGGGGAAAATATGTTAAAATGTATGACATTTTAATATAAATATGGTGCATCCAAGATGAAATGAGAGCTGTTGTTAGCAGAATCCTGCATAAAGCACCCAATATGTGCCAGCAGATCCAAACGCAGGAACAGGACCAAAATTAATACCAGAGGTTGTGATGGTACCAGCTGTGCTTTCAACACTTTTATATTTACACACAAGCAAGATGAGTGAATTACTAAGGTAAAAAATAAACCGTTACATTAATAACAGGCTACAAAGCACTCAGGCTGCCTAAGGAAATATGCAGTTGATGGATAATGTAGATTTCTGATGACAGATGAATTGTCTACATTTCCATTCTAGATTATGTTTCCTAGGTAAATGAATACTGTCATTGATTTGTCTCATCAATCCTGTCAGTTTGATGAAAGTGGCCACAGCAGGAACTTACTTGGTGACATTTTAAAAATATACCTGAAGCTAGTTGTATGCTCAGATGTATAACTTCCTCTGAATTCTGCCCTAGTTGCTCTTGTATTTTTTAAGAAATGAACTTTGCCAAGAATAAGATATTTTACAGATATTCTAAAAATATATGTGAATTTATCTTTGCTTCTTGTTTATCTTTTCAGTGTGTGATATGATAAGAAGCAAAAGAAAAAATAAGTCATAAAAGCCAGACTATGCAGTGGATAAATCTCCCAATACCTTCATGTGATCAGCTGAAGCCCTGAGATGTCATTCCTTAAACAAAGATTTTGGAGACAGCTCTGTTTTATTAATATGACCACATTCAAAATGTAAGGGAATACACTGGGGAATTCATAGTTTGTGAGACAGCTTTTATAACTACCCCCATAACACAAAGAAATTCCAAAATTCCTTCCAGAATTTCATCTAAAGCACTTTGTATTTGGAAAGGGTATTTCTAAGCAATTCATCCAAATGTGTCATTCCAGTGTTTAACCAGTCTTTTTGCTAGGCAGGTATGTTTTGTTTAAAAATTCATTATTTCTAGGCTTTTTTACAATTCCCTGAAAGTTGATTTTTAATCATTTTTTCAGGATCAATAAAGAGCTGTTATCTGTCCCAAAGCAAACCTTGTGTTGCTTTCATTAATGTCTCAGATCCTTCTTCTCCTCATTGGCAGCATCGGCTTCCCTTTTTTATTTTTTCTGCTGAAAGTTGTCTTCCTCGCTCCCTAAGTTTCAGTAGGTAAATCAACACAAAGCAAGGGATCAAACAAGCTGGAAAGAGAGAAGAAAGCAGTAGCATGAGAAGATTCTTCTGGAGCTTCAGTACATTATTACTGTTGGTCCAGAATGTCTTCAGTCTCCAACATCACTCTTCCAAAACCGTTATTAGTACCTTCCTTTATTTGTATTTTGGAAATGAAAATGAGCACATTTTTTTTTTTTTTTTTTTTTTTTCCTTTTTTTTTTTTTTTCTTCAATATACTCAAACAATCTGCATGTTTCCCCGGTATCTATTTTTTGTGAGTCTTTTAAGAGACAGAATGATAAGGAGAAAAATCAAACACTGCATTATGTCATAGAATCCTTAACAGGATGAGATCTAATGTAAATGATAATTTTTGTCTGACCAATAATTAGTTTACCCATGTTCCAGATGAAGCTATAAAAGAAAATGAAACCTAAATAAATAATAATAATAATAATAATAAACCATTTTACACATTTTCCATTAAATTAAAGCTTTAAATGCAATGCCTAGGACTTGGGGTCATCATATCAATACTTGATACTCCCTTGAGGAGTCACAGTTTATAAACTAAGGAATGAGACCTAAATGCTATACATGACTTTAATCTGCAGCAATTAATCTGCCTCCAGTATTTTTCATGCTCTTTAATAGAAAGCTGTATCCATATTATTTAGTTTGGATCTTTAAAGATCAGAAGCATTTCTCAGTGTGATTAAACTGTGAAAAGTATTTGAAACTAATTGCTTCTGACAATTGCCATTAGACACATATTTGCAAAAACATTTTTTAATTATTTAATATTGAGAAATGCCTGTTATCTTCTGAACTTTTGAGCAATGAGAAAAGAACACTTTTCTTTAAACTGTTTAAGCACTATCTAAGAGAACAAATGATAAACAACTGCTGTTAAAGGAAGCAGTACTGGACAAGCAGAATGTGCTGACTGATTGTATACGTTGGTGACAAGAAGACAATGAGAAGATGGAAGAAATGACACCTACATTTTTACAAAAGACCATTTAGAGACTTGCTCAATACATAAGTCTAGCAATCACATTTTTAATATTGTACATGCAAGATAAACTTTGCTGTTTTGTTACTATTTATCAATTTAATAATTCAGAATACATTATATTCTGATGTCTCATAAAATGTTTTTACCCCTTTTGTCAGGTGATGCACCAAATCGTAGTATGCATTATGGTAAACATGCACCACAATGAAATTACCGGATGCTATTTCTCAAATGAAGCAATCATTCATTGTATTTTCTGAAATGGAATTTCTGTACTTTGTTAATTTCTTGTACTGAGCTTGTAGAAGACTGAGTTGCACAGTTATTTTAAAACCTCCCCAAATTTACCAGCTCAGGTTTATTGACATAAGTATAAAGTATTCAAAACAAAACAAAACAAAACAAGAGTTATCTCCTTCAAAGATTTAAATACTTAACTAGTGAAACAAACAAACAAACAAAAAAAAAAAAACAAATATACAAACAAATTTTTTAAAAAAACAAAAGGTAGAAGAAAGGCAGAATTATCACTCACTTTTGAATTACATGGAATGAAGCTGAGAAAAAAAAAAAAAAAGTCATTATGAGACAGAAATAATGAAATAACCTTTCCACATGCTTTTCTCTCTTCATTGATTCTAGATGACTTTGATTAGTTGCCTTACTTTTAGATGGCAATCATTAACTGGGGTGCATCTCATTAAGTGATTTCCCCTAAATCAGAAAGTTTCTGTCTTTACTAAGACTTAGTTCAATACCTGATGCAGCCTAGCTCTTTACTCACAGGTCTTTCTCTTTCTTACTATTTTGTCTCTAAACAGTGATGAAGCGATGGAGTGCCCTTCATCACAACTTCTATTGAAGCTAAATTACTCTACAGACAGAGTAGACCATTACCTGAAGAGTAATGGTGCCAAAAGAATGTAAAGTGAATCCTTTTGTCAATGTGCACTTAATAAGCCTAGCTGAAATAAAATGGGCATGCTTGCTTCCTCATTTCCAGAGACTTTTAGCTAGGTCATAAGAACACTAATTTTCTTTGGAACAAGCAACAGTAATCCTCAATGAGGAAAAATCTATTTCATTGCCAAGCTTCAGATCCTATCCAGGTTATTCAAATAAAGCAAATATTTCAAAAGGAAAGATCTCTTTCCCTCCTCTGCCCAACCTTCTCATGTCATTCTTTAAGTAGCATCTGTAATGAACCCAATGCAGAGATGTATCTTACCCCCATTATACCCCCATTTTTTATGGCTTTCCAAACCCTGTATAGAAGAAGATAAGTAAATGTGTATACAAAGCTAACACTGATACCAGAATCTACCAAACTAATTTTCATTTTAAACTTTCATTAAATAAATCGTTAACATTTTGGATAAAAACCACTAAAATGGTTTCATCCCATGTAAATCTGAATTTACCATGTGTAGATTTGAATTTTTCAAGTATCCAGTGTCTGATCACTGATTCTAAAATATAATTTTGTTTCATTTCAGTAGAAGTTTCCTATGAGCATTGGAACTAATAAAGCCCAAACTATTTATTAATCTATATTTTTTTCCCATCTCATTGAATCACAATATCCACATGTTCTTTCCTCTAATGTTTTTTCTAAACCTCTGATTCATTCTCACAGGGTATTTCCACACCTGCCTTCAACCCAGCCTCAATTTTCTTCCTTCCATATTCCTGACTCTTACAAGTTTTCTCACTTCTGTCTTTTTTCTTTCAGAAAAAAAAAAAAAAAAAAAGAAAGATATAAAGAAATGTGGAGACGTCAAGTGACTGGTCAGCTAGTATTCTGACAAAGGTCACTGGCCATCCACCCATTATCTCTTAGAATGAGTAACAGACAAATTCTTTGGACTTTTTTCCATAGAAACATTAACCTTTTATTTTAACCAGTTGAAGATTTTTATCAAATGTGTGGAAACTGGTATCTCTGAAATTTGTATGTTAGATTTGCTTGAATTTGAAAATAGGGTGAAGTGACAAACAGATCTTGGTATCAGGCAAACTCCATTTTTAGACAATCGGACTAAAAACCAAGCAAGCAAGCAAGCAAACACAAAAAAGCTTCCCAAAACAAACCACTCACCCTGTTAAACAAACAAACAACAACAAAACAATTAAAAATCAGCAGAATTCTCTGCTAAGAAAGCAATTAAAAGTCAATTTATCAAGAAATATGCCAAGGGTTTGAAAATTGTTATGTATTTAGGGGAAATAATGTTGATGCTTGCATCCTGGTTTTGGCTGGAATAGAGTTAATTTTCTTCCCAGTAGTCAGTATGGCACTGTGTCTTGGATTTAGGATGAAAATAATGTTGATTACTCACCAGTGTTTTAGCTATTGCAGAGCAGTTCTTACAGAGAGACAAGAACTTTTCAGCTTGCCATGCTGCTCTGCCAGCAAGGAGGCTGTGGGTGCACAAAAAAACTTAGAAGGGACAGACCCAGACTAGCCAAAGGGATATTCCATATAATATGGTGTCATGCTAAACAATAAAACTACAGGCAGTTGGCTGGGGGGGGGTTACTGGTGCTCAGGGACTGGCTGGTCATCAGTTGCATGGTGGTGAGCAATAGTATATTGTATCACTTTTTTGTGTGTATTTTTTTCTTCCCCCTCCAATTTCTTTTTTTCCTAATAAACCGCCTTCATTTCAACTCACAAGTTTTAGTTCTGTTCTCCTGTTTCTCTTCCCCATCCCACTGAGGGGGGATGGTGGATGGAGTGAATGAATGGCTGTGTGGTGCTTAACTGCCTGCCAAGTTAAACCACTACAGTTTAATATGACAGAATGGAACCATGAAAAATGCGAAAGATTGATTGGAAGCAATCTCAAAATTGAATGATGGATTCCTTTAAGAATTCCATGGAATAAACCCTAGAGGGAAGGGGTGCCCAAGAAAGGATCTCCTCCTCCACTCCTGAGACTGGTCCCTCACAAGAAACCAGATGTCAGTCAAAAATTCCATGAGGCCTGAATGGAAGAACAAGAGCTCCTAGCCAAACTCAAACATAAAAAGGAAGTATACAGAAGGTAAACATCAGGAGGAAAGTCTAGAGCCAGGAAGATATACCCTTGTGTAAGTGAATCTGGTCAGGAAACACCTGAAGAAAACTGGAATTACATAAGCCCCTTGGCCCTGATTGAATACATCTACAAGTGCTGAAGGAGCTAGCTGATGTCACTTTGGGCCATTCTCAATATTCTTGGAACAACCATGGTGACTATGAGAGGTGCTCAAGACCGGAGGAAACCAAATGTCCCTCCTTGGGGATCTTCAAAAGTGTCGGGAAGATGGTTCTGGGCAACCTGCTCTAGGTTGTCCTCTTTAAGCAGAGGGGTTGGACAAGATGACATTCAGAGGTCTCATGCAGTGTCAGCCATTCTGTGATTCTGAAGAAACTCACTAAGAATGATTAACATGGCTGTCTAGCTAGACTGATGGGTTTTGTTCATTTGGTACTTGTAAGAGTTTCTTTAGCAGGGCTATAATTATACATACATTGTACAAGCGATGTTCAGTAAGAGGAGTTTAGGTGATTATTCTCTGTTATAAAAATAGAATTTTCTCTTAATTGCTATGCGTAACAGTTCTTAATTGGCACTGAAAGATGGAAATATATAGTCAATGAAAATGATCTGTTGAGGTGTACAAGCTGAAATAATATAGTTGAAACGTGCAATAGCCAGAGTTGGAATATCACTTACTGATGACACTTACTGATCACTTACTGTTGTGATAGCAACATAAATCTATCAGCAACATAAACACATCTTAGTAATTTCTGCATCCTGCTGACCAAAATATTTTTTAATTTTATTGTCATTAATATATGGATTAGTATCATAATAAAGTGAGGGGGAAACAAAGATCTGATATAATGCATTAAAAAAAAAAAAATCAAAGAAAAAGCACTAGCATAATTTTTATTTTTCCGGACAGATTCCAATTCTCAACATTTTCATTAATATGAACTTTACTAACTGAACACATTAGTTCTGTGTATAGTTACACATGTGGTGAAAGAACAAGACAGTCGTCTGGCCTAGGGCAACATGCATTTGCCTTCACCTCTTTTGCAGAAGTTATTTTTGCTTGTTTGTTTTCACGTCTGTTTGAACATAGAGTCTAAAACCTGTCATAGTATAAACTGACTTAATTATGTTCTATTTATGTCAGCTGCATCTGATATTGTAACAGACTCAATGTATTCACTGTGAAGTAGTCACATTCAGATTTACTCTTTATTTATTTACCTGGAATCATCATACAATCTACAGTTGTTCTGTAGAACCACGGTCTTGCAATAACTATTCATCAAAATTAGTGAATAAACCCTCACACTAGTTTGTATCAGGAGCACTGTGTTCAAAGGAAATGTCTTTTAAGGACTAAACATTATGCAGCTGTGTCAATGCTGCACTAAGCCAGTATCATCTTGGTGCTTGCAAACAGTGTACCGAACTTAATGCTAATTTAGCTTCAGTCTATTCAAAGCATGAACGGGATGAACCCATAATGAACTGAAAACAAACAAACTAACAAAAAATCCAAAGACTTTGAATATATCCTTATTTTTAATCATTTTCCACCTAAGATAATTCCTATCCTAACTGAACCTTATCTTTTCTCTGGATGATGTTGTTGCTGCTGCAGAATCCATGTCTTTCTAAGAAACACAAACACATAGGGAATAACATTTATTTTTCTCTTTGCTCCTCAATACTTCTATGAATTTGCATCTATTTCCTCACCACACTCTGGTCTTTGTGAGGTCAAAATGGTCACACAGGGTCAAAAAATCAAAGTACAACCTGATGACTTCTTCAGTGTATATTACAGAAATTAGCTAACTATTGAATGTAAAACTGAAGAAGTTGCTACATGAACTTTATAAAAAGTAACTATAACACTGTAAAAAAGTCATTGATATTGAACTCACTCAACCACTACTCACCTGCTGTTCAGTGCTATTGGATTTATTTAGCTGGGCACTGGTGCCAAGCTGGTGAAAGGTCTGGAACACAAGTCCTATGAGAAGAGGCTGAGGGAACAGGGGTTGTTTAGTCTGGAGAAGAGGAGGCTCAGGGGAGACCTTATTTCTCTCTACAACTACCTGAAAGAAAGTTGTGGGGAGCTAGGGCCTCTTCTTGCAGGTAACCAGTGATAGGACTAGAGGGAATGGCCTCAAGTTGTGCCAGGGGAGGTTCTGGTTGGAAATTAGGAGACATTTCTGCTCAGAAAGAGCAGTCAGGCATTAGAATGGGTTTGCTCAGAAAGGTGGTGGCATCACCATCCCTGGGGGATTTTAAGGAGAGGTTGGACTTGATGTTAAGGGACATGGTTTAGTGGGTGATATTGGTGGTAAGGGGATGGTTGGACCAGATGATCTTGGAGGTTTTTTCCAACCTTAATGATTCTATGATTCTATGATTCTGTGATTCTTTGTCCTTCCTTCTTATTGATCCATATAAATGGCTTGATGCAATGTAGCATATTAGATACAAAAAAAAAAAAAAAGAGTGAGAAGTAATTTTAATCCTTTTGACCAAACAATAAAGTTCTTGTACTTTTTTTAACCTCCTGTTTTTAACATCAATAATCAATAGAAAGTGCACACTTCTCCAATTCTTTTGTGAAATTGATAACATTCAGATCCTTTTTGCAACAAAAATTTATTTCATGTCTTTTGTGTGCTGTCTTATCAAGTCAGCTACACAATAGCTGTGTGAAAACATCAAATTAACTGGATTTCAAACATTCCCCAGAGCCTGCTAATCACACCTTTTATGAAGCAGTCTCTTTGTAAGTATACCTAAATTTAATAAGTGCTCAAAATGCATAGACTAATAATTAAAATGAAATAAATAAATATATAGGTTGATAAATAGATAAATAAATAAATAATTCACAAGAACTGTTCTATCCTTTTCCACTCTGTTATTTTCTGTGAAAATTGTATCTAACTGAATATCCACTGTATGCAAAATATTGTCTGTTTGATGGCTATTTGGATGGATATGCCAGCCTGACATTTCACTTCCCACATCTCTTATTCTTGTCCAGTCTGTTTCTTTCACTCTTCTTCCTGCAATATTTTTTTTTTTAATCTTTTTCCTTCTCTAAGACATTTTTATTTCCATTCCTTTCAGCTTTTATTTCCCACATTTCTTCCTTGGTTATTATGATGCTTGTTCTTTATTATCTGCTTTTCATCAATGACTTGAAGCTCTCAAAGTCCTTATCAGTCTTTGTGGAATACTCTTGTCATTTTACTTCCTTTTACCCTTATTATCAAACAGAAGAATTAACATAACAGGCAGCACTGCATATCCATCCTGTTCTTGTCTCACATTTTTGACATGTTTATTCCAGAAGACAAGAACTTCTGTGTCACTGCATTTTTGCCTTTGTTAAGAATATGCTTTTTCAAGGAACAGCAAGCCCGCCAGCCTGCTCTAAAATCATCCAATCTAACCTCCTCCAGTTACATTTATTATTCAAATACAAAGAGTGCTACAGGGCCCAGCATCCTCAGTCTTGACCATGCTGGACTGATTTTTAAGGAGACATTGCAAAAATACAGTCCTGGTCCCTTCTTTGAAGGCCTAAGAAGATGAGCATCTCAAGAAAGTAAAGGACATGGAAACACCTTACAGGCACATGCACACATATGCATCCATACCTACACAATCAGGGTCAGAGCTAACAAACCGCATTATCACAGTCTAACTTTGTTCTCAGAAGCACCCTGTGTTACAGCAAGGAGGCAGAGGAACTCTCAGCAGATAAGGCAACCTGAGAAAAAGACCTTTAAACATTTTATGCAATGGCTTTTGTTCCTATCTCAGCCTACTTGAAATTGTGAGTAGAGTAGCAGTAGATAACCATTAAAGAGCAGGCTGTTTGCTACTATGTGAGAAAAAATGCTAACCCTTCCACTTCGCTACTTTTCTGAGTAAAGGTTTCCTGTCCAGACAATATGGTGAAAAAGTACATGACCAGTAATATTAGCAATAGTAAAAGTAATAGTGGACTTTCTAGACAAAGGAAACATCATGGTTAACATGTTACTCGAATGGGAGAAAAAAAAAAAAAAAAAAAAAAAAAAAGATAATTCCTGATCCTAAAATTACTCATCTAAACATGAAGAGATGATAAACAGAAAATAAAAAGAAAACCCCAACAGAGAAATAGCAAATATTTCTAATAGGCAGAAAAAAACATCAGTTTTGTTGGAGGAAAACAGCACATTAGCTTTCTGGATTTATAATCTCATTGCACTAACTGGTCAGAGGAGGAATATCAGGCTCCTGCTGATGGACAATAATATTCTTTTCTTTCTTTCTTTTATTTGTGTCTGAGAAAAATGGGGTTCTTTCATTTAAAACACAAAGCTGTATTTTAAATCATAAAATTCCTATGCCAACTAGATTTTTTTTCCCCAGGATAACCTAAATTGCTCCCTCTCTTTCCGTCATGGCCCTGCTGATGTCATATCTGCATTTGCAGTGGCAGCTGTGCTGTTTAATGTTGTTTGTGTGACAAGAGAGGCACGTATCCCAGCTGTCAAATACATGCAACTTCAGAAAGCAGCAGAGGTCCTTCAAATATTGCACCTGAGCTAGCCAAAGGTCCTCAGGGATCCTCTACCATATGTGTTTAAAAGTATGGTTATGACTCTTAACGATTTTATTATAAGGTTTTCATGATTTCTCAGAAATTGGCTTGTGCTGTTCTATTTCTTCTGTGTTGTTATGCCTGACATTAACATTATTTAGTAGTCTTCCTTTAACACACAAAAAAATCTTGCGTCCATCTTTAATAGACCATTTTCAGATTTCACTATTTCCTTTCTAAGTATAGTATCTTTGCTCTTCAGAGGCAGATGCAGCTATATTTCATATGTGTATTACAGATATATTTACAATAGAAGCAGCACTCCTGAAATATGTTGTTTTTCAGATAACAAGCATAAGAACTTTGGGGTATCTTGTACCCCAAAAAGATTCTGGTCTGCATTAACTGTTCTCACAGTTGAACACAAAAGAGTGTAACACACACACACACAAAATAATAAAATAAAAAGAAACAAAACAAACAACAACAAAAAAATAAAATTGCAAGCTGTTGAAAGAAAAGAAAGAAATGTAAAAGGAAACAAAAGTTACTGAGGAGGAAATTCTGTCTTCTCCAGTTCAATTTCATTTCCAAATGCCAACGTTTTATGCATATTGTCACTAGGACATTTCTAGACAATTCCAAATTGAAATGAACAAATATATAAAACAATCATGAGGAGTTCAAGAATTTCTTGAAAGAGAGATTAATGTAGTATCCTCTACTTTTTTTTCCTGACTTATCATCAGAAAAGGACTATTCATAAACCAAGAACAAACCAATGCAATTGACTATTATCGAAATAAACAATTGTAGTTCAAAAGGACAACTGTTTTTGCTATTTCTCCTAAGTAGAGCCCATCATTATATCCAGTGTAAAGTCAAAACAGGTATACCTGTGTATATTTCTTCAAATCTTTGCATCCCAGTGCAAAAAAGACAGGGATCTCCTGGAAAGAGTCCAGCGGAGGGCAACAAAGATGATATGGGGCCTGGAGCATCTCCCCCATGAGGAAAGGATGAGACACTTGGGTCTGTTCAGCCTGGAGAAAAGAAGACCAAGAGGGGATCTTATCAATGTTTATAAATACCTTAAGTGTGGGAGAAAAAGGGATATGGCCAACCTTTTTTCAGTGGAGACAGGACAAGGGCCAATGGCCAAAAATGGATCACAGGAAGTTCCACACCAATATGCAAAAGAACTTCTTCACAGTGAGGGTGACAGAGCACTGGAACAGGCTGCCCAGGGAGGTTGTGGAGTCTCCTTCTCTGGAGATATTCAAGACCCACCTGGATGCCTTCCTGTGCAACCTTCTCTAGGGAATGTGCTTTGGCAGGGGGTTGGTCCAGATGATCTCTTAAGGTCCCTTCCAGCCATTACAATTCTGTGAGTCTGTGATTCTGTGATACCCTAATCACTTATAACAGGCTTTTCATCATACCTATTTTAGCTTTTTCCTCCTAACATTCTTCTGCATTGCCATAATAAGCTACCACTGCAGTTTGTTTCATGACCTTCTCTCACATCATCAACCATAGAACTGGTTTGTTCTGTATGAAGAAAATTTCAAATTACACTTAAACTTCATGGAGACATACTAATTCCTAATATATATATATAAATAACAATTTTGTCATGGATTCTATTTTCTCAGCCAATGTGGATGAGTGATTCGCCAGAACAATAATTACATTTAGGTAGTAAATAAATAAATAAATAAATAAATGGATGGATGGTTAATAGATGGATTGGTGAGTTTCTAGTTTTAAAAATTGATCTTAATTTTTGACTGTACAAACAATAGTATGAGAATGATAAAATCTTATTACTATCTAGATTGTTCTGTTATGTTTGAATAGCAAAGCTTTCAGTCTTAAAATGTAAATTTACATTATTTAAGACAATAAGTAATATTTCTGGACAAACTGACAAGCCTTGTCCACTGATAATGATCATATTACATTATTTGTGAAGGGAAAAGAATTGAAAGTTTTTGCACAATATGCCCCATTGTTAATGCAGTCATTTCTATGCAACTGTACTTGAACAGCATTATTTTACATCCAATGTAACAGAAAGAAATTAGTATCACCTTATGAAAGTATTTCTCAAGTTTATAAAACTAATTAATCAATTTATTATTTTTGAAATCACTCTGTAAAATAATTTATAAGTAGACTTCACAAATACTAAACTTACCTGACAGAGATGTTTCCACTACCTAGCTTGCTAATTGTTTTTTGTCACATGACCTTCTTTCTCCAAATAGCTAAAGCATAATAAGACCCATAAAAAGAAATCCTCACTTTGAAAGTTCACTTTTTCTTTTTTTTTTTCTGTTTGAAGACTTAATGTAGCCTATGTGAGTGTGTTTTTGCTAATTGTAGCATACACTATGATTTTCATTAAAAAATATGATTTAACCATCTGTAAAAATATAAATTCTTTTCAACACTAAACTCCACACATATTATTTCACTCATGATTCAGTGTCTTAAATTTTGAAACTGATGTATTGGTCCTTTTACACTAAGATCTCCGAAACTGCAAATATTAAAGAAAGTGCAATAAACTAACTTGAAATGACACCTTAATACATTGTAATTGGCATGTACAAATGTCTCCTGCAGGAGTGGCAAGTTCTACAAGACTGAGATATTGATCATTAACACAATGATCCATGTCAAAAGCACCTCAGTTTATCATAATCTCATTTCCTTAATGACATAAGTAAGCATTTTAATTCAGCAGATACTCCAATAAATCAGCATGATACTGCATCTGAATGCTGTCAGAAAGAACACTACTTTGTTGGAGGAAAAGGTAAATAGTTTTAGCAAACACTATGAGAATAGCAGAAAATTATGCCATAATCATGACAACATGGTACAGTTAATAAATTAGTCCCTATTTTAACCAAGGAATTAAGGATTTTTTCCTGATAGTGCAACTCAAAATTTAGTTCTTTGTCTTTTTTATTTTTTTACTCTCAGAGAACCACTTGAAGTTGCATAAATCAGTGTATCTAAGTGATAACAACAGAGCTGTGTGTAAATAAACATTTTGCTCCTAAAAGCTGCTACTCAGTCGCTTTGTAAAATGGCTTCATGGGTGAAGAAAGAGTTGAGGGAAAACAAGCTATGTCTAAACATCAAGAGTAGGGAAAAGCAAGAGTAGCAGAGGGAAATCCCTCTGCTCAGATTCACACTGCACTATCAGTCTAAAATGAGGTGATAAACTGCACTGTGGTCTGTGCTGAGGAAAGAAGAGGCAGGCAGACTGACAACACAAAAGGGTGTACATAGAGGTGTGTGACCAAAGTGAAGGTTTGTCACCAGCGATGCTCTGACAAGTATACATCATTCAAGAGAGGCGAAGTATTAGCCCTGCCAATAGGGAATACTCAGTCTGTAGGAAGACAAGATACATAAGATATTGTATGAGAGTGAAAGCCACAGCAAACATAACAGGCATGACGTGAGTAAAAACACATTCTGTAGAGAGTGAGTGAGCTGTTCAGAGAGAATCGTCTTGTCAGAAAGTGATGATTCTCTGAAAATACTCACTTTAACACCGGTTTACAGATATTGAGATTATATGTTTCAGCAAGTAAAACTAATAAAATGTATTACAACCTTCTGGGAAAAGTAATCTTTAGATTCTATAGTTTTACATGATGTTTTTTTTCATTGATTACAACTATGCCACTATGCAATGTTTCTCTCTTTTTCTCTTTTTTTTTTTTTTTAATTGTAGATTATTTACACAAGGAACAACCAAAAATAAATAAATAAATAAATAAACTAGGCAGCCCTAAATCATCTTGTTATTGCCATGTATCACCAACATTTTAAACGTTAATTTCTGAGAATTATAAAATCCTTTGTTTATTTTTCTTGTTTGAAAACTATTAGACTTTGGATTCATAATTAAAATCAGAGCATATGTATCAGATAAAACTGCCATTAATATCAAATGGCATTTTTTAAATCTGCTGAAATCTTTACTTGCATTCTTTTTGACTTCAGTTAAGAGCAAAAATTTTCTTGAGGAACCTCTAGAGATAACCTTGTTAGGATCTCAACAGTGGATATAAATACCACTAAAAACTTCAATACAATACAGCTCAGGAACCAGTTAAACATAACATGCTAAATTGCATTTAGCATGCTAAGCTGTGAAGAGCTGAAAGTCTATTCATTGAATTGTTCCCACTGAAAAGATCAATAAGGTCTTTATGGACTCTCAATTGTATTATCAACATGAAAAAACTTTGTGAAACAGTTTCAGAAAGAAAATAGGATTTGTAATCTTGCACTGCTGTGGACACAGATTTTCAATTTTCTGCATTATACTAAGTTCTTTAAGTAAGCTCTTCATTTAGGCTGGAAGGATGCATGAGCACCAATTCTCTATTGCTTAGAAACTGTAGTTTTAATAATGGAACTCTAACAATACTTTTCTTAGCTATTGATTTCTGTGCACTTGGATATTCAAATATAGAGAGGACCTATAAACTGAGAGGACCTGGAACATCATTAAGTTGGTAGTTTCATTTTAATATGAAAATATAAATATGTCAGACCTTTATTTTAAATTGAGCTTTTTTTTCTTTCTTTTTCCTTTTTTTTTTTTTTTTTTAAGATTTGTCTTTTTCTCTGTGTAGGTGATGTTTAGCTGAATTGACCTGAAGGTATAAACATATCCTTTTTTTCTAAGTATGTGAAAGGGAGTCATTATATTTAGCAATATTGTTTTCCAAGTTGCCATTTTTTTAAATCTATAGATTTGAAAGGTTTAAATACATTGCTTCAATCAGAAGCTGAATTTTAATTTCTTGAGGCAGATCTTGCTCACATTTCATTCTTGCAATTCAGTGCAAATATTTCATAAAAACTTATACAAAATCTATTAGAAATAGAATGTAAATAAATTATAAACAACAATAAAATTGTATGACTGAGCTTCATTGCTCTTCTCTGCACATATTCTAGCAACTCAATATCCTTGTAGTGAGGTGCCCAAAACTCGGCACGATGTGCTATATGCAAGTGGACAATCAAGGGAAATTGAAGTACTTATGGTATAAGTAGTTACAGGATAATTAGCCCCATAAACAGTTAGGGATATTTATTTCCTGGAAAAATCTGCCTGCAGCTCTTCATAAAGTAGCATCAAAAAAACAGGCTGTTTCTGAGTGAGAATATGTTATACTTAATTATAAAATAATTTTTATACTTAATTATAAAGTTGTTGCCTGTGAGACCTTCTGATGTTGCTGTTGGCACAATGTTTCCCAGTAAAACCTGTATCCCAGGTTTCAGCTGGGATAGTTAATTTTCTTCCTAGTAACTTGTATGTGGCCGTGTTTTGGATTACAGATAACACACTGATATTTTAGTTGTTGCAGATCAGTGATTACACAGAGCCAAGGAATTTTCAGCTCCTCATGCTGCCCTGCCAGTCAGGAGGTTGGGGGAGCACAAGGAACTGGAAGGGGACACAGGCAGGACAGCTGGCCCAAATTGGCCAAAGTGATATTTCACCCTTTGGTGAAATGACACCATATGGTGTCATGCTCAGCAATAAAAGCTGGGGAGAGTTGTCTAGAGTGGTGGCAGTGAGGATGTAGGGCTGTGAGTTAGGGACTGTGGGCTGCTGCTGCTCAGGAACTGTCGAGGCATCAGTTGTTTGGTGGTGAGCAATTGTGTTGTGCATCACATTCTTTGTTTATTCTTTTTGTTGTTGTTGTTTGATTTCTATTTCTTTTCAAACTCTTCTTCTCTCAGCCCACAAGTTCTTGCACTTTTCTTTTCAATTTTCTCTCCTGTCCCACTTAGGGTGGGGAGTAAGTGAACTGCTGTGTGGTGCTTAGCTGCCTGCTGGCTTAAACCACAATACACAAGAAATTAAGCTAAAACCAGGCCAATGGAGAAAGAAAAGCACTGTGCCAATGGCACAGTGCTTCCTTAATATGTGGTTCTTACACCAAGAAAGACCTTTGTATAGTCTCTTTTGCTAATCTTAACCAATTTTAAATTTCTGCTTTAACACTACTTCATTTTGTTATTGACCTCATTCTCACCCATTAGAGTTAGCTCTGAAAATAATTCTGCCATGCCAAATAGCACTTGTAGTCTGTTGTTTACAGATGTCCAAAAAAAAGGCCATATGGTTGATTCTGTCTTCCCATTTGGGAAGTATATTATACCTGGACTGTCTTGCTATAGAAATGTCTTCAATTTTTCTATTTGCTACTGTTCTATTGAAGAAAGAGATTTCCATTTCCAGTAACCCCAGACAAAAATCTATAGCCTGTACTCCAAGAAATTAAACTAAATCAAGCAGTGGTCTTCATCTATAACTGTAAAATATCTGAACTTCACCCCAGATAATTTGCTCACCAAATGTCATCCCATTTAAAAAGAAATATCCAGAAGTGTCCTGTTACTCTGCAACATCTTGTATATCTTGTCAAGCAGAGTCCTCAAATATTATCTAATTTATTTCCTTCTCAATAACTTCACTAATGCAAGTGAAACTTCCATAAGCAAAATAATGAAGATATCTATAAGAAAGGTTCTTTTTTGCGAAGAAAATCTTTCATCAGATTACAACATTAAAAGCAACAAATTTAAGTCGTGTAGATACACAGCATTTAACACCTGTAATAATCCCTTGTAATCCCCTTTCTCAAGAACATTTCCTACCTCCTGTTTTGGAGATATATAACATAAAAATACGCTTCAAGCCAAGTGGATTAGAAGGATAAACCCATCCTTAAATCCCACAGATTTTCAAGTTCTTATCCTAGAATAAAGTCTCATATCTTGAATATCACTAGCTACAAGAACAGTATGAGCCTCTGCCTCCATCAATAAGTGATAGTGAAGAATTATAGGGAAAAAAAAAAAAAAAAAGTATTTGTTTGTTTGTTTTTCCTGGACATTATTATTCCATTCATCACCACTCCCAGCTCGTCTCATTTACCCTTCTGTTCCTCTCTGTTTTCTCTGTTTTTCCTTTTTAACTCCTGATTCCAAATTAAGGGTTTTGACTTTATTTATTTATTTTTTCCATAAACTTTACAAGTGCATTAGCCTCCTGATCCCCCCAAAGAAAACCTGCTTGAAATCCATTTGTCTCCTCATCCTTTTTCTCTCTTTTGCTGCAGGCAGTGCAGAAGACATAACATAGCTCAATAGTTAAACAGCAAAAACACCTTTAATTCTGACAGGTTTAGACCTCACAGTGTTATTAAAATCCTTGTATCTTCTCACTATTCTTTCCTTTAATTTGTGACTGGGAGAAAATAACAATTCAAAAGAAGAACTGACCCACGCCCATACCAATATCCTTAATTCAACCTGGTTATTCTTCCTCTTTTTATGTTTGTTTTGTTTTTTTTTTTGCTTTTTTGTGTGTGTGTGTGTGTGTGTGTTTTTCCTGAGACTACTCTTTTTTGTTGTTGTTCTTGTTGTTTTCCTAAGCTCCTATGTTGTATTTCTGATCTCTCTTCATGATCATCAATTCATAGAGGTTTTGTGCTAAGCTCTATCAATACTTCTGTATATTTTCTTCCTTAGACCGATGGCCAGTAATAACATAATTTTAAAACAATAAACAACATGTAAACTGCATGTTTCATCAATCTTTAAAATCTTTTCAGAATTATCAGATAGTTAAAAAAAGAAAAGAAAAATATATTTAATGATTAATAATATGATCATTTTCTTTTTGAGTACCTGAAAGATCAGTTTATTCTATATGCTTTCATACTATTGACATTTTACTAACAACATTTTCCTTCCTGTGTCCTTTTTCTGAGAACAAATGTGTCATTTTTGGCAAGCGTTGTTGTTGTTTTAATTATTTGGGTTTTTTAAATGCTATTAGGACCTACAAGCACGACTAGAGAATCACAGAATCACAGAATTTCTAGGTTGGAAGAGACCTCAAGATCATCGAGTCCAACCTCTGAACTAACACTAACAGTCCCCACTAAACCATATCCCTAAGCTCTACATCTAAACGTCTTTTAAAGACCTCCAGGGATGGTGACTCCACCACTTCCCTGGGCAGCCCGTTCCAATGCCTAACAACCCTTTTGGTAAAGAAGTTCTTCCTAAGATCCAACCTAAAACTCCCCTGGCACAACTTAAGCCCATTCCCCCTCGTCCTGTCACCAAGTACGTGGGAGAACAGACTAACCCCCACCTCGCTACAGCCTCCTTTGAGGTACCTGTAGAGAGCGATAAGGTCACCCCTGAGCCTCTTTTTCTCCAGGCTGAACAATCCCAGCTCCCTCAGCCGCTCCTCGTAGGACTTGTTCTCCAGGCCCCTCACCAGCTTCGTTGCCCTTCTCTGGACTCGCTCAAGCACCTCGATGTCCTTCTTGTAGCGAGGGGCCCAAAACTGAACACAGTATTCGAGGTGTGGCCTCACCAGAGCCGAGTACAGGGGGACAAATGCAAGAAAATCCAAAAGCAAGTACAGGGAGAAAATGCAAGAAAATCCAAAAGAGAACCTTTGCAGGATGATCAGAATTTCATTGATGGTAAATGTAATTCTTTATGTTTTCTAGAATTCCATACTGATTTGCCTACATTGATCTCATTTCTGTTTGCAAACATCAAGTACTCTCAAAAGTCTATGCAGCAGTGTAGCAGTTTTTAGAAAAAAAAAAAAAAAAAAAAAAAAAGACTTTTCTTATTCGTAAGTTATGAAGGTGCCTGATGTGGTTAAATCCCTCTTTTATCCCTTATCTTTTATTTTTTATATCTTTTATAAATAGTAGATAAATTTTCTTTACCGTAAAGTCAGAAAATAACCAGAATAAATCCTTGATAAATAGAACAGCTTCAAAAAATGTGAAAGACTTTTTGGTTGTTTGGTTGGTTTAGTTCATTTTGTATTTCTTTGTTTAAAGGGAAACCAGTCTGTACAACTTAAAAAGATTAAACTTCTCCACTACAGACAAGACCCAGAGCTGATGTCAAGTATCTAGAAATTAGGAGTGCTTTATCAATTTGGACCTGGTGAAAAGATCCAATTACATTAAAAAAAAATAAAAATAAAAAAAATCTCACTTTGTGCCTTGTATTCCTGCTAACAGCAAAGATTAGATTGAAAGCATGCATCTGGCTTAGTTTTAATTGACAAGTGTTTGAAATACTGTGTGGAGACCAGTGAAGATTTTTTACTTCTTTTTTAAAAGGAAAAAAATCAACAGTATTAGACAGTGTGTAGTAATTTTGGATTTTTTTGTCACTTGTCAACTTAATTCCTGTTAAATTATTTGAACAAGTTCCCCACATTCCACTGCATAATATGAGCATCGTGAGGTAAAGGGTTGTTAGGATTTTATTTTATTTTTTTCCAGTTAATGACACGTCTGCTTAGTTGAGATAATACAACTCTATATTAGCATTGAAATCAGTTTCTGGCTGACAGTCTAGTATTAGCCACTTTTTTTTTTTTTTTTTTTTTTTCTTAGCAAATTGATCCATTTCTTCTGGGGTGCAACAATCCTGTTCCTGTATGGGTAGTTAAACAAACCTGCTGTTGTGCCATTGGCATTACGCAAACGAAGCTAAAACTCTTAATGCAATGACATTTTGATTATAAAATTGCATCACATGCAATAGAAAGCTTGACAGAAAATGACAGTAATGTTTTGTAATAACTTTCAAAGCCTTAAACTTTCTGTCCCACATTGGAATGGCTACAAATGTTCTAGTGAGAATAGAATTGTATCAAACATAGATTATATATATATATATATATAATACCTGAGGTTTTTTAATTCATCTCTTTTTCACTTTCTTTTTCATTAGAGGTGACCAGACAGCCCTGGACTGCAGAAAATTTTCCTTTGAACAAATCATTGAAACCAATATGCCTCTTAAGAACCATCCTGGTTTCTATAAAATTGCATTTAGTCACAGCTATTCCAGCCAGCTTTAATATTTTAATAATAATGGTACTACAGAAGATCTGCCTAGATCTTCCAGCATAATGATGGAACACGTATTTATAAAAATTTGAATTTCTCAGACTAATAAGAGGGATAGAAACTAGGATAGTAAGAAAAGCAGGTGGTTTAAAACAGGCAAATCTATACTGATTTCTAACACCACATAATGCTGGACCAATGCTGGACTGATGAAGCATTTCTGTTATAAGCTTTAACTCTTACTTGTTAAGGATTTGGGCAAAATTTCTTTTTGGTAGCATATTTCTGACGTCAGAATGAGATGTGACTTTCTTCCATGGAATCTTTGATCAAATCAACTTCCAATTATATATTAGCCAGTAAAATTAAGAGAGTGAGATATGTGTTACATGAGATATGTAGACCTCATCACGGTCTACAGCTTCCTCACAAAGGGGAGTGGAGAGGAAGACGCCGATCTGTTCTCTTTAGTCACCAGTGATAGTAGCCACAGGAATGGTGCCAAGCTGAGGCAGGGGAGGTTTAGGCTAGACATCACTGAGAGTGTTGTTGCGCACTGGAACAGGCTCCCCAGGGACATAGCTGGTGCACCAAGCCTGTTGCAGTTTAAGAAGCGTTTGGACTGTGCACTTAGTCACATGGCCTGACATTTTGGGTAGACCTGTGTGCTGCCAGGAGTTGGATTCGCTGATCCTTATGGGCCCCTTCCAACTCCAGATATTCTATGATTCTATGAAAATGATAGGTGTTTGTACCAGCTGGATTTAGTGTTGTCCTCTACATAAAATAACTGAAATTTTAATTGGCAGTAACACCTTAGTACAATGTTTTATACCAAAAATATTATGAAATCCTTTTCATTTAATTTCTGAATATCTGCAGATCTGTCTAACATATCACATGACATTTCTAAGAAGCAGGATATCCTTCTTGCTGTTGACTTGCAGACTTTGCAGCAAGCAGACAATGAAATGTTTATCTCTCAGTTACTCCAATGAATGTCATCTTCCAGTTAGTACACAGCAGTCATTTTTCTTGTTTCTCCTTATTTCTATCAACTGTTTATTGGTAGAAATGTACAGATTTTTCTTACTTATGTATTCAAATAAATACATCTAAAATAAGTAAATTCAGTAAACTTTAAGGCAGGGCGTGAATACTTGGAGATCAAGAATAGGTCCTTTTTCATATGGAAATAGAGGCTACCAAAACTACATTTTGGGGTAGATTCAAACCAAAGAAGGATTTTCTTCTAATGACTTGCAAAAACGTTATGGTAGCTAGAATTTTTACAACACTCTGCAGGAATACAAGCAAATTGTCAGAGGTATTCATTGTGTAGTTACTAAGTAACAAATATCATGCTTAGAAAATATCCAGAGCTGACAAAAATTAAAGCCTTGAAAAATGTAAGTGGTAAATATCACATATATTCTTATTATTCCCTAGACAATAAATAATGACCACTGTTGAAGCAAGAAGTCATGGCTATAAGTATTTTGATCTGGATCACTATAACAATTTTTACATATTTGCATATGAATTAAAGAAAATCATGTTTTCAATTTCTGCTTCTGAGGAATTTGTGAATATCAGTTTTACTTTGTAAAGAAATACATTTTAGTTTAGGATTTTTTTCATGGAATTGAAAACTGCAGATTTCACTCCATGATTTTTTCATTTCATACAATACTTAGACTATTGCTGAACTGAAGGCTGAGATAGGTAGATGGATGTTCATGGCAACAAAAAATGAAATTTTTGATTACTACCGGATATTATGCAGACAGCGCTGTATCACAAAACCACACAGCAAGAGGTCAAACATCAATTAAAAGTAACCCACAGAATCTGTCTCTTTGTCAGAAGAGCCAAAGAGAAAACTTGGCTTGACTAGGCTTGAACATTTATATCCAAGTAGAGGAGTAAATGAAAACTACAATAAATACAGGAAATAGATGTAAAAGAGGCACTTGCATTCGATGAGATTGCTGACTATCATCTGGGCAAAGTTGATGCAAATTTGCATGACAGAAATAGGTAAATTTTTACTTGCAGATTCACTTTGATTTTACTTTTCAATTGAGTATTTGTAGACCATGGCATGTAGCAGTGTAGTAGAATATGTTAAATTGTGGCTTAGTGTGGTGGTTTTACCGTGCTAGACAGCTGAACACCACAACCACTCCAATGAGGAGGGGAAGAAGCAAAGGAAAGAACAACTTATGGGTTGAGATAATTTAATTAAAGGAAAAAAAAAATAATTTTTAAGGAAATTTTATTATTAATTAATTTAACTAAAGGGAAAAAAGGGAAAGGGGAAAAGGGAGGGAGAAAGGGCAAAACAAAACAAAACAAGTAAAGGCTATGTGGAAGTGCAGAGGAAAGAAATTACTCTCTACTTCCCACAAATGCTTGACCACGTCATTGAAGCAGGGCCTCAATGCACGTAGCCAGTGTTTGGGAGGAGGACAGATGTTTTCGCAATGAGAGCCCACCCCAACCCTCTTCTTCCTTTTTCCACCTTTTATTGATGAGTGTGACATCATATGGTATGGAATATCCCTTTGGTTGGTTTAGGTCAGCTGCCCTGGTGATGTTTCTTTCTCACTTTTTTGCCCACCCCCTAGGAGGGTTAGAGAGAGTCCTGATGCTGTGACAGCACTGCTCAGCAGCAGACACAACACCAGTGTGATACCACTGCTGTTCTAGCTACAAGTGCAGAGCACAGCCCTGTATGGGCTGCTGCAGGGAAAGTTAACATCCCAGCCAGACACACTACACTTACCACAAAATTTATTCATATTAAGCTGGTAAGAGATAAAGACCTCTGATTTCTCTTTTCCTCTGTTATTCATTTCAGTAATTCTCTTTGACTTTCATTGAAATTGTGCTGTATTACACATTTGCAGTGAGCAATCACACTAGTAAAAATAGCAGAAATTTTGGAGGAAATTGAGCTCTGGTGAACTCATAAGAAATTTACTTAGTATAACTAGCATGCTTCATCACATCTCAATAAGGGAAATGGTTCAGAAGGATAGCAAGATACATAACATACCTTCTACAATAGAGACCATTAATATGACAGGGATAGAAAAAGAGGGGAAAAAAAGTATTTTAGGAGAAAAAAAAATGTTAAATTCATTACTAAGAATGTATTAGTTTACTGAAAGCACATTTATGACTATTTCTCCTTCTCCTTTGGCTCAAGGAAGACTTTTCTTATACAGTCATCTCAAATGGTAGGTGATAAGAGGCTGATGTCTGTATGCATCTGTGACACCAACAAAACTGTACCAGGGAAGAACAGAAAGTTCAGCTACCACTATTCCACATTATTTTCTCTCCTGTATGGAATATTTCTTTCATATTAGCTCTTTTGTCCAACACATAAGAAAATGGCTATCCCAAGAATACATCAATTTCTAGAGAGCTGAAAGCATGAGTATACCCCACACAAACTCAAGAAAAAAATGTGGATTCCCTTTACTATGCATTGTATTGGACATTTTTGACTTTTCCAAGTAAAAATTATCTTGTCTAATTACTGCTGAATCAATATTAGTTATTCCTGTTAGAAAACCTTGAGAATAGTATGTCTTACTTGAATATGTAACATTGTAATTCACATGCCTTTGAACCTGTGAATCTTTAGAATAAATTTATTCTTTTCCTGATATTTGTCTCTCAGTTCAGGATACATTACTGTAGTAGTTGTAACAGTTCAATGTAAATATAGAATGAAATAATATTTCAAGAAATGATTTTGGAAACAAAAATTGTCAAAGGACCAAAGAAAATACTACTCTAACTTAAGAGCACTTAAAATAAGCAATCTACACTTCTAATACAGATAGCCTTCACAGATGATAAAATAAATTTATCTGTTGAATATATGCACTTTTTTTTTCCCCACAGTATTTCTTTGACGTTATGCATAACACTTCTTTGTGTTAGAGGTAGAAGGCAATAATTTTTTGGTTTGTAGTCTGAAATCCCAGTACTAGGAATTGGTTATAAGAAATGTGGAGCGAGAAAACTGTGTACTCAGGTACTTCTTTCTAAAAATATCACAAAAATATGCTGCATACAAAAAGTAGAAGTTCAATAGTACCTGTGGCATAATACCTTATAAGAGTAAGGCCCAGGTATTTTGTCTCACAAACAATCAACTTTAAATTTCTCAGCTTCCAAAAGTGAATGGTAACCACTGTGCTTCAAAATGTTACTACAGATTATTGTATATGACTACAGAATATTGTATATTAAGCCAAAGTTACATATACTGACTTATATACTGACAATACTGACTTATATAAACAAATATATTAGTTTAATATGGAGGAACAGATGACTTCTTAGAGGAAACTGTAAAATTCCCATAATTACCCATTAGTTAGTTCAAATAAAATAGTGAACTTTCTTTAGCATTAGTTTAATTTTAGAATGATAAGACATTTCAGAAGTAGTATGATTTTCCCCATACTATTACGCAAAAAAAAAAAAAAAAAAAAAAAAAAAAATCTGCTGCCTTACTTGGCGTTCTTGAGAAGAAAAACAGGGACCACACGCTAACAATCAAAGAATAACTTCTGTGTCACTGAACTTATAGTGTGAAAATGAAATAATGTGAATGGACTGATTTGAATAATAATGTTGCAAGGTTCACGGCATGATAAAAACTCTTGCTGTGAGTATTCTGCCTTAACATTTTCCATGCAAGATGTTGTTATAAGAAAAAATAAAATTAAAAAAAAAAAAATGGCAGGGGACATAGAGTTAAAAAGATTTTTTTTTTTTTTTTCCATAAATCTGTGTTACAGATATAATGACAGGCTGCAGATTTGACAAAAACTTTTGAGTAGTACATGAAATTTTTAATTATTTATGGCATTATTTTTAATTTCTGGATTATTTAATTGCTAATAAGTCACTTGCACAGAAGAAGAAGGATCTATAACCAGATGAGAGCAGAAAACTCACTGTGTTTTAAAGGCCTTGGTGCAGCTCAGCTTTCAGGAGAGTGTTGACAACAGTGGTTACATTTCTCACCCAAGGAAAAAAATTCTTTTCAATTATTAATATTTCAATTGTTTGGTGTAACTGATACATACTTTATCCACCAAAGAGCTATAAAAAGCCTTTTGGTAGACATTAAATCAACTGTACTGTCTGGCTCTGGGTTTCAGAACAGACTTTTTTTTTTTTTTTTTTTGTCTTTATTTCTTCACTCTGTAAGTGTGTGATACATAATAATGCCTTGCATATTCTGTGTTTTTTCTCACAAATAGATTTAAAATTTTAATGCCTTCTAAAAGCCATTAGAGGACCTTCTTGTTAAGCAACATTTTAATAATACATTAATTCTTATAAGGAAGTTTCAAGGGACAATATAATCTCAAATGGCTTCCTCCTCTCTTAGATATAGTTTGTCACAATCTAGGATCAACAATTTTACCATTTATGGACTTTAGACACAGTAAAGAAGGGTGGGTGTGTGAATAAGATTTCAACATAATATTTTAAAATAAAAATAAAACAGACAAATTAAAACAAACATATAAAATATTTCCCTCCTTAAAGTCCCCCCTCACACATGCAGAAAAAAAGAAAATTCCATGTTTTGTATTTTTAAAGGTAATCTCTTTATGGATTAAATTTTTACTGTGGCAAATCTTGTGTAGCGCAGCCTGAATGGAACATAAAAAGATGCTGAGTGGTTTCTGTAAGGACTTAAGCCCTCCTTCCCCTCCCCCCCTCCTCCCCCCACATATGTCTAAAAAAAGTAATTTTAAAATCTTGGTAGCCTTATATTGTGACTTCCTTTTGGCATGTTTTTTGAATTATTTTCCACAGGCATAGACTATTTTCTAGTAGACTAGAAAATCTGCCTCACTTTTCTGGGATCTTGTGTCATTTATTTCACAGAAACAACCTCCTACTTATTTAACATCCCTAATTACTAAAACTATTTTGAATAAATAGATGTGAAATTTATCTTTCTTGGCATCCTCACTTGTTCAAGGACAACCCCTTGCAGACAGCAGGTTTTTTTGTTTGTTTGTTTGTTTGTTTGTTTGTTTTTCTGAGAAGGCCTGTAAGGCAGACAGCACCTGACAAGGACAGGCTTCTAGATGCAAGATGGAATGTGCCACTGAGGTCTGATCTCTATGCAGAACTGCATTAAAACAGTAGTACTTATTCTTCTCTTGTACTACAGCAGCCACCTTAAGGGACAACACTGCTCACTTATCTTGAGAAAAACAACATTAAACATAACTCTTTACATAATTGATTTGTTGGACATCTTGTCCTTACATTTTTTTTAGTGATAATAATAATGATAGTAATAATTTAGTAGTAATAATAATAATAATAAATATAGCCTTAAAAAAACATGAGGTATATCTTTGTGTGTGGAACAACTGTATCATTTCTGACTGTGATGTAACGTTGATGAACAAGGCACTCATTGAAAATAATTTGCAAAATATTGTATCTAGATATCTGCTTTATGTAGAATTACTTCCAAGAAGATTCAATTTGAAGAAAGATAGTGCTAGATAAGCTTTTTGCAAAATTAACAGAAAAATTCTGGTTGGGTTTTGCAGGTGAAATGTTAACTGTTTCCTGGGGAAAAAAAAAAAAAAAAAAAAAAAAAAAATAAAAAAAACCTTTACTTAATTTTAGCACTGTCTTGTTATAAAACCATTGCCACTGCATTGTTTACTCATCCATACTCATAGATGCAGAAAAAATTAAAATGAGGAAAAAATCCTAGTATTATTTGGTTTCCTTTTTCGATAAGTACTCATTAATATATTTAGAGATATGGGTTGTGGCACCTATACTGAAATATAGGGTAGAAAAACTTGCAGCAGGTAGGGAAAAAAAATTAAAATAAAATAAATAATAATAATAAAAAAAGTAACACAAAGACCCAGTGGAGGAAATGAGAAACACGTTGATTCCTGAAAATCATTGAAAATACTGGTCTGGACAGCACAGCTGGAAGAAAAGCTTTGCTCCTTGGGACAGTGAGGATGGGAAAGATTTACATTTCCTCGTCTACCTGCAGAAAGACTTTGTCTACCTTTGTCTAATCTGAGAAGTTAAAGTAAATAATTAAGAAATTATCTTATTTCAGCATGCTATTTTCTTTCAATAAAAGGTTAACTTTGTAATTTTGATGCCTTTGCTGTCTTGTGTTCAGTCTTGAAAAAAGCTATAAGTTTCCTTCTACATTTGAGCTGAGTGCAGGTTATTTCTATATATGATATTTTTGTTGACATTATTTCATATGTAGTAACAAGGAACAGTGCTTATAATACTATAAATTAAAGGGATACATGTTGAATCTGCTAACAAGATTGCTATTTAACATAATGTTGCTGTTATCACTTAACTTTATGCCTTCAAGATAGAGACCATCTATTGTCAATGTAATAAACACCACAACACATGCAATTTATATTTTGCAGGAACCAGATAATCACCGACATTATAGAATGTTAACAGTGAAATATTACAACATTCTAATGTGACTGTCATGACAACTGAAGCACAGATAAAATAATGAGATTATGTAGTTGATTAGCTTGAAGACAAAATCTTAATCAACAATTAAGTAGGGATCAAGGCAGAGCAAGATACTGTTCGAATAAGAAAAAACTGAACACAATAAAGACAAAGAATTGTTTACAAGGGTCAAAAATATTATGCAACAGAGATTAATTATTTTTAATGAAAAAATATAAATTGAAATATACACAAAACAGAATGGGAGAGACTGAAATTAAAGAAAAAATATTCTGGTAACATCTGATTTCACTTTTAGTATATGTCTGTAGTATTGTATAACTTGTGGCTGTCTCTTCTCTCAAAGTTCATCTGCTCTGCTCCATTGAGGTGTAAACATACAAGCATTAGAAAAAGTCATCATGGTTTGGAATGATCACCAGCCCACATCTCCCTGAAACAGTATTTAATGTCAGGGACTGTAAAACTAAAAGACCTTCTAGGTCACTGAGATGTAGTTCTGTATTTATTTATTTATTTACTTATAACTCTCTACCATATAAGTTCTTTTATAAATGGCTGTTGTTTCATCCTGAAAGCAAAAGAGGTCATTTCTTTCTCATGAAACACTGCTCTGGATGTTCTCTTTAAGTAAGTAAAAGTATTTTTTCACTGTCCTTAATAAAATTTTTGTGCCAACACTTTATACAATTCTACTCTTTTGTTGATATTTATTTAATTTATATTTAAACACCACAGTAATATCTAAATATAAACATAATCCTTTGCATACATCTTGAGGCATGTGCTGAAATAGTGCACATTTATTTTAGTTTTTGTATCGTCCTAGCATTCTCTTTAGAGTGGAAAGACCGTTATCTTAATTGCCTATATCATTTGAGAAGAACGTGCCTGTTTAAGTGAATGATCATGATGACCAGAACAACATGTAATGCACCAGATGCCATCTTATAATAATTTTTTCAAATACAAATATCACTGGCATGTGATATTTTATTTGGAGATTCCTGTGGAATATATTGGGTTTGTGTGTTGCATAACTACCTCACTTTTGCAACTGGTAACATCTTTCAATGAAATTGCATTTATTTATTTATTTGTTTGTTTGTTTGTTTGTATTTGAATGCTCATTATACATGCAATAGACTTATCAAAGTATTTTGAAGAAAACAGGAAAAATAAAATAATTCATTGAGGTACTTTTTAAAATATGCATTTTACATACTGATGAGTGCATATAAATATGTAGAAAATCTTATATATTTAACAAGGCTTTTATATACATCTGTACTCACAGGTTAGATAATGAGAATTCTAGGATCCTAATTATAAAAATCAGAAACTTCATGTCTAATAGACTTGATTCAAAAATGACTACAGAGTGAAGTCAACTAGTCCTTGAAGAGTAAGAATTCAATAAAATGTCACCATGATCCACTAGAGTTTAAAGAGTCTGTGATGTAGCTGAATCTGAATGCTCATCAGTATATAATGCAATGGTTGATATGAGATCTAATGTATTTCTGTTCTTTTGCTTCACAACAGTGATGATATACTCCCCTGCAAATATGATTTACACCTAGTTTTGGCTTCATTTGCAATTGCAGCCAGACCAAAAGGTATCATAATCAACAACAAGTTACAAAACTTAGTAGCAATCATTTTATAGTCATGTAGAAAAACTTTTTGAAAGGCAGACAATACAGTAGCAGTACAAACCTCTTAAGACACTAATTACACAGAGACAAGTGACCCATGCATTTCAGCAAAAGGAAATCTTGACCTCCTGATCATAAGCCTGGAAGCTAGATGATTAGAACTGACTCAGGCCCTGAACTCATGCTGAATGGACTTCATCTATAAAGTTATAGATTGATATGAGTCTTTTATCCTATTCAGTAACTGATCTGTCCAAGTACTAATGACAAATCAACAAGACACTTACCAGCCTGAAGATAATATTGCTACATTAAATCCAAAGATGCCTTATTAAAGCACCTTCCAGAGGAAAAAGGAAGGAATTAACAATTTGTAACTTCAAGTCATTGCTGCTTCAGATCAGCATTTCTAAATGAATGTATTGAACTGAGAAACACAGAGTCACAGAATGATTGAGGTTGGAAGGGAACTCTGAAGATCATGTAGTCCAACCCCCCTGCCAAGAAGGATCACCTGGAGCACATAAAATTTATGGATTTTTTCAGATAATTTAGTCACTGCACAATCTGACCTTTTCACAAAGGTCACAGCATCAGCTGTGTTCATCTTGCAAAGTGGAGGCTTTCCAAGAAAACCCTACACTTTCCTGTGGTCAGGCAAACCATGTTGGATACACTATACATGAGGTTGAGTAATCCAGTATTAAATGATTTGGCAGGATTCACACACAGTTAGTCCTACAGTAAGCTGGAGACAAATGAACCTTCTCAGAAAGACTGCTCAAACTACTGCAATGTTATCCAACCAGTAAACAAACCTCTTCCATGATATGAATGGAAGAAGTGTTTGGCTTCTGCACTTTTACAGGAGTATTTAGGGGATCTAGTTACCTCATTAATATTGTAAGATTCATTGTATGTATTCCCAACCATGCAACATGAGAACAAACCTGCATGGTCCTGTGACCTCTTTTATCATACTAAGGCTGCATCAACTCCTGCAACAAAGGATTTAATTTCTTGTTTGGTTTTCAAGCTGTTCTATTTCATAACCTGTAGGTGAAAAGAAAACCTACCTTTTACTATTAACACTAATGTATGCTTTTTCTTCTTAGTATTTTCTATGTTTTCCAATTTCAGTAAAAGTTCTTTTTATCAAGAGAGAGCCCAGACAGTAAGCTACAACTGTGCTCCTGTTCAACAGACTGGTATGTCAAAAGCAGTGTATCTATTTCACACGGCAAAGAAAATAATGAGTGAAGACTTCAACACAGAGTCACTGTACATGTCTTCAAATTTGCTGTATGTAGTGAGAAGTTTAGCAGCATTCATTGACCCAAGAAGACAGCTGTTACAGGGAAGCTATTTTTGGTCTCCTACTTGAATCATTTAGAGAATGCTTAGGTATCTTTGCACAGCATTGATCGTAGATACTTTAAGTCTACCTTAGAAACTCTTCCTTCTTTCCTGGAAGAACTGAAACTGAATATTTGGCCTGTCTGAGTTATGTTTGTGCAGCAGCAGATTTAGGATACAAAAGTGATTTCAAGCTGCTTTGACCCCACAACTGACATGTCACCTTAGATGCCCAGTTCAGACTCATCCCATCGAGTATATTCTGCTATTTGCAGTTAAGCAAGAATATCCTCCTCATTTGCCAAGTACAGTAAATACATAAAACAGATTAGAAGTCTCATTCGTCAGTAACTGTTGTTAAATAACAGACAAATTGATGTGTATCTACTACAGATCATGGAATGGTTGGGTGTGGCTAGAAGCAGACTGAGTATTTGAGCATGCAACTGCATTTTCAATGTTATTAGTAACTTAATTATACATTTATATTTTGTTTGTAAATTGCATGCATAAGGAATAATGATTACTTTCAAAACACCCTTTAGCATCTTTGTTTTGAATTATATTCCAAGCCAATTATTAATTGCTACAGGTGATTAGAAAGTTACAACATCATTTTGATATTTTATTTGTAACATTTTTTTTTTTGCTAAGGAGAGTGAAACGAGGAAAAAATTACAAAACGGCACATTTGCAGATACTCACAGATAGTATACAATACAACTAGTAGGAGAAGCAGCACTATAAAGCAATTATAATTTTGAATGATCTAATACAGACATGAGTTATTTTTAGCCAAAAACCATTAATTCATATACAGTTTCTGAAGACAATGAAGAATGGGCTTAACATTTTGTGACTTCTTCTCAGCAGACTGTTAACCTGAAATTCATAGTGAGCCTAACATTGATGCAGTTAGCAAGCCAAACACTGACAGAAAAAGTCTTTAACTCTAAAAGGACTGCTGTGGTAACATGTCTACAGTAAATTACAAAGAATTTCCTTTCTGCTGTGTGTTTTCTTTCCCTCTAGTGGACAAGAAGTCCAAAATAGAATGATGGGGAATTAGGAAAATAAATGTCTAAAATATTCTAAAAGAGCATGCACTATTTCATGAGCTTTATTTTGCACTGCCATAAAAAAAAAAAAAAAAAAAAAAAGTCTGAGAATCTGGCTGACAGTATCTGACCTACACCTGCATTTTGAATGATGGTTAAAACCATTCAGTTAGTAGGGGTTTTTCAGATTATTATTATTATTATTATTATTAATCTACCAGAATCAGAACAAAAAAAATACCCTAACTTCTGAGTTTTCCTGAAAATAAAAATAAAAAAAAAAATCAAATAAAACACTTTGCTTTGAATTCTAGCCTGATTACTGTTTTTCTACAACAATTTCTGTGTGAAAAATAATTTAAAAAATATATATCATTACTAAATAGAAACACTATTTTATTATGCAAATGGCAAGATTTGGCATGTAAATATCATTTAGTTTACATCTCTATGACCTATAAAAAAGAAATAATTTTCTGTTGATGATCAGAAATTATCTTGAAAACTGCATCCCTGTCTATGGAGGGAAAACATTGTAACTTATTTTATTTTTTTTAAAGTAAGAATATATTTTCAAACATTTTTTTTCTTTTACAGAATTCTTTTGACCTTTTAAAAAAGTATTTGTAGGACTATGATTCAACTTTAAACTTCGTATTTAATCATATTGACATCTCATACATTAAACTTCCTACGTTAGCATATTTTAAACTTAACATTCTATTTCTAGTTCTATTTCTAGATGTGTAATTCAGTTGTATTTTTTAATGTGTATAGTTACTTTTCTATAAACAAATAAATTATTTTCTCAATTAATAGTAATTTAAATCTGAAGCAGTTCTAAGTAACCTAATGCATCACTCTAAAACCACAGTATTGCAATTTTAAAACATATTACGCTTACTTATCAGTTGTCTCCTGAGTCATTAATAATAATATATTCTTCAGAACTATAGAGTAATACTAGATTTTCTCTGCAATTAATAATAATAATAATAAACTAATAATAAAACAAAACAAAACAAAAAGGTACAAATTGGTACAGGAAGAGCACTACAGGTTTAGATTTTTTTTATTTGTTTTGTTTATCTTTATCAGATTTGCTGAGTATCATTTTAAACCTCTCTATTAAGTTATTTCATACTTAGTATAAAATTACATTACTAATGCATTTTGTTTCTTTTTGTTAAGGGCCACATTTTGTTCAAATGTATTTACTTTATGTTAAGGATAAAAATCAATGCTATTAACTCTCTATTTGCTTTCACCAGTAGCTTTCTGAAATGCTCATCATACAGATGGAGACTATTCATCTTTTCCCTCTTCAAAAATAAGGGACTGATTGAACTGTGGCTCCTTTGCACACGAGAAGTTTTTCATCAGAAATTCCTTGCTTGTAGAATGTTAGTTAATGAGAAGAAAAAATTTTGTTTTGTTTTGTTTTGTTGTGTTTTGTTTTGTTGTGTTTTTTGTTGTTGTTGTTGTTTTGTAAGACTTCATCCATTTCAGTGAACTTACTGATTACTCAAGACTGAAATTTTAAGTAAATCAAAGGCAACAGTGAATAATGGTCTGCCCAGCAATTTAGTGTCAATGTGCAAGCATAAACAAGAAAATAATCTTCCTGTGAATCAACATACAGTCATGTTACAAAAACACACATGAGTAAGTGCAGTAAAGGGCACTGGAAAAAGTCATGAGTTTTTCAGTAGAATGTTTTTATTTTCTTCTTTCTTTCTCCTCCAAAAATGTCAATTTGTCAAAACCCAAATCATTTGTGTGGGGAGATTTGTTTTTGTGAATTTTCCTTTTCCATTTTCTTCTTAAATTAGCTTTGACATTGCTGAAATATCACATTTTATCTGTTTGATTAAGTGAGATATAGAAAGTTTTGGGTTGGGATCATATGAGTGTTTAAGGGTACATATTTATAGTGAAGATGAAAAATTCAAACAAATTAGACTCCTTTGAAATTAAAAGGATTTTTTTTTTTTTTTCATTTATCTGAGGAGATGCGAGGTTTGTTCCCCTAGAAGAGTCTTTTAGCTGAATCATAATGGAAGAAAAATCCCATTCAATAGGAATCACTTTTTGTTTAGTCTATGAGGAATGAGATTATGATTCTCAGAATCACCACTTGATGTGATTGTCCCTTAGCTTTGGATTAGACCTAGAGAGTACAGTACACACACAATTTGTAATTCAATTAGTTGATTTATTTATGTATTGATTTATTGATTTTTAAAAGGGGAAATAAGTGAAGATTGCAATTCACTACATCCAATAAATCCATGAAGTAATGAATGAGATTGTACACATGCAATCTTTATTTGGGTGGCTGCTCAACTTGCAATAATAATTATTTTTAAATGTTTTTTCCAGGTTGAACTGTACAGCCCATATATATATTTCCAGCAGTTTAGCTCACTAGCGTATGGATAAATTGCTTCTGACAGGAAAAGTAGGAGAAAAAGGACAATGAACTTCTTTGGTTTGACAGCAGCAGAGATGCTCAATCTCTGCAAAAAGGATCTGGAATTTATTCTGCCAATTAAACATTTAAGGAGTTGCAAATGTATGAGAAAAATGAAACTAAGTGAATGGGAAAACATTGGGAACTGTAAATTAAAAACATTTTGTCATGCTCAGCTACATAATGTTCACAATGGTTCATTTCATTCTTCTCTGTGTATGTGAAATGAAGGGAATGTTCACCCCATGAACTCTGCAATGTTAAAAAAAAAAAAAAAAAAAAAAAAAAAGAGAGAGATTTTTAAGAGAGCAATTATCAAGACAGTTCTTTAGCCTGTGTTATACATTTAATGAAATTGGAAACTTTCACTGTTAAAAATTCTGTTTAATAGGAGTTACCCTATCCTATCCTATATGATTCATGCAGATACCTGGAGATTTTTTATACACAGAGGCCAAAGATTCCCCTTGTTCCTTCATGTGGACAGAAACTCAAGAGATGAGAAAATGTCAATTTAAAAGAAAACAAGAAATATTCTGAAGAAAAAGTTGAAAGATTCCTCTCAAGAAGGCTAGAGGAAAATCAAGGCCAAAAAAAAATTGAGTTAGAATAGTGGGTCAGTAACTAAATCCAGAAATTTTATATACATATTTCCTAAAATTCTGAGATAACTGCAACTTGTATTGAAATCCATGCATCTGGTTCATAAGTCCTTTGATTCAGTTATACACATTTCCCGTTTCAAACTTCATGATGAATTTTAAAACAAATACGTTAACTTCGCACATATAAATATTTGTATATCTTCAAGCAGAAAAATTCATAGTTTATTTGTATCCTGTCAGAGTAGAGCAACAATGCCAATTATCCACCAAAATTGAAAAGCAAGACAAAAAAAATTAACATGATAAGTACAAGATATAATGTCTCTTCATTCACTTAATTAGATCTTTAAAATATCTGTCTTATACAGAACTCTCATAAACATGCAAAAGCAATTTCAGAACTCTAAAAACAATAAAATTTAGGAGTACAGTTACTGTGGAGCAATCTGCTTGTGCAACACTCCTACAAAACTGTTCCTGAGAAAATAGTACAATTATTTTTTTTTTTAAGTCTGTGGCAGGTTAGGCCGTACTCCCACCTAGTCATACTTCCATGCAGCTGCTCACTCAATCTCCCATCCCATGCAGGACAGGGGGAGAAAACAGGAAGATCAGGATTGAGAGAGCTCTGGGTCCATACTAGGAGATTGCTTACTGATTACCATCATGGGTAAAAGAGATTTGACTTGGGGAAAAAATAATTTAATATATTGCCAACTAAAACAGGTAGTGATTTTTGTAGTGAGAGACAAAAAGACAGACATTAAAATAACACCTTTCCTCCCCACTTTCCCTGTCTCCACTTCTTCATTCCTGGTTCCTCTACACCCTTTCCTCCTGAGCAGTGCAGGAAGTATGGTCAGTATATATGGTCAGTATATATGGTCAGTTCATACAGTCAAAACACAGTGGTTTCTTCTGCCCCAGCAGCATGTCCTACATGGGTTGTGATGAATATCTTCTCTGGCACCTGGACACCCTCCTCTTCCTCCAGCATGGGACAGCACTGGCCTCTCCTCACAGAGAAGCCCTGCAGCCTTGCTGCCAGTAACTGGGCATGGACACACAATACAGACTCTGACAGTCTGATTTATGAAAGAGCAATCACTGCCTTTAATTCAATGTTTCATACTGCAAATATACTGTCCTACACACTTAGCTTAAAATTGGTCACAACTAATTCACTGCAGAAAATCACACAAAGCTCTGCTATCAATAACACTTCAACCTTGTTATCTAAATCACAGCCTGCTGGGATGAAAGAGGCCACTTGCTCTTTTGAAAACTGCTCAGTTGTAATCAGCTTGTTAACATGCAACAGAATAACAAAAGTTCTTTCAAACCTTTTAATATAAACATTGTGGATATTATTTTTTTCCAAGGGTAAGAAAGTTTCCATGTCCCTAGAAGGGAGGTTTGTGATAAATCTTTCATAACACTATTCCGTTGCCACTCTGTCTAATCTGGTACAAGGATCAGTATACAAGGCAATCTGTTGTGTTTCTAAACATATTGAAGAGTTTGTTGGTGGTAGTGGTAGTGGTGGTTTGTTTGTTTCAGAAATAACACCTCATCATGATAACAGCAAGGGGAATTTTCTGTGGGTTGATTTTTTTTTTTCAATAAAGCATATGTGTTTTTTGTGTGTTTGTTTTGGTTTTGCTTTTTTCAATTCAATCAACTATTTTATTAAGAAATGTTTTGTTTATCCTGGAAAATTTCAGTATTTACATTTTCAGTCACAAAACAAATCCCTTGAACCAAATCTTAAAACACTTATCTTGAAAATAGTCTTATTGCTATGAACACCAGAGTTCTGGTAGCTCAGTAACTGCTCTCTCATTTTCTTCTCAAATCACACAATCACACAGAATTGTCTAGGTTGGAAGAGACCTCCAAGATGTACTTCTAGAGAGCAATAAGGTCACCCCGAACCTTCTCTTCTCCAGGCTAAACAATCCCAGCTCCCTCAGCTGCTCCTCGTAAGACTTATCCTCCAGACCCCTCACCAGCTTCGTTGCCTTTCTCTGGACTCTCTCGAGCACCTCCATGTCCTTCTTGTAGTGAAGGGCCCAAAACTGAACACAGTACTCGAGGTGCAGCCTCACCAGAGCCAAGTACAGGGTGACAATCACTTCCCTAGACCTGCTGGCCACACTGCCTGTTATACAAGCCAGGATGCTGTTGGCCTTCTTGGCCACCTGAGCATACTGCTGGCTCATATTCAGCCGACTGTCAACCAATACTCCCAGGTCCTTCTCTGACAGGCAACTTTCCAACCACTCATCTCCCAGCCTGTAGCTCTGTTTGGGGTTGTTGTGCCCCAGGTGCAGGACCTGGCACTTGGCCTTGTTGAACTTCATACACCTCACCTCAGCCCATCAGTCCAGACTATTCACATCTTCCTGCAGAGCCTTCCTACCCTCGAGCAGATCGACACACGCACCTAACTTGGTGTCATCTGCAAACTTGCTGAGGGTGCACTTGATCCCGTCATCCAGATCATTGATAAAGATATTAAAGAGGACTGGTCCCAGTACCGAGCCCTGGGGGACTCCACTAGTGACCGGCCTCCAACTGGATTTGACTCCATTCACCACAACTCTTTGGGCCCCGCTATCCAGCCAGTTTTTAACCCAACAAAGCATATGCCAGTCCAACCCATGAGCAGCCAGTTTCCTGAGGAGAATGTTGTGGGAAACAGTGTCAAAAGTCTTACTGAAATCAAGGTAGATCACATCCACAGCCTTTCCCTCATCCACTAAGTGTGTCACTTTGTCATAGAATGAGTCAAGCAGGACCTGCCCTTCATAAACCCATGCTGACTGGGCCTGATCGCCTGCTTGCCCTGCAAGTGCCACGTAATGACACTCAAGATGATCTGCTCCATGAGGTTCCCTGGCACTGAGGTCAAACTAACAGGCCTATAGTTCCCCGGGTCCACCCTCCGACCCTTGTTGTAAATGGGCATCATGTTTTCTAGCCGCCAGTCGAGTGGGACCTCCCCTGATAGCCAGGACTGCCGACAAATGATGGAAAGTGGCTTGGCCAGCTCCTCCGCCAGTTCTCTCAGTATCCTCGGATGGATCCCATCCAGCCCCATCGACTTGCATATATCCAAGTGCTGTAGCAGGTCACCAACCATTTCCTTCTGGATTGTGGGGGCCACATTCTGCTCCTCATCCCCTTCCACCAGCTCAGGGTATTGGGTATCCAGAAAACAACTGGTTTGGCTGCTAAAGAATGAGACAAAGAAGGCATTAAGCACCTCAGCCTTTTCCTCATCTCTTGTAACTAAGTTTCCCCCCCCATCCAGTGAAGGGTAGAGATTCTCCTTAGTCCTCTTTTTTGTATTGATGTATTTATAAAAACATTTTTTTTGTTATCTTTAATGGCAGTAGCCAGATTGAGTTCTAGATGTGCCTTGGCCTTTCTAATTTTGTCCCTGCACAGCCTCACAACATCCTTATAGTCCTCCTGAGTGGCCCACCCTCTTTTCCAAAGATTATAAACCCTCTTTTTTCTCCTAAGTTCAAGCAACAACTCTCTGTTCAGCCAGCCCGGTCTTCTTCTGCACCGGCTCGTCTTTGGGCACATGGGGACAGACCGCTCCTGAGCCTTTAAGATTTCCTTCTTGAAGAGCGCCCAGCCTTCCTGGACTCCTCTGCCCTTCAGAACCACCTCCCAAGGGACTCTGCCAACCAGTGTCCCGAACAGCTCAAAGTCAGCCCTCCGGAAACCCAAGACAGCAGTTTTACTGATCCCCTTCCTGACTTCTCCAAGAATAGAGAACTCTATCATTTCGTGGTCACTCTGTCCACGCAGCTCCTGACCATCACATCTCCCACCAGTCCTTCTCTGTTTGTGAACAGAAGGTCTAGCGGGGCACCTCCCCTGGTAGGCTCGCCAACCAGCTGCATCAGGAAGCTATATTCCACGCTCTCCAGAAACCTCCTAGGCTGCTTTCTCTGGGCTGTATTGTGCTTCCAGGATATGTCTGGGAAGTTAAAGTCCCCCACAAGAACAAGCGCTGATGAATTCGCAACTTTTGCCAGCTGCCTGTAGAACTCTTCATCCGTCTCCTTATCCTGGTTTGGCAGTCTATAACAGACCCCCATCAGGATGCTTGCCTTGTTGGCCTTCCCACTGATCCTAAGCCATAGGGTCTCAACCTTATCATTCCCAGCCTCAAGCTCCACAACATCAAAACACACTAATATAGAGAGCCACTCCACCACCCCTTTTGTGCTGCCTGTTCCTTCTGAAGAGCCTATAGCCAGACATTGCAGCACTCCAGTCATGCGAGTGGTCCCACCACATTTCCATGATGTCAACCAAGTCATAGCCTGCCTGCTGCACAATGGCTTCCAGCTCCTCTTGTTTGTTGCCCATGCTGCGTGCATTAGTGTGGATGCACTTCAGTTGGGCCATTGCTTTCTCCCCTGGCCTTGCCATTGTTCCCCCTGGCACATCTCCAACAAGCCTTATTTCATCCCCATTCCCCTCCTTACCTAGTTTAAAGCTCTCTCAATGAGCCCTGCCAGCTCCTGGGCAAGGATCCATTTTCCCCTTAGAGATAGGTGGGACCCACCTGCAGCCATCAGGCCGGGTGCTGAGTAAAGTTCCCCATGGTCAAAAAAAGAAAAAATTTCTGTGTTGGTACCAGCCTCTGAGCCATGTGTTTATTAGGTGGGCTTTCCATGTCCTCTCTGTACCCATCCCTGCCACTGTAGGGATGGACGAAAACACCACCTGTACTCCTGCTCCATCCACTAACCATCCCAGTCCCCTAAAGTCCCATTTGATAGTCTTCAAGCTTCTCTCTTCAATATTATCACTGCCATCCTGGACTATCAAAAGAAGATAGTAATCATAGGGACAAACCAGGTTGGGAAGCTTTCTGGCAACATCCCTGACCCTGGCCCCAGGGAGGCAGCAGACTTCCCTACGGGTAGGATCAGGCCGATAAATAGGACCCGTTCCCCTGAGAAGGGAATCACCTACAATAATTACCCTTCTTTCTTTCTTGGTGGAGGCAGTCTTGAGGCGTGGAGTTGACTTCCTCGCCCTAGGCATCCTCCTGGGTAGACTTTCTACCACATCCTCACCAACCAAGCTCAAGGCTCCAACTCAAGCTCCAGGGCCTCAAACCTGTTGCATAAGGGCACCTGGGAAGGTGGGACCAGTATGGGGGGGGCGTTTTCTGTGAGGTCGAGCAGGGACATGTCTCCATTCCTCCTCAACTCCAAGGTCCCCTCCCTTTGCCCGAAAGCAACAGTGCAGGGGGTCCACCCCCATTTGGGGTGTCTCACCCCGGTACCTCTCCTTCAGGCCTTGCAGGGCGTTGCTTCACCAGTCTATCTCCCATTCACACTCTCTGATGGTCCTCAACCTCTCCACCTCCTCCTTGAGCTCTGCCACCAGGCGGACCAGGTCATCCACCTGCTTGCACCTCACATACACAGTATCTCTGCCTCCCTCAGATGGCAGCAACAGGCTCTGACACTCTCTGCATCCAGAGACCTGAACTGCTGCATTTTTGAGTGGGCAGTCAGTCTGGGTGGTTACAGATTTTCTAGAGATAGCTCTCTGCCTAGTGTAGACCATTGTGGCCTAGCTAGTGGTAGACAGCTGTTAGATGAGTTGTTCTTATGGGCAGGGGGGAACACTCTGCCCTGCCTGAGTGCTCCCTGCCTGTGCAAACTGCTGCGCAAACTAATGCACCCTGCCCTTCTGATGCTCCACACCCTGTTTGCCCACCATGTTCGCCGTGCTCCCTAGGGGCTGCTTTTGAATGTCAGGGTAGAGGGGCGCTGCTGGCTCCACCTACGCCTTGTCAGCCTCCCTCACGAGGGCTGCCAGGTCCTGGTGGCTCCCTCGGCTGCCTCGAGTGGCCTTGATGACAGAAAAAAGCTCTGCCTGTCCCGATCCTGTGCTCCACTACAGAACGCATCTGATAAATGATAGATAGATAGATAGATGGATAGATAAATAGATAGATAGATAGATAGATAGATAGTTAAATACAAAATGGTAGACAGATTTGAACAATGCATGTAAGTTTAACAGCCATTGCAAGTGATTAGAAAAAAAAAAAAAATAGACATTGTGGCAAAACCATGATCCATTCTTATTTTTTCATTATTTGCTATTATGCATGTAATCAGAAGTAATCAGCTTCTTCAGTTGAAACATACTATATGTTGCATAGCCACGACTGGACTGTAATATTTTTGCAATCAGTATGCTTGAAATACTGTTAATAAGGGATTGTTAATAAAAACATTCTGAGAAAAGACAAGCACTCAACCAGGTTTTATAATATTCATGAATACTGTAGTAATTAGAATTAGAGAGGCTGATAGTTTCCTTTTCCTCTTTAGAGAAAGCAATGGCATGCATTGTACCAGTGACATTTCTGTAAAACTCTGAAGCACATTTATAAGGAACTCACAAAATGTGCTTTCAATCTAAGACTGAAATTATATGAGTCCCCAGCTGAAGCCTCACTGAAAGGACCCCCACTGATTACCTGCCCACTAACAATTCTCCATTGTCTTTGTATGATATGGACATATAATTTCCTTGCCAATGGTTTAAGGTTACCAAAGTATTATATTCTCAAGTATCCTTCCTTGTAATGGTAGCCTTCTTATATCACATAGTATTTGAGAAAGGCAGTTGGAGATACCAGTAGGGAATTCATCAGACTAACTATATGTGTTTCCATCTCATTTAGTCATCCAAGTTCCCAAAATAAAGAAAATTAGATATTTCTACAAAGTGATTGTTCTTATCCAGATGAAAGAGGTTCAGTCAATTATTCCCTGAAGTTGTTTATTTCTCTCAATTGATTATACCAGGGGTGTCTTCAGTTTATAGAGATGAACCTTACGGCTGTTATCTCATATGCTGTGTAGTTAAACACCATTCTAGTGAGAACTGATTTGGTTGGGTTTGGTTTTATTCAATTGCTTATAAATATCAAACATTTTATTAATATAGGGAAGGGAAAGAAGTGGAATGATTCCTAAAAAGGGCTTATAGGCACTGCCTCCTCTAGGCTGGGAGGTAGATTTTTTTTTGCAGCAGAAGCAGTTGGCTACCTCTGAGCTCCTGATGTTTGCCACTTGTTTGCACATGGGCAAATGGGACAAACGCAGCACAGCAGCTCTCATTGTCTTTGAAGGCTGGAATGGCATGGGAGCTCAGCACATATAGTCTGGTTATCTCCTCAGCCTCTCCAAAACAGTGGCATGCAGGACCTCTGCAGCTGCTGGGAGGTGCTTGCCTCTGCCTCTCACCTGGGTAATGCCTTTTCTGTCTTCAGAAGACAGTCACATGTTTCATTTCTTAATTTGCTTTCTATTTGCTTAATTTGCTTTCTATTAAACTGTCCAGCTTGCACAGGAAATCAGCTGAGGTTTAAAAGAGGTAGTAAAGGCCAGCAAATAGGGCTCATTTTGCTCATACACCCTGCAAGCAGCTGTGTTGTCACTACTATTCATAATGGAATAAAACACTGGAGATGATCACTTGAACCTCACCATATACAAAACACAGATCACTGTTAAGTTGGATTTCTGTTTTGTGCTGTTCACCTGTCTGCAGGAGAAAATACCTAAACTTTGACGTCATTGAGCTGGGAAGCCATGAAATCTGTTCAGTATGGGTAGCTTCAGATAAAAATTCATCTAAGCCACCATAAAGATCGAAGATGAATTTACAAGTAAAAATCAAGTGGTTTTTTTCTTTGTATCACAAATATCCAAAGATATGTAATGCATATTCATAAAGCTATTAAATTAACTTTAGCAGAACACATAGTTGTTTGTCTTGACCATGTTGATTAGACATCATGTTGTTTGTTTTCTGGTCACTATCAACATTTACTATATAAATATTTTACTTTAATATAAATATGTAATAAGGATTAGTACCATTTTTTTTGATACAGAATTGTTAAAAGACCAGCTAAAATCCATTTTAAAATGTAGTATACATAAAGTACACATTGAGATGGCTTGCTGCTTTTTCTGCATGTTTAACAAATAAGAAGCAATGGCACACCATGTATAAAGCAGCTTATAGAAGGCCACAGAGAGTAACATGTACTATCAAGAAAAGAAAAATCAATAATCCATGCTTGAAAACAGCATGAAAGTACTCTTTGAAAATGACGAACGTAATTTACAGAGGTCAGGAAATATTCTCTTCACTCAAAAAAGGTAAAATAATCTTTCTGTGCAAAAGCTTAAAGAATGCATAAAACAGCAATTTCTCCATAACCAAGAATATTTCCTAATGAGAGGTTGCAAGGTTGCAACAGAACTTTTCAAAATCAAAAAGTAGTGTCAGAAGATTAGGGGTATTTTATTTTGTACATACATGAACTAAGCCTAAACAAAACTACTTTAATAACAGAAAAAACTGAAAGAGAATGAAGGATGCTCATATCCTCTCCTTCAAACACAGAATTTCATAAAAATTACAGATTTTGATATGCAACTGTAATGCAGATTTTTATGTTTATTCAAAGCACTCTGAGGACATACTTATATGAACAAAGGAGAAAGGTGTGATTAAATTCTTGGTATTTAAATCTGAGAATTTCAGACGAGATATGTAGACAACTTGATGATTTATATTTTTTTCACATTGATTGTATTTAATTATTATTCTTTATCATTCCAAATCCTGTTTTCTGTGAAATTGTGAAGGGGATTAAACCTGTTATCCAATTCTAAGTGGATACTTCTTATTTAGTATTATTTTTATACATTAATAATTTCAGTAAATTAATGTTCTAAATTCTTACATATTTATTTTATTTTACTTTACTTTATTTATTTTCCTAATAGATATTATCTTGGAAAAAAAATATTATTGCATATGATCTTATAATCAACTTGTTATAAAGACTGAAAATTTACTTTACAAATAATAAAGTTTCAATAATAAATAATAAGAATAGTAATAATAATAACAATAAAGAAAAAAGTCTCTACAAAAACATCTCATATTAACAGATTTGTTTTGTCTATTCCTTAGATTTGTTTAATAGAATACATGCTAATTAGAAGCTTGAATTAAACCTGTTAATCAGCATACTGAAATACCTGTTCACTGCATAGTGCTGTGAAAAGAAAATCAAGAGAAGTTATTTGTGCATCATTCATAGTATGGGAGTGTGCATATATGTAGATTTACGTATTACTGAATCTGACTTACAAGTATATTGTAGATTAGGTATATTGTACATTAGGTAGTATGAACAGTAGTACAGAATATCACTTTCAGTGACTTGTTCTTTTCTGAAGAAATGAAAAAAATGATTACAAGAAGCAGCTTGCTGTGTAGAAATCCCCAGTTAAGTTCACTTATATCTGATGTCTCATATTTTTTCTGAGTATTCAAATTAATTAAAATGAATTTTAAGATGAACACAGTTTTATTTAAAATATTTCATGAATAACTAAGAGTTGCTGTATCTAATTTAGATTTTTAAAGCATATATTTACTAGTGGTCTTTTTCAGATGAATATTCTGCATTTAATAATTTAAAAAGTTACCAGAAATAACTATTTTTTTTTTTTTTTCTTCCAGAGGGGTAAAACACCTACCCCCTTCCACACACTCCCAAAAATCAATTCCATTTGGTTTCAGTGTCAAAGCAAAGGAAGGTCAAGAGATAAATTAGTCCATAGAGGAGCATGCAGATGATTTTAGAATATCAAAAACAGTCAGGAAAAGTAATGACTACCTCAGAAAATATAACTACCACTTGAGGCTCCATATTTAAGCAAGAGTGTGATACTCGGTTCTTTATCCTGTTGAGTTCTGTAGACAAATGTGCATAATGCATTGTATGCTCCCCCTTAAATGATTTTTTATTTTCCACTATCTGCTAGGTAAGTACTTTATAATTATCTTTTTACAGAGTATTTCTGTTTAATTATTCTAAGTTATTTTTAGTTTCTCCTTATTCTTCTTTTCTGTTTTGCCTTCATTCATTTTTAATCTTCATTTTTAAGACTGATCTTTGGCTTATCTCAGACTATCAATATTTAATTGTCCTACTAAAGAGAAGCAAGGATGAGTGACTAGGTCACATGCTATGGTGTTCTTATTCAAATAGTCACATGAAAGGTCAGCTTCTGTTTGCCTTTTGGTCACGTGAAAATGTCATTCAAACTAATAATTTTTTGGATAACTGATAGTACTTCAATCTCAATTTAAAATATTATTTATTTGTTTATAAATTCTAGGTTTCTCTCTAATTTTCCTTTATTTAAATGGGAAGAAATATTCAAATGTTACAAAATGCTGAGAAGCACTATCTATGTTCATAAAAATATAGTATTTTTATAATATAAATGTATGTATTATAAATGTAACTTAGAATGTTCTTAGAAACATCATTATATGTCTTTTTTATATGTAACATTTTATACATATATGTTCACACACACACACACATGTATTTATATACATAACCACCTCTCTCCAGCAGCTGGTCCTAATTTCTGGCTTTACCAGCTGATGCTCCACACACTGTGGTTTGACCAGGAGCTGGCTTACACCTTCTGGTCACTCTAGTAGTCAACCAGAGAACCTCTGGTCTCTACAGGCTCCTTCTCAGATTTATGGCTGCTTCAAAACTTGTCTCCCAAATCCTTGTACTTGCTAGCAAAACTGTCTTGATGTTTGCTAGCTGTAACATGCAACCTGCACACCCATGTAGTAGGCACATAATCTGGTCTCTCCGGGTGTAGACATCCCAGATATATGGACCACTGTGTCCCAGTTGAGTTGCTGGTATTTAGATCTCTGCAGAAACACATGCACACAGTGTGCAGTCCCTCACCCAAGAAAAAAAGAAATAGAGTTTAAACAGGGTAGACTGAAATGATTAGGTACAGGGAATGATGAGACAGAGGAATAGCAGCCTGTTTACACATAAAAATAGACTTTTTATCCCCTTTTTTTCAGTATTTTGCCATACTCATTGGTCCTTCTCATACTTTTGGTCCTTCTGCCCATAATAAATCTTGTATAATCCTCAAATGTTCTTCCCATAACAACTTCAAACCCCACTCCTCAGACTGTATGGTGATCAAGGGAGCCTCTCCTGTTGTCTCAGGTTGGTGAGTGTCACACTAGGGACTTGGGCCAAGGGTCTCCTGGGATCACGTGAGAACAACCCTGTTTAGGGACTCCCTTTGCTCTCATGATGTTGTTGGGACCCACTCCAGGTGCTGTACCTCACAACCTCTGAACTGGAGATCATGTAAATTTAAAAGTCATACTGTGGCTCTTTCTCCTTTGCTGACACTAGTCTTTTTGCATAAAATACCTGATTGCAACACAGTCAATACTGGAAATGTAATACAAGAAGAGAGAGAGAGTAGAATCCAGATGTTCTACATCCTGAGTGGCTTAACCCACAAGATGTGCAGTCATCCTTAAGCTTGCTGCCCAGATCAGACACAAAAAATGTCAGACATGAGCTAGCAGTGTTTCCTTTGTATGCTCTCTCCTGGTGTTTCCAGGTGATTGCACTCTCATTTTTGTTTTTATGTGGCTTGTCATAGGGTGAACTAGCTGATATACTTTCCTAGCTCAACTTTAATCAGGTACATATCATTACACTGTGAGCATTTTTTCTTACAATGTTTTGGATTTTCTCTTTCATCAATTCTATTCTAGGATTTCTCAAGTTCTAGTTTACCTACACTTAATTTTGCATAACCCACTGATGATATCTCATGTCACTCATATCATACCAGATCACACATTTTAATTGCTCTACTTCTTCACTTTCACTAAATACTTTAATTTTCATTGTTCCTGGTATTTTAAGGGGTCTAGGAGTTGTTGTGGCTTCAAAATGCTTGAAATATATCCTCTTCACTGAACACAGGGGAAAACACAACATAGATTTCTGATTCTTCTCTGTAGATGTTCAGTCTCCAAGCTAAGCGACTAGAAATGCAGTTCCCAATACCTGGCAAACATTAAAAGCAAAAGTCATCTGTCCTGATCTAGATATCTTCATGTGAGTGAATCATTGTCAAAGAAGAGGAAAAAGCCTCATTTCAGGAAGTGACTTCTCTATTCTTAAAACAGACCCATTTAAGAACCATTTAAAAGGTTCTATTTCTTTCTATCAACTGTTAAAGGAGCCTAGACAGCTAGTTAAAGAGTCTAGATTCCTCAGTACAGGTGAGAGAAAATAGTAAAATACTCTGAAACTAAAATGAGCACAGTAGAAAATATATTTTTGTAATTATAAAATTTTAACATAATTATAGAAATACATACACTTTATGTACATATTTTTTCTGTTATTTATATATAATACGTCACTAAATACATTTTAAATAATCTTTAAGAAATAACAGAAGAAATAATAAAGGACAAATTCTGATGGTTACTTATTTGACATATTAGATTTCCTACATCAGATAGTTTTTACCATTTGATGCACTGAAAGTTGGACTTAATGATCAAGAAATAACATTTTTGTTTAATTACCATATTTTTTCATACAATAAGCTGAAAGTACTTTGAGATAGGAAAGATATTTAAGTTCATGTTAAAAAGCTAGCCTTTCTTTTTTTTTTTTGTTATTATTTTTAATTTTTGTTATTATTTTTATTTTAGCAAATATGTTTGTCCATATAATGTAAAGTTTTATAATATTATAATATCATAGAATCCTAGAATCACAGAACCATAGAATTGTCTGGGTTGGAAGGGACTATTTATTTTGGAATCCGCTGGCATGGGCAGGGACACCTTCTACTAGATCAGGCCCATGCAGCTTGGCCTTCAACAGTTCCAGGGACAGGGCATCCACAGTTTCTCTGGGCAACCTGTACCAGTGCCTCACCACCCTCTGAGTAAAAAAATTCTTCATTGAATCTAATCTAAAGCTACCTTCTTTTAGTTTATAGTCATTACCCCTTGTTCCCCTACACGCCGTTGTAAACCATCCCTCTCCAGCTTTCTTGTAGGCTCCTCTTTAAATTCTGGAAGGCTGCTCAAAGGTCTCCCTGAAACCTTCTCTTCTCCAGGCTGAACAACCTCAGCTCCTCAGCCTGTCTTTGTAAAAGAGGTGCTCCAGACCCTTGGTCATCTTCTTGTCCCTCCTCTGGACATGCTCTAATAAGTTCATGTACACATTGGGGTCCCCAGCGCTGAATGTTTTGCTCCAGATATTATACACTACAACAATTTCTATGTCATGGGAAATTTGGAGAATGTCTGTTACAGTTCTTAAAAAGAAGAAAAATAAATTTCACAATATCCATGTATTGAAAATCTTTACCATTATCTTGCTCTTCTTTCTGTCTGTAAAAATAAGTTAGGAACACTTTAGCATTTTTCAATGATAAAATAGGGTGAATTAAAAATATGTCATGTAAGACATCTCTGTAGTGATTAATCCACAAATTATTATTTCACTTTTCTCATTTTTTTTCCATACACTTTAAAAGTGAATAATATTATCTACTGACACTCCTGAGACAAGGTATCAGGAGAGTAATTTGCATATAAGCGTTTAACAAAAAAGATGATTTTCCATAGTGTTTGGTTCAGGCTCATTGGAAAGTGGGAAGTATAATTTCTGTTTCAGGAAAAAAAAAAAAAAAAAAAAAAAAAGGATGACAGAAAACAGTTTTATTCTGATTTATCTCATGTAATTTATAACTTCAGTTTAACTTCGGGGCTTATTTTAGTAGTAAAATGACCTGAAATTTCCATATTGTCAATAAGAGGGAGGTTGCCATTTCTCACTTACTAGTTAAATCACTCCCTGGAGAGTCTAGCCTTTCTCCACAAGCTCTCTGGGGACTGCAGGTTGAGCACCAATTATTGACTTAACCTCCTCAGTTAAGTGCTTAACAATTAGGTGGGAGGGAAACAGAATGTCTTCTCATTTTTTACACTGTTTTTTGGTTGCAGAATAGTTGTCATTAAACAAACAAACTAACAAACCTTACAAACATTCCACTTTTTTTTTTTTTTTTTGGGGGGGGGGGGGGGGGGGGTTTTTTTGGATAAAGACTAATAATTATAAAATTGCCTGAAGAAGGGAAATGAGATATAAATACTGTATCAAATTACTCAAACAGTTTGAAGCATCGGTGCAACATCCTTTCCCATTAAGTTATGTGAATTAGATTTTTTTTCCCCAATTTTGAATAAAGCCTGAGCCAAGTACTAAGAATTTGCAGGATGATATCCATAACCCATGACTGATGAATTATCACTGAGCTAAGAGAAATTGAATTTACACAGAATCAATAGGCTAGAGAAACGTAATTTTTAACTGAAGAAAAAACAGATGCATATACTGATTTATAAATTCTCCTGTTTCCTTCCTTTCTTCCTTCTCTCCTTCCTTCTCTCCTTCTTTCTAACCTTTCTCATCTTTCTTTCTTTCTTTCTTTCTTTCTTTCTTTCTCATCTTTCTTTCTTTCTTTCTTTCTTTCTTTCTTTCTTTCTTTCTTTCT
>CM021697.1:21952508-21974840 GCA_011074415.1 Stictonetta naevosa
TCTTTCTTTCTTTCTTTCTTTCTTTCTTTCTTTCTTTCTTTCTTTCTTTCTTTCTTTCTCTCTTTCTTTCTCTCTTTCTTTCTTTCTCTCTTTCTCTCTTTTCTTTTTCTTTTTCTCCTTTCTCTCTCTCAATGGTTGTCAATTTCAATGGTTGTCAAACTAGTCAACTGTTTTTTATTTTGACATAATTCACAAAATGTGGTAAGTAATGTCTCTCAAGGACTTTATCAATGAGTGTCTACATCAAATGTATTAGAAATAGAAGTTAAATCAAAACACTCAGACATGCAACACAAAGCATAACCCACACATTTCTAAATTTCTGAACTGATCATAAATTAAACTAGTTTTATAGTAGTATCCAGTGAGCTGGAGAAGATGGAAGAAGGAAGGAAGGAAGGAAGGAAGGAAGGAAGGAAGGAAGGAAGGAAGGAAGGAAGGAAGGAAGGAAGGAAGGAAGGAAGGAAGAGAATAACCTAAGGATTTTTCCTTCTGCAGGAAAATAAATAAATAAATAAATAAATAAATAAATAAAATCACTTAACATTAAAGATATGACTGTGGTCATCATGCTCCATTTGCATGTTCTAATTGCCACAGAGAGTAAAACATTTATTTAAGTGCAGTAGCAGCTAAGCCTGTAGATGATACCACAAATTATAGCAGTCTGCATTCAAAACACTTAATTTGATCCATCTTATTGTATTTGTTAAGAACTTGCAGGCAGATTGTTTTTTATGGTCACCACAAGGGAAAGCTCCATACTCAAACAGTCATTGTGTTTGTTGGTGCATAATTTCTGAAAAGACTTGTGAATTTTATTGCTCATCTAAACTTTTTCTAAATCCAGACTTCTTAATTTTCTGTAAAGTGGTAGTCAATCAATATTCTTTACTGCTGAGGTAAAGATTGACAGGGTATTCATAGTGACCTTTTCTGTAAAAACAAGAAAAACAACAAACAATCTTTCTATCATATTTTATATTTCTGTAATGGCAATATTATCAGTATTAAAACACAAACATCAGAAATGTTTTCTAAAGGAAGGAAAATGTACCTACACAAACTTCAATGAAAAATCATTCTCAGTAATTACAACACATGTAAATATACATACCCCAAAACCAGAGAGTAAGAATGACTTACTCTTACTAGAGTAAGTCTATCTAGAGATTTATCCACCTCCATCATTCCTAAACTTTTATGAGATTTTATGAATAAATAAATAAAAAAAATAAAAAATAAAAATAAAAAAAAAATTACAACATGAGATTACAACTAAGATTAAAAAATAAATAAATAAATAACAACAACAACAAAAAAAAAACTGAAACTTCCTTTTCCAAAGGAAGCCTTTTCTCCTTTACAATCACTTCTTCCCAATTGCACATAAAAGACATTGGCCATACAATAAACAGCACTGAAGTACATTTTTATAAGCTACTCTTCTAGTGTACTGCTTTGCATTTGGTAAATGAGATTATCAAATAGACTTTGTACACTTCAAAAAACACAGCAATGACTGAATCAAACATTATTAGTTGAGTATTTGGTGTAAACATTCAAGTAAGTTTGTGGTATGTCAGAAGTAATAAGGCTGCTGCTTTGCATATAACATACAAAGGAATATAACTTCATTCATATTGGGGAGGATAAACATTTTTATTTTGTAAATTAAAAAGATGTATTTCAAAGGGTGAAAATTTGTGGGAGTAATTGTGTGTGTTTAAAACTCTGAATATGTCAGAGCACTCCTCTGTTGCAGCATGGATGGGTTTCCTCTAAAATATTCTGGGATTTTTTAGAGGACTGAGGGAGAATTTAGGAAATCTGTTTTAGATCTGCAATGTACTCTGAACCTGGGGTGTTGTTTTGAAGCAGACAGTGTCGTTGCTGTCTATAACACAGCAGTGAAAATACTGCCCCAAACTTGAGCTAGTCACAAAGAGTGATGAGAAGGGTAGAGGTAAATAGAAATAACTGTCATAGGCCAAGAGGAAAGAAATGAGATTCCTACGGTGTTTTTTGAAATAACATTCATTGACTTCCCATGGACATAAGAAGACAATCTAACATGGACTTTCCCTCAGGTTCTTCCTTTTAACTCTGTATATTGTCTGTACAGCACAAAAGACTTCCCTTTAAGAGGTGGAGCTATGACCTAACATCAAACTCTGCTGACTTGTTCGAACAATAAGATTATCAAGCAGGGGTGTGAATGAGCAGTTGGCTGTCAATTACTGATTTTCAAGTCAGCTTTCTTTCAGTTTATCAAATCTTCATTACAGACTGGAACCCAAATTCCAAATATTAATATTCTTAAGTAGCTAGAAAAATAAAATAAAATAAAAAATTTTGTGGGTTGTTTTTTGTTTGTTTGTTTGTTCCCTCTTTTTCTTTAAGAACAGCTGAGCTGTTCATTGTTCATTTCAAGACCTATACAAAGCCATTAAAAATTCTACTACTGAAAATCAAATCCTTTGCCTATATATCACTGTTCCATGAAAGACAGATAAATGTTAAAAATATTCTTAATTCTTATTTCTCTGGGCAAGTAGAAGCTCATTTGTTCTTATATTCTCAATTTCCTAGGTATAATAAAAGAACTAGATGAAGGTTTATTGCAGTTTCTCTAACAGCTATCTGAAAACACATATGAGTGATTCTATAACTTGCTGTTCAAGAGCTAAGATGGTTTCCATTTTTTGTGCTAATAATCCAAAACACTTAACACAGATTTCATTTTTGTGTGAAAAATTGGCAGCGTGGAAGTCAAAAGTCTTGCACTATAAGCGTGGAGGAAGAAGTGACATTGGGAGACAGGCAAGTATTTGTATGTGATGACAGACTGCAGTTTCTTTTTGAGAAGAAACTGCAGTTTTTTCTTGTGTTTTCTACTGGGAAAACACAATATCAAGACTCTGATATAGTAACAGCTGTCTAAATAGTGTTTCCTCTTCTCTGTCCCTGAATTCTGTTGCAGATGAATTATACCTGTGAGGAAGAAGGTTCAAATTTAAATCATGATCGTTGTGTGCTTGTGTATGTTTGAATTTTCAGTGAAATGGTCTGTTACCTTTTTATTACTAAAAAGTTCATAGAAGTTATACAACACTTGTTTGATTTTTCCATAAATGCTTTCCCAAGATGGTTCAGGGAACCCATCCAGCATTGCACTATGCATTATACAAAAAATACAAGAGCTAAATGCCTAAGTCTTTTCTGGGTTAAAAACACCTATTATTGTGGCAAAAGATTTCTAGATCAAGATATGGCAGGTGAAGTAGGAGCCATTCAGAATGATTTACCATCAGCTGAAAAGCCAGCTTTTGAATCTCAGCCACTCTGCTATGAGTTCCTTTGAGGGATGAAGGGAAAGCATGTTTCTAAACCTATTTTGCCCACTGAAAGGAAACAAAATCTGTAGCATCATAATCAGTGCAGCTCTGTGTTCAGCAGTGGTGAAGCCTGCAGTTTATCATCTCTGCTCACATGAATAAGTATCACTTCAGTCCATAGAAATTCTTATAAAGGCAATCTGCAGGTTTGGAGATAAATCAAGCAGCTAAAGAGGCATTAAAATGTGCAAGGATGGCAGAAGGATACAAGCATTTTAGAATCTATTTAGCTAGCAGATAAAAGAACAGAGCTTGAAGCTGGCATGGTTTAATGTAATGAATGCTGCAAACATCCCTCTTATACCATCACCTCAGTGATATGGACAGGAGCAGGAAAAATTGAAAAATGGTGTTGAAAATGAAAAGCTTTAGATCTTTTTATTTTGTTAAGGCTGCTGTTGTCATTTATGAGATGGCAGGTAAAGCACAGACAGTTATTAAAAATATAAGCTATCCTCTTATCCTGTTCAAGTGGATTTTGACAGCAGTGTCATTGTTAGAAATGTATAAGAACTGTGATGTTGTTACAGGCATAATCATCAAAAATAAAACCCCTAAAATTAAATCATTAAATCAGTGATTTTTCTTTAGTCTATTATCCAGTGGGGGGGGGGGGGGGGAAAGATATAAAAAAGATATTTAAGAATAATCAAATAATTTACCACATGAGTACCTAAACAGCAGCATTTTTACATGCAGTGTGATTGATACATATCCTGTCACTGTACTTAATGTTATTGTTTCTTAGTTATTTTCAAGCATTTTCATATTAAAACACTGCCAGAAAACAAAGAGTTAATCAAGTTGTTGCTCCTTCTTCCCAGCATATCCTTACAGTCTAACTAGAAATGAAACAAATACCAGAGAAGAGGAGGATTTTTTTTTTTTTCACATTGAAGTTTATTTGTTGAAGATTATGTTCAGAGACAAGGTGAATAAGATGATTAGACCCCAGAGAGTTATGGAGGGTTTCCAAATGTCCCGAATAAATAAAGGCATTGGCGGATCCTAGTCTATCTTCAATAACAACATCATGGAAAAACCGATGCACAGTTTAGATAAGTGGAAAGTGGTGTAAAATGAAAACTGATTGAATGGCCAGGCTCTGATCAGCTTCATGAAGTCCCTTTGGAGGTCTGTCACTAGTCGCGTACCCAGGAGTCAATACCGGGACTAATGCTGTTCAACATCTTTAGTAATGAGCTGGATCATGGGACAGGGCATACTTTCAGCAGTTGTGTAGATGATACAAAACTGGAAGGAATAGTAGATGCACCAGAGGCCTGTGCTTCCTTTCAGAGGGACGTCATCAGTCTGGAGAAATAATCTAACAGGAATAATCCCAGGTACTGGTAGAAGCTGGGAGAGGAAAGCAGCTCTAGGAATCAGAGCAGGATCTGTGGGTCCCGGGAAACAGGTTGAACATGAGCCAGCAGTGTACCCTTGTAGCAAAGGCAGACAACAATATCCTGCGTTGCACTGGGAAGAGAATTGCCAGCAGGTCAAAGGAGGTGATCTTTTCCTTCTACTCAAAGCTAATGAAACACATATGGAGTGCTGTGTCCAACGCTGGTCTTCTCAGTACAAGAAAGAAACAAACATACTGGAAAACATCCACAGAAGGGTCATGAATAAAAGATTGGAGCATCTGAGCTAGATGGAAGGACTGAAATCTGGGATTGTTCAAACTGGTGAACAGAAGGTTCAGATTGAGTGTATAAACATGTGATTGAGAACAATAAAGACAGAGAGACTTTTCATTTACACCCAGTGACATGAGAAGAGGCAATGGGCAGAAATTGAAATACAAGAAATTTCTTTTAAACATAAGAAAAATTATTGTTACCATGAGGTTGTATGGTCACTAGAACAATTTTCCCAGAGAGATTGTAGAGTCTCCATCCTTGGAGCTATTCAATACCCAACTGGATGTAGTCCTGCACATGCTCTAGCTGGCCTTGCTTTGAACAGGGGATTGGACTAAAGAATCCCCAGAGATACCTGCCAAACTCAATTTTTCTGTGATTTGGTGTCCACTGTGAGAGAAACTCTTTCCTGTAGTCTTGTAGAACATTTTTTCTTGTTACCAGCATGTCTTTGAATACACTTTGCAGTGTGTAGAGTCCAGTGTTTTTTTCTTTTTTTTGTTGTTGATTTCCAGCTATAGGTGATCAACCTCCACTGAGACTTTTGAAGAATAAATGAGCCTTTTTAGAAGATAGGGATGAGTATTTCCTCGTAGTATCATTGATAAGTCTTCTCTAGGAGTTGGAAAGGTACTCTCTTATACTTACGTGAGAGCATCATGGGTAATAGAGGTATATGCAGTCCACTGTAGCCCACTGGCTATTCTGATATGACACTGGTCAAAATCACATTGAATAGGATGAAAAAGAAGTAAGAGTCCTCATTATTACTCTGTCTAGCAGGCAAATTTCACAAACAGCAGATTTTCTCTTAGATGTTCTCTAGGAAGCCAATTCAGATAAGGTTTGATGAGAGTAAATTCTGAATAGGTGGCAGAAATTAGTAAACACTGGCAACTGTTCACTCAGTGGGAGGATGAAAAGGTGCTGAGAGGTACTTAGCATGTACTACTTTAACACAAATGGACTTACATGAGTAGATGTTAAGTTGTCCATTCCTACAATCATTAAATAAAATCAAACCTGAAGAAACTACTTGATCCATTTCAAAATATTATGCTACTTTAAATTACCTTTCTCTATGGTTCTTGTGCTTGGCAAAGCAAAATAAATTCCCTCATAAAAGTAAATTATGAAAAAAATAAATAAATAAACACCTTTACAGTTTTAGATTATTTAGTTTTCTCCATGCATGGACAACAATTGAATAATATCTACCAATGTGAATATTATCCTGCAGTAAAGTCAGCCACAAAGGAAGTCAAGATATAAATTATAAATAAATTACAGACCTACTCTAAAAGCATGATCTTGGATAATTCATTATTTATATATTATTTTTTTCAGGGAAATGGTGTGGTTATCAGGTGTTTCTGTCTCTTATATGTATTATTTCACATTTAGAATGCCTGCCTGATATAAAGAGAAATTTACGTTAAAACAAACTAAAACTCATGAATACGTTGTTGTCACACTCAAAGATTGATAAAATCTATTAGAGTGCTATGTAGAGGATTTCATTTTAATTTCAAAATATTTCTTCTTTCTTCTCTTTATAAAATAAAACTAATACAAACATACATGCACCAAAAATGGAAATGTTCAGTCCACTAAAGCAGTTTTAGAATTACAGCCGTTCTTTATTACCTTTCAGCTCTTATCCCTTCCCAGTACCCAAATTCCTACCATTCTTCCTTTGCATCCACAGTTTCACTCTAGTAACTTCAGCCCCTACCTATTCCTGCAGTCATGATAAACCTCAGGAATAGAGTGCATGAGGTATGTGACATTATACCATTAAAAGTGTAAGAAAGAAAAAATCAGAAAGGCTGAAGTGCAGCATGAGCTCAACCTGGCAACTATGGTTAAGAATAAAAACAACAACAACCAAAAAAAAAAAAAAAAGAGAGAGAGATTTTACAAATGCATTAATGATAAGAAGATGGCCAAGGAGAATTTTCATCTCTTACTGGATGCAAGGGGGAACATGACTACTGAGGATAAGGAAAAGGATGAGGTTCTTAATACCTTCTTTACATCTGTCTTTACTAGCCAGACCACTTATCCTTGGGGTCCTCAGCCTCCCGACCTCGAAGTCCGGGATGGGGAGCAGAAGAAACCCCTCACAGTTCAGATGGAAACAGTTAGAGACCTGCTACTCCACCTGGACTGTCACAAGTCCATGGGGCCAGATGGGATCCACACAAGGGTGCCAAGGGAGTTGGAAGATGTGATTTCTGGGCCTCTTTCCATCATCTATTGGCAGTCATGGTCATACAGAGAGGTCCTGGATAACTGGAGACTTGCTATTGTGATGTTAATTTCTAAGAAGGGTCGTAAGGAGGACCTGGGGAACTACAGGCCTGTCAGCCTGACCTCAGTGCCTGGAAAGGTGATGGAACAGGTCATCTTGAATGCAATCACACAACATATGCGGGACAACCAGGAGATTAGGCCCAGCCAGCATGGGTTCATGAAAGGCAAGTCCTGCCTGATCAACGTCGTCTCTTTCTATGACCAGGTGACCCTCCTGGTGGATGAGGGCAAGACTGTTGACATAGTCTACATATACTTCAGCAAGGCCATTGACACAGACTCCCACAGTGTTCTCCTGGAGAGGCTGGCATCCCATGGCTTGGACAGGTACATGCTTTGCTGGGTTAAAAATTGGCTGGATAGCCGTGCCCAGAGAGTGGTGTTGAACAGAGTGAAATCCAGCTGGTGACCGGTCACCAGTGGTGATCCCCAGGGGTTGGTGTTGGGGCCCATTCTCTTTAATATCTTTATTGTTGATTTGGATGAGGGAATTGAATGCACCTACAGTAAATTCGCAGATGACATCAGCTTGGGGGGAAGTGTTGATCTGGCAGAGGATTCTTCTCAGAAAGAGTATTCAGGCACTGGAACAGGTTCCCCAGGGAGGTGGTGAAGTCACCGTCTGTAGGGGTGTTTAAGGAAAGGATGGACATAGTGCTTAGGAAAATGATTAAGTGGGTGATATTGGTGATAGGGGGATGGTTGGACCAGATGATCTAGGAGGTCTTTTCCAACCTTAATGATTCTATGATTCTTACTAGCCAGTTATGGTCAGTATTTGTATTCTTAAAGAATGGACATTAGAGATGACAGTTATAACTATTAATCTTTCTCAATAGTAACAGGGGACCACATGTCCTACTGCTACAATACTGTTAAACTTTCAGTCACGATAGCTTTGGAGGTCTGAGAAGCAGTTTCCCAACTATGTTGTTCTTCCCGGGAAACAGACGTCTCTGGGGGACTTCATTTCATAGAGGACTTCATTTCATAGTGGGCTTCAATGTCCTAAACTGATGCTGAGGGTCCCTCTTCCTCTACATTCATCTTTAGATGCTGCAGTCTTTTAGCTGCACAACCTCCCTGTTCTCTTCCCTGTCTCTTGGGATGAAGTTCAATATGGAGATTATTGCTTAGAGACAGGGGTGGTAGCAGCTGACAGAGGTGATCTACCCTAATTTTTCATATTGTCACCAATATGAAAAATATATTTCAGAAATGCCTGTACTTCTCTGGGATGAAGTCTGAGGATTGTTCTTCTCTTTCCTCTTCCATACAGCTGCTTCTGGCCATCAGGGAAAGGCCTTTCTCCTCATGCAGGCTCCTTTCCAGAAACCACTCAGCTGCCACTTCCCCTGCTCCCTAATGAATATTTGTCCTTCTCTCTCTTTCTACAGCAGCTAACTCCAAGCTCATCCTTGAACAGCTGAGGGGAAGTTACAGTACGGAAAAGCTGCAGCCAGCTGCTGCTGCTGGGACCAAGGTTGTCCAGACACTGAAACACTGAAAGTTGGAAAATACTATATTGGTTTAGGACAGCTGCTGCTTGTTGGCTTACAGTGTCATAGGACCAAGGCATATTGTATATTCCATAATGATTCTGGAAAACCGAGTGTATCCAAGCCAAAGCCAAACTAGCCTTTTGACAGCAGTTAACACTATTGACGTTTTTTAGTCTGTGAACAAAGTTAAAGAGCATTGTATTTTTTCCACCATCCTACACTGTGTTTTACTGTCATCTGGAACAAATATCCCTCCCTAACCCCCTTCCTTTCATGATGAAAAAGCACATAAGCATTTTTCAGTAAGTTCTCTCTTCCTACCTACTCCATCTCTATATTCAAGTTTATTTGTTGCAATTATTCCAAGTATTATCCACAACCTCTTAAAACTTCCCTGTGAGCAGGGCTGCCCCATGAAGTTCTCAATTTTTATGCTAGAGCTTGATGTTCTAACCTGAAGATTTTCAGTACAGTTCAGGATGTTTCTGTGTTACTCCTTATATTGTTTTCATACACATTTGTGCATATCTGTGGGAATAAGAAACATTTCAATGTAATCAATAGGTCAAAGTGGAGAACAATTTCAAAAGGAAAGTAAAATACAGTTTACATCTACAGATATTCAATATTAATGCAGCAAACAGTGTTAAGTAACATAAAAGAAATGCATAAGAACATAAAAAATAAATAAACTGTTTTTTGAATCTGGTGAAGAGTGATTTAAAATATTATATTTAGGCTAATAATAGTAAAAGAGGAAAAAACATAGAAAGCTTAAACTTGAGATATATAATGTCCTACATTCATTTTTGCTGTTCAGTGCCTGTATTGGTGAAAAGTTGCAGATCACGTTCCAAACTTCCATTCTTTGATTTTATGAGTCTGAAGGAGAATTGTATTGAGTGAAAATAAAATACTCTGAAATCCTGTTAGAATTAAGTATTGTATCTTCCTCTTCGAGTTTTTTTTCTTTTTACATGAAGTCCAACCAAATAAGATGAAGCTAAATGCCTCTAAATCTAAACTGGGAATTTCTAGGGCTTCCACAAATGATCAGCACTGGCCATAATGATCCCTTCTTTTCACAGAATCTCAGAATGGTCAAGGTTGGAAGAGACTGATGGTCTGGACGAGGGGATCAAGTGCACCCTCAGTAAGTTTGCAGATGACACCAAGTTAGGTGCGTGTGTCAATCTGCTCGAGGGTAGGAAGGCTCTGCAGAATGATCTGGATAGGCTGGACTGATGGGCTGAGGTGTATGAAGTTCAACAAGGCCAAATGCCAGGTCCTGCACCTGGGGCACAACCACCCCAAGCAGTGCTACAGGCTGGGAGATGAGTGGTTGGAAAGTTGCCTGTCAGAGAAGGACCTGGGAGTATTGGTTGATAGTCGGCTGAATATGAGCCAGCAGTATGCTCAGGTGGCCAAGAAGGCCAACAGCATCCTGGCTTGTATAAGAAGCAGTGTGGCCAGCAGGTCTAGGGAAGTGATTGTCCCCTTGTACTTGGCTCTGGTGAGGCCGCACCTCGAGTACTGTGTTCAGTTTTGGACCCCTCACTACAAGAAGGACATGGAGGTGCTCGAGAGAGTCCAGAGAAAGGCAACAAAGCTGGTGAGGGGTCTGGAGGATAAGTCTTACGAGGAGCAGCTGAGGGAGCTGGGATTGTTTAGCCTGGAGAAGAGAAGGTTCGGGGTGACCTTATTGCTCTCTAGAAGTACATTAAAGGAGGCTGTAGCGAGGTGGGGACTGGTCTATTCTCCCATGTGCCTGGTGAAAGGACAAGGGGGAATGGGCTAAAATTGTGCCAAGGGAGGTTTAGATATTAGAAAAAACTTCTTTACTGAAAGGGTTATTAGGCATTGGAATGGGCTGCCCAGGGAAGTGGTTGAGTCACCATCCCTGGAGGTCTTTAAAAGATGTTTAATTGTAGAGCTTAGTGATATGGTTTAGTGGAGGACTGGTTAGTGTTAGGTCATAGGTTGGACTCAGTGGTCTTGGAGGTCTCTTCCAACCTAGATGATTCTGTGATTCTGTGAGACCTCTGAAGATCATCTAGTCCAACAGCCCTGCCGAGCAAGATCACCTAGAGCACCTTGCACAGGATGGCATCCAGGTGGGTTTTGAATATTTCCAGAGAAGGAGACTGCACAACCTCTCTGTCACCCTCACAGTAAAGTACCCTCTCGTATTCAGATGGAACTTCCTGTGCTTCAGTTTGTGCCTGTTGACTCTTGTCTTCCCACTCACAGATAAAAAGAGACTGGCTTCATCCTCTTGACATCCTCCCCTCAGATATTTATACACATGGATGTGGTCTCCCCTCAGTCTTCTCTTTTCCAGGCTAAACAAGCCCAGTTCTCTCAACCTGTCCTCATACGACAGGTGCACCAGTCCCCTAAACATCTTAGTAGCCCTCCGCTGGACTTGCTCCAGGAGCTTCATGCCCATCTTGTACTGGGGAGCCCAGTACCTGGTGGCCTCACCAGGGCTGACTAGAAGGGGAGAATCACCTCCCTTGACCGGCTGGTAACACTTCTGAGTATAATTTTCTTAAAATTGCATTCTTCCATATGAAGTGTTCTGGATGAGCAATGCTATATTTGTGCATTTTCTGACTGTGCTCACAAGAGCTGGAGGAAAGACTGAAGAAAAATAACAAACAAACAAGTAAGCAAATCTGACTCTAAAAATAAATTTTAGTACATAACAACATACATGTAAAAAAAATTAAAAAATAAAAATTAAAAAAAAGTGAGTCTGACAACCACATTAAAAGTGTTGCTCTGTCAATAAAATATCTTACAATAGTTCAACATTCAACAAACTTTTCAAAAATATGAGTCAGGCAATAGTAGTACATGTGGTGGGAGTCTTTGTGTATCTCTTGAGATCAGTCCCAAGCCTTGTTTGACATCTCCATCAATGACTGAGGAACTGAGGAGAGGGAGAAAATGGAATATTGATGAATTAACAGATAACTTTGAACTGGGAGGAGTTGGGAATACAAATGAAAAGATAAAGGCTTTGGTGGTTTTATTCAGGTAGGCAGTTAAGCTCCACCACAAGTGCTCTCTCACTCCCCCTCCTCAAAAGAAAAGGGGAAGAAAATACAATGAAAAGGGCTCAAGGATTGAGACAAGGGCAAAGTGATCACTCAACAATTACCTTCACTGTCAAACCAAACTCTCAGCGTAGGGAGATTAGTAAAATGTATTGCCTATTAATAACAAGCTGGAGAAGTGAGAAATGGAGGAAAGGAGCTAAAATCACCTTCCTTGCATCCAACCTCTTCCACCTCCTCTCCTCGACTGGCACAGGGGACTGGGGAAATGGGGGCTGCGGTCAGTCTACAGAACTTAGTCTCTGCCACTCCTTCACAGTCACTCTTTGCCCCTGCTCCACGTGAGGACCCTCCCACGGGATGCTGTCCTTCCTGAATTGATCCTGTGGGAGCTGCCCAGAGGCAGCAGCTCTTCAAGAATTGCTCCCACATGGCTCCGTACCACAGGGTCCATCCATCAGGAGCTAACTGCTCCAGCATGGGTCCCCCATGGGCAGCAGCTCTCCCCAGACCCCCTGCTCCTGCGTGGGCTCCTCTCCATGGGCTGCAGCTCCGGCCTGGGGCCTGCTCCTGTGGGGGCTCTCCATGGGCCGCAACCTTCTCCAGGCCACATCCACCTGCTGCACCGGGGGCTCCTCCACGGGCTGCAGGGGGACTTCAGCTCCGGCTGCTGGAGCACCTTCCTTCCCTCATTCGCACTGACCTCGGGGTCTACAGGGCTGGTTCTCACTCCTTGCCCTCCCAGCTGCTGTTGTGCAGCAGTTTTTGTTTGTTTGTTTGCTTTTTGTTGTTGTTGTTTGTTTGTTTGTTTTTCTTAAATATGCTCTCCCACAGGTGCAAAAAACATCTCTTATTGGCTCAGCTCTGGCCAGAGGTGGGTCACTTAGGAACCAGCTGAAACTGGCCCTTGTCTTACATGGGACAGCTTCTGGATTCTTCTCACAGAGGCCACCCCTGCAGACCCTTGGGCTGCCAAAACCTTGCCACGTAAACCCACTACATGGGCAAACACAGATAAATACAGAGCTATTGCTATAGTGTTTTGGATTCTGGTAGCTCAGAAGCAAAACGTGGCTCACCAGGTTCTGGTATTTACTGCAGAAATGTTTTCAGAGAAGAACTAGAAGAGGACAAAAGCTGTAAGAAGACCTAGTTAAAGGGACAGTTGCAGCAAAAAAAAAAAAAATGTAATATAGATTGGGAGAGAATGATTTATGGATTCAATGACAAAACTGAACACTGAACAACTGTTATACAAGAAGCCTGGATCAGAAATGGAAGGAGGGTAAAAGGGGAAATGTTCACTGTACTAATATTTTCATGTCATTTATCTCTCCTTTTCAACTAGTATCTAATATTAGGTGGAGCAGAGAGCACTGATCATTAAAATGTCCATACATTTATTTAATTTAATTATAATATATTTATTATTTATATTTTTATTATAAAATGTCTAATATTTTTTCTGTATTGTTGATTACAGATAGAACAGGAAGAAGGAGAGATGTAAAGGGATGGCAACATGATGCTGGTGTAAGATAACTTAGATGGCTACATCATGTAGGAGAAGGAGATATACTGATAGGAAATTAAATCAGTTATGAAGTATAGAAGCATATATAGCGTGCTTCAGCAATGTATTCATTTCAATTCAGCACAGCATTGCCTCTCTCCTTGCTACTTCAGCCAAAAAAAAAAAAAAAAAAAAAAGGCAAATGTTATCTGATTTGTTCAGGCCTTTATCAATACCTATGAAGTCCAACTTCCATGGCCTTTGGAGGAAGTCATTTTATAAAGTCCGATCCAGAGAAAGCTGAAGCTTTAATATCCATTATCCATTTAAATTTAATATCCATACAAGAGGAGTGCAACCTCCTCTTGTACTCAGCCATTTTCTCTCAGGTTTGCTTTAAGATCTTAGTAGTTTCCGTATGTATCGGCTTTTCCATGGCAATATAACAGCATCAACTCCTTTATCAGTCCATTAGATAATGAAGATGTCTTCTTCCAACATGATTACACTGAACCATCTGAGAAAGTGGTCAGTTTTAATTCCTGTATAGTTTTCTGTCTGGTGATTGTGGTCATATATAATCACTTTTTTTTTTTTTTTTTTTTTTGGTATTCATTGTAACTTGATTCTATAATGAAATATACTACTTCTATAAAATAAAATCCTAGAGTTATATCCATTTTTTAATGCTTAGATTTATTTACCTCTATTTCTCATTCTCAACTGACCTTTTCTTTTAAATAATAATAATAATAATAATAATAAGCACCTTCAAACTGAATATCAACTTTAAATAAAACAGAAATTATATTGGGCACTTGATGTTTATGATTTTTAAATATAAAGGGTAGGACAGCAATAAGGTAGCAAATGGTGTGAGGATCTCAAGAGACCATGTTTGAACAAAGTAGAATAAGTGAGAAGTCTGGCTTTTAAGAGAGATGACAAATCTGTTGCTAGTAAGAATAATTTAATGTTGCATCTCCCAAAGGAGAAGAGGCAACTTTCTCCTGAACATCCACCAGAAATGTTCATGTCCAATCCAAGTATTCATGTAGACAAGCAGTTCACATCCTCCCTTAAGGAGACTTTGACTTGAAGACCTTTGTCCTTGAATCAACCACCTGGCTATAGAACAGAGAATTCTGATCAGCTATGTATGGTTTCATGGTTAATGGTTTAACACATATAGGTCTAATTCATGTTTAGTTAGTTTGGCAGTTTATTAAAGAAAAAAAATCTTGGAGTGCCAAAAACATGTTACTCACTTCTTCCCAATATAAGATGTTTTAATGTGAACAGATTACAATGACATCCAGAAGACAAGCTTAAAATTAATATTAAATTTTGCAGAGAAAATCTACATGAAAGAGATATCCTTGGTATGATTTTCTGGAAATGTTCTCTCGTACCAAAATGTGCCCTTTCTGAAAACTCCAAATTTTGTGGTATGGGGGAGGGTATAGATTTTCAATACAGGAAGGAAAATATAGAAATTGATTTTTCACAGGGAAGAATTAACATGACTGCACTGAGACTACTTTATTGGAAGGTTATTGGTGAAGAATATCCTACATTCTTTGCTGTTGTTCCCCAAATCTAGCATCTGAAGGATAATTCTGACACCGTTTTACATCAGGCAGAAGCAGATGAGGGTCTGCAGGATTGATAATAAACCAGAATACTCTTGTTAAGGTCATTATCTTTAAAAAGAGTTTTTTGGGTGTTGGTGTTTTTTTTTTTGTCTTTTTGTTTTGTTTATTTTTTCATGAAAAATCCTTTCCAAGGAGAAAAATGTCAAATCAGCTATTTTGATTTTGCTCATTCATGGTGAAAATATTTTTTAAGGAGGGGGAGGAGGACATGTGAGGAGAGGGAGGGGAGGGGAAGGGAGGCGGGCCAGGGGCAGCGCGGGGTGGGGCAGGCCAGGGCGGAGCAGAGCGGAGAGGGCAAGAAATAATGAATCTTATGTTCTGTTTTTGAAATCACTCTATAGTCATTAGAGCCACAGCCTTATGTCTTTCTGCGTGATCTGATAAAGGCCATTTTCACTGGTAAAATTAGCATTCTGAATTAAATGTATTTGGGATTTGATCCTTATGTTAATTCCTGGGTATTACTTTTTCAGTTCCATGCGTATTTTTCCCCCTGAAGAAAAGATCTAAACAGATTAACATTAAACTAGGAAATTCTTTTCAAAGCTGTCATTTGAATCCATAAAGATAGGTTCAGAGCTCTATGGACAGAATATGAGTATAACGTATATCACACCACTGTCATAAAAACTACATTCGGAGTGGCAAAACTTCTCTGCCTTTCTGCCTTGATGGCAGGTGAATGGAGGGATGGTGACACAAAGGAACGTGGAAAATTCTTATTCCAGACATTGTGCTGCCAATGGCTTTAATACCAACACCCTGACATTACCATTTCACCTCCATATTTCATTGCTGAGATCTGGTGCACAGGAAGAGCTGAATAATACCATGGTCTCATATGTACAGAAATGTGACTTTTTAAGTTGCAGATTCACAGACTTGCAATGCACCTTTAGCACAATTTCACTGAACAGTCTTTTTCCGACTTCAAGTAGTGTTAGACTAGAAGGTTTGGACTTGAATACTGTCCATTCAAGCCTTAGGTGACTAACTGAAATTGTACACTGTTGCTTTTCCTCCATTAGTGAGGAGAAGAAGTGGTGTTCTTGTACTGCACAGGAAATAAGCCACACTCGAGTGGCACTCTCCATTCTCTTTCTCCATCTCAGAATAGATACAAGAGCACCTAGAGACTGTACCCATGGAAACACTCACAACAGGAGGGAAGATCTCTAATTTCTTTCAGGTCATGCTTGGATTTTTGACTTTTAGTTGGATACAGTGATATTTTAAGTGTCGGATTTTCTTTCTTTTAGATATAAATACTTTGAGGCTTACATTACAACCCTGTAAAGGAGTAAGGAATTTTAGTATGCTCCAAGTAAAGTTGAATTTAAGATTCCACTTTAGAAGATTTATTCAAATACATAAAATTGTTCTTTTATTGGAACTTCTTACCAGAATACTTTTTTATTTGGTGTTTAGATGGAAATCAGTTAAGTCATTAGATGGCTACAAACATTCAAAGTTGGCAGAAGTGGAATGTTTTTTGCAGCCTTGAAGCTCAGCAGAAATGCTTTCTACAAGAACATTTTGAGTCGCTTCTTTTACAAAGTATTTTTAACTTCAATTCAATGCTACAGGAAAAAAAGAAAAAAAAATGAAAAATGAAAAAAGAAAGAAGGAAAACAAACAAACAAACAAAAAAACCTCTAACCCTGGTAGGCCTTCGGCACAATAACCTGGATTCAGGAGATTAAAAATAGGTGGTTATTAGAAAGTTCACGTGAAACAAGAATTGCTGAAATTAATTTGCCCAAAGCACTGTTATACTTTAATGCTTTATGTGTGCATGCAACCTAAGACAAGATTAAAACTCCTGAGACTAACTTTCAGGTAACCAGTGTTGACAGTGTAGCAACACAGACCTCAGGCTCAAAGCCAGGCTAAGATGTTGGGTAAATAGCTCTCTGCTGAGATCTGCAGTGCCATGGGGACACAGCTATTACTGTTTCATACAACCAGGCTAAAACTGTCTTAGATATGCTTAAAAAAAAAATGTAATGTTTATTATATTATAAATAGACCATTAATCAGAAATAATATCTCACAGGAGAGGAATAACATTACCTAACTTTAAATGCCTTCACTGTAAACCTCTACATTTGAACTAGCTATCTGATGCTCTCTTTGTAGTCAAATTTAGAGAAATAGGTTACAATTGATCCATCCTGTTTTGGAAATCCACTTTAGAATGAAATGGATCACGGGCATTAAAGTGCCTACTCCTTCCTTTTTGTCAGGTAGACTCACACAGGAATGCTGGTTCACATGTCCTAGCCGATTATGTCTGCATTTAGTTCAATTACTATGGTCTACAATATCTAACAGCTAAAAACAGCCAGGCAACAAGAGAAAGAATATACAGAGAAGTTACAAAATACAGATCTTGATATATTTTTTATCCTTGCAGATGATGGGGTGTTTCAAGAATACTTCTGACAGATACATTCTATTTTCTTTCCTGAGTAAGTATAAAATAAAGGGAACCTGCATCCATTTTTTGTATTATTATTATTATTTTTCCTTTTAAGGCACAGTCTAATATAATCTGTTTTTTAGGTGGTATTTGTCAATCTATTTACAATTTCTAATTTCCTAGTCTAACCTAACTATCTTGATGTCCTCTTTAATCAAAGAAAAGAAATAAGTGCATGTGGAAAACAGATATCCCACAAGTATTGGACATACTCCAAAGATCTCCATAGACTGTAGAGAGCTTAGTCAAATAACTCTTATCAAAATATCACTTTTTAGATACCTGGATTTGGGGAAGACTAATTCCACTCTTCTTTATTTTTAACAATATATGTAGTTATTTCTTTTCTCTTTCTATTTATTTAATTTATGTATTTATTTATTTATTGACTATAAAATGCCCTTAAGCATATAGAGGAAAAGAGAAAATCATTACTTATTATTTCAAGCATTTCTTGAAGATTTTTACAAGTTCAATTAAAAAAAATAAATAAATAAAACACAACTATTTAAATATGCAGACTTCATCCTGTACCTATTTCTCTTCATTGATAATTCAACAGTTTCAGCATTCACTGGCCTTTAGAACAGCAGTGAACAGCAACTGATCACTGAAAAAAGAGTACCTGATCATTCACTCTGCTATGTTCAAGGACCTAGGAAACCTGTGGAGAGCTCTGCTTATGCTCTTACATTTTTTTATTTTTTTTTTTTTAAGCCTAACAAGACCTATGGTTAAAGATTCAAAAGAACAAAAGTGTTTTAAGGCATTAAACAAAGGGGATGAAATGATGTATTACTATGCTTATTTGTACCAAATCAATTTCCCACCCAAGAATCAGATAGAGACTCAGCATCAAGAGACTTGATAAACATATAAATGCTTTAGCTTTACGGACTTTGAAGAGCAAAGGAAATTAAATGGAAAGTAAAAAATACAGTATCAAAGCTATCATCTTAAACATCCTATTAAGAATTTTGGTAAATAAAAGTCTCTAAAATGCCTGGGTTGATCTATTTTGGTTACAGTACAAGGTTTGTCTGAATGGCTCTTCATGCTATAAGGCACAGCAACAAATAAATCAACACTGGTGTTTCTTTGTATTAATTTAGAATATAAATACATTTATAAGGAAGCAGCTGGAAATGGCATGGCTGTTTTAAAATGTTTTGCATCTCAGAAATAATCAGAGAGGTTTAGAAAATTTTTATCAAAATAATTTTCTCCAAAGCCGTGCCATTGATAAATATTTGGATAAATTTATTTTATATAATGACTATTATAATTAAGTATAATTAACTATACTCCATCTGACTGAAAGAACAGTATGAAATGCTGTAAAAATGTCAAAATATTCTGTTTTGATATTTATTGAATTGCATGTTTCTGTCTGAAAAAGAGAGAACTAGGAATTTTAGGAATTCAGAATTCTTCTGGCTTCTTTTAAACTCTTACTTCAGAATGAGATGGGCCAAGTCTCAGAGAAACCTAGCTTTTTCCACTTATTAAGTTAATTAAATGAAAATGTCATGTCAAATGCTGTCTGGAGTAGCATCTAAACAAAAAATTGTCTTCAAAACATCAAAATCTTGGATCAAATGGCAGAACTGAAAGCTAGAAAAAATACAGAATTGCCCATTTTCATATTGCACTAATTCTTAACTTCTACAGAAAGAACCAAGATAGATTATTGGGATATTTTTAGTACCTTGTAAAACCTGCAGCTAATTTTTCATTCTTTGTAACTTGGATAAAAAAAAAAAAAAAAAAAAAAAAAAAAAAGGTTATCCTTTAGTTATGTTTGCAAATTTCTTAAGATGCTCCGTGTCTTTCTGGAAAAAAAAAATGCAATACATGTGGATTTCTCACTGAAAGCAGTGAATAAAATAAAGAGTAGCTTATATTACCTGCCTGTGCATTCATGAGATCATTATGTCACAAATTAATGCACAATTTTAGGAAAAATAAAATGGAAAAATAAACTGTTTTGTCTCTAAACAAAGTGAAAGAAAAGAAACCACGCAATTCTTTCAGGAATTAGTCAATGAAAACTCATGAAACCATCTATATACAGAAAAATCTGAATACAGCTCAAAGGGAGTGAGTTGTTAAGAGAGCAAGTGATTGCAGCAGAAAGCCACAGCAGGAATGTATTCAAACAAGCAGTGTGCAAAGTTAGGCTGTATATCAGCATCGTTTAGTTTCCTTGTTCCCACTTACCCAGAAACATTTGGCATGTGTCTTGATCTTGAATAGTTATCTCAGATCTTTACTTTTACTATCATCTGTGTTTTATTAACATTCTCATCTCTCTTCCAATTTATCAATGAGCACATTAAATGGAGGTCAGAACTCTGTCCCCTGGAGTTAGCACAAGATACTACATCTACTTATTTCACTGTTAATTTTCATTACTCTTTGTTATAGCCTTTTAGTTAGATTTCAGTTCACTGACTGTGTTCTCTGAAAGATAATTTATATGATTTTTTCAAGAGATATGTGATTAAGTCAGAGTCTCTTCTATTGCAGAAGTTTATCTCTGCAGAAGCTCTTCCAAGATCAACATATACTAGCAAATAAAATGTGTCAAACACTTCATTCTGATTAAAAATAATACATGTATATGGTGTTAAAATCATAACATAATTTAAATATCCTTGAAATGGGATGCCTAATTTTTATGAGTTCATTTCTTTCCAGTCATTGGTCCTGTAGATACTAAGATTCTTCAGCCTGAATTAACTTCCATAGAATTGACAGTGCTGAGCACCCCATTTATGCATCTAATGATTTTTCTTTAAGATTTTACTGTAGAAATTCACTTAACTATGTGAAATGAAAGAACCAGCCAAGAAATGAAAGAACCATCCAAGCAATGTCACTGAAGTTAAGATTTCCTCTTACAAGTATTTTTACATATAAGGGTTAAAGTCCTGGTATTCACCTGAGGTAAATCAGTATGGCTCCATTTAATTCAATAGAACTAAGACAGTTCATTTCATCTAATGATCTGCCATATCATGCTTTTTTATTAAGGATATGATATAGACCTACTTTGGCAATCATGCCTTTCTTCTTTTCGAAAAATGGGTTAATACATTTAAAAGTTTTTGACAGCATTTTGGATTTTTCAAATTGTATTTTCTTTTCCTCTTGCAAGTACAGTCTCATGCAGTAAATGTTTACCTATGTATATATATATTTATGTATATTAGTAATATATTATCATTTGTTTGATACATACACTGGGTAGACTAGATTTAATCCTAACACAAAACATATATAATTTAGCCATAATGTGGGAATTTGATCTGGACAGATTTCTAATGATGCAAGAGTGTAGCTAGGAGCTGATTCAATATTTAGCTGGCAGTTGTCTCCTGTTGTATCCACCTAACAATTTTGCTAACACAGAGTGCTAAGCTAAAACATTTAGTTTTGAAATGGAATACTTTAGCTTTGAACTGAGAAAGTTTCACAAGCAGTGTTGCTCTTGACATACTAATTAACATAACTGTGTCCCACCCATATATGCAAGTATTTTTATTTTACCATTTAAAATAAATAAATAAATAAAAGTGTTGAATATCTGTGGTTTCAGTTTAAGTTATGGGATTTTCAACTAAGTTATGCTATGACATCCTGATAGCAAAGCTGAGAAAGTATGGGATTGAGGAGTGGACAGTAAGGTGGGTTGAGAACTGGCTGACTGGCGGAGCTCAGAGGGTGGTGATTGGTGGCAGAGTCTGGCTGGAGACCTGTAACTAGCAGTGTTCCCCAGGGGTTGGTGCTGGGTCCGGTCTTGTTCAACTTCTTCATCGACAAACTTGATGAGGGAATATTGTCTGCCCTCAGCAAGTACGCAGATGACACAAAGCTGGGAGGAGTGGCTGACACACCAGAAGGCTGTGCTGCCATTCAGCGAGACCTGGACCGGCTGGAGAGATGGGCAGGAAGAAACCAAATGAGGTTTAATAAGAGCAAGTGTAGAGTCCTACACCTGGGAAGGAACAACTGGACGTTTCAGTATAGGCTGGGGGTGACCTGCTGGAGAGGAGCTCTGAGAAGGACCTGGGGGTCCTGGCGGACTACAGGTTGACCATGAGTCAGCAGTGTGCCCTCGTGGCCAAGAGGGCCAATGGGATCCTGGTGTACATTAAAAGGAGCATGGCCAGCAGGTCAAGGGAGTTGATCCTCCCCCTCTACTCTGCCCTGGTCAGGCCTCACCTGGAGTACTGTATCCAGTTCTGGGCTCTCCGGTACAAAAAAGACAGGGATCTCCTGGAAAGAGTCCAGTGGAGGGCCACAAAGATGATACAGGTCCTGAAGCATCTTGGAGGTCTTTATGATTTTATGATTCTATATTCTGCTAGAAAACTCAGGAAAATATGTGCCTTTTGGTTTTCTTGTATACAACCAATGGAACATCAGTCTCATTCCCATTCAAAACAAGTACAACAAAATTCCATAAAATAGTACCTATTTCATTTGTGCAGCTCATTGTCTAAGTAAATTATTTAGATTGGAAGCCGTTAGTCACTTGTCTCCACTTGAATTTAACTACACGGGGTAAATGTCTTGACAAGTTGCAAAAGAGTATCAAACAGCTTCTGTTTCAAAGTATACTCTTCTTTCTTTCTTTCTTTCTTTCTTTCTTTCTTTCTTTCTTTCTTTCTTTCTTTCTCTCTCTCTCTTTCTTTCTTTCTTTCTTTCTTTCTTTCTTTTTCTTCCTTTCTTCCTTTCTTCCTTTCTTCCTTT
>CM021697.1:21984918-22030226 GCA_011074415.1 Stictonetta naevosa
GCAATTAAAACATCAGCATGTTATCAGCACTCTTCTCATCCTAATCCTAAACACAGCACCCTACTAGCTAGTAGGAGGAAAAATAACTCTGTCCTAACTGAAACCAGGACAGACACAAAAAAGGACTGGTGATTTTACTCGGGTGGGTGGCCAAGCTCCACCACAACTGCTCTCTCACTTCCCCTCCTCAAAGAGGAGCAGGGAGAAAATACGATGAAAGGGGCTCAAGGGTTGAGATAAGAACGAGGATGTCGCTCAGTATTTATCGTGACGGGCAAAACAGACTCAGCATAGGGAGAAAGTAAGATTTATTGCCTATTACTTATGAGCTAGAGAAGCGAGAAACAAAGGAAAGAAACCAAAAGCATCTTCCACCCCATCCACCCTCTTCCACCTTGGTACGTTGGCCGCAAATCGAACCAGCGACCTAAGAACCTCCCTTTTTGGGGAGGAAGAAGAAGAATAGAACTTGTAATAGGAGGATGACATCTGACCAAGGGTATCCAAAATACTCAAAGGCTGCTGCAATTAGCCCACAGGAAGAGAAGAGGAAGGCACCACCCCTGATATTATTCACAAATTGACTGCTAGGGAAGAAAAAGAAGGCAGTGTAATTCTTAATATTTCCAAAAAGATAATCTCCAGGAGACCAGAAGGATAACAATGCAGGACCTGAGTACCAGACGAAACTGGAGGCCAGCATGTTACAGCACAGCATGATAAAGAAACCACACACAGACTTCAACACCTTCTCCTATCGGGTATAGAGGAAGAAAGAGAACACAGAACAGATTACATACAACATAGTCACACAGGAAAATATTAACAGCAAACCAAGCATTGTTACTAGCTAGTATGTTAGTTGAAATTACTTCAATCAATTCTACCATTACCTCAACCCTCGAGCCCCATGTTGGGCGCCAAAAAGGACTGTGGTGGTTTTACTCGAGTGGGCAGCTGAGCTCCACCACAATCGCTCTTTCACTCCTCCCCTCCTCAAAGAGGAAGGGGAGAAAAGACAACACAAAGAGCTCGAGGTTTGAGATGAGAATGATTTAATTAAAGGGAAAGGGAATGGGGAAAAAAAGAAACAAAAGAAACAACAAGGCCGTGCGGAAGCACAGAGAGAAAGGAAAAAGGTTATTCTCCACTTTCCATCAATGAGAAATGTTCGGCCATGTCCTGGGAAGCAGGGCCTCAAAACGCGTACTGGTTGTTCAGGAGGACCACCCTCCCCCACGAGAACCCCCCTTTTATTGTTGAGTGTGACATCAGGTGCTATGGAATATCCCTTTGGTCAGTTTAGGTCAGCTGCCCTGGTAATGTCCCCTCCCCATCAATTGCCCACCCCCAGCCTGCTGGCTCTTGGGGGCTTAGAGGGAGTTCTGATGCTGTGCCAGCACTATGCAGCAACAGACACAACACAGGAGTGATACCAGTGCTGTTCCAGCTACGAGTGTAGAGCACAGCACTGTGTGGGCTGCTGCAGGGAATGTGACTCCATCCCAGACAGACCCAACCTTGGTGGACAGGAGGGCCCACCGTATCCTGGGGTGCATCAAGCACGTCATTGCTAGCTTGTAAAGGGAAGCGATTGTCACACTCTACTCCACTCTGGTGTGCCCTCACTTTGAGTACTGTGTGCAGTTTTGAGTACCACAGTATAAGAGATATAAAATTGTTAGAGAGTGCCAAAAGGGGGCAACAAAGAACATGAAGGGTCTCTAGGGGAAGACACATGAGGAGAGGCTGAAGTCACATGGAAGAAGTCATCCTGGAGAAGAGGAAACTGAGGGGAGACCACATCATGGTCTACAGCTTCCTCGTGAGTGGGAGTAGAGAGGCTGGTGCTGCTCTCTTTTCTCAGTTGACCAGCAATAGGATCTGAGGGAACTGCTTGAAGCTGCAACAGAGGAGCTCAGACTGAGTATCAGGAAAACATTTTTCACCAAGAGGGTGGTCAGGCACAGAAACAGGCTCCCCAGGGAACTGGTTATGGCACCAACCCCACTGGAGTTCAAGAAACATTTGGACAACACTCTCAAACACATGATCTGATTTTATTTTTGGGTGGTCTTTGGGTACCCATGAGTTTGACTCATTGATCCTTATGGATCCCCTCTAACTCGGATATTTTATGATTCTATGGTTCTATGTGCAAGCAAAGGTTTAATGTGTATGCGAAAACAAATGTGTCCTTCACAGATTATCATAGAGATCTTAATATTCCTTTCCTAAATATGTCATGACATCTAAGAGTAGACATCCTTACTTCCTACTCGGTTATTTTATTACTGTGTCCATAATTCATTTTATGAGGTTCTTTGGGGTTGTTGTCTTAAGCTTGGCTTCAAAGCTTGAAGGAAAAAAAAAAAAAAAAATGAAGAGCAGCTAGTTCTGTACACCTTCCCAGTGGGATTTCCTGCCCTGACCAGCTGAATCATCTGCCTTAGTTATATAAAATGCACCTTTTGTTTTGCACTGAGCTCTCTAAATATATCAGTATATAGGTCCAGAAATGGCAGAATAAATGGTATGCTGCTCACCCAGGAGTAGGAAACAGAAGTGGGAAACCAAAAGAGTTAGTCAACTGACAGACTGAGCTGATCTGAGATCTAAGGTAAAGTATTTGTCACTTACAGTTGTCATGTTCCCTACTAAAGCAAAGTAGAGGGAGAGAAAAAGATGCTTCTGGGATAGAGCAAAAATGCACCAAACACTGCAATTTGTGTTCTTATTTATAGGTTGATATATCTAAAGCACACAATTTAAAATGTTTTATACATTAAAACATCAATAGCCTTGTCACAGAGTGAAAACCTATCTGAAAGCACAGCTCAGATAAAATGAGGACTCTATCTGCCCAGCTTCAAGTGATTTCGTGAGTCTGGTATGCTCTGGAAAGACAAAGCAGCACAGATAATTATCATGACAGAGGACTACCTGAAACCACTGCTCAATGAGATCTGAACTACATCTGCCCTCCTGTAGTGGTTTAGGTATGCATTGAAAAGAATCAGAGATAAGTTTTTAATCACTTTGCATCCTTGTAACACATTTCAGACAGGAGATCAGAAGGCAGTGTTACCCCAGGCAACCATTGCTGATTGACTTTAGACAAGGTGCAAGTCAAAGAGACGAGTGATATATGACCAATGAGGGCATTGGCAGGTGCTGCCAACTGCATAATTTAAAAAGCTATAATGCAAACAGTAGTAGTCCCTTGGTGAGGACATGTCCACGGAGTTCCATCACTCTGCAGGAGGCCAAGCCAGGGGTGGGACAGTCACATGTGGCAGCCCCATCATTCCCACACCCAGAGGTTCATAGCCTTGACTGGTTAGAACGCGCTCTGTCTGTGTCATTAGGACAGATCTCCAATCAGAAATCAATAGCCCCCTGCTATACATACACCCCTTAGACAATTAGCTTTAGATTTTATGTCACTAAGTGGAGTGGTTCCCACACTTAGCCAACCCCAACCCCCATGATAAGCCTACATAATAACAAAGTGTCTATTGATCCAGTAGAGAGGACACAGAGGTTGGTGACGTTTCTACAATATCTTGTTAATAAAGCTCCATAAAAATCCTCCTCACATCTTCAGTGGCAGAAATTGCTTTGAATTGAAGACATGGCTTAGCTTTGGGACTTATACTTGTTTCAGTGTCTCGAAACTCCTAAAGCATCAGAGATTAACTATGCTGTTTACAGATTGGATGCCTGATGTTGGAAATCTGGATAATTTGGGTGGTGTTTCTTTGAAACTATGGGCATATTCTCTTCCAGATATATGCACTGAGGGAAGAGATTACTGTCCCATCTCTTTTTTGGTCACCACTGCCCCGTTGCCAGAGCAATGTGTATGACTTGCTGAATACAAGTCACTGAGACTTTAGAGAATGCTAGGGAAAGGAGGGTATACCTAGAGAACATAGTTCCCTTATACCTTTAACAAGATAATATTTCCCAGTTCTTATATGGTGTAAAGGATTCACCAGAAGAGGATGAAAGATGCCATCTTCATAATATAGAAGAGTTCAGTGACCTGAGTTGGCAGCTGTGTGAGATGATGCATCAATAGTGTGAGATGTTACATTCCTTGATGACTTCTGCACATATAGATTATATGTCCTATATCTATGAAAAAAAAAAAAAAAAAAAAAAAAAAAACTTTATCACCACTCTTCAAGCCTAAGCAATCCAAACAAATCTAAAGATTCCAGATATGAGAAGATGGCATTGGTAAGTCAAAACACAGAAAGATATTCATACCCACAAAGGAAGAAATAAAATCTGAGAACATTTAAATATTCCATTTAAGAGAACAGCACTGGAATGCCTGCATGGCTCAAAACTGAAAGCAAATAGTTTGATATTGTATTTGAGCTAAAATTTGGGTGACCCATATTACTTGCAGGACTAAACAATGGTCCAGCTTAAACCATTCTCTATTGTTCTTTATTACTTGGTATAGATATGTCCTTAAAAGCATTATTGAAATGGGAAAAAGGATGTTTCACATAATAAATATACAATATAATAAGCACAGACCTGCATAGCTGTTGTGTACAATCTTTTTCACTAGATTATAAAAGTGTACCAAGACAAGACATACAGCAGCATTTAGAGGCTGCAACATGGCACTTACTACAGTACTTCACACATTTCCATCTAAGTCTAAAAATGCTTTGGTATCCACCATCAATTTAGTTTCAGAAAGATAATTAGATAAAAAGATAATTAGATATTACCTCCAAACATAACATTTCAGGCAAGTAAGTCATTAAATAATAGAAATCTCCCTGCAAATAGGCTGCACTTTTATTATAATAATAGTGGATTCTTTGCCTTTCTGAATGACTTGCACTTTCTGACACACCAGACAAAGGAGAAAAGTTAGATTTATTCATTCTTCTCCCACCTTGTGGTAAACTCTGATCCCATGAAACCTACTCTCCACTCTCTTCCTTGACATTGTGATTTATCTATATTTATCTTAATCTACAGTGTTATAAAGGCAGTCACAGTCCTGATTGCAAGTCCCAGTTCATCCCCTAGATTTAGGTAAGAAATATGGGTGTTACTGGCTTCTGTTGTAATGAGAGGAGAGAGGCAGGCTCTTCTGAAGGCAATTCATCCTGCCTAAAATCAGAATCATATTCAGTAAGTGCCAGAACAGCACCTCAGACATATATATTTCTAGCAATTGCATGCCTGAAATCAGTTTTGATTAATTTGATTCTTGAAATTAAGTTTGTCTGAAGTCTGAATGAAAAATTCTGTTGGAGCTAAAGGAAAAACCCAAGATAAAATGATCTAAAACTCAGAATTTGTGTTCCAATAAAAAATTTAGTCTCTTAAAACACATTTTTTGTACATTGGGACAACAAGAAGATTCTCCCTTCTAATTTAATTACATGCAAACAATTATCCCTAATTTCTTCAGTCAAAGTTACCATTGTCATGTTTTTGTTGTTGTTGTTTTATTTTATTTTGTTTTTCTCAGTCTTCATCTGCTCACTACAAACAATTCATGTCTATATTATGTTTTACATTACTTGTTCCATTATGAAGTTGAGATAATAAACTCCCTGGGATAGTAGCTTTGTCATTTTGTTTCAGGAAGCAGATGGTGAAATTGTCAGATTGCCACTTACTCTGCACCGCTGATGATGTTTCTTTACAGTGAGAACCATTAAAAGAGAGAATTTACTGCTTACAGGAGGTGACTTACTGTGACTGTGTAGCATTTTCCATTTTTATATGCCATGGTTTTGGCTGAGATAGAGTTAATTTTCTTTGTAGAAACTCACACAATGCTGTGTTTTGTATTTTTGATGAAAATAGTGGTAATAACACACCAATGTCTTTAGTTGTTGCAGAGCAGGGCTTACACAGAGCCAAGGACTTTTCTGCCACGAAAAAGCCACAAAAAGTGTAATCTAAATTTATCGACTTCTAAAATAAAAGCAGCTATTGTTTGGAATTTAAATATTTGAAATATATACTTATGATGCCTTGGATTTATATATGATGGAATCATAGTTTGAATACAACTTGCTTTAAGTTATTATTGCTTTAAACAAAATTTGTCACATTAATATATATTTGGCTTATCCAAATATTTTCATTTGCTTATGTAAATATTTGTTGTTTTTTTTTTTAACTGCTACACAATTTTTTTATATGATTAGCTTTCAAATCAAATTGCAATAGAAGGGAATCAAAAATATATCAAAATATGTAGTCCACTTAAACATTTAAAAAATAGGTAAAGAGGAGAGCTTTAATTTGAGTATTTTCTTCCATATTCCATTCTGTGCATCTGACAGGATCTTACATTCTGTTTGCTGCCTGTTTTGTCTATTATAATTCAATTGATTATTTGGAACATTTAGTTTTCTAACTGTTCAAAATATGAGCAAATGTGATTTTTTCCCCCTGATCTTTCAGAACTCGCACCCGTTTTATGAAGAGTGCATCTCAACCTTGGAAATATAGTAGGATACATTATCTTTAAAAGGGCAAATAGCAAGGTGGTGGTGCTAGTGAGTAAACTTCAAGGAAACATACGTTTATGTGAATTTAAATTCAATTCCTCAGTTGTCAGTTCTATAAATAAGGAGACCCTGAGTAATCTTGCTTGTTAAGCTTTCATCTGTTTTAATATGCAAGGCACCAAAGCCCAGTGAGACAATTCTCTAGTAAAGAAAAAAATCTGTTTCACAAAGTTCCTGCTAGAGTTGGAGGAGCTGTTAGGAGCTGAGACATTTTTTTTTAGAGGGAGTCACACGCCAGATCCTTCCTTGTACTTCAAGCAACATTTTGATAGTGGAAAATTTAAACACACCCCAATGTAACCATTGTGAAGGTATCACCCCAGAGTTAACGGAAGATAAAGCATATAATCCCTGAGATCATTTTTAAGCATGAAGACCTAATTAACAATTAAAGTCATTCAACTGTAGACAAGACCTATTATTCTATCAGGACTCACTAAGTCATTTACAAGAGAATGACTGTTGGAAGTCAGAACATACCTGTCTGGAGAATTTCAATGAACCCAAAGCCTCTAATTTAACAACCAAGAAGAAACAGACTCTCAGATATGACTCTGGATTACATGGATAAGAAGACTTCATGATGAGAAGGAAGGAGGGAATTTAACAGATGGAGTAGATATAGCAAAACACTGGTTGGTTGCTACTTTTCTGAGGTTTCTTTAAAAGGAAACACAAGTTTTGTTTCTAATCTTGAAATCATTCTTTTTATTAAATAAAAATAATGCTCTTCCACAAGATCATCATTCCAACCTGCCACAGTTCTTGTGGCTCCATATCTGTCCAGCATAAAACTGTTCTATGTTACCAGGTCAGTTGTCTGCTTTCTGGAAAGTAAGTAAATAGTGATTCTGCACTGCAGTGCATTCAAAACCAATTCTATCTTCTGTTCTCAGCTACCTAGATATACAACAACCATGAATGACTGGTTTTCTTACATGATTTGCCCCAATATCACTGGACATATCAGCTATGTAAATACAATGATTTGAGAAAGCCACTAGTCTACCTGCTATGAATATATTCAATCACTTTTTTGAATGTTTGGCCTTCTAAACATCTTGTGGTGCTAAACATCCTCTGTTGATGAATATAAAGTGCAGAGATATGCACTTGAACTGGCTATCCAGACTCTCACAATAGTCATATAATTTAGGATGCAATTCACCTCAGTCCAAACTAGGTTTCTAAAACAGATCCAAAGAATCCATTCTAGGAAATGCTTATTTCTCTATACTGAGGGCAAAGGAAGTCTAGATCAATAAATCATGGGTTATTTTTGTGAGATACTGAGGTATCTCAGTTGGCACAAAGTGCTTATCATCACACAGTAGAGGACTACAATGCTAAACTTCAAGCTCTTCGAAATGGCCATAAATTAGGTTATCCTGCATGAACACGTCATCCCTTTCTGATCCTTTGGTTTTCATAGCAGCATGCAATAGTTTATTCCACAAATGAATTAGGGAAAAAAAAATGCACACAATAAAACAATAAAACATTCCAACAGGCAAACAAAAAGCAAAAGCACCTCACTTAGTCTTCCCTTTTTTATGAGAGCTTGTAATGTCACTTGGTGCTCTCACTGCCTGTATTAGGATTTTCCAAATCTTTCATAATTTTACAGAACCCAAGTAAATATCACAGACTTCACTCATATTTTAGTAAGTCTGTATCTGACCCTTTTTTTTCTTGTCCTGTGACACTTGGAGTTTCATTGTAATGGTTTTAAAAAGAGTGACCAGAACTGCACACTGTTATGTTAGCTGTGGGTGCTTTAGGGATTTATGCAGTAAAATAACACAAGCTGTTTTGTCTCCTTTTCTTTTCTAATAATTTCAAACATATCTGCCACTTTCAACTGCTAGTGTTCAGAGAACAGACGTTTTCAGAGAAGAATTCACAAAGCTTAAAGATTGTGTTCTGCATTGGATTTGTGTGGCAAGGTTTTGGTAGTGGGGAGGCTACAGGGGTGGCCTCTGTGAGATGAATCCAGAAGCCGCCCCATGTCAGATAACAACCAGATCCAAAGAGACCCACTGCTGACTAGGGCCGAGCCAATAAGCAATGTTGTTTGCTCCCCTGTGAGAGCATATTTAAGAAAGGAGGGAAAAAAAAAAAAAAAAAAAAAAAAAAAAAGAAACAACAACAACAACAAAAACTGCTGCACAACAGCAGCTGGGACAGTGAGGAATGAGAAGCAGCCCTGCAGACCCCAAGGTCAGTGCAAAAGGAGGGCAGGAGGCATGCAGCAGCAGTTCCCTGGCGGCCTGTGGAGAGGCTCCTGGTGGAGCAGGCTGTCCCCCTGCAGCCCATGGGTCCCCCATGGAGCAGATCTCCACGCTGCAGCCCGTGGAGGAGCCCCCGGTGAAGCAGGTGGCTGTGGCCTGGAGGAGGCTGCAGCCCATGGAGATCCCCCTCAGGAGCAGGCCCCAGGCCGGAGCTGCAGCCCGTGGAGAGGAGCCCACGCAGGAGCAGGCGGTCTGGGGGGAGCTGCTGCCTGTGGGAGACCCGTGCTGGAGCAGTTTGCTTCTGATTTTTACTCTGAAGGTCAAAGGTGGCCACAGAAGTAGTGATTTACTGTATAGAATAGCTGCAGCCTTACTTCAACTCTGTTTCCATACCCCTAGAATTCTTAGAGGGATATAGCTGTTCTGAGACTCTCATAGAGTTATCCAGAGCCCAGTAAGGTAATATAACATTATTCCATGTATACATTTTATTATCTGCTTCTTTCTCTTAGGATCCATTGTTCCATGGATCCATTATTCTCAGGATTCCAAGTCAGTGCTGCTTTGGTATTTACCTGACTTGTTTTTATTTTTCATTATGTTATGTAGAGAGGTGGAGAGGATAACAGATAGGTAAATTTCAAAAGCATATTCGAGGTCTTTTGTTTTTGTTTATAATTTATTACATTAATATTAATGGGAAAAAACATCTTGAGAACTATTAACATATATTTCTTCCTATTGGTATTAGTGAGGTAGCTAAATACAAAATTCAATATAAAAAAAAAAATCCCAAAAGGGATAAAACAGATAAAAGCTCTATATGCTGTGCCTGAAATTATGTAAAGTACCAGTTACAATGTAACCAGTTACAATGTATTTTTTGATGTTAAAAAAAAAAAAAAATGCTTACTAAACAAAAAAGTTTAATAGCAGAAAAAAAAATAAAGATAAAAAGATAAGTAAGTGTGTGGCCTCTGAAATTTGATAGAGAGAGTCTACAAAATTAAAATTAATTAAATCAACCTTGGGATAAATACTCTTACTACTTCGACACAACTATAAAAACTATACACAACTATAAAAATTGTGTGCTTAGAGAGTGGTCTTAAGAAAAAGCCAATCATATTCGATGATGCTGGGGACACTGTTTGAACAATCAAGAGATAAAATGGAAAGCTGTTTGATCCACAGATTTGGTGAGAATCCAATAGCAAAATGTCATCTCCTGCTAACCAATCTGTAATATAATGTTTTTTGGAAGTCAGTAAAATCCTACTTAGAAATTGAGATTTTTAATTATCAAATATCTTAACTTCCTAGAGGGTCAAGTATCTTAAATGATTTTAATTCAGAAACTTAGGAGAATCTGAAATGTCTATTAACTATAAGAGATGAAGAGATGATATGAGTCATCATGGGATATTATGGGATATTATGGGATATAATGGGATATTATATTATATTTTAACCCTTCAGAAAGATCAAATTACTAATAATGAGACATGCAGAAGGAGAAATGTTCAAAAAATATAGAGAGTCTTTATTTTAAAAAAGTCCATTATACACCGGCACCATGTGAAAAATCATTAAATACCTCCTATAGCTAAGAAGGATACCGGGCAGTATTTACCAAGGCAAAATATTTTAAAATCAATAGGCCCAGAGAACATGTAGGTACATCTGCAAAACAGGTACTTTTTAGATTTTGTTGTTGTTGTTGTCGTTTTGTGCTTTGTTGTTGTTGTTGTTGCTTTCTTTTTAAGAAGCTGATATATATCATCTAAAACTCACTCCCAATTGTCCCCTTTCTGGCGAAAGAAACATTTTTCACTATTCCAGAATACTTCAGAGCTTAAGGCCTTACCTCACAAATACCCTAATTTATCATCTCAAAATTTTCTGACATGTTCCTTCAGGCAGTGACGCTAAGCTTCCTCCTCCCTTTCTGAGGTTTCAATGTTTTTTGAAATCCTAAATATTATTCACCTTCTGAGATGCATTACATATACTCTCATTAATTCCCATTTATTTTGTTCCAGTTGTAAGTCAATCTCTGTTCAGTCCTTGTTTCTTTATCAAGTAAGGTAAAATACAAAAAGCAACTCTACTGCTAGAGTTTAAAGTTACATTTTTTCCTCTCTGTGGTCTTAAAACTCTCTGTGTTGCTTTAGGGTACTGACTCATGGGATTTTCCCACATTCACCCACAGGAACTAATCCTTTCCTAAACTGCCTCCTCATCTGATTACACCTACTACCTGTCAGACCTCTGCCTTCCTAAGCCTTCTGCCCTCTCTTTCGCTCTCCTTGCTAGCTATCCTGATTCCTTTAGCTCTTTCTTTTGATTTGTTATATTTGGTAACCCTTTCATCCCCATTACCTCCCCTATTTCTTTTCCTATTCTCTTTTGAAATCTGACAATTCTTACAAGCCCAGTTCTAGAGTTTCCATTTTGTTTGGGTGTTATATGCTTTTAAACAATCATAGAGGAAGTATACCGTAATTCTAAATGTGAATTTAACACCCTACCTCCCCATGAAGAAAGTTGCTTATATGCCCATACTTTCTGATATTCTGAAACTAAAGAACAAATATGAAAATTTAGATGATATTAAAATAGAGTTTAGTGGGATCATTTATTTGCATTTGAATTACAAACACAGATGCCATTAAGACCATTTAGGCCTTTGTTCATGGTCAGAATATAGCAATTTAAAGTGTTTCCTAAACAGATGACCATCCTTACTCAGAATGAGTATTTATTTTAGCATTCATTACTGTATGCAAATGTACATTCCGACATGCTGATAACAGTAGATATTGATGTGGCTTTCTGTTCATTGCCTTCAAAATCAATGCTTATGGAGAGACGTAAGTTTTGCCAATCAGTGCTGATTAATACTGCACTATATGCTGTCTATATGCTGTCTGTAATCAAAAGCCAGAGTACACTTGAACTGGAGAACACTGAACAACTGAGTCGGTTGTTTCCTGTTCCTATCCATATTCTAAAGGCTTTTAAGGAATTGAAAAAGCTGCTTCAGGGATGCTTTAATCTGTTCCCACAGATAACAGCTGATATGAAATTACTGTGCCAGACAGTATCAGTGGTGTAAATTTGAAAACTGGTCAAGAAATATCCCAAGGAATTCAAGATAGCACATTATTACACTATAAACCGCACAAATAAAGAGAGTATTTCTGCATCTCTAGAACCTTTTTGTTCTTAGAACTATCACCCTTAAAATCTGGAAGTTAAACAAGAAGATCATCTTTACTTCAGGATTATTATTTTTGTTGCTACTGTGATGAAAAAAAGTATAGGAATTTTAATCATTAAAAAAATAATGAAGTATTTGTAAATGCTTTGGTGTAGAAATAGACAAGGCTTTTGGGGCATATGTGGTGTGTAATATTCTTAAATTGGATGCATTTGTCAAACTAACAATAAGCTATTTAATTAGGAAACAAACAAACAAATAAACAAAGCCCCCAAATAAGAAAAAAAGTGGATCAAGCAATTAAAAATGTGTTCAGTTCAGAAGTACAGAAAGAAAAACATACCTCTTCAGCACGATCTTCACAGGATGTAGCTGGAACATCTATTTTTCTGCAAACATTTCTATGGAGAGTGTAACATTGATATTCCATCAAGCCACAAATAATGAGAAACAAAGGATACCCAGAAGCCCAAGCCTGCCTTCTTTTCACACCTAATTTGGGACAATTCAGAATGGAACTGAATCTTAAATTAGATAAAAGTAGCTGGTACTTGATTTGAGTTTCTTCTGTGTATACTCTACACCCATACTCTCATGTGCCTAGAGCTGAGTCTTTACCCTGGTTGATCTGACGGAAAAAAAAAAAAAAAAAAATGTTCTTGCATTAGCAAGATAAATTCTACTCAACTACTTCTAGAGTTTTCTTAGAATTGCATAGCAACATATTTCCCAGTGTCTCAAAATACTTTCTGCATTCTGAGCCCTAGAGTGAGCACATCAAATCAATAATTGCTTAAGAATATGCTTAATTACCCTAAAAAGCATATGCATTTTGAAACTACTGCATGAATTCTTAAAAAATAATTTAGTGGTTTCTAGAGCATTACCTCCCTCCTGTCTCTCCTGTACACTATTTACTGAAGCATAAAAAATGTTCATCTTAAAATTAACCCATACATCTGAGTTTAAACATATTCATTATTTGGATCACAGCATATTTTTCTCTGTGGCACAGATAGTTTAGTTTTGGTTTATTTTCCTTTTTTTCTGTGTGTGTGTGCTTATATAACACCTAATACAATGCCATATGAGATTTTCCATGATCTGGAGGTTAAATCCATTATGATATATTTCAGAAAAAAGTATAAAGGGATTAATTGCTGGACACCTTTTTCCAGTAGAAGAAGAAAAGCCACCAAACTACAAACAAAGAAAAGAAAGTGGATCTTCATGCAAAGACTTTTATGGAACAGTTATAAATTCAAAATTTGTTAACACCAGCTATTTATATACTCCATCATCAACTAGAATTAGAAAAGGAAAAAAATAAATGTAATTTAAATATATAAATTAAAAATAACATTCAAAAAATAGCATAACATTTCCAAATCACTAAAGAAACACTGTTCCTAAAGCATGATCTGAATTACATATGTTGACCTTTTTTCTTCTTTTGTCCCAGGTCTGAAAAACATCTAAACTAGTCTGAGTTGATCTCTAACCCTTCATCACGTCATTTCATATTATTTCATATTTTCTGTAGGGTATGGCTTTCTTTTTGGGGAAGTAGGGGGTTTTAGAGTAAGAATCAGATATTTTTTCTTCTAGGTCCTATTGTTTTATGGTTGGTACCGTAATTTGCTTGCCCTTGACCTCTGTCTTAAAATTTATGGCTATCACATCTTTACTGGCATTGCTTTTAATATTAGCAATTGGGAAGATGCTAGGGGATACTAAGGGGAACACTGCCTGCTACTTACCAGCTTGAACTAATCTTCAGTTATTTGTTGACCAAAACTGTTGTATCCACTTTTTATAGACAATCTTTAGCAAAATTAATAATTTCTAATTTCTGCCGTGTGTCATGTTGAATCAAATGCCTTTGTTAAATGAATAAAGCAACAGATGATTTTACAAAATGTTGCACTCAGTCTGGTTTGTAATCAGCCTTATATGCTGGATTTGCTGAACCACCTCACTGTCTTTGCAGAAAGCAATTCTTTTTCTATTTTCTTTATTCTTTTTTCCTCAGCTCATTCTTTAAGTAATTGTAACACATCCAGTAGTAAAATACATTTATGTTGATAAAGCAAACTCTGCTAATGCTTCCAATTGCTCTGAAATTCATTCTTAATTCACTTTCAATTAAAGACAGTTTAATAAAAAGCAATCATGTATTTGAAAAGTATCCCTTGAGAGCAATAAGGAATATCCTGTTTATATATATGATATATTAACATCTTCATACTTACACACAACCATTGAAATATATGGACTGACAACAATGAAGTTGCATGTTAAGTTGCTCTCAGATAGAGATCCAAGAAAAATTAACTCCCATTTTTGACCATCATGTCCCTGTATTGAATCTAGCTTTGAAATTGACCCTGATCTGAGCAGGATCTTTTGGTCAGGTGATCTCCAGAGGTCTTTTCAGATGTAAATTATTCTGTTATTCTGTGTTGTTTTTGTAGAGCTTCTAGACAAGAATTCCATGAATCATCTTTTTGAATGAACTCTCACAGAAGACATAAGTAGTCTTCTGCTGTAGAGAGGTAAAAATGGCAAAAGATATCTCCAGCAAAAGATACTTGACATTGGAATACATATGCAAATAATGTTAAAAATCTTTTCAGGATATTACATGGGGATGTTTTCAAAAGCCTTCTCATCAGATACAAAATCATTCTGGTTGGCTGGTCTTGTGAACAGGTTTATTCATTTGATTCTTCATCCTTCAACCTTTTTCCAATATCTGAGGAAAATATCTGTCCCTGTATTTTGTGCCTCAGAGGAAGCAAATTCATACAGCTCTGAAGAAAGAACACAGTGTCTTTGAAAGAGAAATAACAATAATTTATAATCATAATTGACATTCCACTCTCCACTGACTAGAAGACGTAGGACACAAAGCATTTCATTGTATCAGGAAATCTGATTGATGCAGCAGTATACTAACTTGAACTGGACAAAATGTTTTTTTATCTAAAAATGCCAATTTATCAAGTACAAAGTATTTTAGAGGCATCAGTCTTTGAAGAGACTGTATTTTGGGGAGATTCTTTACAACATTTATGATGAAAAATAGATATATATATATATTTTTTTAATCTGGTTACTGGGCATTCCTTGGCAGCAAGTAAATCCAAGCTTATCCATTTTCCATTGCAGAATAAAAAGAACAATGATTCCCATTGGAATATGGGTATTCACATTCAAGTTATATGAACTTAAAACAAAGTGGAACTCTCTTTTTCCCACTCCCTCAGGAAAATAATAAAAATTAAAAATAAAAAAGAGGAGTATAAATTTGGTTTATGTCAAAATGAAAGGAAATTCTGAAATTATAGCATCAAGAAAAAAAAAATTAAAAAAAAATTTTAAAAAAAGCTTTCAGCTAATCTGTTTTTTCCTTTGTCTTTGTATATCACCCTCTTTTTCTCATTTTCTTTTACATAAACTAATTTTTCTTAAAATTTACTTGTAAACCCTAGATATGTGTTTGAACTTGGTTTTAATTATCACTCTATGAGGAATTAAAATAAAAACATTTTCTTTTAACCAAGGAAAGTAAATTGAATGCAGTAATTCATTTTACCTAATCCCTACTCCAAAGATTAGATGTAAAACCATCAGATGTGACTGTCACACAATCAATTTATACATTCATTCAAAAATGCCCAAAAGTTAATTCATTTTTTCCCCTGATAAGAAGCAAAGCCTAAATTTGATCTTCCCCAAACACAGCTGTCTCTAGTCCTGAGAGATATCAGACTTGGTTTGCATATGCACACAAATACTAGACAGTCTGCAGAAGCATTGGCAGTATGCTAGCAAAATGTTTAGGATTTATTGTATTGTATTGTATTGTATTGTATTTGTAATATTATTATAGCATTTAAACAAAGCATTGAAACATGTACTGGTATTTTGATTTAACCATTATGAAGGAAAAATATAAATCAGAGTAAAAATATTTTCAAGAGTCTAACAATATATTTTTCCTTAATGTCAGAGACGTGTTTTTTTTTGTTTGTTTTGTGTGTGTGTGTGTGTGTGTGTTTTTGTTGTTGTTGTTGCTGCTGTTGTTGTTCTTGTTTGTTTCTTTCTTCTGTTATGTGTGGTATTAATTACAGTACTGTTAATTAATCATGGCATTTCCTTTGTTGTCAATCTTTCTATATATAATAAACAAGAAACATACCTTGATGATAAGCCTGAGAGAAATTCTTCATCCTTCTCATTTGACTTCAGTGCCTTTGAAGTTTATCATACATGTCCTGCAGCCAATGGGAAGATTTTCCATTTATTTCAGCTGTGATCAGACCAAACTTTTCTGTGCAGTGGCAAATCTAAGGGCACTAGAAATAAATAAGTTATCTTCTATTGTTGTTTCAAATTTCTGTTCAACTGAGAAATAATTATATATGTAATTTTTATTTTCCTTTCCAAATAGCCAATCCTGAAACCCTTTTCAGAGGAGGACTGAGTCTGAACAAATAACTCATAATAGTTTGGACATCAGTTCTTCAAGCAGAAATATTTTCATAAAGGAAGCCCCACACTCTTTCACAAAAGAGTGTCTGTGAACTGCAGCCACTTCATAGAACATGTCCCTAGGATCTTCAAAACTTAATGCAATTCAGCAGACTACTCTTCACACAGATTTGCTGTTACTGATAACATGGAAAATATACTATATGCAAGATTTTCAGATAAGCTGGGAGTGATTCATTTGTATATTAGCTTGCTCATTGTTTCTTCAGCTAAAAGTTAAAAGAAAGGCTAAGTGATTTCCTCTATATATAAAACTACTGTTATGCCAAAGTTTTTGAAGAAAGCAAAAACTCTCCAGTGTTCTGTACATGAGACAACAGAATCCATGTGAAGTTTTGCTTCTCCATTAACTTATTTTTCATCTTTAATACTGTGGATTAGACAATTGGCAATTAGACATTGGCAAATTAATAGAAGTGGAAATAAACTAATGGGAAGCATTTGATTGTCATTACATTTGAATATCATATGCTGCAGAAGATCTTTAATAATGTTATCTGTAAATTTTGTGAATCTGTTACATTTATACTTACAGTGCAAAAAAAATTTTAGTCTTTCATCCTTAAGTCACTAACAGTTCACTAGTACAGAGTGGTTTTTACCCTGATGAATATGTAAAAATAATCGATTTTTCCAGGTAAGCCACCACTTAACTTGTTTACTTCAAGCAGTGAGGGAAATAGTATATTTTATATAATATTTCAAAGAGCTTTACTATAAATGTGTTGGTAGTGTCATGCTTAATGATTTTCTGCATCCCTCCCACTGCATATGTCTGTTCATAGTTTTCACAGTATCATAATCCAGTTTCAGTTTTTTCTGTCTCTTTTTCTTCCTCTGACTCTCATCCTTTCCAGCATTATCTCCTTTTCCAGAAGGGAGTTCTTTCATTTTTCTTTTTTTTTTTTTTATTTTATTTTTCTTTTTTCTTGATCCCAGTTCTGTTGTTGCAAAAAGTGAGGAGAAATATAATAAAAAGGGGAGAGAAATTACAGAATTACTAAAGAATTAAAAGTTATTCCAATTTTTTCCTTTTTTTTTAAAAAAAAAAAAAAGAAAAAAAAGAAAAAAGTTACATTCTAAGATCAATTCATCAGAAATTCATCTGGAAATTCATCAGAATTTATTTATTTAGGCTGAGATATTCAACTTGACTATCTCTTATACCAAAAAAGCTAACTTTTGGTATAGTTTTGTGTTCGTGTGCATATCTGTGCTGAAACTCAGCAGTATAAGTGAGATTTTATATATATTTTAAGTTCATATTTTGTTCTATAAATGAAACACTCTAGGGTGAAAGTAACAAAGTTTTGAGCACTTTGTTATCTGTTTGTATTTGTGAACTTTGGTACAGATGAGAGGCATTCAAAAATAGCTGTGGAGTTTTTGTCAAAGACCTGTGAACATTGTAAAAAGGAGAGGGACTCTGGCACAATACAGAGTTTCAGACTAAGCTTTATAGAACTGAAATACCTATAAAATCATAAAAACATAACAGACTGGCCTGGATGAGTACTCACTTAAACTGACTCTATTTTGTTTATCAATAGAAATAGGTTAATATTTTTTAACTTTCTATTTCTTTTGAATGGATAGTCATCTGTCTGGATTTAGAACAGTAAGCAAAGTGAAAATGCATAGTTTGATTTTAAAAAACATCAAGCTGACTTCTGCGTCATAATGAGTTCTGTTACAGAAAAGGTCCAACACACCACCTCAGAATTTAATTCTTTGTTTACTGATCTTAGAGTCTAAGCTTCCTTCCAAAATGTTCAGACTTCTGTAACCAACAGATTTTTCTTCTGTCTAGTGACCGCTAAATCAAAAAATATACTTTGATGCAAGGGAAAGAAAAAGCATTATAAATTACAGTTTATGTACTTGAACTCCAAAAACATGCTAATTAGTCTGTTTAGGTTCTTGGATGTCTTTGTCATATAATAATTCTTACAAGAATTTCATTTAATCACTTAATATACAAGAATAATTTTTTGCTTAGCTCAAAATCATGGTCCTGGAAAGAACATTCTTCTTTTGCACAATATAGTCACTAAAACATATTAAAACTCCTTTTAAAGTGAGATTTAGTATGGGTCATTCCCAGACTGAAAAGGTTTGCAAATACATTTCACTAGAATATTGAATATAGGGCGTGATAGAGAAAAAGAAATGTGAAAAATAAACCACACAAAATGTAAGAGCTTAAGTTTGTGTACAAGTGAAGATAGATTCCTGTTGTTTTTCAATAAAGATAACGATTAAAAAATACATATTTCTGAGAAAACCTATTTGTAGCACTCAGATGTCTGTTTTACCTAATCCCACATGTGCGACAATGAGTTCTCGAACTCCACTGTGCATTTTCAATAAAGCAAATGTCTTTGTATGAAGAGGTATATGTATTCTAGACTTGGTTTCAAACTATTTGGGCTTATAATAGATAATATAAAATTAGCAAAGAGCTAACTATTAACTCAGTTAAGAAGACAGAGCTCATATTGAATAAATTATGTTTTATAAAAGAACACAACCTACAAACATAACAAAAAACACATGAAAGGTTCATTTTGTTCAAGATACTGTTTCAGTGAATGTATTGGAAAATCTATGTATTTACATATTTTCACATTAGTTTTGCCAGGCTTTATTTTTGCTGTTATTCCTTGGTTATCTATTTTTCCCTTCCAATGAATTGCATACTTGCTTTCAAACTGCTGGAATCACAGACAAAAAGGACAAGAGCTTCCTCATGTTCCATTAAAAAGTTTTTCTCCAAACATTTTAATATCCTTTTGGATGTCTTTTTATTTCTCTATTCCTTCCTCAGTGTATAACCATGTAGCTATGTTCTCTTTTAGTCCACAAGTACCATGATTTAAATCCTACTAATGTTTCAAAAAATAATTCATTCCAAGTAAAACTTGTTTTGTGAATTGTGCATCAAAACACTGCCTATGAGAGCAAGGGAGAGGTAGGGTGGAGAGATCAAGTAAGCAACAACACTGAAGTTATAAAAAAGGATGAATTTAAGTGTATGCAAATGCCAGACAATAACAGTTTTCAAACTTAAAATAATTCATAGTGCAAAAATAAATGCCATACTGCCATCAAGTATACTGGAAACACATTCTATATATCAACTAATATATTAATCTGTGTATCAATTCCTTCCCTGTTTTAATGAATGAGAGGCCAAAGAGAATCCTGGAGAGCAGATCATGATCAACAAATAATGATAATTCCTTTGGTATCAGACAAGGGTGCCTTGTCCTATTAATCAGGGATCAAACATTAGGAACATGAATTTGTAATATAAGCTTTTTTTTTGAAGTGTCAGCAAATAAATGGAAAGCCTTGATAGTTTGTGAAATATTATGCATTGGCATACATTTGATTAGAGGATTCAAGATATTAATATTCATATTAATATTAATAATTAAATTTAATATTAATAATTAATATTTAAAACTTTTCAAGTATGAATAGACTTTTTTACATTATGTGTTCAGTTAATTATATTTTTATTATTATTATTATTGCACATTTTTTAGTTGTCTTCAGCTCCCCAGGACATTTAAACAGATTAGGAAGTTAATCCACAGCACAAAACTCTTTAAAGATCTCCCAGTGAATCTGAGGCTGAGTTGAGAATTTATATCTATGCTTGTATGTCATTATCCAACAGCTTCGAAATCTTCAGACAAAAGTCTGAATTAGAGAACTGAGGAAATAATGTGAGGGGAAATTACATTTTCTTAAATAAAATCATTTTATAACTACAAGAATTCGTCTTTCTTGCTGGTGTCTAGTGAGTAAAAGGAAGGGTTTATTTTTTTGTTGTTTAAAAATAATGATGATAAAATAAGCCTAACTTTGAATATTAAGTAATAATTTAAAATTAATCCTTTGATATTTTAATATTAATCCATTAGAAAGAAAAATAATATTGCAAATCAAAAGTTAGATGACAGGAAATATTTACCATTTGTTCTGAAAATTGACAAAATTACCAACAGATATTGAATAGCACCATGTTCTTAATAACAGAGACAAACTTTTCTAAATTATTCTCTGTTATTACTTAGAGAATTATTTTGTTTGATGTTTTAAAAATCAAATGTAATTGAGTTTCTGATGAAAATCTCTATGTGCTGTAAGGCAAGAAAAGGCAAGGAAAGAATTAGCTTTTTAAAAACTGTATGTGTTAGTGTAATTCCTATGGAATTATAATTTATTGTATATGTATTGCATTTTAGATATTTTAAATACAATGCTTTTGTTATTTTTTCCTTTGTGTGAACAAAGAAATAGTGAAATAGCTGTTCTGGAACACGTTTTCTGAATCACCTGATTTATGTTTTTTTCCCTCCTCCTAAAGTTTTTAACCCATAATTCTGCTTCATGAGTGAATAGATATAAAAACAAGGAAGATTTTGTTTTACATTTTTTTCCTCTTGTTATAAAATGTCTTTCTTAAGTTTGAGTTTCTTTTGCCTTCCTTTGAAGGAAAATTCTGAAAGAATACTAGTGAAGCAATAGCAAGACTATAAGCAGAGAATATAGAGCTACTGGCCAAAGGTCAATGAAGAAAATTAACCCCGTCTGAGGGCAGCAGTTTCCACAGATCACAGAGCTCTTAAAAGGGGATTAATTTTAGGCATTTGGATGCATTTTTTTTCCTCCAATGCTTAAAAAAAAAAAAGATCCTAAATGACTTGCTTAGTCACCCCACACTAAATGAGTTATTTAAAGTGATACACTGAAAAGAAAAGGAAAAAAAAAAAAGGGGGGGGGGTGGGGCAGGGGAGAAAATCCCAATTAAAGATCTTTGATTTATAAAGGACTATTCTGTTTCATCTACAAAGAGGAAGGCAATAAGGCAATGGACCTGGAGCTACACCTCCTTCTGCTCTTTGTGTAGCCTGGTGTTGTGGTTTAACCCGGCTGGCAGCTAAACACCACACAGCCATTCGCTCACTCTCCCCCTCCCTCTCTGGGATGGGGGAGAGAAACGGGAAAGTGAAGCCTGTGAGTTGAGATAAAGACAGTTTATTAAGATAGAAAATAATAATAATAATATGTACAAACAAGTGATGCACAATGCAATTGCTCACCACCTGCTGACCGATGCCCAGCCCAACCCCAAACAGCCAGCCCGCCATCCCAGCTAACCACCCCTATCTATTGTTGAGCATGATGTCAGATGGTATGGAATACCCCTTTGGCCAGTTTGGGTCAGCTGTCCTGGGTCTGTCCCCTCCCAGCTCTTGCTGCACCCCCAGCCTGCCCGCTGGCAGGACAGAGCGAGAAGCTGAAAAGTCTTTGGCTTAGTGTAAGCACTGCTCTGCAGCAATTAAAACATCAGCATGTTATCAGCACTCTTCTCATCCTAATCCTAAACACAGCACCCTACTAGCTAGTAGGAGGAAAAATAACTCTGTCCTAACTGAAACCAGGACACCTGGCTAGAAATACTTGTGTTTATTGAATTTATTTGTACTTAAATTCACAGAACCATTGTGATTGTACCACTGTTTTCAATAAACACTGGAAATTTATTGAAATATAATGTAAAATTGATATGGAGTTGTTTCCAGAGGAAATTGTTTTCCAGAGGAAACAATTACATAGCAGAAATGCAGTTAATTTGAGGGTTTAGGGAGGAGGGGCACTCTCTAAGAAACTGTAGAATGATCCTCCAGTGGAGATTTCCAATTGCAAAGTATACTCATTTTCATTTCTTGAAAAGGACAAATATCTCCTTCAAGCCAAATTTTTGTTACCCATTGCCCTCTCATCCATCAGCCAACCATTTTGTCTTCATCACAAAAGGAAGTATCAAAAATGTTGATGTAAGGAAAGAAAAGTGTTGATCAGTGATATTTAAAAAGTAACAGAAAAGACAGTAACAGCAAAGTCAGACTTTTTTCTTCACCAGAGACTAGTAAACCATCTTTACGAGATGTTCTTGTACAAGTTGTTCTACGCAGAAGCATGGGCTCCACCAGCTGTTTAGGTGGATGAGTTCCATAGAGGGTGTGGGAACCTTCACAGGCAGCAACTGTTTTGAAAGTAAATATCAAACCCCTCTGAAGTACAGCACAATAAGAATGTTCTGATGACATGAACTACAAGAATGAAGTTTCAAACTGCTTTTCAAAGTCATCAAATTACAGTTAGCAACTTCTTCCTATTGATACTGAAAACATGTTTGCTGGATTTTCATAAATATAATACGTCACCTAACAGGCCTTTTATACTTTACTAATGATTTGATGTATAACATATGTATATAATGATCAATTAATTTACCTAAGAAAAACAGTTACTATTTGAAGTTATTATTGAGAATTGAGACAGAGTAAAGGAAGTTCTGAAGCATTGGAAATAGTAATTATCTTTAAAATAGGAAGAGGAGATATAGGGCAATACAAGACAGTTAGCTTAATTTTCACTCCCAAATAAAGGACTAGAATAAATGAACAGTTTGTAAGTGTCTGAAAGAATAAAAGGAGATGAGCAAAATGAACATGAATTTGTGAAAAATAAATTGATTCAGATAAATCCAATTTACTCTTATGAAAGAGTAACAATCCTTGCTGATAAGGCAGAAACAACAGCAACTGTCATGTATCTTGATTTTATTTGATACTGTCACATATAATACATTTATATGAAAATTTGAAAAAATAGAAAAATGTGGATGAGATTAATTGTTTTCACTAAGTAAATGGGGCAAGACAAGCAGAGAAATGTGCTAAAGGAACAGGTGTTTTTTGTTTGTTTGTTTGTTTGTTTGTTTGTTTTCCTTCACACTGAATGGATATATCAAATATATCAACAGAAATTTTATGAGGATATTTTCTGGAACTTTCTAGTGTTATTCAAAATTTTTCTCATGGTGGGTATGTAAAAGAGAGGTTACTGTCTTATTGGTAGAACAACAACAAACAAACAAACAAACAAAAACTCTGAAGAGCTGCAACTCTATCAGGGAACAGGATGATAATTAAAATAACCTTATAAACCAAAGGAAGGTTTGGGGGAAAGTTGTACAGTTCAGTAAGAGCAAATGCAAAGTTCTCATAATCTTGTAGGAACAATCAACAGATAGAAGACAAAGAACAACTGTCTAAAGCAGTCTATGAAGATTACCTAGAGAACATAGATTTTTGAACTGAAAAAGAGTCAATAACATCATGCAACTTTGAAAAAAAAAGGCCGATACCATTCCAGGACATACAATTGTATTTCTGTAAGACCCACACAGTTCTTTTCAGCTTGAAGCGATAAGGCCTCCAATACCCAGTTTTGGAGAATGTTAGCCCTCAGTATTTGAAGTAACTACAGAAAGTCCACAGAAAGCAACAGTGATAACATGGGTTGTGAAAGAAATTTTGAGATTGCTCTGATTGCTTAATATGAAGAAAAACCTTGGGAAAGATCTTTTAATTAACTAAAAATTTGAAAAATATAGTTCTGAAGTATAAACTGAGAAAGAAGAAATTCCTTATGTCACTGGCAGAAGCAATTGACAAAGGAGCCATTATTAAAGCAATAGAGATTTCTATTAAGCTAGTAAATTTCTATTAAGCTACCAAAACCATTGCAGCAATAGAGATTTCTATTAAACTAGCTTAATTTCTATTAAGCTAGCAAAACCATTGCAGCACCAGGGCAAACAGCTCTGGGTGCGGTGGGGGGGGGGGGGGGGTGGGAGGCAGGAAGGGCAGGGCAGGAGTGGGAAGCCATCATCATAGGTTTTGAAAAACAGATTTGTCTGACATTTCTGTCTTTGTACAATATTAATGGACAAAAGAACCTCCCAATAACCTTTCCAGATCTTCGTTGTTTGACTGGTTGTTTGTATTGTATAGGTGCCATCAAAGGTTATGGCAGGAAACTTTTTCATTCTGGTATAACTAAAGCACATATCCAGGCATAGTTAAAAAAGCATGGGACAGACTCATAGCTGAAATAAATTTAAAAACTTCCCCAAGACCAACCAAAACAGAGGTATTCTCTGATGGAGTAACATCTTTTTATATGAAAAGGACTGACATAAAATGTGTGTGCAGAGAATTGTATCAGCTTGGATTGAATGAAAATCCAGTTAAGTCCCTGTTCTATGCATAAAATGTTCCTATATTTTTCCTTGCCTGAAGTGAAAAAATTTTCATTAATAAATAACACTTAAATTATTACAATTAGAATATTTACTTATATTTCCTAGTAGACAAATCTCATTTTTCATCACTTTCTTTTTCTATGGAAAATAAAAATAATAATAATATTTTTTTAAAAAAATAAGAAGAAACATTGGTTTCTTCTCTGTCTGTTTCTGTAATTCCACTTACACATTATTTTGAATTTCATATTTTATCACTGCCTAAAACAGTATGAATTTACTAATTCAGATGACCAGTAATGAAATACTTATTACTGACTTTATGTTTCAAATCCAGGTAAATTCACACATGAGAACAGGCTGTTAATAACCTGTAAGTAGCCATTAAAAATTAGTCACTTAATAGATGTCATATTATCTTCAGTTCTTAAGCTACAGGGAACATTGCGCTATGTTAGAAAACCGTAAGTACTGAATTGCAGTAGTGAGCAAATTCTAAGCAAAACAAAGTGCAGGAAGAGGATTTATTTTTACTTTAGAATTCTGTAATAAAAATGCCTATACATACCTAGGTTAGCTGCAAAACTCCTTTTATAGCTAACAAAGAGAGATGGACACTTCCACAGTGTGACTTAAGATAGACGAGAGGAATCACTCTGGAAGAATATAGTTCTCTCCATTGATTTCAAACGAAATACAAGGAAGCTGAAGAGATTTTGATATGTTCAATTTTCAGCTGTGTAATGTGAGGTGAGAAGGATCTCTAAGCTGTTTCTGTATTTTCCAGTATAGCCCTGGAAAATAATTACATCAACAGTGGTAGCCTTATAGTGAATACCAAATAAATAAATAAATAAATAAAAGCAACAACAGCAATACTTAGAGCTATTTGGGTACACTTTTTTTTTTCTCTTCTCATTTAAAACTGAAGAATTTCATGATTTAATATTTATACCACTCCCTGATACAATAGTGACACCGTTTCTGTACTAATCCCTCAAACTTACTACAATTTAAAAGGTAGATTCCTTACAGTCATTTGGTCTAGAAGAGAAAAAATTCTGTGGAAGAGAAAAAATTCAAGCATTTATTTCTTCTTAAGGAATATAAATACAGAAGTATGGAAGGATAGAGAATAAGAGTGAAATGAGTTTCAGTGAAGGCCTCTTCTATTTAAGTTCTCAGGTAGCTTGTTACTCCTAGGAGTTGGCTCTTAGAGGGGTTATGGGTCCATTACAGTCAATCGCTTTTCAAGAACCACCTTTTAAAAGCCCAGGAACAAGCAATCCCATTGTGCTGCAGGTCAAGCAAGGCAGGTGATGCTGGTGAGACTGAACAGGGAACTTCTCTTGGAACCACAACAGAAAATGTATGATCTCTGGGGGAAAAAAAAATAAAAAAAAAATAAAAAATAAAGTCTAATTTCACAGGGAAATGGCAGAATTGACTTTTTGACTTTTGCATCTGCAGAGAGAAAACAAGAAAAGACAAAACTCAACTTGAGTTGCACTGAATGGTGTGACAACAAAAAAGATTATTTTAAAGTATGTCAGCAGCAAAAGGAGGTCTAAGGAAAACATTGGACTGATACTTCAAGAAGATAGTCACCTAACAAGTAATGCTGAGGCATTACCAATGCAAATTACAAATGCAAGACAGAGGTATTTAAGAAATGGAGAGGAGATGCCAATTTCTTCTTCCTGGTAACCAATAAGGGGGAAAACGGATCCTTGCCCAGGAGCTGGCAGGGCTCATTGAGAGGGCTTTAAACTGGGTAAGAAGGGGGACGGGGATGAAACAAAGCTTGTTGGAGGTCTGCAAGGGGGAAAAATGGCAAGGCCAGGGGAGAAAGCAAAGGCTCAACTGAAGTGCATCTACACTAATGCACGCAGCATGGGCAACAAGCAGGAGGAGCTGAAAGCATTTTTGCAGCAGGCAGGCTATGACTTGGTTGCCATCATGGAAACGTGGTGGGACCACTCGCATGACTGGAGTGCTGCAATGTCTGGCTATAGGCTCTTCAGAAGGGGCAGGCAGCACAGAAGGGGTGGTGGAGTGGCTCTCTATATTAGAGAGTGTTTTGATGTCGTCGAACTTGAGGCTGGGAATGATAAGGTTGAGTCGCTATGGGTTAGGATCAGCAGAAAGGCCAACAAGGCAAGCATCCTGATGGGGGTCTGTTATAGACCGCCAAACCAGAATGAGGAGACGGATGAGGAGTTCTACAGGCAGCTGGCAGAAGTTGCAAAATTGTCAATGCTTGTTCTTGTGGGGGACTTTTACTTCCCAGACATATCCTGGAAGCACAACACAGCCCAGAGAAAGCAGCCTAGGAGGTTTCTGAAGAGCGTGGAAGATAGCTCCCTGATGCAGCTGGTTGGCGAGCCTACCAGGGGAGGTGCCCCGCTAGACCTTCTGTTCACAAACAGAGAAGGACTGGTGGGAGATGTGGTTGTCAGGAGCTGAGTGGGCAGAGTGACCACGAAATGATAGAGTTCTCGATACTTGGTGAAGTCAGGAAGGGGACCGGTAAAACTGCTGTCTTGGGTTTCCGGAGGGCTGACTTTGAGCTGTTCAAGACACTGGTTGGCAGAGTCCCTTGGGAGGTGGTTCTGAAGGGCAGAGGAGTCCAGGAAGGCTGGACACTCTTCAAGAAGGAAATCTTAAAGGCTCAGGAGCGGTCTGTCCCCAACTGCCCAAAGACGAGCCGGCGCAGAAGACCGGGCTGGCTGAACAGAGAGTTGTTGCTTGAACTTAGGAGAAAAAAGAGGGTTTATAATCTTTGGAAAAGAGGACGGGCCACTCAAGGGGACTACGGTGCAGGGATAAAATTAGAAAGGCCAAAGCTCATCTGGAGCTCAATCTGGCTACTGCTGTTAAAGACAACAAAAAGTGTTTTTATAAATATATCAGTACAAGAAGGAGGACTAAGGAGAATCTTCACTCTTTACTGGATGTGGGGGGAAACTCAGTTACAAGAGATGAGGAAAAAGCTGAAGTGCTTAATGCCTTCTTTGCCTCAGTCTATAGCAGCAAAACCAATTGTTCTCTGGACCCCCAATACCCTGAGCTGGTGGAAGGGGATGAGGAGCAGAATGTGGCCCCCACAATCCACAAGGAAATGGTTGGCAACCTGCTACAACATTTGGATGTATGCAAGTCGATGGGGCCGGATGGGATCCACCCGAGGGTATTGAGAGACCTAGCGGAAGAGCTGGCCAAGCCGCTTTCTATCATTTATCGGCAGTCCTGGCTATCAGGGGAGGTCCCACTCGACCGGCAGCTATCAAACGTGACGCCCATCTACAAGAAGGGCCAGAAGGTAGACCCAGGAAACTATAGGCCTGTTAGTTTGACCTCAGTGCCAGGGAACCTCATGGAGCAGATTATCTTGAGCGTCATCATGCGGCACTTGCAGGGCAAGCAGGCGATCAGGCCCAGTCATCATGGGTTTATCAAGGGCAGGTCCTGCTTGACGAACCTCATCTCCTTCTGTGACAAGGTGACATGCTTAGTGGATGAGGAAAAGGCTGTGGATGTGGTCTACCTTGACTTCAGTAAGGCTTTTGACACCGTTCCCCACAGCATTCTCCTCAGGAAACTGGCTGCTCATGGCTTGGACTGGCATACGCTTTGTTGGGTTAAGAGCTGGCTGGATAGCCGGACCCAGAGAGTTGTGGTGAATGGAGTCAAATCCAGTTGGAGGGCGGTCACTCGTGGAGTCCCCCAGGGCTCGGTACTGGGACCAGTCCTCTTTAACATCTTTATCGATGATCTGGATGAGGGGATCGAGTGCACCCTCAGTAAGTTTGCAGATGACACCAAGTTAGGTGCGTGTGTCGATCTGCTCGAGAGTAGGAAGGCTCTGCAGGAACATCTGGAAAGGCTTGACCAATGGGCCGAGGCCAACTGTATGAAGTTCAACAAGGCCAAGTATGGGGTATGGGGCACAACAACCCCAAACAGAGCTATGGGCTGGGAGATGTGTGGTTAGAAAACTGCCTGTCAGAGAAGGACCTGGGAGTATTGGTTGATAGTTGGCTGAATATGAGCCAGCAGTGTGCTCAGGCGGACAAGAAGGCCAACAGCATCCTGGCTTTTATAAGAAACAGCATGGCCAGCAGGTCCAGGGAAGTGATTGTCCCCCTGTACTCAGCTCTGGTGAGGCCGCACCTCGAGTACTGTGTTCAGTTTTGGGCCCCTCACTACAAGAATGACATGGAGGTGCTTGAGCGAGTCCAGAGAAGGGCTACAAAGCTGGTGCAGGGTCTGGAGAACAATTCTTACGAGGAGCAGCTGAGGGAGCTGGGACTATTTAGCCTGGAGAAGAGGAGGCTCAGGGGTGACCTTATCGCACTCTACAGGTATCTTAAAGGAGGCTGTAGCGAGGTGGCGGTTGGTCTATTCTCCCACGTGCCTGGTGACAGGATGAGGGGGAATGGGCTAAAATTGCGCCAGGGGAGGTTTAGGTTAGATATTAGGAAAAACTTCTTTACTGAAAGGGTTGTTGGTCACTGGAATAGGCTGCCCAGGGAAGTGGTTGAGTCACCATCCCTGGAGGTCTTTAAAAGACATTTAGATGTAGAGCTTAGGGATATGGTTTAGTGGACTTGTTAGCATTAGGTCAGAGGTTGGACTCGGTGATCTTGGAGGTCTCTTCCAACCTAGACTATTCTGTGATTCTGTGATTCTGTGAATAACAGAACATGGGAAAATTGCATAAAGCTGCAGCAGGGGAGGCTTAGATTGGACAAAAAATTCCTTTACCATGAGAGAGGTCAAACACTGAAATAGTCTTTCTAGAGAGCTGGTTGATGCCCTGTGGCTGTCACTATTCAGGGAGCATTTGGATGATGCCCTCTTTAATATGCTTTAACTTTTGGTTATCTAAAATTTCTTTAGGCTTTAAAACATAGCATATGGCCAACAAAAGCAAACACTGTACATACGTACATATATGTAAAAAGTGTTATGATTTTTTTTAAAAAAAAAAACATAGATACTATATACATCTTCAATTAACAACTAACCTTTTGAGTGTTTCCTTTTGGGATCAGCTGGGTTGGGTTTGGTTTTTGGTGGGAGGTTTTATTCCTTTGGGGAGGGGGGGAGGGAAGGAGGAACAGGCTGCCCAGGGAGGTTGTGGAGTCTTCTTCTCTGGAAATATTCAAGGCCTGTCTGGACACCCACCTGTGCAACCTGCCCTAGGGAACCTGCTTTGGCAGGGCGGTAGGACCTAATGATCTCTGGAGGTCTCTTCCAACCCCTACAATTCTGTGATTCTGTGAAATCACTAGAGGTTTAGTTATCCATCTGTCTCATCATTCTGTCTTAAGTGCTTCTGAGGAGCCAACATCCATAGTATTCAAAGACCATACAAGTGTTTACTATAGGGTATTGGTACTTTCAAAGAAATTGTAAATGAAGGGAAGGCTTTCTTGGCTCTTTTTTGTAAATCTAGGAACGCATGTTTCTAATAGATCTGACAGCAGATATTTCACACATTAGAAGCCCACTCAGAGCTTCTTTACACTCTCACTACAAACTCAGCATGCATTTACTGTGGTTCTCTAGTTACTTTTTTTGTATGTTTGGAATTCTTGTCCTTAGAAACTGACCCTTGTTTGGAGCCCAACCACGTCTCAATACAGACTATAATTTTGTACATGCTATATCAAGTACTTAATAAGCAAACTACCAGCAATCAATTTCTCAATAATTACACTATATTCAGTAACTACTTTTCTGCCCAACATTTCTTGGAGCTGATAGTTGTTATTCACCATATATAATTTATCATGAAATTTCATATCATTCTTTCTTTGTAATGTAACAGAACTCACATATTCCTATTGGGTCAGAGTCCGTTTGCATCAGAAACAGTAAAACACAAATGACAACCTCTGTCCTGATCAACCCATTAAAGTTGAAAAAAGTCAAGCATACAAAGATGATTGAAAGGTTAGACTGTAAGTTCTGGGAAATTTACTTTCAAAAACGGCTAAGAAAAAATGAAGTTCTATTTGCATTATTTTTTCTCAATATCCTCTTTTAATTAGCTTGGTGGCTGACTACATCCAGCCAAGATATAAACTCTCCATATGAAATATTACAGTCCACAACTACATATTCCTCTGTTGTTACTCACTGACACAAAGATGCATGCAACTTGTTTAGGCTGCCAAAAGCACTTCAGAGGCCTATTAAACCTTTAGCAAGAAAAGAAGTTTCTCATCCTTGCTGTATATTGTGCTTTACCAGTCATTACTCACATGGTAACACTTTTTCTTTCTGACTGTCTTTTCCTTGTATTATCTTCCTTTGTCTTTTTTTTATGCCTTTTTAAAGGTTGTAAAACTTTATCTGAAATCAGTTGTTTTTATTTCTACACATGCTTTTTTTCTTGAAATGCAAGTCCTTAGAACAGCAGTGATTCACACTCCATCTGTTCCCACAGCTTGTTTGTTCGCTTTTCTTTCTGACATTTGTCTATGTCACCTATTTAATTTCCTTGCTCATTTTGGCACCTCTTATATCTCTTGATAGCATATTTGATGCTAAGTTTCACATGGCTATACAAAGGCTTTCTCCTATGTATTCCAACAGAGATTGATCTGCTTACAATCTGAATCATATCAGCATCTAGCAGTGTTTTTGACATGTGAAAACTTTTACTATCTTGGTTTTATGCAACAATGTAGAATAAGCAATTCAAGTGAGATTGATCTAGAAATCTCTAAATCTACTTACTTGTGCTATCACATTAAAATGCACTGTCTTCAAAGATGAACAGAACTAAATTGAATGAGTTCATTGATCTTTACCAAATTATGTCTTTCTATTCCATTCTAGTCAATAACATCTTCTCCCACTTCAGCACTGAAATGCTCTGTAATCAGTAACAATGTGTGTTTTTAACACAGCTCTACTCTTTTTTGCTACACTTAGAATTCTTCAGTGTCATCTTTTGTGACTGTTGCATTGTGTTATTTAGCTGGGTGATCCTGAGGTGGACTGGAACAAACAGCAATACCTGTATTTATTTAGTTAGTCAGTTAGTCTAAATGATTTCCAGTTTCAACTTTCCTAATCAAATGTTTGTCCTTTTCAGCTACAGGATGTTCTTTCCTCGAGTCAGTGTTTGAAGAGAAGTATAGAAGCTTTTGCGGTCTATCTTCAGAAGAATGGGATTAAGTTACTACACAAAGAATTGAATGTAATATAGTTTACATTAATAAGGAGACTAGGCTTCCTAGGCTGTTAGTTTAATTTTAACTCCCACTGCTGGAGTAAGAAGATTTGAATATACAAATTTGGCTGCTGATTATCCTACTCTGAATGTTGTTTGGGAATTACAGATTGTAACTATTACTGTTGCATGTTTCTGAACAGTTTTTATTACCCTCCATATTCAGATGATCTTACTGACTGAACATATCACTATTTAAACATCTTCTGTGCTTAAGTAGCCCAAGTTTCAAACCCAGCTGAGCCAGGATGCTTTTGCTAAGGATGGGATTTTCAATCCCTTGCAGGGCTGAACAATCCAGTTCAAATGGTTTCTTGAAGTTGGATGTCTCTTTTAACTGTTGTGCTTAAAAAATAAATGCATTTGTAGACAATCAATATATTATACAGCCATTATCATTTCCAGGCACTTACTGTTCATTGAAAATCCATTATCCATAAATGAGCATTCACCAGACAGTGTGTAGCATTAGTTCACTGCATAGTTCAAATTTATATCTGAGAAAATTATATCATAGCAAGTAGCTTTGACCTGTCACTATTTCATCCTCACCTTCCTTCTCTATAACAAAAAAACCTTCTTGACTGCTCTATTTTTTAAAAAAATCATTAACACTTCTTTTTTTTTTTTCTGTATTTATTGTAAGCATACAACAAACAGGTCATCTTGTACTCATTCACAATATTACTGACTTCTCTTAGAGAACAGAAGTTATACTTCCTCTCCTATGCTAATTTGTTTGCTTTTCATTACACAACATGGACATCAATTACAAAGCAAATGTGATGTGATAAGGGTACCTAACTATTTGCACCTAACATATCATAACCACTGATGATTCTAAACATGCCTTTTTAGGGCTGAGAATAACTGATAAAAGTGAAGTAGCTTATTGGAGGCCTGATTAGTTCATGATGGAATTACTTTTGTAGAAATAGAGGCTTGTCCTACTCAAGTGAGTACATTATATATTCAGTGAGTACAGCATTGAATCATCTGGAGGTAACAGTCCAGGACATGTATGTTTGAGAAGAACAGACCTGTTCTGTTTATCTAGTATCTTATGAAGAGGAGAGAGTGTTATCTAACTGAGACAATTAAATATCTTTATCTGACTGAGAGTTATTACAGTTGTGGGTTTTTTTGGATGAGAGGGAAGATACACATATTAATTTCAGCATTTACCATATTGCATCAATCAACAAACCAAGGGTTACTGGCATGCTTAATATTCTTTTCTCTACCTAATTTAAAATCCTTAATTTAATCCTTAAAAGCCTTAATTTAAAATCCTCTATAATACAAATATTCTTTAACTGTTCTACCATCCTAAACTATGCTATTTCTTCTAGTATAACATTTACAAAAATGCAGTAATCTTGTATGCAGTTTTCCATTATCTTAAACCATAAATATATGTATTTGCATGTGTATAGAGCACACATGCATATTTAAGTTTAATGTGTAATTATATACTGTAAATATATTGCCTACATACAGATCCATGTCTAATCTCTAAATGTAATCTCTAAATGTAATATCTAAATCTTATCTAGCTATATTAATTTATGAACTTATTAAGAAGGTTAATAAATCTTAGAAATACATCAATCTTATGTGGTAAGCCTTTACCAGTGAAACCTAAAAAGCTAGATTGCTACATTTATTTATTGATTGATTTATTTATTTGTTTGTTTATTTATTGGGGGGGTGAGGGGGGCAACAATTCATGTTAAATTTATACGTCTTAGACCACTGCTCACTTCTTAAAGTACTGCTGCCTGTTCCAGTCTGGAAAGGCCTTTGAAGCAGAAAGCATCAGCAGTACACAGATATGTGACAGTGCACTTGCAGTGTCTATGTATTCGCTGAGCACAAACACTTTTCAGATGAGAACAGACTGTAGAATCTGATCAAAAATGAAGCCAAGAATCCCAGAAGGGTATCTGATCATGGTCATAACAGTGAAATCCTCAGTCCCAAGTGATGTGCTCACAGTAGCACTCAGCTTGGAATCACTCAGCCTGGAATCACACTGGCTTCAGAAATGAAGCCAGTAAGTCTACAGGTATGAAAGAAAATATGTGTTCTGAATTCTCTATACAAAAACAGGTACACATTTTCCAGCAATAATACAGAATGAAGGAGAGGGGGAAAAAGGCAGTGTCCAGATCTGTGTGCAAGATTGCAAGTAGATGTATTTTATCAGATAGCATTTTAACACAAAACAAAAACCTCTCTCCTTAATGCTCAGAGACACAGTCTCTTATTTACTGCCTCTCTCAGTCCTACAGTCTTGGCTGCATAACGACCCATATGAAACAAGGATGGTGAAAAAGTCTCTTATCCTGGTCTAGTATAACTCCCTGGGATTTAGAGTATTTTGCTGGGAGATTTAAAAAAAAAAAAAATAAAATAAAATAAAAATTTGCTGTAACATTATGCAGTTGAAAGTTTTTGTTAAATCTTCCACTTTTTTGAATGCAGTGAAATCAGTAGGCTTAACTTGGGATTAAAAAAAAATGGACATGACAACTACCATTTAATTGACTGTATTTTTTTGTACATAGTTATTTGGAAGGGATCCATGCCTCAATCCATGTAGTTTCTCAAAGTCCAATTATTTTATGTGGAATTCTGTTTATTTCATCTAACCTATCAGAAGAAAGTAAGACAAAAAATAAATCACATCCTGATTCTTTGATCTGGATGATGGGAAATAACTTCTGTTTTGAATATATACATCTTTATGTGGCTGATCTCCAAACTGGAAAAATTTTGTCCACTGACAGGAATGCTTTTTATATCTTGAGACACTATTTAGCCTATGCTAAATACTCATGCTAAATTTATGCATGTATGTTGTTTAATTTTTGTCTGCCTGAATACAAAGTTTTTAAAGGACAAAATTGGCAATATGATAACAGAAAATCAATCTTACGTTCCCCAGACACCGAAAAAAAAAAAAAATGTACTTTAAAGAAATATTAACAGTATTCTTAATCTTGAGAGTTTAAATTGATTTTGTACTGTCAAATAATATGGGAAGTGCTGGAGAATGGAATATATGGTTATGGTTTCTACTTACTTTTTAATATTTAACATACAGTGCATTTTACCAGCCTTCTGCATGCATAATAACAAGGCTATTTTCCTATAAATGCATATTATATTATAGTCTTTCTCCCTCTCTCTCTCTCTCTCTCTTTCTCTCCCCCTTCCTTAATGTAAAGCATTCTTCTAAGTAAGCATACAGTTTTTCTTGTGTAACGTATTATGGATTTATCTAGAATGATAGAATCATATACTGGTTTGGGTTGGAAGTGATCTTTACAGACCATCTAGTCCAATTGCTCTGCCTTGGCCAGGGACACCTTCCACTAGACAAGGTTGCTCAAAGCCTCATCCAGCCTGGCCTTGAACACCTCCAGGGATGGGGTGCACATCTCTGAGCAACCTGTTCCAGAGCTTCCCTACTCACATCATAAAAAATTTATTCCTTTTATCCAATCTCAGTCTACACTCTCTCAGATTAAAATCATTACCCCCTGTTCTGTCACTATAGGCACTAGTAAAAAGCCTTTCTCCAGCTTTCTTATAAGCCCCCTTTATATTCTGCAATAAGATATCCCCAGAGCCAACTCTTCTCCAGGCTAAACAACTACAACTCTCTCATCCTTTCTGCACAGGAGAGGTATTCCAGTTCTCTAATCATTTTCATGGGCTTTGTCTGGACCCACTGTAACAGGTCTGTCTTTCTTGTGCTGGCGAAAACCAGGTTAGATTTCAGTAAATTTTACTGATCTCAATATATGGCATTACAGTAATAAATAAATAAATAAATAAATAAAAATGGACGAGTATCCAGCAATTCTTGAGAGCATCAGAATGGGCAGGAAGACTTTAGATGACCCTAGGGAAATTACCCTTATTTATTGTACAAAGACAGCTTGGTATATCTGAAATCACTTTTAAATTGTTACAGAATATTGAGGTACATATAAGTGAGTTGAATTCATATTGTTGACAAAAGCATAATTTCTCAATACAAATATACTCCTTGCACAGATGCAAACAGACTGAAGAAAATGAAAGTTCCTTATTGTGACCCAGTCAGTGTTCTACCTCCAGGATCTTTCACAAATTCCTTAGTTAGACAGAAACTACTCTCAGCAGTCCACAAGTTACATTTTCATATAAAAAGTGCACTAATTAATTGATCAAGGTTGTTAAATGAATTATTATTACTAGGAGACTGGATACCATATAAGTAACAAAATGTAAATAAATGAAAAAATAAAAATTAAAAAAGAAATAAAAATGAAACAAAATGAAAGTAAGGCATATTTAGAAAGACAAAATGATATTTCAGCAAATGTAGTAGACTAAGAAATGAGATACTTATGACAACTACTGACTTAACCTCCAGAGAGTCCTTGTTGTGTCAGATTGTTTTGTGACTGGTGAGCCATGTAACCTTAAAGTATTTCTTTTACTGTTCTGTAGTTCTGTAAAAATGGAAATAATGAGTCCATTCTGTCTATTCAGATGTTGACAGTGATGGAGTGTAGGGTTTGTCCAATAACATTATTTAATAGTTTGTCTAAAAATATATGGTTAAGATACTGTTCCTAAAGTATATACAATGACATATTAATTATTAATGATCATCCTCCTCACTATTTCTCAGAAAAGAGAAATGTCAGAAGTTCCATATAGCCTCAGAGAAATAAGCAGTTAAGGCATATGCCTTGAAAAACACCTTCTGAGAGGAGGTAAGTTAAAAGAGCACAGGTTCCAGGGATTCTGATTTAAGCTTTCCTTGCCATAAGACATTCACTGCTACATGGTGAAGGCACAGAGCACTTACAAAAACAAGACAGATGACCTATGGGTGGATAAGAATAATCCCGTGTAAGTCTGTATTGCACTGAATAACACTTATCTACAGTATTAAAGTGCTGATATAAGTTTGCTGTTCTGGAATTGTCCCTATGTATAAAATTTGCTTTCAGTTCTTATTTACCTTATATAATGATGTCAGGTTTGATTTCCTGCCTCATATTCATGATTTCAGGTTTCATTACAGGGATTCAGTTTCTACTTTATTGAATCAGAGAAAAGTTAAGCTGAGTTAATATATATATATATATATATATATAATAAATCTGTGGAAGAGAATGAAAAGATATGAATGTCAAACTAACAAATTTTGAAGTGTAGACATTGGGAAGACTGATGAAAAAATCACTAAATACTCAGTATTTAATAGTAATGACTAGATCTCTGAGCCTTAGGACCGTGACATTCGACAATCAGCAACAGCATAAAGTTCACCAAAGGAAAACGATAAATTCTGCATCTGGGACAGAGTAATGTTGGACACAGGTATGGACTGGGAGATGAGTGGCTGGAGAGCAGCTCAGCAAAAAGGGATCTGGGAGTGCTGGTCAAGAGGAGGCTCAGCATGAGCCAGAAGTGTGCCCTGGCAGCACAGAGGGCAAACCATATTCTGGGATGTATGAAATAGAACATCACCAGCCAGTCACGAGAGGTGATTCTCCTACTATCGTTGGTGTGGCCTCAGCTTAGACATTGTTTGCAGAGTGAGGTTCCACAGTATAAAATCTTATTAAGGTCTTTGAAAGTGTCCAGAGGAGGGCAACAAAGCTAGTAAAAGGGCTGGAAGACATGTCCTGTGAGGAGAGGCTGAGGACACTTTGTTTGTCTAGTCGGAGAGGTGGTTGATTTCCCATCGCTGCCAACCCTCAGATGACTTTGGTTATATGCTTTAACTTGTGTTTATCCCTGAAATGTTCAGGCAGTTGGACTAGATGGTCTTTGAAGGTTCCTTCCAACTGAACTATTCTGTTCTGTTCTGTTCTGTTCTATTCTATTTTATTCTATCTTATTCTTTAAGCCACAATAAAACTTGTCCTATCTATGGCATAGGATTTTAAGTCTTCCTCAGGTTTAAAATATTAAATCTTTTTTTCCTATTACAAACTCAGTAAGAGATAAAGTCATAGTGCCAGGATTACAAAGTGTATCATTACTCCATTCACCCCAAATATCCTCTATAAATGCTCTAGACTTGCTCAGAGTAAACTGATGTCATCTGAGAGCTTGACTTCTACAATTACTGTTTAGAATCAGGGTTAGATTAACAACTCGGAGAGATTATGATAGAACAGAATAACTACTTTGACTATTATGGTCTTCCACCAAGACAACATTGGAGTTCCTCAAGCAAATTTTAAGCAAATTTTATTATATACAGATTGTTAGCTGGAAAACTGAAGCCCAAAAGTGATTTGCTGCAGCCACACAAGACAGTGGCAGAGGAGGGAGTTAGATGGAAGTTTTCAGAGAAACAGGTAAAGATCATAGTCATTATACTGCCCTTTATCTCTGCTCTAAATGCTGCAAAGAAGGACCAACACTGTTTTGGAGTAGGGACATTAACTGCAACAGTATCTGCACTCTTTGTAGTAAATCCCTTGCAGGTCTTAAACGACCATGACTCATCTCCCTGTTTATTGAGTTACATTCTGGGGATGAATCAGGAACTGAATGGAGATTTGTACTGTACCTTGGTGAGCAGACCTAAGAGCTCCTAATAAAACATATGATTTATCATTTGTATTGCACAGCTCCTCTACAGGTGTGACACACTGGATCTTCTTCATCAAGTGTTTGATTTAGAAACTTATTATTGAAATACACAGCTACTTCATGGCAGCCAGATAAATCTGACAGATAAGATCAAGTGAGCACAAGGGCTTATAAGCTTCTGTAAAATGCACACCTCTGTTTGATTACCCTCAGTAGGTGAGTGGCACTGAAATCTCTCATTTCAAAGGAGCATTGTGTTTGCCCAATCATTATATCAAAGTGAATTCAGACTATGAAAAGCTACCTGAAATCAGACTTTACCAGACTGAGTTTTATTGAAAAGAGTTGGAAAAAAAATGTCACTCTGGAGAGGAAAACATTGGAACACAAAAAGGTTAAGTGCATTGCTGCAGGGATTCCACCTACTTGCCGAATTCATGATAATATGGAGAATTTACATGCTCCATCCTGCCTCTAGTCAGCTTTGTCAAGAAGCAACATAGCTATTGTCATGCTATTCCTTAGTTAGGCGTGATTCCTTGGAAAATGTTAGCACTCCAATAGTATAGACCCCTGTCTTTCCACATGCTGGTGTGATCAAAATCCTCCTTTCCATTCCACAAGTTCAGGTGTGGCCACCAGGGAAAGAAAGTAAGCATTTCTTTTTGTTTCATCTCACCAAGATATCCATGCACTCCTAGAGATAGAGGACAATGAAAGAAAGAGAAAACTACATATAAATTAGTGATAGTAGAGATTTATAGATATGATTTTAGTGACAGTATGCCTGACAATTTACTAACAATGGAATTGATCATGGTAACTACTGAGTCCTGGAATTTCAAGGATATAATATAAATTTATTCTTCACTGGTGTGGTCTCACCTCAACTACTGTGTGCACTTTGCATGCCACAATATAAGTAGGACATAAAATTATCAGAGTGTCCAAAGGAGGGTTACAAAGGTTGTGAAAGGTCTAGACCAGAAGTCATACAAGGAGCAGCTGAGGTCACTTGGCTTGTTCAGCCCAGAGAAGAGGGCTTTTTTTGAAGTGGTGTTTTTGAGTTGGACTCAATGATCTTTTAGGTCCCTTCCAACACAGGTTATTCTATGGTTCTGTTCCATGACTCTACGAAATCTGTAGGGCAATAAGCAAGTGGAGTAAGAGTTTGCACCATACTTTACCTTACCTGATGCATTTGCTCATTTCCAGAATGTTTTACTACTACCAGACCCAAACTGTCAAATTTAACAGGAGATCTGTGGCTACTAACTCTCTAGCTTGCTAACCTCTAGAGGATATGTTTGCTACCAAATTGAACAACTAGTGAGAAGAAATTCTGCCTAATAATTTGCTTCAGCAAATCTTTGTATAATTTTGGTTTTTTATAAAGAGAAGCAATCTATCAGTCTTGGTCTGAAGAAGAAAATATTAGTAGAGACTGTTATCATAATAGGTATACTTGATTTCTCTGTGTGTTCTACAATCATAATGGTGTGATTACAAAATGCTAAGATCAGAATAATTTTATAATGAAATAGAAATCCCATTAGGCATACTTTCCCATATGTAATTCTTTTTAAAATGCCTGTTTTGTAAGAAAAACACTTATAAAGCATGTTTTGTGTTCATAATGATTGGCTTTATTTCTATAAAGCTGTAAGCCAAGAAAGCAAATTGAGGAAGTAAAATTGAACTGTGCACTGAAAAAAACTTACACCTTCCTCTAGCATGCAGAAAGAAATGAGACTGGATTGCAATGACTCAAATTGTCTAATTCTTTATATGTATCTACATCTGTTCCTCTGTCTACATGTCAAAACCAGAATTTGTTGTGTTTATTCTCCCACTCAGTTATTGCCTTCGAGTGATTATCCCATTTCAGTGCTGTTAATATACATATATATACTTCAGTTGGATTTATAAACCTAGGAAACTTTTTTAAAACATAAACATTTATGATTTACATATAATGGGCTTTAACTTGCTATCCTGTATTTTTTATGGCTTTGTGAACATAAATAACTTTTTTTCAGAGCTGATGCTAACTAGAGTTTTTCCAAATTTAACTAAAATATAGTTGTCTTATATAGGAAATTAGCTTAATGAGCTGTGGTCAAATCAGAGTGTATTCTGGGCCCATTAACATGGCAAGCCAAAGCTAGTATAATCCAGAGTAATTTTCACCTTCTATTTATTTTAAAACTTTAAAGAAAGGCAAGAAAAGGCAAAAAACTTGAAGCAATGTTGCACACACTAAATAACTACCAAAGGTATTATGAAATAAATCCCTTTTTAAGAGATGTATGTTTTGTTAAAAACTCAAAAAGTAGCAGATATTTTAACATTGACTGATATTACTAACATTGAAAATAATAAGGAAAAAATATATATTCTTGATCACCCAATTAAATATAAAAATGAAGTTGTAACAAGAACATATTAATGCTAATGTTATTAGGCCTGGACTTAATGCAAGGTAGTAGCTTCAAAAATATTATTTTACCCCATGCAGCTGTCCCCTGATAACACCTACATCTGGTCAGATGAATAACTCTTGACACCATTGGCTGTGTTGGTGGTAAATTGACTTTAATGGATCCTCTGGCTGCCATGCAGTCATATATGTGTAAACACCTAAATGTCAATGTTTTAAGATGTGATGTATTTTATCCCTATTGTCACAGAGTACTTTCATTGTGAAGGAGCATGGGATACAACTGGAGGACCGTGACTGGACAAGCAGTGATTTTCCACATGTGGTCACAAAAATTGTGCAGAAATAATTGTATCAGCTCAACATTCATAAGTCCATGGGTCCTGACACAGGTTTCACCCCAGGGCACTGAAGGAGCAGAAGTTATAGCTGGACCCCTCTCAACAATTTACCAAAGGTTGTGGGAGTCTGGGCAGGTCCCTGCTGACAGGAAGGCAGCCAACATTATACTCATCTACAAAACGGGCATGAGAGAAGGCCCAGGAAACTACAGACCTCACATTTTAACCTCATAGCTTGGAAAAGTTATGGAGAAGATTATCCTGGGTGCAACTGAAAAGCATTTAAAGAACAATACTATTATCAGGCATAATCAACATCGGTTCACAAAGGGAAAGTCCTGCCTCAGCAATCCGATCTCCTTCTGCAATAAGGTCACCCACCTGCATGGATGGAGGGACATAATCTTTCTATATTTTAGTAAGGTCTTTCATACTTCCCCTCACGGCATCTTTCTGGATGAATTGTCCAACTGTGAGATAAACAGGCTCATGCCATGGTGGATGATGAACTGGATGAACAGCAGAACTCAAAGAGTAGTAGTGAATGGGGCTGCATCTGGTTGCACATATATATATATATATACATATATATATATTATATATTTTTACATAAGCTTGTTGTTATTTTCAATTATTCTTTGTCTACCTAATTTGAATATATCTTCAGAAAAACATTGTTTTTCAGATTTAAAATGCCTGCATGCCTGAAAACATTTTTTCTACTGCTTCAATGGATATTCTTAAACTATTATAATTAAAATCAAAATAACAATCAAAATTCTCAGCGTGATAACACTTGTTACAATGTTCATATTAATATTCTGAGATAAATTACTTAATAAAAGAATTATTTTTCACAGAGTAGCTTTAACAATAATAGATTGTTCAGAATATACTATGTTTGTATGTGCTTCTCTGAATTTAAGATGACTTACTGGCACCAGCTTCCTGTCAATCTATTTGATCTTGGAAATTGAGGGAATCAACCTTTTTTTAAAAAAACAAACAAACAAACAAACAACAACAACAACAAAAAAAAACGGATCCTACTCTTTTCTAACCTCTTCTGGTTCTACTCTGTGCTTGAAGAAATTTGACTTTCATTTTTTATAAATCAAGTGTAGCTACATTCTTTAGACCATAAATTCTTTATTTCTTGATCTAATAATAATGGGATTGATCATATATTTATTAAAGCTGAGAACATATCCTTGAGAACATATTTGTCATTAATTATAAGTGCTGAGTACACATCCAGAAGTGGTTGATTCAGTCCAATTAGGAATTTGCTTTATTTGATGTCAGTAAACTTTTACTCAAAGCAATCACTATTAATAGTGAGCTCTATTTATATCTTTTTCACTTTCCAGCCAGACTGCACTAATGAAGTATGCTGGTATATGAAGTATTTAGAATGGTAAAAATACACTTAGGAGGGACTACTGAGGCATATTTTCTTGTTAACATATGTGATTACTGAAATATTTAATTTGTCTTCCATTGTTTGGACTACCTTTACAAATATTCAGTCTAGTTTAAGATCTTAGTTCTTTTCCTCAGAGCATTTGATGAACTGGCTCTCACTTTCTTGATATCTACAAACAGGAGACAACAATATTACTTCTCTAGTAGGGTAGAACTGGATGCAGTAAAATTAAATGAACCTGTTCAGTGAACAAGACTTACGAGTCACTTGGAGACTATGAAAAATGAAGGATGGACCATTAGAAATGTCATTGTTTTCTGCTCATTGACAAAAATGTATTTATTCATGAGATTACAGGATAATTCAGGTTGGAAGGGACCTCCAGAGATCACCTCATCCAATCCCCTGCTCAAGCAGGGTCACCCAGAGCATGTTACACAGGATGGCAGCCAGGCAGGTCTTGAATATCTCCAAAGAAGGAGAGTATCTCCAACAACATCCCTGGGCAGCCTGTTCCAGTGCTCTGTCACCCAAACGGTAAAGAAGTTCTTCCTCATATGGTGATCAAACCTCTTGTGGTTCTGTTTATACCCATTACCCTTTGTCCTATCACTGGGCACGACTGAGAAGAGTTTGGCCCCATTAACTTTACATTGTCCCCTCAGGTATTTGTAGAGGTTGATAAGATCCCCTCTTAATATCCTCTTCTCTAGCCTAAACAGGCCAAGATCATTTAGTCTTTCATCATAAGACAGATGTTCCAGTACTTCATGGCTCTACGCTGGACCCTCTCTAGAATTTCTATGCCCCTCTTGTACTGAGGAGGCCAGAACTGTACACAATGTTCCAGGTGTGGCCTCACCAAAGCTGAGTAGAGGGCCTCTCTTGACCTGCTGTCCACACTACTCCTGAGGCATCTGGTGCGTCAGCCACTCCACCAAGCTTTGTATTGTCTGCAGACTTGCTGAGGGTGCACTCTATCTCTTCATCCAGGTCACTGATGAATAAGTAGCACTGGACCCAGTACTGACCCCTGGGAGACACCACTAGCCACAGGCCTCCAACTAGACTCAGCACTGTTGAGAAAGATCCTCTGACCTCTGCCATCCAGCCAGTTCTTGATGCACCCCACTGTCCACTCATGGATCCCACACTTTCAGAGCTTGCCCAGGAGGATGTTATGGGAGACAGTGTGGAAAGCCTTGCTGAAATCAAGGTAGACCATATCCACTGCTCTCCCCTCATCCATCTAGCCAGCCATCTCATTGTAGAAGGATATCAGGTTGGTTAAAGATGACTTCCCCTTGCTGAATCTGTGTTGACTGATGAATGCAGTCAACTGAGTATGCTACTCTAGCTAACAGAGCTGTTTCCTATGACTCTGTGTACATATACATATATGTATACATATATATGTACAGATATACATATATATAAAACTATAAATAATGTCTGTGAATATATTCACTGGAGACAAATTAATAACATTACCATTCAGTTATACTTTTATGTTTGAGATAATCTCTATCATCTTTGATGATAGAATCTCTATTATCTAATCTCTATCATCTTTGAAAGGTCTTGGAAAACAGGAGAGGTGCCTGAAGACTGCAGGATAGCCAATGTCACTCCGGTCTTCAAGAAGGGCAAGAAGGAGGATACAGGAAACTACAGGCCAGTCAGTCTCACCTCTGTCCCTGGAAAGGTGTTGGAACAGCTTGTTCTGGATGCCATCTCCAAGCAATTGGAAGAGAAGAAGGTTATGAGGAGCAGTCAGCATGGATTCACCAAAGGGAAGTCTTGCTCAACCAACCTTGTTACCTTCTAGGATGGCATCAGCAGCCGGGTAGATGGGGGGAGAGCAGTGGACGTCATCTACTTTGACTTTAGCAAGGCTTTTGATACTGCCTCCCACGACATCCTGCTAGCAAAGCTGAGAAAGTGGGGGATAGAGAGAGGAGTGTACAGTAAGGTTTATTGATAACTGGCTGACTGGCCGAGCTCAGAGGGTGGTGATCGGCGATGCAGAGTTCAGCTGGAGACCTGTGACTAGTGGTGATCCCCAGGGGTCGGTGCTGGGTCCGGTCTTGTTCAACATCTTCATTGACAACCTTGATGAGGGAATAGTGTCTGCCCTCAGCAAGTACGCAGATGACACAAAGCTGGGAGGAGTGGTTGACGCGCTAGAAGGCTGTGCTGCCATTCAGCAAGACCTGGACAGGCTGGAGAGCTGGGCAGGAAGAAACCAAATACAGTTTAACAAGAGCAAGTGTAGAGTCCTGCACCTGGGAAGGAACAACCGCATGTATAAGGACAGGCTGGGGGTGACCTGCTGGAGGGGAGCTCTGAGGAGAAGGACCTGGCAGTCCTGATGGACAACGGGTTGACCATGAGCCAGCAGTGTGCCCTGGTGACCAAGAAAGCCAGTGGGATCTTGGCGTGCATTAAAAGGAGTGTGGCCAGCAGGTCAAGGGAGGTGATCCTCCCCCTCTACTCTGCCCTGGTCAGATCTCGCCTGGAGTACTGTCTCCAGTT
>CM021697.1:22033694-22043791 GCA_011074415.1 Stictonetta naevosa
CTGAATTTGATGCTGAATACTTATGCAGATTGAGGGCTTCCCACAAGTCTGCAACACAATCTTTTAACCATTGTTCTCATGGTAGACATTCATACTTGAATTAATGGAGAAATATCCTGTGGTAAATAAAAGCTGAAGCCTCTTTGACCAACAGAGCAGCAAGAATGTAAGATGAGGGACGAAGGTGCAAAAATTGATTTTTGACCTTTTGACAATGTCTAGCAAGAAGCTTTTAACAAAGAGGTCTCCAGCATCATCATAGCCATCCACCCAGAACATCTAGTCTTTAAATTTACTGTAGTGGAAAAATAAAAAATAAAAAAATAGGAAGGAGATAAAATGAAGCAACCTGCCTTTCAACCAGATATTGGAGATACTGGATCTTCCACAATGCCCACTTCTGGTAGAAAAGAAATTCATGAAAATCTGGTAGAAAAGATATATCATGGCAGGGAAAGAATAAGTTTCACCTCTTCTCTTTCTGTCATATACTGTAGGTAAATTCTCAACACTGTAAATAACTCATTATGCTGTTTTCTAACAGGATTTTAGATTTTAAAGGGAAAAAAAGCACAAAATCAGACTTTGAACAAAGTTTAAAATGAAGATTGCAGCATAAAATATCAGAAATAGCCAATTTTCAGGACAGGGAAAAAAAAAAAAAAAATCTCTTCTAATTCATGTTGACATTATCTTGCTGTTATGCTATAAAATAGTGTAAAGAAAAGGAAAGCAGGCCAGGGATCAGGGATCAGCTAATTAATCAGTCACATGCTGAACATATGGTCATAGAATCTCTCTGATGATCCATATACTTCCTTGCTTTAAAAAACTAATCTTGAACATTGATTATCCTGAAGTTGTTCTCTATTTCTCTCTTCTACCATTAGTTCCATTTCTGATCAGAAAAATATTTCTAGTTCATCAGATTTTTTTTTGACTAACAAAGACAACAAATGAAGCAGTTGATAATTTGATTCATTTCATAAACTCCTTTATAGGAAGATTTCCATGAGCTTTTGCTCTTAAATGTTAAGACAATTAGGAAAGTTCTCCTGCTCTTTACGTTAATTTTTGTCAAGCTAGTTTACTTGAAAGATACTCATATGAAGAAAAATATGTTGGGTTGTTGCTAAAACGTTTTGACTCAAAAGGGGCAACTGAACTTTTGTTCTTTTTTGTTCCTTTTTTTTTTTTCTTTTTCTTTTTTATTTTTAATTCTATGTGCTACAAAACCCAACAACAGTTGAATGAATGAATCTTAGGAACATTATGTTTGAAGGGCCATACTTTAGAAGTTCTTCTTTCTCAAATCACTGTGTTTACAGAACTTGCATGGAAAGGATTTTAACATAATATTTGTTTTTAATTGGATATTGCAGATCATATTTGATACTATTTATTGGATAAATCACACTCTGTACTGGTGCGGCCTCATCTCAAGCACTGTGTGCAGCTCTGGGTGCCACAGTATAAAAAGGACATAAAAAAGGAGGGCTATGAAAATGTTGAAGGGTCCAGAGGGGAAGATGTATGAGGAGCAGCTGAGGTCCCTTGGTTTGTTCAGCCCAGAGCAGGGCAGGCTGAGGGGAGGCCTCATGGCGGCCTGCAGCTCCCTCACAAGGGGAGCGGAGGGGCAGGCGCTGAGCTCTGCTCCCTGGGGACAGCGACAGGACCCGAGGGAACGGCATGGGGCTGGGACAGGGGAGGGTCAGGCTGGGGTTAGGGAAAGGTTCTGCACCCAGGGGGTGGTCGGGCACTGGGACAGGCTCCCCAGGGCAGTGGTCACAGCACTGAGCCTGCCAGAGTTCAAGGAGCATCTGGGCAAAGCTCTCTGACACATGGTGTTTTTGGGTGGTCCTGTATGGAGCCAGGAGCTGGACTCAGTGATCCTTTGGGGTCCCTTCCAACACAGGATATTCTATAACTCTATGATTCTACGATAATTTATTGTTATAGGTCTGGTTAAATTACTGTAAATTTCAGAGTGATTATCTATTAAAATGTTTGATGTCTTAGATCAAGTATAACTCATTTAGAGCAACATTCTTTTTAAGATATAGCTTAGGCATAGTATAATAATAATAAATGTATTATGAATTCTCGAAGGACCTTTCTTATTGACAACTTCTGTCATTTTACTGAGATGAACAAGTCATTTACTAGAGCAAAACATTGTGTCTGCCTGAATCTCTAAGGCTTCATTCTTTCACTTCACAATTATAATAAGTAAAATCAAAAAAAAAAAAAAATGTTTATCTCCTTTTTCTGCACCCCCCACATTAATCATATATTTCTCTTACATAAAAAGTTTTTTTTCCTTTTTAAAAACATTCATAGTGCATTAATAATATTTGTATACATTTGTTATACTATTTTGTTCATACTCTGTATGACTTTGTATGCGTTTCTAAAAGAAATGTTGGAAAGCAAAGGATAAAATCTGTCAGATAGTGCCTGATGTTACGATGGTTACACAAGCAACCATTCTCTTGGGACTCTTCTTCAGGGAACAGTTGTCCTTTTGCAACCCACTCACTTCTTGCAAGTGCAGGTCAGGAAAAAATAATGTCTGTTGATGAAATCTGTGTGTGATAAGTACTTCACTATGTTCTACCTTGTTATAACACATTAATCTGTGTAACAATAATGGACTCAATAAATAAGTGATATCTTGTTTTGATTTTTTTGATGATCATTATTTGTTTGGACAGTTAATTCAATGCTGCCTTCGTCATGTAAGACACTACTGTGAAGTCAGAAGTATTTCTCAGTAAATGAGGCAAGCTACATTCTGACCTCTCTTTCCTGACCTACATCCGTTTTTTCCTTTATGTTAGCACAACCATATTTTTATTTCTGAATTTCAAGCTGAAGTTAAACAAGTAAATCAGCAAGTAGTACTGCAAAGACTTTGGATTTTTTTTACATGGAAAGTCAGAATTTACTCTTTTTTCAGTGTAAACAGACTATTTTGTTATTGGGAACATTTACGTACAAGTCTCTAATAATCAATCAGGCAAAATTTTTATTTGGCCTTCACACAACTAAAATCTGCAAAGTGGATTGAGTTATGAAAATCAGATACACTCACTGCTTATGAATTCACAAATTACACCTGTGATAAGAGGAAGATTCAAACTACAGATTCCAAGGTGGTTAAAGAAACAGTACTGCACAGTGCAGTCCTATTTATACCTTTTTTGTTATTGCTGTATAAGATCAATAAAAATGCTTTTTTTTTTTTTTTTCAGTAACTTCAGTGACATTTTAGTGTTTATTTGATAGAAATAGTTCAAGTCTTACATGAATCCCTGTATTTCAGGATATTAGAAATTATAGCTCAGTTAAATGAGGTTCTGTCTGAAGTTCCCAAGGGCATTTTCTCAGAAGATTTCACTTATCCAGGAGTATCACCACTGGTAAGCATCATGACTTTGTCTTTAGTGTAAACATAACACTCCACAATAGACAACAGAAGGTCCCAATTTAATAGCACATGTTTTTTTTTAAAAAAAAAAAAAAAGTGTGGGGACACACACACACACACAATATTTTTACTGTTTCAACTTGAATAACTTTATACTAATGGAACCCTATTGTAGTCTTCAATAAAATGCTGGCAGTACCATGTATTTACCCTTATAATTCTTGAGACAGTCTTAGATGTTTTGGAAAACACTGACCATCTAGATTCTCTCTGCAGTTACAAGAAGTTTGTGACCCTTAGCAACTATTGTAGCTTCATGTTATCAGGGAATGTAACACAGGCTGCTGAGCTACCATCAGCTCAGGCATATGTATACAAGTTACAGCACAGTACTATGAAAGGGTGTTATGCCCAGCCCTGAGAACAGGATAACTTAGAAGATCAGCGTTCCTACTGTGCACCTGGCCAAGAGCCAAAGATACAGTAGAGACCATTGGGAAGTGAGAAATGACAGCAATGCCACAGGCATCCCATCACATCACTGGAAGATGGATTAAACATGAAACTGCCTTCCAAAGTGGCCAGCAACCTTTACAGTCTCAGCTGGCCTGTTTCACAGCAAGATATATGGTTGACCTGAGGCCAACTCATTAGCTTTGTCCTGTTGCCATTCTATGAAGTAGCCATGACATGGGAGCTGTATTTGAACATCCTGCTAGATGTGTTTCACAGGACTCATATGTGATTCAATGGCACTTATTTGCTATGCTACTGGTACTGTATTTCAGTTAATATTATCTGCCTTTGGAACAAACTCTTTAAACACAACTGCTCTATGATAATGCATCAAGAGCAGGGAATTACGTATTTTGTTCTTACTGCTGTATAGACATGGTCTTTAGTAATGTATGTTATAATTATGGCTTTGTTTTTGTTCTAGTGTAGGCTTTTTTGATTGATTGATTGTTTGTTTGGGGGCTAGGTAAATTATATGATACATTAATATAGACAAGAAAATTACTCTGGGGCAAGAAATTTCCTTTTCCTCTGATAACATAGAGGAAACTATGCTGCCGAACACTGAGTCTGAACAGCCAATAAATCAAAATGTTTAAGCTAAGTTTGCCCATGCAACTTAAATTCAGCTTGCTATCAATTTCCATGGTTCAGTTCTAATTAAAAAACTATACATTTTTGTATCTCATAAAACTTATGCCTTAGCACAAAATGATTGATGCCTCCAGAACAACCACAGAAAGAGCAACTGCATAATATTTTGTTTTGTTTTCTTAGAACCATGTTATTTATAAATTGCTCTTATAATAGAATTAGTCACTTGTATATACATATATATTTATCACTATATTTTCTGAATGGTCAGTAATGAATCTATCCATCACCTTTGTTATGAGGTGGTAGTATTAAAACTAATGAAGCATAGAGACATTACTGTAACTAATATTGGTTGTTCAACTTAAGATGCCTCTGATATGAAGACTGGTATTTCAGAGGATTCATGATTTTGCATTTTTTTCTCTTACAGTACACAACATTTTATAATTCAGTAAAAGAATATGCTTTCATTGAACACACACAGAGAAAAAATAGTACACTTGCAGATGCCCAGATTGTAAATATATATATATATTAAAAAAAAAAAAAAAATCATGAAATGGACAGGATCAGAAATTATTTTATAATTACTGGGAGCATTAAATGGTGAAGTCAACAGATTCTTCAACAGAAGAATTTTCTTTCATTGCTGATTTTTATTCTCCATACTTCCTGGCATCTTATGTTAAGAATGAGATTCAGTCCCGGTCCTGTATAGCTTTGTTCAACCCTAACTGTACTTAGTTCTGTGGAATGAATGAGGCACAGATTCCATAAAGAAAGGAATTAATTTAGAAATTAAAAATTGCTACACAGGATCTACGTATGTGGCATATTGTAAGTGCTTAATTAACAACATCAAAACAGTTTTAATATGAGCATACCTTCCACGCTATTTAAAAACAAAAATGTGATTTCTCTCCGCAAAAATACCATTGTACAACACCATGTTGATTTCCCTGTGGTTCGTCATTCAAGTTCCTTAAGTATGACACAGAAATAACTAAATAATCAGTAGATGTAACAGATGAAGATGAATATATATCCCTTTCTTTAGGGCTAGACAGTAAAGGATGAAAGGGACAGTGGAAAATTTCCCATTTGCTGCCTTAATAAAAAAGACATTCTGTGTATCCTGAGCTCTATTCTTACAGACATTTACATGCTTCTTCCCCTACAAATGATCCATGTTAGATCCTCAAGCACACACATTGAGGATGAATCAAAACTCCCTGTAAAACAAATTTCATCTCTCTTCAAGTGAGAGTCTGAGTACAGTCATTCTCACTTTATAAACAGGTGAAAACCACATCTCATCATCGGAAGTGTTAGGCCACCTTGGAGTAGAGGGGTTCATGACAATGCTAATAATAAATGTTAAGCCTGATATTTTTATTTATCTGATAAAATAGTGCTAAACTGATTTACTGAAAACTACATACAAATAAGAAATAAAGCAATAATTAACCTTCTCTAATAGTTTCTCTTTTGTTCCCTGTTAAGTACCCTCTAACCATGATGCAAAGTCTAGATCAGGTGAATTCATCAATGGCTTTAGTTTCCATTTCTAATATAAGACCTGCATTCTGCTTCTTTACACTAATGCATAGATGCTTTTTCCTGATGTAAAACTATTTTATACTTATTTGTTCATTTTAGCTTTTCTTATTGTATAGTTTTACAAATTTTCCAGACTGCACCACTGAAACATATTTTTTACACAGAATTTTCCTGTAGAATATCTGCTGCCACCACAAGAAAATGTTCTAAGGAATTATAAATTGAATGGAAAAAAAAAAAAAAAAAAAAAAAAAAAGATTTTTTTAGTGTATTTATTTGCTTTTGACTGAAGAACACATTTTATGTATACACACATAAGCACATATGTGCACACACACAGAGTATACCAAAAAGATATAGAAATTAAATCCTGTAACTCTGTTTTTGTTGTTGTTGTTGTTGTCATACCTTTATAGACACATATTTGCCAGATAAATTCCTTCTGACCTCTCTTCCTATGAGTTTCAGGATGCCTTTCAATGTATCATTCACTTACATTTTCTCTAAGGCAGTATGTCTAGAGACATCCTGGCCAGTCTGTGATTTTCACTAATCAAAACTGAAGACCCACTTATTTTTGCTTGCTTTCAGATTTACAAAATGTGACACTAGTGACTATGTAGCAAAATGAGATTTTAAATGTTCTTTAAGATATCTTATGATGAGAAAAGATGACATAAGTACAGCTCATGGGTCAGGAATTGAACAGCAATTTTGTACGTGAGATCTCAAATTAAAATTTAAATATTAGCAGAAACTATACTGATCAAAACAAATAATTAAATTAAATTAAAGAATTAATTAAAGAATTCCATTAATGTTGAGTATAAAAGTTGCCTTTATTTTCCTTTGTTTTTAGAGTATATTTGACATACTTTTGTTGCCAGTGTCATGAATGAAATTTTTGAGAAGCAAGAAAACACTGTATGTCCTGAAAAATAAATTTAATATGTTATATATTTTCCGCAGAAAAGTGTTTTTTTGTTTGTTTGTTTGTTTTTTAATGCTCTACTTTGGTTAGCAGTAGCAGAGACTACCATCTATTTTCATTCCCTGTTTTTAGAGATAATATGGTTTTCATATAAGGCATTTTTAAACAAAATACATTCATAGACTGCTCTTCTCTGTTCCCCATGCTCTGTCCTTTTCTCCCATATGACTTCTCTGTTCCATTTCTTTCTCAGAACTAGAACCTCCAATAAGAACTTCTCAGCCTTCAAGAAGCAGAATCCAATTGCCTCTGATGTAGTCTTCAGCTTCCCACATTAACTCCCACAATCTTAAGAAACCTGAAATCTTCAGTGTCAATCCCAGAAGATGAATGAAGCATACATCTGTTTCCAACCATAGAATGCAAGACAGAACTTTTATGAATTATTATTTAGATTTAAGGTAATACCTAGAATTTTGTCTTATATTTCTCTTATTAGCTTTGGAGTGGAAAAAAAAAAAAAAAATCATTAGAAGTTGTTCCATAGAACAAATTGGCATGTTGTATTAACATGGAGATTGCAGTATGAAATTTTAATCCTACAGAAAAATAAAATAACATCCATAAAACATGGTTTAAAACTATGCATTAAATCTGTCTTTAGCCTATTGTTTACTTTATTGTTTATTATTTAAAGAGTAACACATAAGTAGACCTCCATGTGTACCAAAATAAATAAATAAATGAATACATCTAGAAATAAAAACATCTGTTAGAATATTCAGGAGACTGGTTGATTAAGCATTTTTTTTTAGATGCATTGAAGCTATTTTGTGATTGATAAATCTTTTCTTTCTGACACAATCTATCAATTCCTAAATCAAACAGTTAAACATTTTATAGTACATGGACCTTCTCCTAGTTTTTGTACTAGCTAACAAGAAGAAAAAATGATATACTCCTGATCTCACTTATAAGAAACTTCATAAGTATGGTCAGAATTATTTTGATCAGCTTAAGTCGACATTTAATAAGACTCATTCATTTAAACTGTATGTGACAGTGCACCAGAAGTACAGTTACTTTGCAAAGGACATTCTCCAATCAACAACTGAACAACTGAGCAACTCTCAGGTTCTCTTAGGTTCTCTTCTGATAGCTTCTGATTGGTTCTCTTCTTTTTTAAAAAAAATATTTTATGGGCTCCAAATGTGTTCAGCTTTTGACAAAAAACACCTTTCATAGGATTTTAAAATGCCAGGCAAAAGAACAACAAACAAACAAACAAACTAACAAACAAAACAAGAAAGAAAACACTATGTAGGAGCATAATAAAAATAGATGTTTATGGCTTTAAGTTTCTGCCTGAGATCTTCTGAGGTCTTCGTTTCATCTCTTATTCATGTAGAGATGTAGAGTTAGTTCTCTTCTAAAGTTCTTTCTCTCTCTTTTTTTTCTTTTCTTTTCTTTTTCTTTTTTTTTTTTTAAGAGAAAAGAAACTACCATAAGACTAAGCAAGAACAATGTGCTCTAAATTTATGGGAGTCATTTTACTCACTGGGAAAATCCTATTAAATTATATGGGTTTAGAATTTCCATATATAAAATGAAAATACCACTTAATGGATTTATACATATTACAAGAATATTCCTACCTTAAATATGTCATCGTTATGCATCTGATATTCATGCAACCTGAAATTATTTCATCAATTATAACCGTGAAGAATATACAAAAATTTGTGAGATCTGTGATGGTATTCTTTCTTTTACACAGAAATTTTATGATTCTTTTCTTCATATTGTATTCTCATTTTATAGTAGCATAACTTAGAACTGAACCTATTGCATTCTGCTGCAATTTAAAAACAGACAAAATAGTTAGAAAAAATATACAGTTTCTAACCAATATAAGACAATATAATGTCTGTTATTACTGGTTAATGGAAGTAAGTGGTTCTGAAATGGAGAACACAAAGAAATCCGTGGAGAAAGAAATGAATCCAGGGCATGCTTTATTTCATGGCTGCATAGTTTGCTCTAGAAAGTACTTATTACAGACAACATGGACTCCAGCATCTCACTATTCATTAAAACAAAATACAGCTTTGCTTCTAGCTTTCTTTGCTATAACCTGGAAAGCATGAGCAGCGCCTGTACCTGAAGGAAGGTAGAAGAGTGTAACCAAATGTCTTCCTGAGACAGAAAAAAAATCTGAAATTATGTCTCCGAGAGCTGTGAATTTCTCCGTATATCCCAGCTGTGACTTTGTGGAATCAATGATTTCATATCTACATTACATTTTTTTCCTAATATAATGGAATACAACATTTTATTTTAACCAGCCACCCAGCATTTTTTTTGTTTGTTTGTTTCTTTGTTTTCTTTTTTTTTTCCTCTTTTTCTTTTTTCTGCCCATCTGGGAACCTCCGCTTAGCTCTTTCTTCCTCTGTGAATTCCCCAGAAGGGGGAGTTAATCAGATTTCATGCATTATTACTGTGTTGTTTTATTGTATATTTCTCATTTGCCTGGTTCTTATAGCATTATATTAAGAAAAAAATAAATAAAATAAAATAAAATAAAATAAAATAAAATAAAAGAAGATAGAAAGAAAGAAAAAGCTAACATGCTTCTAGCAAATTTCATTTTTCCCACCCATACAATTCATAAGATGTCAAAGATTTTCTCCACTCTTAAATGCTTGAAGGAATAAGACAGTTACTGTAGTTACCCAGAGAAAAGTCCTGAACCCTCAGTTCACAGCTATCTGGTACTCTGGAATAGTTCATGTAAGAGCTTACAGCCTGGTGTAAAGTGATCATCAGCTCCATCACTGGCCATGAAGCTATCTTGCCCTCGGATAAAGATCAAATCCTCACACTGATTTAAAATAAATAGTATTGTACAGAAATTACTATATTCCCCCTGCATATGACAGAAGAAAATCTGTTAAGATAATAAAATGTCCTACAATTCTTGATTAAAAATAAAATCATGATTGTTGTTTTCCCCATTTCTCCTCTCCTCTCCTCTCCTCTCCTCTCCTCTCCTCTCCTCTCCTC
>CM021697.1:22050877-22108850 GCA_011074415.1 Stictonetta naevosa
CTTCTCTGGAGATATTCAAGATCCATCTGGACGCCTACCTGGGCAGCCTGCTCTAAGGAACCTGCTTTGTCAGGGGCGTTGGACCCGATGATCTCTGGAGGTCCCTTCCAACCCCTACAGTTCTGTGAATTCTGTGAATATGATATTCCCTATTTCTTTATTCTCTGTGTTACCTCTAAAACAAGTTTTATCTGTCTCGAGATCTGCATTATTTTTAACGGACAGGCAAGATGTTTAAAGCTGCAGATCCTTCAGTTACAGCCTTGGGAATTTGTGTCCCAAATTGTATCATCCCATGCCTGCACACTTCTACACTCCTTCCCATGTCTCCACTTCTCAAGGCCTCTGCTGATGTATCAAGGCTGTATTTCTCTACATTACATCATTGTGCTAGAGTCATAAATATTTCATTCTGCCCATACAAACTGTTATTTCCTGCTAACATATATGAAATTATCATTGCACCACACCAAGATATAAAATAATAATAATTGATAATTAATAATGGATAATTATTAATTGATAATTAGTTATTGATAAATAGATATTGATAATTAATAATTAATAGTAGTAATAATGTGTCATATAAAATATCCAATATGTATAAATAAACAGAATAGATATAGAGATATAGACACTTGGTCGCTAATCGAAGAGTATAGGAAAATAAAACTGCAGGCAGGTTAAGAAGCATTGAGGCAGAGCAGGCCTGACAATCCTCAGTCTTGAGACCTCACAAACTCTGCATGAAGTCTGTTACTAGCAAATAGCATATTAACAACATAAAGGCTGTTCAATTGCAATTGCTACAAAAAAAAAGTATATTGAAAAGAAACAAAGAAGTGCTAATTCATTTTAAATCTTGACAGAGAGTTTATAAAGACAAAATATAACTATTGGTTTGGAATTTGGTCTTGCATTCCTGCTCTTGTAAAAATTGTTTACTGTTCTTCAAATTAATCTACAAAACCACAATTTCTTTTTCTTGACCATAGCCTTAGTCTCTACAGTCTTCATAGACCTTTTTTTTCAATCAGACTATTACAATCTATGCAGAAAGAACCTACTCTTAAAATGTAATAAAACGGCAAGCACTAGCAATTCTATTCAGAGAAGCATTTGTTTTTTGGGCAGAAAATACTTTTTTTTTTTTTTTCAGAAATACATTTATGCTCTAGAATACTTGTTGATGCATTGGAACTAGTCTTACACATATTTTAGAAACACTAGACAGTATCAAAGGGAAAAAAAAATCTTTTTTATTTCATATCTTAGGTCAATTCGCACCATGGGGTTGTAGATCAGAACTGACCACTGCACAAAGCACATATAAAAAAATATATTTTCCACTCTAAAGCTGTATGTGATTCATAATAATTAGCATGTCAAATTCTAATCTAACTGTCAATAGATCCCTCCTCTGTAATCATATTTCCCTGTGCTACAGAAACCTGCAATTTATTCTGCTTATGCTATCGCCTTTAAATCCTAATTAATATTTAGATTCACATTTAATTGAATTCAGTAATGGCTGTCTATATGCTAATTTGTTTGTAGTTGCAAGCCATCTGTTGTGGTGTAGGATCTTCCCATCTGTATTTAATAATTTACAGACAAGTGGACTTGTCTTTTATGTTTCATTTCCCTCCTTTCTATTTCTTTGTTTTAGCTCATAAAACCTGTACTAAAATGAAGTGACTGAGGTACAACTTTACTTTTTACAGAGTAAATACATGGTTCCATAATTAATCAAATAAAAAGAATTATCATCATCAGAAATTCAATCTCCATGTTATTTCCCCAATTATTAAATTACAAATACTCTCTTTGTACTGCATGATTTACTGCCAATTTTGTGATCTAGATTACATGAGCTCTTGACTTTTATATCTGCACTTTTATAGCCATGGGCTTCCAGCTTCTCCAGAAGAATATGGTGGGAGACCATGACAAAAGCCTTGCTGAAGTATAGGTAGACTACGTCAACAGGCTTCCCCTCATCCACCAGGCAGGTCACGCAGTTGTAGAATGAGATCAGGTTGGTCAGGCAGGACTTGCCTTTCATTAACCCATATTGACTGGGCCTGATCCCCTGGTTGTCCTACATATATTGCATGATTGCATTCAAGATGACCTGTTCCATCACCTTTCCTGGCACTGAGGTCAGGCTGACAGGCCTGTCATTCCCCAGGTCCTCCCTATGACCCTTCTTATAGATGGGCATCACAATAGCAAGTCTCCAGTCATCCAGGACCTCTCTGGATAACCATGACCACTGATTAAAAGTGGCCCTGATGGAAAGTGGCCCACCGATGGAAAGTGACCACTGATGGAAAGTGGCCCAGCAATCACATCCATCAACACCCTCAGCACCCTCAGGTGGATCCCATCTGGCCCCATGGACTTGTGACAGTCCAGGTGGAGCAGCAGATCTCTAACTGTTTTCACCTGAACCGTGAGCACTTTCTTCTGCTCCCTGTCCCATACTTTCAAGTCATCTTCCAATCATCTAAATTGTAAATAAAAATTCACTGCCTACAGTGGTAGAAACAAACTATGCCAAGACACACTAAGAGATTACATCATGATAAGACAAAAAAAAACTTGTTGATTGCCTTAGACAAGGTACTTGATAGAATTAACAAAACAATGCATGTTGTAGATAAAATGTATTCTGGCATAGGTTTTCTCACCATATTACATTTAGTAAAGCTAACAGACAAGGTGGTGTTTCTTTTTTCTTTTTTTTTACAGAATAGTAGGGGTTGGAAGGGACCTCCAGAGATCATCGGGTCCAACGCCCCTGACAAAGCAGGTTCCTTAGAGCAGGCTGCCCAGGTAGGCGTCCAGATGGATCTTGAATATCTCCAGAGAAGAAGACTCCACAACCTCCCTGGGCAGCCTGTTCCGGTGCTCTGTCACCCTCATTGTGAAGAAGTTCTTTCGCATGTTGGTGTAGAACTTCCTGTGATCCATTTTGTGGCCATTGCCCCTTGTCCTGTCCCCACAAACCACTGAAAAGAGGTTGGCCAAATCCCTCTGTCTCCCACACTTATGGTATTTATAAACATTCATAAGATGCCCTCTCAGTCTTCTTTTCTCAAGGCTGAACAGACCCAGGTCTCTCAGCCTTTCTTCACAGGGGAGATGCTCCAGGCCCCGTATCATTGTGACCCTCCGCTGGACTCTTTCCAGGAGATCCCTATCTTTTTTGTACCAAAGATCCCAGAACTGGAGACAGTACTCCAGGTGAGGTCTGACCAGGGCAGAGTGGAGAAACTAATGAGAAGAAAAATAAATGTATGTTTATGTAAATCACAAAAACACATACAGTGGCATATGACAGAAACCCACAAAATATGCATGCACAGCCATACACAATGTAATAATTTTGTACTACGTGAGACGGTGAAACCTTGAGTTATCCAGAGCAGACACTGGAAATGTGACTACACAAGTAAAGGTTGGGCTCCTGCTCTGTACTGAGATGGAATTATTATGTCTGTTAAGCTCATGGAAGGAAAGCAGAGAGTTCTCCCAAGCTCAGAGCATTAGACATGACACACGGGCTTACATGATCATCATCTACTTCTAAGCCATTACATAAGCATTATGCCTGTCTCAGTGGCATTCCCTATCATTTTAGTTATATTACAGTTAATCTTTTGTTTGCATTTAATACTTTATTTTACCTGCACCTAAATTTATTTTATGTTTCTTTTATGTTTTTAGTTAAAAATATATATCTTCGACTTGCTGGGCATAAGGCAAGATTAATTGGAAAATGCAGAAATTATTAGTGAAATTATAATAGTTATTCAAGAAAGGATGGGTTTTGGCTTTAATTGGACCACTGAAGATTGGTCATTCTCTGAGACAGGATGATGACCTAGAAAAACAGCAACACTATTATGAATTTATAATAAATTCCATATTCTTGATCCTTCACCACTGAAACCAATAGGAAATTTTCCTGCAAACTTCACAGAGGAACTTGGTCATGCCATCTAAATGCTGTGCATGTTCATTATTCATGAAGCAGAAATTTAAGTACTTGTTTGAACTTTAATTCTTAACTAAATTTTAGCTGTGCTAAATCTATCTTTGAAAAGATTAAAGGCAAGATTTGTGAAAAGCATTAATCAAGAGTGAGAAATAAATCTCTGTTTTATTTCTAGACAGTCATCTTTTGGATCATTAATTAATGTATCCATGGGACTGAAAGATGAGATTTAAGCATCATTTCATAACAAGTATCAGCTAAATGCTTGCCAAATCTTTTTTTTCTGAAGACCACAGGGTATTCTATGAATAAATACAAGCACTATTTAGTACAACTTCACATTTAATTGATTCTTGTGATAGTTTCAAATTTTGCTTGTGTTCACACTAGCATTTACAGTCACATCTCTTCCTAAAAAGGAAAGAAGCAAGGAAAAGCAGTTACTTTTTTATTTTATTGGTTTCTTCAGGAATATAAACTCCTCCTTCTGATCAGACCTAATTTTCTCTGCTTAAGGGGTAGTGTTTTGCTTGGCTGACTGGCACAGCTGAGCCCTTTAGCAAACTCTTCATTACTATAATTCTGAAGCTCAGCAATAACTCCTCTGTAGCTCACAGCAGCAGGAAGTGACGACAGACTTTTAATACTTTGTGTCAATAGGATAAACAGTATGCTACTCTGGAGAGCATTCTCAGATTAATTCTGATACAGCAGCTGCAATAATATATATTAATATCTCTGCATTATTAACTATACCTCATAAGTACTGTTATCTGCATTTTTTTTCTGTTTCCACCCGGAAGGTGTATTGTGGTTGGTATACAGACAGAAATCAGATATGTAAGTAAATAGCTCTATTGAAGATCCCAATATTAGTTTTCCCAACAAAAAATAGATAGTAATTAAAAATAATTAGATCAGTTGAAGTATTAATTAAGCCTCAAACCCAGGAAGGCTTATGCATACAGGGCACACTTTGTGTTTATTGGTAATGCAGTACAAAGGAGGCTTTTCAGAAATGCTCTCTGGCTGCAATTACTGTGTGTATAGATAAAGATGTCACATTAGTAGACTCTGTGGGATAGACATTCAGCTGGTGTAAACAGTGAGAATGGTAGTAAATTCAATTATACTGATTTACAACAGCAAAGATTCTTACCTGATGTGCTTCAAAGCCTTTATGAAAACTTCCACAAAAACTTCTGCTGTGATATAGTTTTTGTGTACTTCAATTTCACTACATTAATTTCACTAAGCTTTAACATTATTTATTAGGCACTAAATGTCTAGCCTAAATGAATCACGGTGTCTGATTAGATCCTGGCCCAATACAGTGTTTGGTCTTATAGATGCCTAGTATAAACTAGCCTTTAGCTGTAGACAACAGAGGCACCGTCTCTGTCTGTGCTAAGATGAAATAAAGCTACTTATGGTATAAGATGTTTCGTTCCCTCCACTGAATTGGTTTAAATGTAACCATTTAGGTTACATTTAAAATCTCACTTTTGATGCATTGAAATATATGACACCTTTTTTTTTTTTAATGTGATGAAACATTAATGATATAAAATGTCTGTATTTTGTACTTTACAGGACACACAAAACTATATATGCCACTGATGTATATATACTGTAAACACTGCTGAAAGTTGATATCCAGTAGATTAAAAGGAAAACTATTAGAAAAATTGCATTTTGGGGGGCGGAGGGGGGAGGAACAATATATGCACACTCCAATATCTGAATCATTAATTTGTCATGTTTCTATTATTTATATTTCTTATGCTTCTTACATTCAGAGTACTGAGAAACTGTTCTCTACATGTTGTTGGTTTTAGATGTGTGCCTAGATCGGCACTCAGATATTTCATTGTTTAAAGGTCTTATTTAAACAACATTTCAGATCATCTCCATCTCTTCTTATGTCACTTTTTCCTCTTCAGAGGTCTATTCTGGCACAGAATCAACATTTCCACAGATGGGTAGTGAAATGTATGTCCTATAAATGTAACTTTTTTATGCATGTGAATTCATAATGGCATTTGCCAAAGGGAATTCTCAAAAGTGAAGTACATTGTTAAGGTTTAAGAAATGAAAATTTAATTGTTAATTCCAATGCAAAAAGAAAATTATGATCAGATCTTTCTTCCCACATTTTTTTTTTCTCTCTGAAACTTGCTCCAAACCCTTTCCAATAAATTATATGCAGTAATATATCACCAGTTCAAAACTGCTGATATTTCACCATATTTCTTCTGCTGTAAGAAATGCTAGACTCTAAGTATATATCTCTTTGAGTAGAGCACAATGTTAGGTGGCAACAATGTCTTCACACAGTAGATTTTAGGGACCCAAAAGGTTCCTTTCAAGAGGATAATAACATACCTTACAGTAAATGAATTTCACCCTTTTACGGAGAGCCAACATACAGTCTATGAATGTACCGAGTTCTATTTAAGCACTTAGAACAAGGTATAGGTATCAGATCTGAAGTTTGAATTCTCAGTCTTATCCTGTTACATTCAGAGGACTTCAAATCACTCTCTGAACAGTGGTGAACACTTATTGCAATTCTCACCCTGTAATATTCTTCTCATGATACATCATAAGGTTCTATTTCATCCCCCTCTTCAAAATACTTGTGAGGAAAAAAAAAAAAGTTTTGCAGTATCAAATAATAGGCATTATCCAGTAGATTAATAAAGATTTATCCAGTAGATTAATACAGATAAACAGGCTGTATTCTAAACATGGTCCTCACAAACACAGTTGCATTTTAATCACAGACAGCAGTATCTACTTGTTCTGTGGTTCAGTGAATCACGTTGTACACAATGTGCTTCTCAGTCTGCAGAATGACAACTCAGGCCTCCCTCACTTTGTTACTGGTAATATAATTGCATAGGAGAGCTAAAAAATTGAGGTGAGTTTTCTACTATGAATACAAAACATGTAATTTTAAACTCTTCAACTATTCTGCATTATGCTGCTATGTTCAGCATAACTGTGGAGCACAATGGGTGGTACTCATGAAAGATAATGGACTTGATACTGTTTTGACTAGGCTGATTTTCTTTATGTTCTTGACAACACACGTCATCCAAGGACAATCATTTTTTTTATGCTCAGAACAATTTTTAAACTTTGGTGTTTGATGTATGGTTTTAAAAGTCTGGGACTGCTGAATTAGTAAACCCTAGAACCAGTCAAATAAATTTAAGGAACCAAGTTGTTGGTTTTTTTTTTTGGGGGGGGGGGGGGGAGGTTGGTCTCAGGAGTTGGACTCAGTGATCCTTGTGGGTCCTTTCCAACTTGGATTATTCTATGATTTTATGATCTTTCATAGAAAAACGTTATTTAAATATAAAGCTAGAAATGTAATGTTTTCCAGTATAATGTCAATTTCAATTATTTATGGGAAAATATATAAAAGATTTATTTCCTCTTTCTTTATTCTGATAAGGTCAAAACAGTCTTCTAAAGTATATAGTTTTATATTCTTGATATAGAAATAGAGAAATAGATAGAAAGACAGATGTATACAAACACACAAAGTCATATAGAGCATTTAGTATACTATGTGAAACATACCTGAAAATTAAAGTATGAAGTCAGATTCAAATGGCATTACATTAACTAACATTTCATTACATTAAAGGGATAAAATGACAGAATGATAGAATTTAGCTTGGAAGGAACCTCTGGAAGTCACCTAGTCCAACGTGTCCCACAAGCAGGGACAGTCGATCAAGTTGCACAGGGCTATGTCCAGCCAAGGCTGGATTATCTCCACAGACAGAAATTTCACAACCTGTTTAAATATTTGACCATCTTCCCTGTAAAAACATTTTCCTTAATGAGGACTGCAGAAGAATGAGGCTGAAAGCAGGTAGAAATGCACTGGTACTCTTAAATATACTAGCAATGCTTAGATACTTTGAAAAATTACTTTTAAAAATATTCAGTCAAAGAGAACCTGAATCACCCAGCACTGAAGGAGATACATGACATGACAATTCTCAAAATATTTTTCTTAATGTAAATATTTCTCAGCAAACTACAACCTCACATTTAGCTTTTCTTGTCCTTATTTTCCCTTTACTGTGCTCTGTTATGTGACTGTGAGATCAAAAATTGCCATATAATAGGGAATTCAAAATATTTTTTTTATATACATTTACATTCTTCATGAGCAGACTTTCCTGAGTACTGTGACCAGCCCTCCCTCTTAACATTGCCTGAACTAGATATTGACTGGGGGTTATTTGGAATGGTAAGTGAGCTTCTGTGTCAATATACAGAGCTATAGACAGTAGTGACGTCCAAAAATCTAAACAATGTTTGTGTTCTCTCAAATTCTAGATTTTACAACAAATGAGATACAAAAACATGAAGATTACTGTGTCCTTTAGCCAAAGTAAACAGAAATGAATGACAGGGGCTTACCAAGCAGATCTGAGGGAAGACTAGCATGCCATACATACCATAAGTACAGAGAAATAAGTACATTTTCTGCTTACCATCTAGTTAAGAGAAGGGATGGGAAATCTCCAATAAGAAGTTGCTCCGCAAAGAAAAAAAAAAGTCAGACATGACTCTCTCATCTCATCTGAGAAGGGGGGGATGAAGGGTAAATCAAACACTTAAGAACTTAAAGAAAAAAAAAGTTTCCCTTAATTTGTATAATTATTTTGAAATTTTACTAGTTCCTCATTCTTTCCCAGTCACTTTCTTAAACAGAATGCTCTGAAATTAATGTGTGATTTAGGCTATATATTCATCCAGGTTGTTCAACTTAAATTACTTTACAAAAATCCTCAGTCTTGAGTTGTCACATCTTATCTTTGAAAAATTAAAGATCATTTATATTTACCTATTAAATCTAAGCATAGTTAATGCCTTCAGTGAAATCAAAGAATAAGGTTTGTAACTGTCACCAAAATTCCAAAATGAGTGGGTCTACTGAGGTCATTTTTCCATTGACTGTACTAGCTCAACATATCTAAAGGAAATTCTAGACATTTGAGAAATATGTGAATTTCCTCCTGAGAAATACCAAACTTCTTCATGACTTAGGCTTGACATTTCTTTCCATTTCTTTACTATATACAGATCCTCTGGGAAGTCAGAGGTGTGATTAGTAAGACACACAGAATGGCAAACTTTCCACAGATGTTTTGCCATGTCTTTGGAGAGACAATGATGCTTCCAAAAGTACCGATCAGGTACTGAGGAAATTCCAGAGAGACTGGATAAGGGATGGAGCTTAGTACTGAGGTGACATCCCATTCCCTGAGCCTCGACACCAACAGCTGGCATCCCTTTCAACTACGATGTCTTTTTTAGGTGACTGAATTGATCCCACCACAAACATTAGGGAGCAGCCACAGCACTTAAAACAATGCACTAGTAAATGGACAGAAACATTATTAAATGCAATGGTAAAAGGAAAAAATATATATATTAGAACACACTTCTTCTTTTAAAGAGAATCCTTTAAGGTTAACTTTCATTTTTCTTATGTAATAGCTAAATGTTATGTTTTCTTCAAAGGAAGCCTGTCCACCAGGAACTAAGGTTTCCAGCTAGCTCATGTATTCTGTTGCAACATTTTCCCTCAGAGTAAGGAGCTGGCTACTCAGTGAGCAGTGCCCCGTGTTTACATCAAGCTTAGAATACTGTAAAACGTGAAACTGGCTGATTGACAAGACATCTGGCACACCCTAAATCACAACAATTTCTTTTGCAGTAAGTGGGACACTGCAAAAAGCATTGTACATTGCTAAAGAGACCATATGGTCTGTCTGCCTTATAACATTATGCCAAGAATTTTGGCATGTCTGTGCATGTGCATAGATAGCTTAATTTAATGGTAACATTTGGGCACTTTTTTATGCATCTCTTCTGTGTCCAGTATAATTGAATCATCTCCTTGTGCATGTATATCCTTGTCTCTGACATTTTATAAAGAGTCAAGGAGTTTTTCAGTTTTATGTGCAAATCTAGATTTTCTGATGATCTCTGGCACCTGCTGATCTTTCATCAGTTGAAAAGTCTAACATCAAATGTACAGAAAGATAGGCAGTATCCCTCTATTCTTTTTTTTTTCTGACATCACTGGAAAAGGACTATTCATGAACTAAAGAGTCAATTTGAATTACAAGGAACAAACCTGTTCTAGCAAGTGATTATATCAAGAATTCCCAAATGATTTCTTTAGCTATATGGGGTCCAATAATAGTTATATTTGCTAATAATTAATAACAATTATGCATACCAGAATATTTGTGAATAGAAATGTGGTATACTTGACTAAACTTTTTGTTAAACCTTTTGGATTTTGGAAAAGCAAAGTGCATATGAACAATGTGGTTTAACCTGTCAGGCAGCTCAGCACCACAACTATTCGCTCACCACCACCATCACAACATATCCCCCACCCTGGGTTGAGGGAGAGAATCAGGATTTAAAAAAATGTCAAAGCTTGTGGGTTGAGATAAAGACAGTATAATAGGAAAGAAAAGGATAAATAATAATAATAATGATAGTAATAATAATAATATGTGCAAAACAAATGATGCACAATGCCATTGCTCACCACCAATGTCCCTGAGCAGCAGTCCCACCCCCTCAGTCCTGGCCAGCTCCCTATATTAATTGTTCAGCATGACACTATATTGGATGGGATATCCCTTTGGCCAGTGTGGGCCAGCTGTCCTGGTTCTGTCCCCTCCCAGCTCCTTGTGCCCACCCAGCCTCCTCACTGGCAGGACAGTGTGAGAAGCTGAAAACTCCTTGGCTCTGTGTAAGCACTGCTCTGCAAAAATTAAAACATCAGTGTGTTATCAGCATTATTCTCATCTTAAATCTAAAACACAGCATCATACTAGCTATTAGGAGGAAAATTAACTATCCTAGCCAAATCCAGGACAACAAAGCATTTAGATGGGGGACTACAGATCTTTATGGTTGGCTCTTTATCTTAATTGATTCCTAATAAACTTGTACACGTGAATAAATTGATCAACTGGACAGTTAGGCTGGACATCAGGAAGAGGTGCTTCACCGAGAGGGTGGCTGCACACTGGAACAGGCTCCCCAGTGAAGTAGTCACTTCACCAAGCCTGTCTGAATTTAAGAAGAGATTGGACTGTGCACTTAGTCACATGGTCTAAACTTTTGGGCAGACCTGTGCAGTGCCAGGAGTTGGACTTGATGATCCTTATGGGTCCCTTCCAACTCCGGATATTCTATGATTCTATGATTCTATAATTGTTACCAGTTCATAGAATCACAGAATCATAGAATATCCTGATTTGAAAGGGACCCTAAAGTATCATCGAGTCCAATTCCTGGCTCTGCACAGGACCACCCAAAAATCAAACCATATTTCTGAGAGAGTTGTCCAATGTAACAAACATAATTCTTGGCTGTGTCAGCCAATATTATAGAAAGAGTCCTCCTTATTGTATTTAAGTTCAGGCATGAAGACTGGAAGCTGGATCTGTCTGTCATCCTTATCCATAAAGAACAATATGTGATGTGATGTGCTCCTGTATGAATATAACCTGGAGCAATACATGTCCCCTGCAGAACACCCACACACAATCTTCAGAGTTTGATCTTACACCAGTCAAGCTTCATGGCCATACATATTGCTTTATAATAATCCTCTTCAGCAGCATTTAAATCACCAGAAGACATGTCTTGGCTACAAGCATTCAATAGACATGTTTTTATTTGAGTGCTACAAGACAGAAAAAGGAGCAGGAGGATAGTCTGAAAGGAGACTCATACTCTCACAGGAACGTCCTAAAGCAGCATTGCTATGCCCAGTAGAACCAATCTGTTGTTATGCATAATGGAAAAGACCAAAAGTACAGCATGGGCCAGCTACTGCAAGGCCAGGAAAGGTGACCTTTTCCCTTTGTCACACATGACCTGTGTCAGGCAGGCTTTACATGCCTGTATGCCACTTCACTGGAGGGTGAGGATACATTTTCAAACCTCAGGATGTTACAGCTTGATCTCATAGAACAATCTTACACTCAGGAAGTATGAGGCTGTTTTGGAATACCACAGATTAATAGATTTTAAAAATAATTTTAAAATCACATCATTTTTAAAAATCTGAAATTTTAACTGTGCTTTGCTTGAAGAAGAGTTCTTTTATTTTAAAGAGTAGAAGTCTTCATATCTTCATAGCTTCAAAAAAAAAAAAAAAAAAAAAAAAAAAAGATCACACCACAATTTTAAGCCTAAAATACTGATGTTCTTTTATTCATTTCATATGACATTCTCATCCATCTCTGAGTAATATTGTTTTTCCATTCTCTGTTATTTCATTTTTCACCCTGGATTTGTTTATTTTTATTCCAGCTGATTTTCTTTTCTTTCTGCTTCATTATCCATAGCACTTTTAAGTGCAGCATAAAATGCAGAATTTGAGTCTAATTTTCAAGCCCATTGGGGGAAAGTAATTAAGCAAAATATGTTTCTACATTCTTAATAGTATAACACCACAAACATTAGGAACACATTGATATTGTAGAGTGGCACTTACAAAAAAAAAGGGAAGAAAGCAAATCTTATCACATGAACCTTGTGTTTGAAGCAAAAGACTAGCAAATTCAGAACTTGAGGGCAAGCCAAGATTCAAAGAACACAAGCAGAATTGATCAATACTGTACTTAGACTCCTTTGGACAGTTTTCTCTAAATTTATTGTATGAGGGTTAACCCTAGAAGGTGCCACTGAAAGCAGTAAAAAAATGTGGCTAGAGAGAGTGTGGCATTATACAGTCTGGCTTTTCTACAAGAACACCACATTTTTGTTAAGAGAGTACAGGGTATTTTATGTTTGTATATTTGTTCATTTGTTCCTATATTGAAAATTATTTATCAGCATATGAAAAAGAAGAAAGACCCTCAGGAGTTAGGTGTGGAAAGGACACTGTGTCATAAAGTTTTAGTTTACTTCTACCTAATATAACTAAATAATAAATAATACCAAATAATCTTTTACAGTCCCATGTCAGATCCCTTTTCAAGACTGGTAGGCTTTATTTCCCCTTATTAGTCTTTTGGAAAGTCACATTCCTCTAAACATTCTAAATGTCCTTATAATTTTCAGCCAAGAACTAGTCCTGGTCCATTTTTATACAACTGTTCATGTGTCAACATGTTTTTTTTAGATTTTGTACCTGCTTGGCTTCTATGGAATTTACATACCTGTATTTATATGGAGAAATCCTCTTTACTGTCGGTCTTTATTTTGTTAAGCTTTTTTTTTTTTTTTTTTGGTAAGCCATGACAAAAAAAGCACAAAAAGACGCATGTCCAGCAGGTTGAGGGAGGGGATTCTCTTTACTCCACTCTTGTGAGCCCTCACCTGGAGCATCACATCCAGCTCTGGGGGTCTGCAGTACAAGAAAGACATTGACCAGTTAGACTGGATTCAGAGGTCAGACATGCAAATGATCAGAGGGCTGGAGCACCTCTCCAATGAGGAAAGGATAAGAGATTTGGGTTTATTCAGCATGATGAGGAGAAGGCTCCAGGTAAACATTTTTGTGGCCTTTTCATACATAACAAGATCTTATAAGAATTCTTATATTATCTTATAAGAATAGAGAATTATAGAATTGTAGAATATCCTGAGTTGGAAGGGACTCACAAGGATCATCAAGCCCAACTCCAGTCTCAACATAGGACTACCTAAAAATTAAGCTATGAGAATGTTGTCCAAATGCTTCTTGAACTCCAGCAGGTTCAGTGCCATGACCACTTCCCTGGGGAGCCTGTTCCAGTGCCCAGCCACCCTCTCAGTGAAGAACCTTTTCTTAACATCTATCCTGAACCTCTAATGGACACTAGGTTTTATGTCCTTCTTATATTGTGGTGCTCAAAAAGCTGCACATAGCACTCAAGGTGAGGCTGCACCAGTGCAGAGCAGAGTGGGACAATCACTTCCCTCAATCATCTAGCAATGGTGTCCTTGCCACAAGGATATGGTTGGCCATTTTGGCTGCCAAGGCACACTGCTTACTCCTATTGATCTTGACATCAACCAGAAACCCACATCTCCTTCTACAGAGCTGACCTACGGCCTGTCATCCCCCAGTCTGTACCGAGCCTCTCGTCCCTCAGTCTACCCTCAAGGGAGTCAACAGTTCCTCCCAATTTAGTATAATCTTCAATCTCTGGATAGTTGTTCTATTATGGAAATAATTAAATGGACTATTCAAAATATCGTGCAAATATTTCTGGAAAGAGTTCTGCCATAATGATTTATTCAATATGGTTATAGTACTTCTTTTCAGGAACTTTCCTTGGAATCAACACATCCACACATATTTAAAGAATGTGATAAAGAATTACACGGAAGAGATAGGCTGGTTTTATATGTTACAATACTGATAAATACTTCTTATTTTCAATATGACCTTTTATATGACATATGCATCTCTTCTCATTTAAAAATATTCATAACCCGAACTGTTTATTAAATTACAAAAGATGGGAAAGAGTTTGCAAAGCTACCTCTTTTACTAGGACTATTTTGGAAAATGGAAGAATCTTTATAATCAATTTGACCATCATGGATTATGACTGCCATGTGGGCATCTATACAGCATAAATAACAGCATTTAAACTTCCAATATATTAGAATCATAGAATCATAGAATCATTAAGGTTCCTTATAATACCTTTGTTGTACTTTTAGTCTGTTTTATTAAACCAGTAGTGTGATGCCAGACATTTTAATGTTACCTTAACTAATGTCACTAACATATATCATGTCAGATGTTTTCTCCAGCTTTTTGGACTTTGCCTATTCCTTGAACATAACCAAAAAATAGCCAAGTAGGTCCATGAACATTTCAGTATCTTTAGAAGTATTCTTACTTTTTGTTTTTCCACCAGAGAATTTAGCTTGATTGTTCATACACTGTAATATTATCATATCTTATTTATTGTCTAGCTTTTCTAGCCTTTTCTAAACAACAAGGAAGAGTGAAGCATTTGTGTCACGTGGCACAGTGGAAATGTATTGTTTATCTAAGCCAATATTTCTTGTCCTTTCTCTGCACAGTATATCACTAATTCTTCTATTTCTATAGTGTTACAATAGAGAGTTCCTCTTGTGATAGTGATAAAAGGTTATAAAAGCTTCTGCATCTCCTTATACAGACCAGCTGTCCTCCAAAACAGAGTAAATACAGAGAATAATCACAGAAACATTCTTTCCTTATAGAATGCCATTAACAGTGACACAATTATATATCTTGACCCTAACTTACAATCACCGGTGTTGCACATATCTCATCTATTCTTATATCTATTACTGACAGAAAATTACTGATCAGAAAATTCTCCTTTAATTTTGGGGGAAAAAAAAGAAAAAAAAAAAAAAAAAAAAAAAAGCTCTGGAAAAATATCCCTCGCTACTCAAAGGCAGCTTGTTGGCTGAGTTAAGCAGGAGGAAAGTCTGCATTTAATCAGTTCTGCCCTCATTACTGCAGTCAGTGGAAATTATAGTTGGCTGCAGGGGACAAGAGGATAATTTGTCCAGCCAAGAAAATAAATTAAACACCAAAACCCCCAAAATGATAACATTGCAATATGATTATATGAGAAGATTAACCATCTCAAAAATAGGACAAAAAATTTACTGGGAGTGAAAAGAAGCAAAACAAAACACAAAGGAGTAGAAAAATACTAATTTTATGTACAAATTTCAAATTCTGAGATCAATATCTATCAAGAACTAGCATGTATATTTTGTTATAATTTTCCATATGTTTATATTCCTTTAACACTTGTGCACACAGTTAAGCACTTCATTAAAAAAGGCATTTACAAAACAGAGATTGTTTGTACTACCTTCCAACAAGCTGAAATGCCTGAAGCACTGAACTTCATTTGGTAGACATGTAATAATGTGTTCTAATTTTTACCTGAAACAGATAGCCCAAAGATTTAAAATGCCATTGGGATCAATCTATTGTTGAAATGTGTTTTTCAGATAGTACCATTTAAGAACAGTCATGCCAAATAAGCTTAAAGATTGCTGATATCATTGCAATATTAATCATAAAAATTGTCTTGGGATTCTTTTATTGGTCTTGGCAAAAACTAGCCATTTCAGAATTAAGGTTGAAACTAATATTAAAATTTCATAACATTATACAACCAAGGTAAGATAGCTTGAAGAGACCTTGGTTATTAGAGACAGAGATCTCTGCAAGGGCAAAGTGATGATAAATAGGAAGGAGAGAGCCTTAAGGGAATTAGGTGGATAATAAGATTTTTTGTTCATTTGTTTTTAACTAGAATATTCATGTACTTAAGCATATACATACAAATGACAGGTATTTGGGCAATAAGTAGCTCAGATGAGCTACAGTTAGTGATTGTTTTGAGATGTAAAAATCAGATTCAGACACCATAAGTTCCAAAGTTAAAGAACCTTCAGATGTTGCTTCTGGGGTTGGTTTCATCAGTAACAGCAGATGAGATATGTATGTGACAGATGACCTGAGCTAGCTAGGGATCGTAAGAGAGTCCAGATAAGAAAGTTTAATGAAAAATATTTCTTTAAGGAGTTACGATATTAAAGAAATAGGGAAAAAAAAAAAAAAAAATGTGTTGCTAAGGTACTCTGAAGGCTTTTCAGACAGCTTTTTCTTCCCAACAAACACAATGTTATTGCAAAATGACTCTCTCATGAAACCTTTGGTCTGTTGAAACTGGTTCCCTCTTGGTGTATTTTTTTTTTAATATATTTTTTATCATTATTATTATTATCACCTGCTGCTAAACACCACTCAATGCCAGTTAAAGGGCTGTGCTTTGATGCCCATCAATTGACCCAGTGCTCTTCCTTCCCAGCCCAGCCTCCTAGCCACCCTGGCTCCTTCTGTCCCCATGGCTGCACCTATAATACCTCCAGAGTGGTCACTTCCAGAATATGCCTCCTCCTCACAAATTTGTTTGTACAGCACCTCAATGATAGCCACCAGACTGCATAGTGAATGTGCTCAGCCAGCTGTCCTGGAGAATATGGTTTGTCCTGTGGCTGCACTGATAGGCTTTTGGTCAACAGGCCAGTCAGGCTGGTCTGAAATGCAGCATAAATCTACTCATGGGTGAATTTTTTTTTTTTTCAACTGGGGCAATGCCATTTTTTTCAAAATGCCTGTTGACAGTGCACTGCCACACAATCCCGTGCATAGGGACTGGGGGTTATCTCCAAGCATGTGGAGGATAAGAAAGTGATTAGGAGTAGTCAGCATGGATTCACCAAGAGGAAATCATGCTTAACCAATCTGATAGACTTCTGTGATGGAATGACTAGCTGGTTAGATGAGGCGAGAGTGGTGGATGTAATCTACCTTGACTTCAGCAAGGCTTTTGATACTGTCTCCCATAACAATCTCATAGACAAGATCAGGAAGTGTGGACTAGATGAGTGGACAGTGAGTTGGATTGATAATTGGCTGGATGGCAGAGCTCAGAGCTGTGATTAGTAGTGGTCTAGTTGGAGGCCTGTAGCTAGTGGTGTCCCCTAGGGGTCAGCACGGGATCTAGTCTTGTACGGGCTAATAGGATGATTAGCTGATGACTGAAGCACCTGTCATATGAGGACAGGCCAAGAGACCTAGGCCTGGTTATCCTGGGAAAGAGAAGACTGAGGGGAGACCTCATCAATGTGTATAAATATCTGAGGAGAGGGTGTCAAGAGGATGAAACCAGTCTCTTTTCCATTGTGTCCAGCAACAGGACGAGAAAGAATGGGCACAAACTGAAGCACAGGAAGTACCAGCTGAATATGAGAATGCACTTCTTTGCTGTAAGGGTGACAGAGCACTGGCACAGGTTGCCCAGAGAGGTTGTCAGTCTTCTTCTCTGGAGATATTCAAAACCCACCTGGATGCCATTCTGCACAATGTGTTCTAGGCGATGCTGCTTGGCAGGGGTGTTGGACTAGATGATCTTCAGAGGTCCTTTCCTACAAATACTACAAACCCCTATTCTGTTGAGGCTGTGAGGGCATTAGAAGAAAGACAATGATTGCTACTCATTCAAAAACTGTCACTTCAAAAAGTGAGATATGGGAAATAAGATAGGCATACTTGAGCTGTTAGATATGGCAATATGCTTAATTACCTAACAAAACAATCTTTCCAATCTAACACATTGTTTGGAACTACTATTTTTTTTTTTTTTTTGTCACTGTCCACTTTATTTACTCCATGAAACAACTAACCCCAACAAACAATGTAGCACTGCCCAAAACTCAGCTGAACTTGCTATAGAAATATGACTAATTAAGGTGGTCTCTCTATCCCAAAGGGACCTATCCTGTCTTCACTTTGGCGTTGAGTGTGCTGCAGCACCCTGCTAGAGAGGCAGTACATCAGGTCCTGGGAGGAGATGCTAAAGAGACAATTGGCCTATGGTACAGGTCCCTGAATCACACCCACTCTGCTCTAGGCTTTTTCTGTCTTTTCTGCAACTGGTGGTGAAATTTGTAAAAGTATAAAATAAATTCAAAAGTAAAACAGAAAATGATTAAATCTTTTATGAATGGTTACTGAATGCTGAATACCAAATACTGAATATATCTGTCAGTTGAGCTGGCCCTGTCAAAACTGTTACGTAGTGTAGAAGGGGATGAAGTCCCCGTAGTGTATATAAACAACATGCTGGGGAAGGCAGTTTGGGCTATTACTGCCTTGAGCAATATCAAACCCATTCATGGGATCGCTTTTGCACAAGGACCTGGGTGTACTTGGTGGGTAATGTGTTATTATGAGGAAGTCCAATGTGTACCTTGAGGGGATTTGATTTGGAATGAGAATAGCCAATGATTTGAATTGTATATTAACTGTTATATATAATGTCATATGCCATCACTGCTATGGTTGATATATGTCATACCAATGGTATTACAGCAAGAGTCACCCAAATTAACGAAGAATGAATCTTCATGTATCTGGGCAAACACAGTAGTAATGTTTTAGTTGTTGCAGAGCAGTGCTTACACAGAGCCGAGGAGTTTTCAGCTTCTCATGCCGCCCTGCCAGCGAGGAGGCTGGGTGTGCACAAGGAGCTAGGAGGGGACAGAACAAGGACAGCTGACCCAAACTGGCCAAAGGGATATTCCATGACGTATAGCGTCATTCTGAACAATTAAACTGTAAGGTAGTTGGCCAGGGTGGGGGGACTGCTGTTGCTTGGGCATCGGTCTACTGGTGGTGAGCAATTGCACTTACTTTGATTATTCTTTTTTATTTGTTATTGTGGTTTTGTTTTTGTTTTTCATTTTGTTTACTTTGTTGTTGTTGTTGTTGTTTCCTCTTTCTTATTAAACTGTCCTTATGTCAACCCACAAGTTCTTGCACTTTTCAATTTTCTCCCCACTGAATGGGGGGAGTAAGCAAAGAGCTGTGTGGTGTTTAGCTTCCTGCCAGCTTAAATCACAACAGTCTTTTTGGGCATGGTATGCATTGCTGGTGTGAGTCAGCTAGCTGACTGGTAGACTCCACTAATGTAGTTTAAACTAATAATCATATTTCCTGTAAAATTCACGTTAGTAGACAGAAATGTGTAGAATATTACTAATATAGTTTGAGAAAAATTTTCTTACAAGGGCAAAATGAATTGCACAGTGGAAGAACACTTTCTATAAAAATGACTACAAAAGAAAGTTTAGAAAAGAAAGTAAAAGAAAGTCTAATAGTTTGTATTAGAAAAACAAACCAGCATGTCTAAATTGAGGGAAATTATTCATATTCATAGTGTAATACCATAATAAAAAGTATTTACTCAAGGTGATAATAATTATCTGTTTAATTTAAGTAGCTGCTTTACTATGTCTACATCCCTTTTGAACCAAAAATAAACTACAGAGAAAAATGCAGAAATATTTTTTTAATACACAGGTAGAAAAATGTGTAGTACAGAGTCCTAAGTTTGATATGAAAATTTGCCACACACTGAAGATATGTATTCTTACAAAAGTAGATGTGCTTTTGCTAGATTGTCATGTACTTTTAAAATGAATAGCATAATGGGATGTATTAAATTCAGTATTAACATTCTCCTAAGTCCATCCACTTTGACTACCAATGAGATATTGTAAGGATGAGGAGGGGATGGGAGGCAGAGGAGAAAGAATCTATTCTGGCAAGGAAGTTGTGTCAGAAGAGCTCCTGAAGCAAGTTCAAAAAAAAAAAAAAAATATAAAAGGAACAAAATGCTTGTGTGACTAACCATAGAACAATGTATAGCCAGTTAAATGATCGGGAAACCAACTTAATTATTTTGGAAGCTGCATCAGACTAAGGTATACAAAGCAGTCAGATATACCTTGCTGTAAGAACAGTATAAAATTTACAAAGACAATTTATAATTACCTATGCGTAGAATCATGCTGATTGCTGACCATGTTGGCTCTGATCCTGAAAAGCATTTGAGCATGTAATTGATTTTAATTGCACAAGTCTCCATTCTTGTTTAACATGTCTTGAGATTCAGGTTCATGTCCTGCAATACGTTATGGAATCAAGGACTTAAGGAACTTGTTTAAGTAAATTACAGTAAAAACAACACATGGCTTTGTTTACATTAAAACAAACACTGTTTTGGCAATGAATTTTGAGACTTTCATTTAATGCAATTGCTTTCAGATCACATATGAATAACTTTAGGGAGGTGTGGAACTAGCAGTTGGGTCAGAACTACAAGGCAACTGAAGGCTCACAGCTTGTCAAAATGTGTTATGTCTGGTAAATCATCCAAAAAAAAATGAAAGTTTTTATTGAAGCCTGGGGGAAATGTCTTTTAAAAAAAAAAAAAAAATCATCCTTCCTTTTTGTAAATTCTTTGGTAAATGACAACTGAAATGATGTATTTGAAATTACATTTGTTAACCCAGGCATCATTTTTCACTTTTTCTTCTCCTTGCGGGCATATGATCTACATCCTCAGGCATCTTATCATGGGTTCAGTCAATCCTACCTACAATAGTCATGGTTAAAAAAGGAAAGCTTCAGTTTCATGCTTACCTGCAAATGTTGCTTTTCCTCTCAGAGCAAACGGAGGTATGACAATCTCTCTTTAACAGCTTTAAAGCATTATTTTGACACAGTACCATGAAGAAAAAAAAAAAAAAAAAAAAAAAACCTTCGTGTTTTAAAAAGTTGCATTCTTTAGTGTTGAATAATATGTGTATGTATGTGTGCTTCTGTGTTTTCTGCTACCTATTTCCTTTTCTATCTTTTTTTTTTTTTTCCTTGTGGTTTGTTTTAAGTCCAGCGTATGAAAAGATGTATCAGATGCTTTTATCTGAAAGAAAGGAGGAGAGGAAAGAGCATAGAAGCCTGTAAGATTTTAGAAATAACAACATACTTAGCAAGAGGGAAAGACAAAAAGTTGAAAATGTCAGAAAACGCTACTGCTTTTGTTCTTAATGGTAAAAGCATGTTTAAAAAAAAAAAAAACAACAGTAAAAAAAACTTTTCCTGAGATTGGCAGCTGTCTTTCTCCACTTTTTCTCCACTTTGAACAATGGTGAATAAAGAATGTAACTTTCATTCAAAGAATGCTTAGGCATATTTAGATGATAAAGTAGACATACTTAAATTTAAAAGTCCCAAGGTTAAATAATGTAATCCATACTTGTTTCATAACTTCCTAAGCCTCTGCAGTTCCTATTCATTCTATTATGTTAGATACCAAGAAAACCATATACAATTCCATAATCCACTTATGATTACTAGCAAGTCACACACTGCTACAGAACTAGCAAACAGTTATTTCTAGGGAACCAAGTTTTAAACCATTTAGCAGGTAGACTTCCCATGTACTTTCTCTCTTTTATACTCATAGTACACAAACGTACTTAGAGAACAAAACATGGTTATCTTGTCCTGAAAGCTACAAAGTCTCTAGGAAAACAACAATTTTATATTCTTGATACCTTTTGAAAACATCTGTTCACAGAAGATTTGACAAGACAATTCACACTTTAAAGTTCTTGTCCATCTCTCCTTTGTATACAATCATTTTCCTCTTTTTTGATAGAAGCTGTGTCCTTTTATTTATTTTTTTATTTTTTTTATTTTTTAGGAAAAGAACAGGTGTGATAGCAAGTATTCAGAAATTAACCTGTGACGTACAATCTGAATACAGTGTTCATAATTGAGCATGAAGGAGTGGAGGCAGAAATTATATTTTTGTGTAGTTCCCATCAGAATTAAAGATTTTTTTTTTCTTTTTAATGTAGTCTGTGTTTTTTGTTTTATTTTTAAGCAATCTGAGATGGTTGGATATCACAGAATCCCTTTAATTATCATATGATAGTTAATCAATTTCATATGTTTCATCCTTGGGGTTCTTTTTATCTTTGGGCTAGCTAACATTTGTTTGGAGAGTGTTTTCCTTAAATACTGAGGACATAAATAAAAATTTTCTTTAAGGATTTCTCCTTTATCTATTTTCCTTAGGGTTTCTGCTAACATAGATTAAAGGCAGTAATCTAGTTTATGGGATTTCTACATACTCATGGGAAAGAAGAATATAATAGGATATTAATGTTTTCCTCATATGCAAATGCAAAAAAAAAAAAAAAAAAAAAAAACCGGGAAGGTTATTTTTTTTTTTTTATTCTTTTTTTTTTTTTTTCAAATATATGTTGTAGGAGGAAAGCTATTTGATACTATAGTTTTGTATGATTCAGAGCTATGACTCACCTCAGACTGAACTCTTTAAAAAGCTTCTTATTCATAACACATAAACAGGTTGTTTATATACCTAGTGAAATCTAGAGATTGGAGGTATATATGAAAAAGAAAAGCTTTAGGGTGAACCCAAGGGATTTTTTAAATTATTATTTGGGTTTTTACTTTATCTTTCTTTCAGAACAAAAGGAGTAGTACTTTTTTTATTTTTCACTTATACTACCACTTTCAACAACAGCCATTGCTGTGGCAGGATGCTAAAACAGTTAATGTTGAAGGAACAGAAAGCTATAATATATTAATACATTAAACCCATAAAATAACACAATTAGAAAACAGACCAGGCAATAAAGCCCTTTTTTGTTGATTCTTTTCTTAAATGTATGCACAGTTTACTTTTTCTGCCTCTGGAAAACCTAGTCACTAATCTTAATTACATTCCTTAAAAAGACTGTTATGGAAAACAGAGTGTAATAAATGAAGAAGACTATCACATTCCTTCATAGGAATAAAGAAGGATTATCCACAGTTAATCGAAATGGCCTCCTCTGTACCATATTATGTTCTAATGATTAAAATATATTTCAGCATGTGCTTCATAGAATCTTAGAGGCCATGTCAAGGGTAATAGCAGGAGAAAAATTCTCACAGACAGATTAAGAGGAAGCACAATCTCATAGTTCACACACAGAAATGAAATATGGAAGACTACTTCCATGTACTTTACTCGTCTGTGTAAATTTGGGTTCAAAACAGAAATCATCTCTATGTCATTTCCATTTTGTTTGTTTACTCTCTGAGGCAAATCTATTCATATTTAAAATCTCAGCAATCACTGAGTGCATCAGGCACTAAAATACTACAACTGTCCCTATCTTTAATCATAAAATACAAATTTTTAGATTGCCTTTTGCATTAATGTTGTCCATTATGTGTGCTGCATGAATGTGAACTACTTGTTCATACGCTCGTATGGAAGTTTTTAATAAATTCTGATTCAGCGTAACTATGCAGACCATCGGGTAGCTAAACACTGGACTCTACTTCTTAAAACTGAGCAGATCATTTGAATTATTTGACAGTTTGAGCATAGGAGAGGCTTATATGAAAAATATTCCATCGTTTTTGAAAATTAAATTTAATTTATAAAATAAAAAAAAAAAAAAAAGTGAAACCCATGTCATTATTTGCCTCTTAAAAGTAAAAAATAAAAATAAATCACAAGCTAATCCACAGTAAAAGAACTGAGCTGAATTTGACATTATTAATGCATTGTATCTTGGTAAAAAAAAAAAAAAAAAAAAAAAAAAAAAGTTTTGATTTATTATTAATTTAAGACTTTAAATTACACAATCACAGAATCATAGAATGGAAGAGGTTGGAAGGGACCTCTGAAGATCATCCAGTCCAACCCCACTGCCAAGCAGGATCACCTTGAGTACATTGCACAGGATGGCATCCAGGTGGGTTTTGAATATCTCCAGAGAAGGAGACTCCACAACCTCTCTAGGCAACCTATGCCAGTGCTCTGTCACCCTCATGGTAAAGAAGTGCCTTCTCATATTCAGCCAGTATTTCCTGTGCTTCAGTTTGTGCCCATTCCCTCTCGTCCTGGCTGGGCACAATGGAAAAGAGACTGGTCCCATCCTCTTGACAACCTCCATTCAGTTATTTATATACTTTGATGAGGTCTCCCCTCAGTCTTCTTTTTTCCAGGCTAACCGGGCCCAGCTCCTCATACGACAGGTGCTCCAGTCCTCTAATCATCTTAGTAGCCCTCCTCTGGACTCACTCCAGTAGCTCCATGTCCCTCTTGTACTGGGTAGACCAGAACTGGACACAGTACTCCAGGAGAGGCTTCACCAAGGCTGAGTAGAGGGGGAGGATCACCTCCCTTGACCTGCTGGCAACACTCTCCTGCTGCACCCCAGGAGTTGATATGATAGCTCCTTTCCTTTTGTTGGAAAGCATTCAGTTGTCTTTCACCAGTGCTTTTCTTCTTATAGAAGACTTCAAAATTTAGTTACATGCATTGCCCTACTAGGACCTGCTGTCTGCTTTTTAGGGATCAGGATCTGTATGTTGGAAAAAAAAAAAAAAAAAAATATCACTTTTCCAAGAGATAACCATTTTATGATGAATCTTAACTATCAAGATGCATTTTGCACCATTCTAGGGGAGTATTTCACCCGAACATACAAAGATCTTACTCAAAGCAAACAAAATTAGTGGGAGACTTTTTGTTTATTTCATTCAACTCATTACATGACTACTGGTGACAGCAGCTGAAAACAAAAGTAAAGTAACACGTCAATTTTAAAAGCCACTTTTTAGACATTTTTACATACCTCTTCATTCTGTTTTGCCCATCATAGTTTTCAAGCTTAGTATTATTACTAAGACTTCTCTCAGATTTACAGCATCAATACAGAGTAATGGATAAGTAAAAAAGCTCCCATTTTTTTTAGCTGTTGTGTCAAATAATCTTCAATCTATATTGACCAAGAGCTCTTCAGCAAAGGGAGAAAATTGGCTTGTGAAATTATTGTAGTGATAATAAACTTAAAAGCAAAGGTATTTCTGAAGTGCAGATCCAAGTTCATAGAATGATTCCTTTTTATTTTCAAACTTGTGAATCTAAAGAGCAGTAGTACAGTTCTTAAAATGTATAAATATAACAAAACATTGCTGGTTAAATTACATTTTATTACTGAATAAGCATTTTTACTGAGTATAAAGACACATTCTCTGGCTTTCTTAAAATAATTTCAGTTTGCAAGAGCTACTGAGTTGCCTCTAAACTATTACAAATGTCTTTTTCAGAAATAAGTCTGCATGGAATCAAAAATACATAACATTTGTTGAGTGAATGACCTTAATAAATCAGTTTAAATGACCACATATTGAATAGTTTCTCTAAACATATTTGCAAAAAAAAAAAAAAGAATATTTCATTATCTTGTGCAAGTGAAAATATAATAGACAAAACATATAGGTTTGAATGTGAAAATGTTGGTTTATGAAGGTTGCTCATATATAATCTGTTTAAAATACATTTGAAGGTAAATCAGACATGGGGCATCCCAAAATTATTCTGAAACTCTCATAACAATAATGTCTAGTCTAATCATTAAAAGTCACAACACAATAAAAGCCTGACGTTGCTTCACAGTATTCATACTAAGACTAGGAAACCTGTTATAGTGATCAGCTCAAAAAGCTATTAGTATGTTTTGTCAATTGAGATTCATGAGATTACTGTTACCTGAAAGAGTCAGACTGGACAGCTTCGTATAATATTTGCGTGACAGAGAACATAGCTCTAGGTCTCAGTCTCTTTTGTACATGGTCTCAGAACTTCCTTGTATAAATTATGGACAAAGTCTTAGACATCAGAGTTCTGTTGAAATGAAATTAAAAAGTACAAAACATATAAAATGTTTTCATATAAAATGCAGACAAATGATGTTCATGCATACTTCAAATTATGATTATTGCATAGATTTTCTGCATCCCTATCAAAATGTTGTCATAAACATTTTTATAAACAAGGGCAAGCAATTTCAAGTCATTTTAGTTGCCAATATATCTGTAAATATATCTCACCTAAAAATATGCATAGCAATATTAAAGAATCATGCAAATTCTAATATAATGTTAGCATACTTAGCAAACATTGTAGAACAAGACTCAACAAATGTCTGTGACTGCAAAGATCATCATTATTAGACAGCAATTCACAACAGAGGCTTGTTAACATATGCAAAATTTTACAACCTTAGGCAAGTGTTATTAGTAGGTAACTTTTTTAATTTACAGACTTCTGAAACACATGGCTTACTGTGGTGTAATTCTGAAGATTATTGTACAAGGTCATACTTCATGAGAATGTGTAATAGATTTTCCAAGTGATTTTGATAGTGAAGCTCCTTTTGAAAAGGAGACTTATATGCAAGAAGACTTTCAGATTTATCTATTAAATGAAGAAGTTTTATTGAAAGATGCAAAAGGCTTAAAATATACTCTTTCGTGAAAAGGTGACACCATACAGTAACAGAATAATAATACAAAGGCCGTACTTAAGAGTAAAAGAATACTGGTTAAACACTTGCTATTTAAAATGCATGGTTTGCAAATCAAAACAAAACCAAAAACTTCAGAATTATTTCATTTTGTTTGAAATTATGATCTGTCTTTCAAAGTTGACAATATTTAAAGCACAGCAATATGCTAAACAGCAGTAAATAACAACAACAACAAAAAAATGAGTCTTAAACTTTGACAAACCTATTCAGATGAGTAAATGGATCTGTACATTAAACCAGGATAAATAACACTGTTCTTTTAAAGTGCTAGGAGATTTTTAGTTGCCCAGGTACTTGAGACCTTTTATATTTTTCATCTAAAAAGTGACAGCCATACAGAATCTGAGTGTAATATTGAGGGTGGATAAACAAAAAGATAAAACTGTGTTCATTGTAATATATACCTCTTAATTACTTGTATATAAGCAAAATACATTTATTTTACACTAGCACTAAACTAGCTCTGAGGGTGAAATCAGCATCCAGTGAATTGTAAACTGTTTTCTGCTATGCCTACACTGTCCTTTGAGATCTACCACCCAAATAATGAACATGACCAATTGAGAACACTTAGTAAATAAAATAATAAATCTCTAAACCATTTAACATGTGAAATGAAACAAGATCACAGTCCACGGTGATGCTGAAAAAATCTATAAAGTATCTATAATTCATCAATTGAACAGCAGGAATACCTGAAGCAGGGCTTTCAAAAGAAAATAATTCAATATTTTCCTATTTAAGACTGAGGAAGCATATGAAATACAGAAAGAAATGGAAGCAGTTAACCTTCAGAAAGAATACATTAGTGTGAGAGGTTGGTACGTTTAAAATGTGAGGGAACTTGTGGGGCAGAAAGTAAATTCATCTCCTATGCTGTAGGAATGTTGCAAAAAGGAAAAATGTTATTTGAAGCTTTTGTGGTTTTAAAGCTTCTCTAGTAAAAGCAAGAAGTTTGAGAAAATGTGAAGTCTATACTTCAAGTTGTTAAACATATTGGGTGAACTTTTTAACCTGAAAATAATGTTCTAAAAACCAGAAAACTACTGGATAAGTAACTCCCACATACACAGCCCACCAAACCACCCACATCTTGCTTTTCTAGCAGACTTACAAGCGCTTATAGCTCTTGTTCTGCAGGAGTGAAGCACGGATTTAGACAATTTCTTAATGACGGAACACTTGGTGATTTAACAGTCGAGAAGGTTATTTTTATAAAGTGCTTTCAGAGGGTCTTTTTTCTTTTCTTCTTTTTTCTTTTCTTTTTTCTTTTCTTCTTTTTTCTTTTCTTTTTTCTTTTTTGTTCTTTTCTTTTTCTTTTCTATTTTTTAACGTTCTCTTATTGTCTGTAGAAGTTTGCTGCAGTATTTGGAGAAAAACAGAACCGTAATGCAATCAGAATGTCAACTATAACATAATTTTAACTAAAAAAAACCTGTGGTGATAACTAAGAATAAATTTGAAAGGCTATTTAGGTTAGGCTATGACTTGCCTTTAATAAATATATAGTCCAAAATATGTGATTTATATGTGATTTACTTTTTTTTTTTTTATCATTATGAATTCTAGTGGAAGAACCATGTCACAATTTGCATTATTTCAAAAAGTTATGAAACCTTGCTGCAGAAATTAAATCTAAGTATTTTGTTATTTAGTAGATATAAAGTACTCCAGACAATATGGTAGAATTCTTGACAGGTTGCTTGGAAAGTGAGTATATGATAGAAAACATCCATGGGGATCTATGGGTGCTCTATGTCAAATATCATAACAGAGCATAAAGAAAATCATATGACAGTTGATGTAATGGTTGATCTCAATCATTTTACACAGAACTGAGAGAAAAAGACCCCAAACTATGAACCTAAGTACAGACAATACTAGAATTGTAACAGTGGTGACTGCGATTCTTCCTCAGACATGTAATCAAAGTACAGAAAGCTTTGTTAAGTCCTTATTGAATAGTACAGTTAAATCAGACAATGTTTGTTCAAGTTGTATCACTTGCAAAAAACATAAAATTATGAGAAGTATTTATCCTTAGCTATGATAACCAAGAATAGCTCTGTTCTTCTAGTACCTAAACAAGCTCACTCAGAGTAGCCAACAGGTCTCAGCTTTGTGATATACACATTTACAAGAGAGAATAATAGAATTATAGAGGCATTGGAAGAGATCTACAAGCATCATCGAATCCAACTCTTGCACAGGACCACCCAAAAATCAGACCATGTGTCTGAGAGCACTGTCCAAATGCTTCTTGAACTCCAGCAGGCTCAGTGCTATGACCAGTTTCCTGGGGAGCCTGTTCCAGTGTCTGACCACCCTCTCAGCAAAGAACCTTGTTCTTATATCAATCCTGAACCTCCCCTGTCCCAGCTCCATGCCGTTCCCTCGGGTCCTGTCGCTGTCCCCAGAGAGCAGAGCTCAGCGCCTGCCCCTCCGCTCCCCTCGTGAGGGAGCTGCAGGCCGCCATGAGGCCTCCCCTCAGCCTGCTCTTCTCCAGGCTGAACAAATCAAGTACTTCAGCTGCTGAAGTACTTGATTTCATCTTGCTTTCTAGACCCTTCACCATCTTTGTAGCCCTCCATTGGACACTCTCTAATAGTTTTATCTATCTTACATTGTGGTGTCCAAAACCTGACACAGCACTTGAGGTGAGGCCACAGCAGTGCAGAGTGGAATACCTCTGTCAAACAAACACACTTGTCTTTTGGACTTTTCTGATGTCATTTAGCCATGAACCTTTTAAAGAAAATTCTAAAGCTGAGCACAAAGTATTCATGATTATTGAGATCACAATGCCTTGCAGACTGACAGCTTATCGCTGCTTCTTTGTCCTTGACAAGTTTCTACATCTCTCCTTATGACGCCAGTAATTCAGGAAATAATTGAAGTACAAGTAAGCACAGTTCTCTCTGTTTTAGTAAGCCTAATCTTATTCCACTTTCTTTGGAAAATGCATTCCTGAAACGAGCAATGGTTTTGAATTCATGGATAACAAAGCAATTTTTTCCATTAAAAAATAATAATAATAATAATAATAAAATAATTAAGGGAAAAGGGAGGAAATGTGAACAGGTACTTAAGAAACAATTTAAACACACATCAATAAGATATTACAAGGTAAAATCGTTCACATTCATATACTGATGATATTGCCCAGAAGGTGAGACCTCAACAGAACAAATGCAGAACAAAGTCAAAAGGGAGATATTGCTGTGCTGGCAGAGCATTTACACTGACATCAGTGTGGTGCATACATATTTTATCAGACAATTGTATCCACATTCTCCATGGTAATTGAACCATAGATACTATGATGGAAAAAATGGTCAACATAACGAAAGTTTTGAAGAAACCATGGACAAGAAAAGGTTGAAGGACAAAAAAAAAAAAAAAAATAGAATAATGAGAGTGTTTATCAGAGCAGAGTATTTAATGATCAGTGAAGAAACACCAAAACAATGGAGAGATAAGTAATGAATAGTCTTGCATTACTGTAGAAGAAAATCAGAAGGGGAAAAGTAAAAGACATAGCTATTACAGATTTAACACCCTGGCAATTTGTAATTGCTTGTAAATCATAGACCCTTCTAATGGCCTATCATTCCATCAATTTAAGACACTGGTATCCCAAATAGCTCACTGCCTATGTGGAAAGAATAGTAGGATATCTGAAATGAAGTTTACATGGAGCCCATGATAGATCCTGAAAAGGTAAGAAAAAGGAGGTAAGACGAAATTAGGAGTGTTTTGTTGTTTTTGTTGTTTTTCGAGGATTGGAACAATGAAGGTCCAGAATCCCAACATAGAAAGGCAAAGAGAATGAGAGATTGAATGAATAAATAAATAAATGAATTAATAAATAAAAGTATGTGTGTGGGGGGGGGGGGGGGGGATTCTTGCAAGTAATAAGAGTTAAAAATAAAGCTCTGGCATAAAAACAAGCATAAGAATTAAACAGAACCTACAAATAAAGTATGAGAAGAAAACACACATTGGGAAAGTAATAAACTAGCAGCCAGAATGTGTACCAAGCCTGTCTGGCAAGAGTAGCAGACTGCCAAGTCTCTAGTGTGGCTGCTGAATGATGTGGCTGGGCAGCTTATCTTCAGTACTCTGTTGAGAGAGTCTACTGATCAGAGACCTTATAATTGGAAATGCTAGACTTCCTAACCACTTGTTTTACAGCTGAAAAGGAGTCTACAGCTCTGCCAATCAAGGGGAGGGGAATTTGAAGTGAAAAAGCAGCAGTTCCAACTGATTTTCAGAAATAGTTTTCAAAGTGCAATTCCGCCACCACCCACCCCCCCCCCAAAAAAAAAGTAAAAAGCAAATAAACTTATTTTCTCCATTCTGTCTCCCTTTAAAAGAAAGAGAGTGAGAGAGACAGAAAATCAAAGTAGCAGTTCATTGTTCAAGTCAAAAGATACTTTGAAATCTAACAGTGCAGAATGATCTCTGTTCAGAGCAGAGAAGGGAGAAAATTGTATATATGTAATTTCAGCATTGTACCTCCATAGCGACCACAATGCTGAAAATTAAAATTTACTGCCATTCATTCTATATCTGTTACTTTTGCTTCCACACAGTGCATTACAGCACTCTTTGCTTAGGTATATCTCCTCTGAGTTCTAAAAATCTGTTGTTTTGTTGCTGTTGTTGATGGTGTGGTGGTTGGTTGTTAGTTTGTTGTTTTTTTGTTTGTTTGTTTTTGTTTTTTCATTTTAAACTGTGTTGTAATCTTAGGATTTGAGCTGCTTGTTTGAAACAAATTACTTCTCTGGCTTCATTTCTCAGCCAATACACTTGTCTTTCTCCTAGAACTTCTAAAATCTCCAGCTTGAGTTGTGAGAGTAGTTTCTGTAACTACAAAAAAAAAAAAAAAGTCAAAAAAAAAAATCAGCAATAAAAACAAAGTTAAGAGAAAAACAATATAGCAAAACCATTCAAACATTTTCTCCCCTGCATTTACCTTGGAATTGCTTGGGGACAGGGAAGTGGGGGAGGTTGTCCTCATGTAACAAACAATTTTTTTTCAAACATGATAAAATATTTTGCAGCTAGTTATAGATAGATTCCCCAGTGGAAGACTTTTCCACCTTAAAATGATGATTTTCAAAACTTAAACATTAGAGAATGTTATGATATCTTCACTTAAAAATGATCATAGTCTCATTAGATAATACTCAGGAAGTTTAGCTTAAAGTACACTGTAAGTAAAATCATTTCCTTCTGAAATTAATTATATAATCATTTTTTTTAAATTTCATATTTTATTCTGAACCCCAGTAAAAGAAACATTTGATGCTGAAATCCATTTACCTTCTGAAATACCATTTGGATTTTCATTTGTCATCTGAATGAAAAGGCACTTTTTAACTAAAAAGTGTATTGGATCAGCTAGTGGACTTTGTTTTATTTTTGAAAAAAATAAATAAATTTAAGGCACTCAGTCAAAAAATTGCTATACTTACAAAGATTCTCATGTTGTTATGCAAACTTTAATATGCCACGAATAAGACTTTACCAACAATCTTTACCAACAATTAGAGCCTTGAGTATTTATTACATTAATCCACAACAGAAAAGAGAATTAGTTTCCCCAGCTAATATGTGGTTGTACAACATTAATGCTATTTTATGTGAAAGTAAAAGTGAAGTTATAAAACTAAAAATACTGAGACATGAGAAAGAAGAAATTGAACAAGCAGTCAGTAACCACTGTGTTATCTGCTAGCAGCAGTTCAGCTCTTCAAGATTTTTGATTATGGAGAAGTGAAAAGTAAGGATGATCACTTACAATAGTGGTAGGATTCAATTATTTTTAAAAGTAAGGTTGATGGAATTCAGCTGGGGAAAGGAAGGTTTTTTTGTGGGGTTGAAGAATGCCTAAAATATTACTGAATGAAATGGGAAGTAACTTTGACCGTTTCGTAAATGAATTAATCTTTTAGTGATATCCAATAATGGCTGAAAGAGTTAGAGCAAGGACATGGTCTTGATCACTCAGATCAAAAGCCTGAAATAGCAACAACCTAGTAATAAATATTAGCTTTGTATCTTTCACACCACTTGCTCATGGCCTGCTCAGTTTGATTACTTAAAAAGCATATTAAAAAAAAATAAAAGAGAGAAGAGAATAAAGTCTGCATGAGAATTCTGAAAGCAGCTTCTCAGGGGAGACATATGCTATTTACTTTTAATATAGTTCTGACAGTCATTTGACTGGGGTGAGAATTAGCATAAACAGAATGTAGAACATAAATAGAAATCTATGAATTAAAAATATACTGGCAAAGGAAGTATTTCTATGGGCTACTTATTTTCCTTAACTCTTCAATTTTAGTTTGGATTTAGTATAGCCAGGAAACTATGTATGAGTCTACAGCAGACTCAGTTCTTACTGTGGGAGTGGTTGTTCCTCTATTTCATTCTTTCAGTAGGAGGCTAAAGATACTTCCACATTCATCCTGGGAAATATAAAGTGTTATAAATTTCAATTGCCTTCCTTAGTAATTGAGAGGAGACAGCTACTAACCAGATCAAGCCATCTATACACAGTCCTGACTAAAGAAAATTAGTGCCTGCTTTTAACGATTTCACACACACACACACACACACACACACAAAAAAAAGTAACGAGCAAATATTTACTAACTAGATTTTTGTCTTCCTTCATTTAAGCAACTATAGCCTCAAAAAATCAGATGATCTGTTTCTCATCTGCTTCTTCAGCATAACACTATTAAAAGCCCTAGCCAGCATCTTTTCTTCAGTTTAAGATTCTTTTATGCCCACGTTGGTTCTCCAATATTATTTGAATGTCTTTTGGATGTGCCTGTTACATTCATAGTTAGTATAAACTCTTTACATTTCACACAGTCATAAGGAGATTGAAGCGTGTAAATTATTAACCTGGCAACTAATTCAGTTTCCTATTCCTCAGTAAAATTCATATCCTGTAATCAGGCCCCTTATCTAACCAATGGGAAATGTGATACAGGTAAGATTTTATGCTTTTTAATCATAAACGTGCTCTAGTACATTCCTGACCTACAAGAGTATAACATGGATAAATTCAAGAAGAAAAACAACTGACATTCACTTTTGGTATAAAATGGATTTTTAAAAAGGCAGTTAGAAAATTGGTTAATCTAGCAGTGACAGTGACATAGATGTTACCACTGAAATGATCTTAGAGTGAGAAACATTTAAAGAAACTTAACAGGTTTTGGTACTTAGAAGGGAAGGCAATAGATGCTCTCCAAGGAAGTGATACAAAAGTGACACATATCATTGCTCTGTGACCCATGTGTTCTTTTCCACCCCTTTCATGTGCAGTTCTATGGTAAAAGTAATGTTAAGAGACGCAAAATATATGTGATTGACTACCTGCTTTTTCTGCTTTCCTTATATTAAGTAATTAAAACATAACATTTCTTTATTACTCCCACACATATGCAACTTGAACAATCATTGCAAGGAAGCGTTCAAAGCAACTGTCATAGCAGAAGTTAATTTTGCATGAATTATAGAGAATTAATGGCAGTGCACTTTGATGGTAAATTAAACTTTTGGTTTACAATTAAATAGAACATCAGGAAATAAATTATACCACAAAACAACCTGTGATACCTTACTGTTCCTACAGGTATTACAGGCAAGGCCAAAATTCAGCAAGGTGCATTTATGAGTTATTGGACCACACTTCACCTGTGAATTCGGCTTTATGTCTTTCCAGTTCCCTAGTGAGCAACATCAGGTAACAGAGGAAGGACAAAGACAATGATCCAGATCTCTCCAAGAAAACCACACCTCAAAATAACCAGTAATGTCTAAAAGACAGTGTCATATCTGGAAGAAGTGCTGCAGAAAATAGCCCTGCTTAGATGTCTAGCACTTATGCCAAAATTGAGTCAGCCAATTCTAATTCACAGAGCTGTAATCTCTGTTTAGCTCTGCTAATGTTAGCTGGCAGTATGGTGTGTCTTTGGCTGCAGAGCAGCTTTTAAGAAGCACTGAACCACCTTATTTTAGACCAATTATCTTGTTCTGTACCCACATGGCAACCCTGCTGGTGTGAACTTTCAGGATAAAAAGAGAAAAGAAAGAAGTGAGGTAAGTTGCCTCCGAATGAAACCACAGCCCACAGATGTCTTTTTACATTGCATTTCAGGCTCATTTAAAAAATAAATAAATAAAATCTGTATCCTGTTAAACCACAGTGGTCTTTTTTCTCAGTCAGCTTACTACAACTGAGTAACACAATGTATTTCACAACACAAAGTCCAGTTAACAAGCAATTAAAGAAACTTTGATTAATATCCACTTCTGCGATACCTGGTTAGCTAGTTTTTGAAGGCTGAAACGGCTCTTTTCAGTACCTTTTATTTTTCTTTTTTCTCTTAGTAGGTTTTGTTGAATGGCATAAAACACATGTAGAATTTATCATGGTTAATTTGCATTTAAATCCCTTGAAGAGATGCACATAAGATTTTTTTCTTCTGTGTTAGGAATTGTTTCCAAACACAAAAAGGCATTTCTTTGCCCACAGAACAATAATTGTGTTCCTTTTCCTTCTACCATGCAATTAAAACAGGTTATTACCAAATCAATACCCATTTCACGAAATGCATCCCTTGAATGTCTCTTTTGTCTTCCTCATCTAACAAGTCTGACCTGTGTATTTATTTTGCTTGTGCCTCTGCAGTAAAAAAAACTAAATTCTAAAACAAAACAAAGCTCAAGCACAATCTCTTAAGCACAGCTTCAGGTTTGAAAATGAACAGAGCGTATGCCAATCTGTCCCAAATACCACAGCGTGCTAAGGGCTTTATTGTCTTTACAGAGATGTTACAGAACATGAAATAGCTACCTAGAAGACTTTATGATTTGAACAGGAATACAGAAATATGATCAAGTCATTGAACTCATAATCCGACCCAGTATGAAGTCTAGTTACCATTTTGTAAGTTCCACAGGTTTTTTATTAGTATTTACAGGAATTACTTCATTTCTCTATCATGTTATGTTTATTTCTCTCCATCATTTGAAATTCACTAAGTATTGCAAAAGGTTAAAAAAAAAAAAAAAAGTCAGGTAACGGTTTGATAAAAACATAATTGTCCTCCTTCCTTCCTTTCTTTCTCCAGGCTATCCTTTGAGAAGTGCTGGAATACGGACTTCTGAGAAGACTTGTCGAAGAGCACTGAGGTAGGTATACATCGAACTGCACTGAAGGAGTAGGTACATGCAGCTATGAACATAAGGAGGACCTGCAATAGAAAATAAATTATGTTAACTAGCAAAGGCAGAAATTAGAAGGACAGAAAATGAGGCAAATGCCAATCTGAAAGGCTGAATGTGAACTTGCACCTCATGCAGAAGAAAAGAAGGACAACAGATGAGCCTAGGGAGAAGTAGGATCTGGTCAAGGATACTGGCACAGTAAGTGACTTTGCCATAGCATTTACAAAAGCTGAAAACAAAAGGAGGTAGAAAGGAAGATGTGTAAACAGTCAAAAAAGAAACACAATTTTTTTAAAAGTGGAAACAGAGAAGAGTGCATAAACTTTAAACATGCTCTAAAGAAAACTAAAATGAAAAAATTCTGGGCATTCTACTGTCTTTTCCTTATCTACTGATTTCAATTATTTCAGACTTCACAATGTGTTAGCAGGAAGTGGTTATAACCCTGGCCAATAAACGTTGAAAATTCAAAGTCCTAACACTGGTTAAGGAAAAAAGTAGGGTGTGAGGGTAGTATATTTTTGGTTTTGTTGTAAGTTTGTTTTTTTTTCAGTTGCCTTGATCAGATAAGATGACCGAGCTGTAGGATTTGGATGTGCACATAAATACTGATATAAGGTATTCATACTGTCACGTAAGATATTCCATTACCTTAACAAATGCTGGTATACAAACCAGGTGTGAGCATTGATCTGATTTCCTTTCTTAAAGAAAGCCATTTATTTACATATTTAATGAGAAAGATTAAGCTTTAAGTTAAACAACTGTGCTTTCTTAAGCCAAGCCCTAAAAAAGGCCCTAAATATACAGGCTCACAGGTATTTAATATGATGGAAGATACATATTTTTGTGTGATAAAATTGGTACTTTTTTGCTTACGTGGCAAATACTACAGAAAATCAGAGAATTCCTTTTCTCTAGAGATTTTGCTAGCAGCCATTACCCAGACCTTCTTTCTTTGATGAATTTCTGATATTTATGCTCAGCATTTGCATTTACTCTGAGATGTTTTCCCTGTTTACCCAGAGGAGAAAATAAACTAATTAAAATCCCTTTGTTGTTGATTGAAATATTGTCTTCCTGTCTCCTGATATACACCTTGGGTAGGTCTGCTATGCATATGCACACTCAAATAATTTCACAGGTATGAATCTATGAATCATTGTAAGGGACAGTTTTTTGCACTTCATGGTATTAGAACTGTTTCTTGTTGTTGTTTTTAAAACCAGAAAATATTAGAACATTTAAACAAAAGGTTTTCTTGAGAAAACATACCAGATTCCATAAAAAAATCAAGGGATTTTTTTTTCAGATGAAGGTTAGAAAGCCATAAACAAAATAGCACGGATCCTTCATTGCTAGAGATCCAGATTCCAGTCTACAGTTTGCAATTCTTTCAGAGTAAATATTATCTACACTGGGGAAGAAATTCCCCTGTGTGCTTTAGGTCACATTTCCAAAAGCTTTGTCTTCACCTATAAGCACAACAGAAGTATTTATTCAACTCTGAGAAGTATTTTTCAGGATAAGAAAATTGCTTCCTGCCCAACTGTATTGGGAACTTGAGGCATCTAGCTGATACTATCTAATATCAGTTTCTGTGTTTGGCCATCATGAGTAAAATCAGCTGGAATAAATCAGCATACAGCCTTACTTCACAGTTAAAGTGAATAGAGGCTGGAACTTTACTTTCCTCTCATTTCTCAGCAATGTGCCAAAGGAAAAATAGAGAATTTCTGTCACACAGAAATGTGTAACTATAGATCATTTCAAATCCACTCCACCACTGTGATGTTGCAGAAGGCCAGAGGAAATGCATGCTACTTTTAGTAATTTTTGTCAAAGATTCTGCAGAATACAAAGGAATAAAATAGAGTGAAAAAAATCCTACTTATTCAGTGGATAAAAAACTGTCAAAAATGTTGAAAAATGCCTTAGCAGTAAAAGTTATTTTTTTTTGCTTGCCCTAACACTTTAATAGTATTAAGAAATTAATTCAAACTCAAAAAAGTATCCATTTTGTGGCCTTAGGTGCACTTGAACACATGTGGAATCAATAAATGGATAACAATATCAGAATAAAATATGGTGAAGGCCAGTAACAATGAAAATTATATACTGAGACTGACCTGTGTTGAGTGTAACTCACATGAAAACAGAAAGAAAGGATATAGCTCAGAATGATTTAAACTTGCAAAATATGTCAAGAACTCCTAAAATACCTGGGATTGATGTGCTTGTGCCTTCAAAATACAAATAAATCAAGTAAAGCTTATATAGACCATTGAAGAGCTTCTTGAAAATCTAGGCTGATGACATACGTTAGCCAATACAGGGAAACCACGTATATGTTTCTAACTCTACTCAAGATGTGTTAAACTGCTTGGAATTACATGTCATAGGTCATAAAGTAATACAGGTTCAAAGGCACTTCTGGACAACCCAACTACAAGCAGGGTGATATATATATCTTTTATGTGCACTATAAAAGTGCACTGGAAAGTGCTCTGGGATGCATCCCCACAAAAGAAAGCTCAAACTGAGACATTGCACAAAGCAAAAGCTTGGCTCTTACTGAAGCAGTATACTCTCAAGTTATCAACCTTGAACTTTACCTTACAGATTGGCTCTGTGCTCTAAGTACATGTCACAGGTAGTAGTCCAGGATTACTCAGCCACTTTAGAGAGCCACAATGAAGATATCCCACCATTCAGCAAAGGCAGGACTATTTGTGATGACCAGAATAGCTAGATAAATCCATTCTCTATTGCCCTGCATGGAGAACAGTGGCACAGGTAGACAGGACCCTTGACATGAAGAACTTTATGAATCAATGTAAGAGTGTAAAGTGCAGTTTACTATCTTATAAATAAGATAAGGTTAATCCCCACCTAAAAGCTGTCAAAGTACAGTTTCTTTAAATAAAAAAGTAAACCAAAAATTATTCTCTTGCAATTTTTAATCAATTATATTTTTTGACTGTCATTATAAATTGAGGCAACATTATTATACGTTCTGAAATGATAATTGCACCTGCTTTTTTCAATGTAAATGAATAAGCAGTATCTAGCAAATACTTCATATAAAAAGAAATCTCAGTGATTTTCTATCTACTCATAATATAATGATTCCAGTAAAAAATATCTAGTAATACTTTTGTAAATTAAGGTCAGTTACTTAATCAAAAGCTGTGTTTTCTTTTCCCAAAGATATAGCTGAATCAGCCTTTCTTCTTTATAACAATTACTGCCATTTATATTCTACTGTCTCATCACTGAACACATGTTTAGTTCTGTTGGTTGGAACATTCTTTTTGTGTAAGACATATCAACAAGATTTCAGGAAATAATAGTAAACAAGAATAAAAATTTCTTCTAGGCTGTGATTGAGCACTAAGTTAGTGCTGTAAAAGACCCCAGTGAAGGTCTTCCTTTTGCCAGAAGTTTAGATGAAAATGAAGCTTTTTAAGGGAGGACATTTCATCTGCATCATCTACTTACCAGGACAACATGCTGATGATAGCACACAAACAAGTCAGGTTCAAAAGGAGTATTCCCACCAAAACGAAAAAAAAAAAAAAGAAAAAAAAAAAAAAAAAAAAAAAAAAAGGCTATGCAATTTACCCCTTGATGTATTCCAAAAGATGAAAGAAAACAGATACCAAGACCTTGGAAATTCTATAAATGGAATTGTTTTTTTCTGGTCATTTCTAACTTATAAAGTGATTCCCAATAGATCTAGGAATCTAACTAGAATAGGAGTTATCAGCAGAAATTTAACCAGACAAATGACAAAGTTTCAAAATTTCAAGGTGCTCTTTTCTACTTTCTACCCCTTAGAGCTTTGCCCATTGGTTAGTTACTCTACAGTTTACTCTGAATACCTTATTTCACTGCATAGGTGCACTTAAATCAATCTTATTTTATATAGCAATCAGAATAAAAATGGTGTCAAACATTAGTGGTATAGTAATATTTTCAAATCACAACCGTCTAATGAAATTTAAAGCTAAAATATTTTCACAAATATTGCAAAACAGTTTATTTGCTAATACAGCATTGAGAACCTACATATGTTCCTGTATTAAAATAAATAAATATATTCATATTGTCTGTTTCTGCTTTGCTAAGTTCATACATCTCTCTCTCCTCTCTCCCCCACGCACGCAGAAAAGATAAAGCCAAGAAAGCAAATCAATGCTCAGAAAACCTGCTTTTTTATTTTTATAGCTCTAAAAATATTTTTACTCAAAATTTTCACCTAGAGAAGAAATATCAACATTGCCAAAGTGAATGAACATACTACCCCTGTCTCCTTATCTTCTCCTGCTCATTTTCGGAAGCACCCCTTAATCATCCTTTAAGCACCCTTTCAGTAGTACCTCAGCCCTTGCTCTGGGATGCTGTTTTCCATTACAGCACTTTCATCCCTGATTCTTCCAGCAGAACCTGACTCAATGTGGTAATTTAGCAGAAGTGTAACTGCATACTCTGAGTTATCCCCTTAACTGTATTGTTGTACTGGTACTTGCACATACACTTAATCTAGTAGGTAAAACTGAGACCTGGGGAATTCTGCTGGTCACATAAAATCCTAGTGACAAAACAAATTATATTATCTACAATGTGAAGTTACAACTCATCAGCCGATGCCTTTGTTGCTGATACTATTCAATGTATCTAAAGCAAACTATCAAAGACAGATTGGGAAAAAGAAAAAAAGGCACAAGGGTAAAGTTGTATTGTCAGTATTTCTTCTATTCTCCTAGTTCAGTAAGGGAAAATCTTAGTATTATACTTTATGTATCCAGCAACTCTCATAGGAACTACATTGGTTTAAAATATAGTTCACAATATAGTTTTTAATACGCTTTTATATTTGTTACTATTTTTAAAAGCATTATTGTAGTGGTTTCACCCTTATGGGCAGCTAAACTCCACCACAACTCCTCTCACACTCCCTCTCTTCAAAAAGAAAGGGGGGGGGGGGGGGGGGGCAAAACAATGAAAATGGTCAAAGGTCAAGATAAGGGACAAGGAGATCACTCAACAATTACCATCACAGGCAATACGGACTCAGCATAGGGAGATTGATATAATTTATTGTCTATCACTAGCAGACTAGAGCAGTGAGAAGCTAAACTCAAACTAAGAACACCTTCCCCCCATCCACCCTCTTCCACCTCCTTCCCCTGAGAGGCACAGGGGAAATGGGAATGGGGGCTGCGGTCAGTCCCTGATGTTCGTCTCTGCCACTCCTTCTCCCTGCCCCTGCTCCCCGTGGGGTCCCTCCCACGGGATGCCGTCCTTCCCCAACTGAGCCTGCGGGGGCTGCCCACAGGCAGCAGCTCTTCAAGCACTGATCCCACATGGCTCCGTACCACGGGGTCCATCCCCCAGGAGCAAACTGCTCCTGCACGGGTCCCCCACGGGCGGCAGCTCCCCCCAGACCCCTGCTCCTGCGTGGGCTCCTCTCCATGGGCTGCAGCTCCGGCCCGGGGCCTGCTCCTGCGGGGGCTCTCCATGCGCCACAGCCTCCTCCAGGCCACATCCACCTGCTCCACCGGGGGCTCCTCCACGGGCTGCAGCGTGGAGATCTGCTCCATGTGGGACCCATGGGCTGCGGGGGGACAGCCTGCTCCACCAGGGGCCTCTCCACAGGCTGCAGGGGAACTGCTACTGCATGCCTGGAGCACCTTCTGCCCTCCTTCTACACTGACCTTGGGCTCTGCGGGGCTGGTTCTCTTTTCTCCCAGCTGCTGTTGCTGTCCCTGAGGCCCAACCAACACCACTCACTGACTCAGCTCTGGCCTGTGGTGGGTCCCTTCGGAGCCACCTGGAGCTGGCACTGATCTAACGGGGGGCAGCTGCTGGGCTCTCCTCACTGAGGCCACCCCTGCAGCCCCGCTGCTACCAAAGCCTGCCATACAAACCTGGTACATTTATCCATATCCATACTATACTAATTATAGTATCTTGAGGAAATTATCATAATTAGAAAGAAATAATAGCCAAAACATAAAACTGAACTTTTATGTTAGTAATTTGGCTATGCAGCTTGTTAATCAGTATAAAAATCATAAAATTTGTATGTACAGATTCTGCATCATTCAGACACCATTTGCTACAGCTGTTGCCTTAAATTTGTGCAAGCTGACAAGTAGCTCCTGAGTAGAGATGGAAAGCCTTACATTGGAAGAACTTGTAAATTTTGATCACTGAATTGAGTGTAACTCTGAAATAAAATTTACAGCTCTATACTGCACTAGGTCACCTTTCTTTCTAGTTAAAAGTCATGTTCAAAAGAAGAAAACATATCCTCTTATTCCTTCTCTATGCATGTGTTACATAAAATACAGTAAGTATTATAAAGATATTAAATACAGAGCCAAGGTTTATAATAATTTATCTGCAATTACATCTGCTGAATTATGATGTGGTCTTTGCTTTTATATAAGCATTTGGATACACAGACATGAATATTGTCATCTTCATGATTAATGAGGCACTGCCTAGGAGGCCACCATGTTACTGTTCTTTTTTAAGAGATTATTAAAATAGTAAACACTTAAAAATAGATAATTAAACCAAAATTGTCTGTGTCCTAGCTCCTCTCCATTACCTTTGCAGGGCTCACAGAAAGTGACTATTTTTTTTTCTAAGTATTCCTAAGATAAAAGTGCTAATGCCAGTCATTGCTCTCTTCTCTTAAACTATGTAATTGTACCATGTATGTTAAAGCATACAGGCTATATTACATACTCAGGTCAGAATTACAAAATCATTCCATGACAATTATGCATATTTTTGTAAAGCCAAAAGAAACCATGGGATATTTGACTTGATTTTCAAACATAGTTTCTCTATTAATTCATTCCTACTTAAAAGAATATAACTTATTAAAAAAAAAAAAAAAATCAGTTTAATATTTTTTTCAAGTCTGATTAATAGTGATTAATAATCTGTAAGAAACTATAGGGGATCAACTCATTTTTACATAATGGAGGAACTTGTCTTCCATTTTAAGTGACTGGTTTTTGCTATTTCTTTTCCTCTTCTATCTACCCCTACTATCAAATAGGGAAATGCTTAAGTTATCAATTCAAAAAAGATTTAAGTGCCTAAAATGGGACTTAGCATTTAAATGACCAAGTCCAGAAGGCAGAAATTACACCAGGGAAACATCATTCAACATTCTTTCAGATAGCACCTCCATCAAAAACAGATTCACAAATGCCTTTAGCATAACTTCTGACGGCCATTTTTACCTTATGTTTCTCCATCTAGCTGTTGCCTTGCTCTAGCAGGGCCAAACTCTCTGCCTTTTGTCTATGAAGTTACATTACACAATGCCAGGGAATATTACTTTTTTTTTTTTTTTAATAACAGCTCCCAGCAACCTCCTGAAGAACTCCCAGGCACAGTTTGGGACATAGGACAGATGGAGGACCATTTGTTTTCTTGCAGGCACAGTTTTGGCAGCAAAGTGTGCTAGAGCGTGGAAATACTGAGCTCGTCTTCCTATAGAAAAAAAATATAATAATATGTTTTTAATGACTTGTTATTAAAAACTGTATGAATAAAGATCCTTACTCTTGGATGTATGTTAGAATCTTCGACGTGAGATAAAGTTGTACACTTCAGTAGGAAGACATCTACCATCAGATGGCCTAGAGGAGCAAGAAAGCAGAAATCACAGAATCACAGAATCATCTAGGTTGGAAGAGACCTCCAAGATCATCTAGTCCAACCTCTGACCTAACACTAACGAGTCCTCCAAAGCTATAACACCCAAATACTAATTGTCAGAAGAGACGTGTCAATGAACCATTCTGTTTTAGTAAACAGTTATTTGGGCCTTTCTTTCATATGACCTTTACAACTTCATAGTGTATCAGTAATTTTACTGAAGCTACTTAGATATGTATTAGAAATTTAAATGACACTAGAAGATAATCTCAAGGGACAAACACAACACTGACAGGAAAGTGAACCAACTGACCTCATTAGAAATATACACAGAGGTGCAAACTTTTTCAATAATGAGTTAAAGAAAAAAAAAAATAATAATCAGCCTGGAGGCTATATTTCATAAAAATTCTTGATCACATATGAAACTTCTAACACAGCAGAAATCACTATTAGAACAAAGCACATCTTAAATAAAACAATTTGTGAACTTAAAATTAAGCATATGCTTAATTGCCTAATTGAAGAGGATAAGAGAAATGTTAAAGAGAAATGTTCATACTAGTTTATAGTTTAACGATCAGGGTCCTCAACTGAACTTCAGGGTCCTCAATGGAACTTCAAGAATGGTTCTGTACTGTCAACTCTGTGTAATGTAAAATATATAACCTCCCCCATATTGAAAACTAGAATACAGATTTTGCCCTCCCAGTTGGTATACTAACTTTAAATGAACAGAATCATACTTTTCTGTCTGTCCTAATGAATCCATTTTTTGTTTTTACTAAGTAAATCACTGTCCAAAGAGATGGGAAATCTAGTTTTCTCCCTCTGCTGGTGAACCTTCCCCAGTGATTACTGTACTCACAAAGTTAATGCATGAAATTTTGAATAAAGCACATAAGCTCTAAAAGGAAATAAGATTGATGACATACTTTTGATCTCAGCATTATATTGCTATGTAGGTCCTTGTTTCTTTTTGGTTTTGGGGGTCTTTGTAGGTAACACCATGAAGCACTGGAAGTTAAGCACAGGAAAATTACTTGCAGTGTGTTGTGCACTGAAGGAAGATTAAGCGGCTTTCTCTATGTTTCTCTGAGTTGACCACTATAATATTTAGATAACTGGGTTTTGCTGGATGACTTGCAACACTGCAAATCGGTCCCTATCCAGCCAACAGAGAGGCAGTAATTCTGTAGAGTTATTCAGAGACACTAAGTGTATATCCTCTCATTTCAGATCCTGTGGACAACTTTTGTAGGGTGATTCACTACTCTTTGATATGATTAGCCATTTTCTTGGCTGAAGGCTTCACAATACAGAGCCCCACATCTTGGTTTTAGAACATAAAGACCTTCAGCGGAAACACACAGTGGAGGTAACTTCATAACCATTTTTACAATAATGAAGGAGCAAGAGAGCTTTGAGAAAAGGGGGTGTTACTTCTAAGATCTCCTTTTCTGACCTTTTCATAGTCACTAGACCGTAAGGAAGTCTGGAACAATCTTGTTTTGCTCCCATTTGATAAACAGGTTTTGGGCCACTGAGGTGCTAATCTGTGGGCCTGACTGCATAAACCGGTGAGAATATGCATCGAGAAAGAGAAGGAGGACAATTTATTTTCTGCTGATGTACTGTCCTTTTAAGAGTTGTTAGACAAAATAAAGACCTGTCACATACACAGACATGCTAAAACTGCCAGTACTATTTCCCCAATCACAGCAGTATTTAAGAAAAAAATGCTTGAAAAATATGAGATGCTTAAAGCTTATAGTCATGGGAATCATATAACTATTTCAGACAGCAGCATCTGATACCAGGTTGCTAGATGTTAATGCAGAATAATGAAGAGAATTTAGGCAGGGGGTAGATAAAGTTATCTACAGGCAAACGAGTTATATGCCAAAATTGTTAAACCGAGACTGATACATACAAAAGCTGTGATCCTTTGGGATTTCTCATTTATGGAGTAAATCTATTTTCCTTACCCACTCACACATATGTTGTGTTAGAAATGCATTTACCTCAAGTTTAATTAATATGCAGCTGCTATATTCAACATCAGGTAATCAGAAAGCCATTAAGTGGTCCACATTGATTCAGGACTTAATTTATAAATGAGAGAGCCTTTTAGTGATCAACAGTTTGAACACTTAAAAAATAGAACCAAAAGTAACATACAAACACTAAAGCATTTGCACCTCTTCAATTTTGTTTCTCAGCGTTTGGAATTCTCAGCTTCAGAATTAGGAAGCCCAAGTCCTACTGTCCTCTAGGGCTTTTGGTTCTAAACCTTCCAGGACTGAATATTACAAATATTCAATTGTTAGTATTAAGGTAGAAAATATAGGAGTTTATTGTTGTCTCAAAATACTCATTGAGAGCTCAATGATTTATATATCTGGAGAGAGAAAAAATACTTCCAACACAACTGAATTTAAAAAACTGAACTAACACAGTGAATACTAATGAAATAAAAAAGAAAGGATTTTTTTTCCCTAAGTTATATGTCTAAGCCTCATATGGACACAGATTTGACAGAAATTAAACTGTAAGAATCATATGCACAATGTTTTCCACAGAAGGAATTGAATTAAACAAATAGTAATAATCAGGATTCTTTAGTTAACTTCATTAGGCAGATAACAAAATTTGCAATTTCAATTATAAACTTTAAAATTGTAGAAGAATCTAATCTTACCACTTGTCTAAAAATAAACATTGTATCCTTGCAATTATATTGCTTGAATTCAAGCTGTTTTCTGTTTAGTATATAAGCTCTACCAAGAGAGTAGTAACTTCATTTTAGTATAATTAAAACACTACTTTAACCTAATCAGCTTCAGCACTTTATACAAACCCCTGTGCAAAAGAGAGATATATTCTGGTCAGTCATCCTACGCAACTAGTATATTAATTGTATCTTAGCTGAGTACATATCTATGCAGGACTTCCTTATGGTAACCAATAAAAAATATGGAAAAAACAAACAAACGACAACAACAAGATGAATATGAAGCATCTATTCAGCTTAAATATTTTTAACAGCCCACTTTTGATTTCTTGTTTTACGTTGGTGTTGCAATATTGATATGTCAGCTTCAACAGACATAATGGAGAAGTTTCTCTGGGAAACTACTGCAATGTAGAATAAAATGTACCCCTAAATTGTACTTAAATGTAGGGATCCTGATTTTCTTCATCCTTTTTAAGACAAATATAACACTGTTCTTTAACTTGAAAATATTGCTGACTGTCCAATTGGAATTGTTGGTTTTGTGTCTGTTTTTGTTTGTTTGTTTGTTTTTGTTTGTTTTTCCTTAAAAAGGTGCTTTAAAACAGAAGATTCTTAGTCAAAATAAATAATTTGATTCTTTTTGGAGAAAAAAAAAAAAAAATGATTTACTAAAACTTTATAATGGGCAACCTTTTAGACTAGAAACATTTACACTAACACTAATCAACAAAAACTTAACTCTTTCCTCTGAATTCCCTGCCTGCCTCCCCAAAAAATTCACCTTCAGAGCTACAGAGCAGAAGGAGGCCAAATGCACTTCCCAACACCCAGAGGTTTTGATGAATCTAGTTTTGCAGATGTGCATTTGTACATCTAAGTTTGTAAATGTGCCCTGTGGAAACACATTTTATGAACAATGACAATATTTATCTCACTTTTGGTCTTAGCAATGACTACAACTTTTGTAAGTCTTACTATCAAACCAACTACCATTCATTAGAAAGGCTAGATACTGAAGTACAGTTCTTTGCACATACCAAATGGTATCCACATTTTGTAGGGACACAAAAAGGTAGTTTACATAACTGATTTGGCACAAGAAGTCTATATTGGGAAAATTTTGGCCTACACTTCATACAAATTTCTTGTACCCATTGATTGCTAGTTTTGTGCCCTTCCATTTTCATGGAATATCTTCTAAAATCAAGTCATGGTTAACATCCGTGGAGGAGGAGCAACAGTTTGTTTTAGGCATAAAGATTGTAGTAAGACACCACTGTTAAGATACGCAGGCAGCTAGCTGACTGGGCCATGGCCTGAGGTTTAGCTAACTAAGCAGAATATAACAGACAACTGCATATATCATAAGAATGTAATAAATTCTATGTAATAAGTAAGAATGTGTAAAGCTGTCAAAAGTTTTATATGGGAATAGCTAGATTTTGCTGGTGATTAAGGGAGACTTGTAAGAAATTACTGAATCCCCACAAGTTTGAAAGTCAGTAAGCAGGTTGTACGAGGCCCTGGGCAACCTGATCTAGTGGGTGGCATTCCTGCTCATGGCAGAGGGCTTGGAACTAGATGTTCTTTAAGGTCCCTTTCAACCCAAGCCATTCTATGATTCTATGATGATATTTTGGAGAGTAGAGTCTGGGAAACAAGCAGTACTTAAGTAACTGTATCAATAAAGTCATTTAAGTAATTTAAGACCAAGATTACCTTGTCAGTCACGTGAGAAATGACAAATTAGGGAATGGATATTGCAAAAGAGAATGGATATGACAAAAGAGAAAAAAGGAATTAATTACTATGCATCTGGGAGGAGACAAGTTTAGAGAAAAAGAAGGATGAAGATGGACAGGGAGATGTCCAAGCAAGGACAGCAGTCACACATGCAGTTAACGGGGAAAGGAGAAATCTTCTGGATTTTGAAATGAATTAAATCCAGCTTCCCCTAAGACCTGTAATTCTCTCCAGGTGCTGCTAGCTGGAAGAAGGTTAGAGTGAAACTAGGGTATCCAAGTTGCGTGAACAAAGTAGATATTATTAAAAGGATATTAGGGTGCCATACAAATAAATATTATGCTCCCATGCACGCAGGTATATATAAAAAATAAAAATAAAAACATTTCCTGCTGTTTACTTCAGATATTTTTTAGAAGATTATGAATATTTTTCTCTCTTTCTTTCAAAATAGACAGGTAGATAAATACTAATTGAGAACATAGGAGGAATATTCTCTGCCCATCTTCCTGTGTGAAAACCTTTTGCAGCCTAAGACAGGTTTTGAATTTTGAATAACCTTTTAAAGTTATTAAGTTCCTTAACTAAATTTATGCCTTCTCAGTTAAGCTTTCCCAGTCAAATAGATGACACAAAATGATATTTAGCTGTTTCCTTAAGATAAGGCCCGTGTTGCAGCTAACCTGCATTAGTCTTGAAATTCCCTCCAGTAATTTACTGAAATTGTAATATACAAGAACATGAAGACAAAGTGATAAATCTTTTGTACAGAGGGACTTTCATGGAATAGGGTAGGCTGTCATTTATTCTTGTTCATTTGGCATGAATAGCTGAATGTTCCTACAGAGCCAACAATGTTTACAGTCTTTGGTGAGACGCTATTCAAAGCCACTTTGCAGTAATTCAGCTAACATGCACTACAGTAGCACTTGAAAAGCTAATCTAATTTTTAATGTGCATCTACTTCCAGCAGATCTGTACACTGACTCTCAAGTTGGGTATTTATATGCTGACAATGAGGAAATGCTAATTTTCTGTTAATAATTACATTTTTATATGATAGTGGGTTATGATATGCATTAATCAGCAAATTAGAGATTAAATAAGAGAACTCTGTCACACTAAGTTCACTGCAAGAAGTGGGGTTCATAATACAAACAAATTGTGAGTGTGATGATATCTGTATCTCTGTGATGAGACCAATTTGTATACCATCTGGCACTGAAGAGTTTAGCTACTTGGAGTAATAATGGAAATATTTTGGCTACAATACAAAATGAGCAGGATAATAGCTATTTGGTGAGTAAAATGTACAGATGCCCTGACAGAAATAAGTAACATTGGATAAGATACGGGAGACAGGGTAGTATCATTTTGTTAGCTGCAGATATTGGTGGCCCAGTCAGTTGGAAAGATATAAATTAAGGATTCCTCCATTATGATGGGAAATGGGAAAAGGTGTTTTTTGTGTGTTTTTTTTTTTTGTTTGTTTGTTTGTTTTGTTGTTGTTTTGTTTTTGTTTTTTTTTTTGGTTTTGTATTTTTTTTACTTTGTCACTGTTTGTATTAGCATTTCCAATGTTGTACTTTTTTTTTTTTGCCTTGTGACTAAAAACACACAGCAAAGACACAAAAACAGGGAAGATACTATTTTAAAGGTGAAGCATACTGTGTCTGTAAGTAACAGGTTAAGAGAAAATTATAGTCATTAGGGTACAATAGTAAATAATTTTTATTTTTATTTAACTGAAATTAAATCTGATTCAGAATACATGTAGAATGGTGGATATTGTTGCCAAGAATGTTATTATAGCTTTTGTCTATCTTTTCTGCAGGCCTTTTATTAGAACGAAAGGGATGTTTTCTAGCATCACTATTTTGAATTATTTTCAAAACATATGGGGAAAATATCAATAACTTAGAGAAGGCTTTACAATTTTTGACAAATATGTTTATTTCCCTGTCCTATTATTTTAGCATCTGGCCCATAAATCAGTGACACATCACCAACCTAAGCCTGATTCAGTTATTATCTATTTGAATACATTTGAAGGAAGTATATTCTGCAACACAGGGTAATGCAAGCAATTTTGCCCAATTCAATGTGACCTAGAAATATTACAATCAGAAATTATGTGATAACCTATATGAATTAAGCTGGTGATGTTAAATGCATTGTTAAAAAATTATCGCAGAGATCTTCAGAACTATCAATAATTGCAATTGATAATTGTCCTAATACCCCAGAGGTTCTTGACTAAATGGGACTACATATTTTATAAGATACAGATCCATATTACTTGCTTCTAGATTGGTCCTTCCAAATCAGAGTACAGGTAATTTACTGTGTAGAGCTGTTTTGCATTCAGACACTTTGGCTAAATACAGGTTTTCATATCACATTGTCATTCTATTTCTACTGAAAATAGTAATTAAACTGCAATATGGAATTTGTTATGCTTTTTGGTCTGGTTTCCTATGCAAATGCATCTTATTCAGTTCCATGATGTGTGTACATGTAAACATGAAGGTCTGTCTTCCCAACAGATTATAATCCAATAGACTGTGTAAAAAATGTTAAATTCCTACAACTTCAGTAAAATATAGGCAGCCAAGTGAAGACCTGACTACAGTCAAGGTAGCAAAAAGGCTGAAATGCAGACTCAGTCTTCAATGGACATTACAACAAAGAACATTTATGAAAAGCCCAGACATAAAACAACCTTTAGTCCAGGGCTTACACATTTATGGAGAATCCAAACATGAGACACTACTTTTTAAGTCGTTAAAATTCCCTATAGTTTCATCAATCTTGAAATGTTTTATTTTTCTCTGCTTATTATCTTTTTTGTTTTTTTGTTTGTCTTCATTCATGGTAAGTATAAAGGCAGTAAAACTGAGTGATTTAAAGGAACTTAAACCACAAATTTCTTCATAACAAAATAAACTGCTTTCCTGTTACAAGGTGGCACCAAGAAGATAACCAGCTATTCTTGATCTGTGATGCTTATCTCTTGAATGATAATCAAAGTTTTTTCTTTATTGTGACCACCTGTTACTAAGTTTCTGCCACTGACTGAGATAAAATAATTCCCTTCCATCTGACAGGTCCCGATCCACTGCCTGCTGAACTAGAAGAAAGGACTCATATTTAATTACTGTTGGACAAAAAACCCAAATCCTTCTTCTTGTCAGCTAAGCCCTCTAGTTCTGTCTTGGCTGAAATCCCAGCTGGAAATGTATGACTCCACAGGTTCATTTTGCAAGTGCTGTGGATCATACAGGTTTAGGAGTGAAGAAACACTGTGCTGCTGTTCCTGCGTGAGACGATACATGAGCAACTACTGATAATCTATTATGGCCTGGTTCTATCCAAATTAGCAATTCACCTTTGCTACACAAGGCCAGCATTGACTGATGGACATTGCATTTTGGAGACTGCCCTATGATCTGAAAGTAAATAATTTTAAAACAGATTAAGCTAAGCAGAACAAAAATTTGAGAAGTAACAGTTTTCCTAATGATCCTAGTTACTGTTCATTCCTTATGTTAAGGCACCATTTCAATTCCAGCTGTAAAAACTGCTGCCATCTTACCCTGTTCCTTTTAAAATTAAGATCCTGGTTTCTTTTTTCGGGGGGGGGGTGAATGCAGTGGACAGATCACAAGAATATTTTAATGTTTCACAGACAAATACGTGCAGCAGTAGTATCAGAGAATGAATAGATGAAACAATAATCTGCCCACGCCCAAGAGCAATGACCTACAGGATCAAACTCATTGCTCTCACTCAAGAGAGAGCAAATGTATGTAACAATAGGTTTTCAAGACAATTGAAACTAATAGCCAGTAAATCAGCTCCTGTGTACATGCAGGCCACTATGAAGCTGATTTGATGTCACACTAGCTTCAGAAGGTCCTGCTTTATGTCTCCTGTGCACATCCTTGTTTGGATTAATTCCACTCTACACGTTGCCTGCAGTCAGGCCTGTTAACACAAGCGTCTGAGATAGGGTCCCATTTCTAGAGCTGATCGGTGTAATGTTATTCAACATTTAAAACAAAAAGGAAACTACATGTTGCAGAAAATGACTGATCAGAATGAGAATTTATTAATTAATACAACTTTTTTTTCAAATGCAATTCAGAGAAACATTTGGACAGATTAGTTGTGCAAAACTACCACCATGTGTAGAAAAGATAGACTTATCTCGTATCTAGGACTTTGAGAAGTCCCTGGGTAAAAATTGGCAATGCTTTCTGCTGAGTGACTGTCCTGATCCAGGAATGAAAATCAGGCAGTATTGCTGTCCTTCCTGAAAATGTCTGGGTCCTGCGGGCTGCCAAAGGTAGCCAATGAACTACTTACTGAGCCATTTCCAGAGCAACAAACTGAAGAGTAGTTCTTTAGGTGAGGTATGGAACAGAACGTAAGAATATATTTAACAGGAAAAAAGTATGTAGTAAAAAGCATAATTTTAACCACTTTCAGTATTATCATTCTAGATCAATATTACTCCTCTCATCATCTTTCACAGGTTACCGAACACTTTTCAGATTTTTTTGTGTGTTTATTTAAAAATAATAATAATAATAATTGATTACTCAACTTCTTTTAAAATACCAGGAAATACACATCTCTTGATGCGTTTTGCCTTGTCATCCCATGAGATTTCAAAAGATAATGTATTTTGCTTGATCAAAAATAAGAGGAATTACTCAACAGTACTAACAGACAAGATAAAGGCTTAACACTTTGATTTGAGTATGCTGTAGTTATCTCCCTGAAAGACTGAATGATGAGAGATAATTATAACCAAAATGTATATATATATATATGTATATGACCCTGCAAAACACAAAACTTTAGCTTGGAAAAGATGCTGTGGTACTGAAAGCTATTGCTGGTACTATGAAATAATAATAGCATCAGTACCCTGCAATTACATATCATTTTTTATTGTCAATGTCCCATTCTATTTAGTTCACAGTATCTCGTCACCATGTTGTTGTGTTGGTAAACTATTATCACATTCAGTTTGGACAACAGAATAACACACTTAAACACTAAACTCTATCTCACAACTAAATTTATAGTGCTATGTTCAAAAGTGAAACTAGCTGTTAGGCTAATAAACTAATCTTATTTTGAAAAGCAAAATAAATTATGAAGATAATATTTTGCTGATGTGTTGTGGTTTTCTGTTTTTGTTTTTCTGCAAGGCTTCTTGGACCCAGGTGATATAAAAGAACACCTACACAAAATTAAAGTATATTAAAACTGGGCTAGCTGCTATTACACATGGGAAAATGAAATTGTGAACCAATACTTCATGTATGTAATCACAATGATATTGCTCTGGGATTGTTTTAGGGATGTACGCTTTCTGATATTTTTAGCAATGACATGGAAGAAAATATTAACTCATAGCCAATTAAGTTTGACATGAAACAAAGATTAGTGAAATGCTAAATGGATAGGTGATTAAAGTCAAAGATAATTTAATAAATAAGGCAAAAAAAGTGATTATTATTATTATTATTACAATGAGGGTAAAGCCCTACCCTCATGTGTACAGAAATAATGTAGCTGTAGTAATAATTTAGGTGACACCATGTAGCTGAAGGGATTTGGGAAAATGTGTTCTACAGCCCAGATTAGGAAGGAAAGCCCTTGCAACAGTAATGCTTTTAGAGAATGAAGCATCTGAGTTGCATTACCATCAACAGTGACAGCATATTCATAGGAAAGGTGGGAAGAACTGGCTAAAAACATAAAGGTATAGCTTCATTGCCACATGTCCTACCACCAAATAAGTGATACAACAGCAAAGGATCATACAGCATCCAAGATTCCTGATAACTGTGTGATATTAAGTCATCAGAAGGTCTTGACATGCACAGTACTCCTCACTAGCACTAGGCAAAATCTTCCTACAACCTTTCTTTTCATCTAAAAAAAAAAAAAAAAAAAAAAAAAAAAGAATTTTGGTAAGTCAAAACAGAGGCTTTTGTGTTTCTGATTTTTTCTGTTTTGTATATTTCTGCTTTGATACCCATATTACAGTTAACATAATACCCTGTGAAACTCCTATATACTTCTTCTTCCTAAAACATCCAGGAAAACAGCAGATCTTTTAGTTTTAGGATTGTTTCAAAATACATTTCAGTGTAGCTTTACAAGTTACAAAGTTCATTGGCTTTGATTTACGACAAAGAAGTCTGTGATTATTTTTTCTATCTATCTAGTGCAATAAATAAATCAGAATATGTAATTATGTTTATCTTATTTTAAAAGAAGACATCATTTGTACGATGTTCACCCTGTAGCAGAACCAGCACCTGTTACTTTGAAGAGTCTGGGATCCCAAGAACTGCACATAGGTTGCCACTGCATTCAGCTGTCAGGTTCACCCAGCACAAGGCACCCATTCAGACAACCTTCAGACAACCTGCTGCTCTCACTACAGGCAACGCTGGCAGCTCTCTTGGAAAGACAGCAGTTACAGGTGGTAGCTAAAAGAAGCATCACATACCTGGTTCATCTCCACTGTACAAAAATAGTCACTTGGCCCTGCATTAAAGGACACTGAGAACCCAAATGGGCTTTTCTCAGATTTGTGTCTAAGGCAAAAAAACAATTTTACTTGAACACAGATCTGAATTTGATCTGAATATAAGGTGCATATGCTTGATCACAAGCACATGTCTTTCTTCCACACAAGTCAGTCACCTGTCTGGCTTGTACCTCTTTCTATTGCATATTCTCATTTGCTGGAGGAAGATGGTCCCTATCATGAAGAGAGCTTCTATTAGAGTCTGCCAGGCTTTATTACCACTCTGCATAAAATGAGAGATTAGAGTGAACAGCATCCGGCTTAATGATTTGGTCTCATTCATTTTTATTGCTTATAGTTTTACTGAATAATGTTAAATACATTTAATCAGGTTACAGTCTAGAAGATATTTTAGAAAAAAAAAAAAAAAAAAAGCATAAAGTAGTTATGAGGTAGACATTTCATTATAAATCTTGTAAACACTTAAGATTGTGGTAAAATATAACATTCTTTGTTTTAATAACGTGAAAGCAAAACCTAATGCTGAATCAGCACATTAGCTTTATTTGAAAAAATAAAAATAAAAAAAAAAATAGTATTGCATACTCTAAACCTGAAGAGATTTCCAGTGAAGTGATTATCAATGGTAGTTGTAGTAATGTAGCCAGTGTATTTAACAAGAGGAAAAAATATATTATTAAAGTGTCAGAAACAGCTCAAATCTGCAGCTCTATGCCATTTTTTGATAGCTGGGGATCTGACCCATTACAATATCTAACATTACTTGGAAATTAAGGCCAGAGGACACAATTAGATAATCTACTCTGACCTCTTATTTTCTGCTGGTGCTGCATTTCATCCAGTTATCATTGCATCAAACTTAATGATTTGCATACTAACTAAAGCATAACTTGCATTTGAGTAAAGCATATTTTTCTTGATGATACTTGGTCTCAAACTTTAAAAAGAAAGAGATGGATATACTACCTCTTCATCTGACAGTTTGTTCCAGTGATTAAATACCTTTTCAGTTAAAAAGGGTAATTCAGTTTTCAAATTCAGATATGTCTGTTTTCAGCTTTCAATCAGTGCTTCTTATTGTGGCTTTATAAATTTAGTAACTGATATTTCCTATCCATGAAGATTATACAAGAATTGTAAAAGAATAATAATTCCATCTTTCCATCTTCTTTCTGACATATTAGAAAATTTAAGGTCTTTAAACCTCAAGAATATCCTACTTTTTAATACCTTTTATGGAAAAAAAAATGAATCTTCTCCATTTTTATACAATTACTTTAAAATTGAGAATACTAGAACCTCATACAGACTTTCAGTAGCAATATCAGAAAAATACTACAGTAGAAAAAATCATCTCTATACACTTTCCCCACTAAACCTCTTCTATCCCTTAAAAGACTGTATTCTCTCTTCTAACTCAGCATTATTGGGAACTGAGATTACATTCTTCATCAGAATCACTAGTTTCTAAGATATGGCCATTTGGTCCAGAGAGATATCTTTAATTCCCTGTTTCCAGATATATTCTAGACGTATTTGATAGTACTTCAATGTTCTCTATTTGATATACTGTACTCAGACTAATCTAATATTAGATGAGATTATGTGTTTTGTGGGAGTCTGCACTCTCTCTATAGGCAATGACAAAGCAATTCTATCTTAAAGAAAGGTCTAAAATATTAGGGGCCAGTGATGCTAAAGAGGTGTCTCTCTTTCTGCACACATAACAGTCCTATACATAGTCCTATATACCAAATACACAGCAAAGTTATATAGGAAAAATCCCACTCATTAAGGATCTGAGAGAGGCAAAAGCCAGCATGGAGGACTTGTTCAGTTGTTAATGGATTAAATTAGTGAGACACCACATTAGCAAGAGAAGCCCAAACAAAGCCATGTACGGTTAGTGTAGCATCTCTGCAATTTTGTGCTTTGTTTGTTTGTTTTTCAAATATTAATTTAATATAATAACACTCACACTCCATTTCTTCTTGCAAATTGGAAAAAAATTAGATAGATTTTCCAAAGGAATCTTGGTAGTATTATAGTGTCACATTACAAACAGTCATCCTCCTATACTTATGTATTGCAATGCAGAACACAGAGGCAGAGATAACTTCTTACAGTACAATACAGAGTCCTAATGATTAATCTATTATGTTGCCCATGCATGATTTCCTTTTACATTACAGGAAAACCTACATTCCAGTGGCTTTAGAGGAAGCCATTAATGGGTTATTTTTATGCATTACAACACTTATACAGAATGACACTCTTTGTTATGCAATATAGTAATGTCATAAGGAATAAATGACTATAAACAGTTGCATTATAGTTTCTGGATTTGGGAAAAAATGGGGGAAAGCAATCCAGTTTTTATTCTATAAAAGTAAATAAGGAAAGCAAATACAGAGAGACTTGTAAACTTGTACTTATGAATTAACTTGTACTTATGAAAATATCTGAATGAATATCTGAAATCAGATATTGTAAGGAGCAAAATCAATCTTGATAACCATAACAGAATTTATGAAAATGCATGCTAAGGGAGCTTTGCTAAATGTATCCCATGGCTAACTGCAAATAATGAGTGGCTAACGGGAAAGGCTATAAACCATGTCTCCTTCTCCAGTAACTGATACAGCTTTTTTGTTTTATAAAAGTTGGGGGGGGGGGGGGGGGGAGGGGGCATAAATGCTTTCCTTTCCAGATGTGAAAATTGGAAATGCACTCTTAAAGCATTCAACAGTCTAGTAAAGTAATCAGCAACCAAGATTTTATGTCTCAACCCTTACTTACACCAGAGCAAAGTGAGCATTCAATGCTAGCATTCTTTATTTGAGAACATTTTAAATTCACTTTGCAGAGGATAAATGATAGTCATTTGAGCCACAGGACTCTTGTTAGAAAGAGATTTGCAGGAATAGGCTCCAAATCATCAGAAGCAGGCCCATCAGAAAGGTATAAAATTACTCACGATAGTTGAACTGCAAATAATATCTCAAATTCTAAAGAATGCCAAATATTTTAAGGTGTTTTAAATTTAATTGAGAACTTTTGTCTTTACTTTTTTATTGTGAACAGAGGAGAGGGAAGGGAAGGGAAGGGAAGGGAAGGGAAGGGAAGGGAAGGGAAG
>CM021697.1:22111625-22186450 GCA_011074415.1 Stictonetta naevosa
CTTTCCTTTCCTTTCCTTTCCTTTCCTTTCCTTTCCTTTCCTTTCCTCTCCTCTCCTCTGTTTTTGGAGGGGAGAAATTGAAAATCTGTCCCAGGTCACTTGCAAATCACAAAGAAGTAAACACTTCTGAATAATATTTAGAAAGCAGCAATATGTAAATACAGGCAAATTGTTAAAGTGCTTAAAGTTGTCTTGAAAGCTGTAAAAAATCCATATATTAGCACTTAAAAGTGGTCTGGTTTTCTAGGGAATTAGTATTTTTGAGCATCAGAACACTTCTCTGGGCATGTCTATATTGATTTAAGGATAGATACCTCTTTCCTAAAGTCATGATGGTGAAAATGTCCTGGTGATTAGCAGAAAGGAGGAAAAAAAAAAAAAAATTTAAGATTATTTTTTTTAAAAAGCAACAACTCAGAAGGCAAATAATTCAAGAAATGGAAAATAATCTATGTTAAAAACCTTTATGCATAACTATTTTTTAACAGAATTTAATCTTTTGGAACATGAGTAGAGATGGGTGGTACAGCTCAGACTAAAATAACATTCACATGATGTAGAATAATACTTTCTCCAAAAGGTCATTGCTGCATAACATATCACACAAGCACTTTTCATAGCACTACAGTTTATAACATTTTGGTGCAAGAGGCTGCTGTCCTTCAGTTGACTTTCCTGAGCCTTACTGCAACTGTTTTTTTTGAACTGCCAATCAAAAATAAATAAATAAATAAATAATGACTGGTAGCCCTTTTCTCTGCATGCATTTTTGGTTCAACTGGAGACCCACCTGTGCTTTCCAATGAGTTAGGGCAATAGCATTTGACAACAGTTAATTTTACTGAAGCCTTCAACTATCTCACAGTCTGCAGGCTGACCAATCCAGTTAAAACTTCTTCACCTTCTTTAGGAACTGTAAGAAAGACTTCTAGTCAGGTCGGCATCTCCTGTGATGGCTATGAACTGTCTGATTTCATATGGACACAGAGGACTCCAAAGCTCTCTATGTCAAGGTGTCATGAGGGCTGGATGGGGGGCCTGGCAGCCAGAGCCCTTCCCATGTCCCAGCCATGAACAAAGTAAGCCACCAGGAGCAGCCTCCACCTCCTGGTGAGGGGCTGACAGCCCTGGACTGGGGAGAAATATGGTCCTGGGCACAATGGAGGCTGGTTGTGGCCCATAAGGCCTGTTAGGGCCTCGGGCACTTGACACTGACAACAACTCCCATTTAATTTTATTCATAGAAAAAAAATTACTCCCTTTGGGAAAGAGATGCTGCTAAAATGAATCATCAATTCCATTTATTTAAACCCAAAGAAGACATTTTCATATAAGCATCATTTTTACTCTCAGACACATATCCACCTTTTCTCTGACCAGCATTTGTCACTCATTACCCAACGCATGTGACAACAGGTCATCTCCAGGTAAACCTCCGTATAGCAAAATATAAGAAATATCCTCTGTTCAGAATTGCCAGACATTCACAAACCTTGTCTTTAAATTATACATAGAATGATCACTGAAGACTCACCAATATAATTGAGGATTGCAAATGATACAGAAAAAGATGGAAAAATCTGGTTTCCGAAGTAATGAAAAATACATAGCATTCACCATCTGTGGTCCTTGACAACAAGCAGGCTATCAACGGAACTATACAGTACACACATAATGGCTTTTACAAGCTTAAACCATCTGTAAAAGCAGAGTGCTTTAAATGCTAAACAGAAATGGCTAAAAAAAAAAAAAAAAAAATACAAAGCAAACAGTATAACCATTCTGGTAATATTAAATAGCCAGCATAAATCCAACAAAGCAGAGCTATTCAGATTTAGCAAAAATCAATATCCAAGACAAGCTGGTGTGTTCATCTTGAGTGACCATCTCTTGGGAACTAGCAGACAGTCACAAATCTTCCAATTGTTTATCATTTCACTCTAATGTTTATTCTGGAAATCCTTAAATCCCACATTCTGAGTTTTAGAACTAAGCTTTGACCTTTGTCTCCATTCCAAATATCACCAACTTTTAATATATTTAAGGTAACCATAAGTAACTAGGCACTGGCGAAGGGAGATCTTTCATTATAAGTGGTGAAACAAAAATAACGCCATGACACAACCACATGCTATGTGGCAAAGAAAACAAAGCTCAGGAGGAGGTCCTTTATGGAGAGGTCACTGAGATCCTTTAAGCAACATTTAAACAATCTGGAAGGCTCTCCAGTTTATGGCCATTTTCTGCCTGGGAGAATCAGAGGATGCAGCCTGCCTCATTGCAATGTTCTCTTCATTGCTGCTCCTCTGGTGAAAGCTGTAACCCAAAGAAGTGCTAGGCGTACTACATAGTTTTTTACACCATGTGGCTCCCTCTCTGCACTGAGATTGTTAAAAGGGAGATGAGTTTTACTTCTGCATTCCTTCAAAACACATGGATTTCACCTCCAGGAAGGCTTGGTCATTTGGGCTGTTTCATTGATGCTGAATGACAGTCTTTACAAAGCATGCAGAAAAAAAAAAAAAAAAAAAAAAAAATGAAAGTCTGAAAGCCTTCATTAGTCACCTCTATCATCTTTGTGTTCCTGGCATGAGATAAGTAAATTAGGGAAGACAAATAAACTCCACAAAAATATACCCATTCCTGTAAAATAAATATAAAAATACATGGTAAGATTAGATCAAAACAGCCTATCATGACACAAGAGCAAAGCAGCATTTTTATAAAAGCAGACATAATTTCCCATTTTAATGTCCCAGATTTGACCAATTTTTGGCCCTTTTTGCATCCTATATCAGAGTAAATATCTTTGTCATGACGATCCTGACATTTTCCATAGGCTGACAGTGCTTTTGCTTTTCTAAATTTCTTATGAAAATTTAATTAACATATAAAATAACTAACTAAATTGAAGATACTTTCTGTTTGCATAAATTTTAAATCTTAATCTAGCAGAATTGTTATTCTGTAGAGCTATGAATTTATGTGGAGAAATCATATTTAATGTAAATAATCCCTTTTCTTACCTCTGGCACTTACAAAACTTTCTTTGTCTATATTAGTGATTTTGACATTTTCAGAAGAATTGTAAATCTTCTCACTCTCTCCATACAGATTACTTAGAGAATTACCTGGAATTGTCATCAGCAAATGTTAATGCTTTGCTGCCTAAAGGAACTGATCTGCTGCTGCGAACTAGGGATGTTATTTCCACACTCTAAACATGATACTTGAAACCCATTCTCATTCCCTCTGCAACCCCAAAGCCTGGAAGGAATTGAGATGCTGTTAACTGGTCCCATGCAACACTTCCACACTCCCTCTAAACTCTTGAGAATAAACCAAATGGCCGCAGTACAAATGTCAGCAGGAGAGAAACAGGACAGAAAAAATGATTTCTTTGTGTATTTAGAAAATGAAAAAACTTTAAATAATTTATTTTCTCAACTTTTATTCATTTGGAATATCTATTTCAGTGAGTTGGTATTTTGAGGTAAATCATTTCCACTTCAATTCACTTTTAATACCTATTTTTTTAATATTAGAGTTTTCACATTTTGGCAGATTTTTAGAGGTTAACGTCTTCTCTGGATTGTTACAAGACCAGTGAGTTTTCATATTAACAAGATTAAAAAACAGACATCTGTTTTTTTAGGTAAGTTGCTGACTCTGTTTTGTATACCGTATAAATGCTATCCAACTATGCAAGATCCAATAAAACATGATGCCAGTTTTACAAACTGTCTCTTTGCTTTATCTGCATGTAGGTGATTAGATACCTTCACCAGGTCATGTACACTGGCAATTACAGTCAGATTAGATTAATCTGTAACAGTTTACAATGACATTGATAGGATTTTAGAAAGAGGGTGAGAAAAAATAAAACTTCACATAACTTGCTAAGCAGTATTCAGATTAATAATAATAAATAATAATAGTAATAAATATTAAAAATATTGAATATTTAGAATGACTAGAAGTAATATCAAGGTTTTATTATTCTATCTCCTTCTGAATGCCCTGGGATATGAGTCAGTCACCTCAATGCAGCACCCCTTTGTCTTTCCACACATAAAATCATAAATAAATATATAAATATCTTCAGAAGACTGTTGTGAAGTTTAATTAATATTTCTAAGGGATTCTTGCATCCAAAGCTCAAATAAATAAATAAATGAATAAATCTGACAAATATTCTTCTATCCTTATTCAGACAGAGATTCTTATTCCTCTTTTACTTTTAAGCATTTTTTTCTGCATGTTGATTATATAACAGTGTGAGTATATCTCTTTCTGTGTACATATATATATACTTGTGTATATATCTAAAAGTATATATACAGAAAATATTTCACACATCAGTCTCTGAAAATGATATCATAAATTAGACTTCCTAATCTGACACATCAGAAATTCGTTTGCATTTGACGTTTGCATATTTTACAAGAGATTTCAGTTTTGAGGAATGACATTGGAAGGACCATGAAAAAGTTCTAGCCAGCAGAATGCAACTACTTAAAATGGATAAATAATTCACAAAATAATTCCCCAAGAAAGTGAGAGCAAGCTCCCTCTACAGTTGAATGTAAGATGGACAAACTTAGATAGGCAGGTATACTGTGTTGGAATGCAACTTGTGCTATGGTGAATCAAGAAGTCTGGTGTTTGTTCTTCAGTGTTTACAGATTCTTTTTTAGCAACATTACTGTCTTAAGTTAGTCTTGATGGATCAAATATGTACGGAGGAAGGATACCATGTGAGGCCTTTCCTCCCCTGTTTACAATAACATGTCTAGCTGAAGCAGCAGGTAATTCAGAATACTGGTGAGAAGAGACACATCTGTGGAAGAGACTGCCTGAACTCCTACTGAGATCCAGAGCAATAGTGAACAAACGCTGGTGCTAGCTGTGCTTTCAGTTCTTAAGGATGTGCATTTAGTCACAGCGAGAATCCAAATGTTGAAAATCCATAAAGAATAAGGGAAGTGTTACACAAGCTCCCTTTACTTGCAGTCCTTGTTTTATCTCATCTCTGAGGGAATTATATGAAAAAAAAGAAAAAAAATCCAAAATAAGAACTGCTTTGGTTTCTCAAGTGGTCCTCCCTAGTCTTTTATGAGCAGTGATATAGCCTTTAAAGTGCTGTCTATAATATCTGTCTAGGTATCATTTTTTTTTTCTGGTAGTCTGCTTTGTTCCCCCTAAATTTGTTATTAATTTGAAAAAAAAGAAAAAAAAAAAAAAAGTAATAATAATTCAAAAGCTGTATCCACACATTCAGGATTTTATTTTGTTTGTATACTGTATTTAAAATGTCCACTATCAGTCTTTTCACTTCATCTGTTTCTGCCTTTCTTATATACATAAACTAACTTTGAGTCAATATGATTTTATTGTCTCCAGGCATTAAGCTTCACACATTACTTGATACAATAATAGTATACAATCATTTACAATCATTGTCTGGTGGTACTGTGTTCCCCAGAGGAAAGGAAATGATCGGTGATGAGAAATTTGAGAGTTTATGTGCAGAACAGAAAAACATAGGCATGGTCATCATCATTACCAACTTCAATTTTCCTAAGATGCCTACTTTTTCATAGTGACTGATAGAAATAAAAGGGGACCACATAAAACCATTTTCCTTGAGCCAGAAAATTTTTAAATCCGTATGATCTGATTTTAGCTGCATAAGCAAATATAGCATTCTTCACTTTTTCCATAAAAAAGACAGACAGTGCAGGAAAAGACAATGTACCAGTCTTATTAACAACCACCATTTCTTTGTTTTCTGAAGGAAAATTAATTTTAATTTGTGATCCTCACAGAATCATATCAGTTATGTCTGTCTAACCTGTTTTGGAAGACATATACGTAAACATTAAACAAATACATAAGCTTCATAAATGTTCCACTTTCCTTTCCACATTCCAGAGTTACCTTAGACTTGTATGCGAGCTGTTCCCAGGATCTGTCTCTACCACCACCTCTTTCCTGGTCTCCAGAGATAAGAGGGATGCCAAATGCTGACTGACTCCTGGCTTATGCACTGAGCTGCCATTCACCTGGAATTTCGCCTCCTTCAGAGACCACACTGAGTCAGGTTTGGTGAACTATCAAGTTCAACTCAGACCCTGACTTATTGGACAGATATCTTTATTCGTACTTTTTGATGAGTAACTTCTTTATAGTCAAGCAATGGCAAGGGAGCGCTAACTACCCATCCATGAGAATCCAAAATGCTTAGTCACAGCTTGCTTTATAAAACTATATATACACATTCACTGCAGTATGTTTGTTGATTGGCTGTAAGGGATATATTTACTTAGCTGACATGTGGCATTGCTCCAACCAATATTCAAGTCATGAGATTACAATATGGAGCCTGGTTACATTTAAAGCTATACTGGTTTGAAAATGACCTTCTGTACTATGTTGTATACACATCTTTCTGCATGCTTTTCAACCACAGAACTTTGTTTCTTTTAACCCACCAACATCTGCCTTCTCCAGCATTATTCACCGCTGCTCAGTCCAGTACAGGGCCAGATTACAGCTTCCCTGTTCGTTGTTGCTCATAATTTTAAAGCATCTATACCTAAGCCTACACTGTACCTCAAATCTGCATGTGTATTTTTCAGTTCAGACAAAACCATCCATTTGTATTTACAAAGCAAGTAACTGATGCAAAATTCATTCTGGAAAAACTGAGTATGTACTAGAGTGAAAACAAGCTTATTAATATCTGAAGAAGATATTTAAGAGCTTTAATGAATTTAAGCTCTTAGTACCCTCCTGAGTTCAGGATAACAATAATAATTCTTATTTGACAAGTAAGAAAAGTGAGACTGGCCCTAGATATGGGTCAGAAATACTAAGTGTAATGATTTTGAATCCATGTATTTTACATGTGTCTAACATGACACTCCATGCCTACACAGCTTTAGGACATGTGATAAGGGCAACACATATCTCCTAATACATTTGCCTTGTGAAAAGAGTTGCTTCACAGACTGGCTTCATAGTGCCTCCAGAATTACCTGGAGGCAGCCTACAGTATATGTTGGCAATGTACGAAGACAACAAATGCCACTAAATGTTGCTGGTTTCACATGAAAAATTGCTTGCACTCCAGAGATTAGTCTCTAGCTGAACCTTGAGTTGAGCTACCAAATGTATTATGTATTCAGTCAGAGAAATTGATTTTGAAGGTAGCCTTGGGATGTTCCTCAAAACACTATAGATCTATCTCCTGATGATGATTTCAGAAGCAACATACCTACACAACATTTAAGAAAATCAATGGAAACTGATCTGAAAAAAAAAATAATAGTAATAAGGATGCAATATTTAATGTAGTTACTTAAGACTTAACAAAACTATTAGATTATTTTGACAAGCTAGGAGTACATTTCTTCAAAATCACAAAGTAGATGCATGCTAGAACTGGGAATAGGATGTCCAACATCCTTCTAATTATATGTCTCACCAATAATGGTAGCTCTTCTACTTTAGGGAATGCTGTTTAAAATGTTGGTCAAAGATTCTAGCATTATTTGCAGTTGGGAAGCCTAAGGGTTACTTCAGATTCTTTTATTTCTTAATCATATTCAGCGAACTTTTTCACCAAATGGCTGATTTTAACAAATTCCCAGAACAGATAATTTGGTCCAATGACTTTTATTCTTGCATAGATTTAGGTTACAGTTTAGCTCACACATACTTGTAGAATCCACTATATGGAACAAGGAGATGTTGACACTGTTTGAGCTCATTTAAGCCAAATCTCATAAATGAAAAGTGTTCTTTAAAAATTTGTAGGTATCAAGTCAAACTCACCATTTGTCCTAGCAGACCATGTTACAAGACAAAAAATATTTTCTTGAGACAGCCTTCATGGTTGGAGCATTTTTGGAATATTATTTTACAGTGCTTCAAATGCACATGAATAAATCTTCCATAACTAAAATATGAATTGGACAGCAGGTGTCAAGGCACTCTGTTACTTAATAGTCTTCATTAAAAGGTTTCCTGAAGTATTTGAGCCATAGCCCAGGGGCTAAAGCTTGGAATGAGTACTGACCTGAAAAGGTGATACAGTGCTTCCTGATTCAAGAAAACATAACTGCCGTCTAAAATAATTGTCCAGAATTATCCCTGGTAAACTTGTCACTGAATAGTAGCCTTGCCAGGAAGTTTATGCACGCTCAGTTACTTAAAATTTCAGACAGCTATCAGTTGCTCAACAAATGCCAAGATCATACTGCCTATTCCTCCTGACAATTCACTGCCCAAATACACAACAGCTTTGCAGACAGAATTAGCTCAGGAGTTTAGTTTAATTTTGTGCCTCCTGTCACAAATGATAAACACTAAATGTCTTTGTTGCAGTGAGTTTTGATGGCAAACAGAGGAAACAAATCCATGAGAGAGAAGGAAACTGGTAAGTGGAAGACCATGCTCCAAAAATGGATTTTTTGACATGCCATCATTGATTTTTTAGCTTAAGAAAGCAGTGAGCAACAGCGGAGAAGTTTTTCAATACTTGGTATTGTAGCAGACTACTAAACAAACAACAAAAAAAAATACACTTTCAGTTACATGGTTCTCTATCAAACATGGAACAAGAAAGCTCAGTCATAGGTAATCATCCATTTTATCTTACTTTGTTCAGTAGATATACCATATGCATGCTCAAACCAATATATATATTGAACAAATTAGATCTAATAGCTTACCATCTACATATCTTGAGCCAAAAAATCTAAAGCCTTTATAGTTCACCAGACTGAAATTTCAAAGTCTGTGTCAGAAAACATCTGTTCCAGCAACAAGAGTCAGGCTGATAAAGAACTTTTCACTTCAGAGAACTGTTACGGTAGACCGAAATAAAGTTCCTCTCAATTCTTCTGTCCCTCCAGAATTTGTTGTTTTTTGTTGTTGTTGTTGTTGTTCTGTTTTATTTTGTTTTTCCATTATGATGCATTTTGAATAATTTCTTCTAAAATCACATATTGTTGCTTTACAACTAGTGCCTTCAGTCACATGTGACTAAAGGTCACACTCCAATAAACTTATCATCATGCAACCCCAACAGTATTCAGACTTGGCTCATGGAAAAAAAATGAAGAGGAATTGCTCAAAAAATCTTGAAATGCTTTTGAAGCACAGAATAATAGAAGACAGGTCAGAAAATAGATATTCTTGTTAAAACCTTGACACCTCTGAATGAGGTTAGTATAAATCAATCACATCTTGTTGTTACCAGGATTCAGAGACACTTAAGTTGTCCTTACCCACGCTATTATTATAAAATTTATTCTTGGGTTAAGGTAGGCCAAAACTCCATAGAGCTCAAATCTTCTCATTATCAAATCAACAGGATGAGAAGAAATGTTCCCCATTCAGAAAGCTAAAAGTATTTCCTCTGAGGATCTCTTTTTCATCAATGGACAGTAAAAATGAAATTGTGTGCTTATATGAATAGCTAAAATTTGCTTACACAGCCTTTGTTTCCCTCTTCAGTTGGTGCCAATATAACATTTCCAAAACACTGCAAATGTTGGAATGAGCAAGAGAAATGATTCTTGTTCCAGATTCTGTCTTCCCAGAGACACTCTCTTTGAAATATGCAATTAGTTATTATGATATCACTCCAGCATTGCATTTCTCCTTCTCTAATATCTTCTTTGCTCTAATGCATTGTATTTAATATTTTTTAAGAGTTGATAACCACAGAGGAATCCAAAATAATGAGAAAGATGTTATACAAAGCTTCTTATAGAGCTCAGCCAGCACTTATTAGTCCTGACTTACCGGACAATTTAAAACTTTACAAATATTTCCTACAACATTCCAAGTGCTTTCAAATGATCCTGTAAGACAATTTTCTTGTTGCATTTTAAGTGAATAAAACCAGGCCCTCAAAAAACATTATTCTGATTAAGTCTTGGAGATGTAACTTCAAGAACACTCTTTAAAAATATGTATATATGAATGTAGGGGGTATCACATTAGAAGAAACACATAGGAAGGCTAGTACACAAACTACATGAAGTAAATTGGAAAATAAATACAAACAAGGGACTATGAGTGATTCCAGCATTTTGTGGCTTATAATTTTGTGAGTGTGCTCCATTGGTACAGTAAATCATATAAACTACAGATATTCCAAATATTTTCTCATGTGAAAAAGTTAGTAGCAAAGTTAGTTCTTTTTATGACTAGGTGTGTTCTGTCTGGCAGCACAGATTTTGCATCTTAACTATGTAAAAATATGAGTAATTTTTTCTTAGCTTGAATTAAACATGATTTCAATTCCCTTCTTTTATAAAGGAATTAGAATTAAGATCCTTTGCACTACTGACTCAGCCATGAGTCACATCTATTAAATCAATAAGAATAAGAAGTCGAAAAACTAGTTTGCTAAGAACCTCTTCTCTAGCACAGGTAACCAGGAATCTGGACGTTTGATAGTGCCATAATGCAGTCAGAGGATGATTGTAGCCTGCTGCCACACTGATCACTGTATTAATAAGAATATTAGACACCTGCTGTCCTAGGTACAGTTTAGATAATCTAACTTGCAAACAAATGATGTGGGAGAGAGCCTGACCTCTGCAAATCCCATAACTATATATGAAAATGTTTCCTTTCAAAAGTTTTTTGATGACTAGACGTTTCAGTAACATTAAGTAGTATATTGATTGTTCCATTCAGGCATTTGAACCCACCCATTTTGCTTCTCTCAGTTTTGGTTTTATAGACAGTGCAAAGGTTGCCACTGTCCTTAAAGGAGCAAGGTTAGTGTTGTAAGGTCATGGCCATGTGCTGTTAGAGAGGCCATGCGGACTGGAAGAGATCACTGAGAGCAGAGAGAGAACACCTCGAGGCCATCATCTCAACAGGCACAGAGGGGATAGGGATGTCAATCCACCCCACAACAGCAGCAAGCATTAGCTGAAGAGCATGGCTCATACACGTTAAGGGAATTGTGATAGGGCTCCTTGCCCTTGGACTTCTGCTGGGCTGAGTTTTGTACTGCCGCCACATGAGCACTGTAATAATGCAATTGCTGTCTTTCTCTTTCATTTGTTATAAGGACACGCTTACCTATTCAGCTTCACACAAAACATGCCCCTCTGTACAGGCACATGCACACATTTCTTATGTGGGAGTTTCAGCACACAAAGAAAAAAAATTGTACTAAACTAAACGTGATGTCTTTTTTTTTCAGTGAGGATAATAGTCTGAATTGAAGGAAAACATTCATAAGGCAGAGCTCTTTGTCTTTTTCTCTGCATGTTTAGCTACCCCCTCATTTTCTTTGTAGTCTGCAACACCGGAGGAATTCCTATGCAGATGATAGCATTTACTAAATGCTTAGAGGAACACCCACCAGAACTCTGTTTTTTCTCTTTCTAAGCTTCTTGACTTAATGATTCCTAACACTGTATTTTTTCTAATCCTCTTGAACTAAGTAGCACAGGAAGAACACACAGCTAAGTGAGCATCAATAATATTTTTTATTATATGATTAAATTAAACACCCATAATATTTGATGAGATGAGATGATGGTTGAGGAGAGACTGTGTTGCAACACACTGCAGATGATTTCAGTATGAAATTAAAATTAAGTTTAAGCACACATTCTTTTATAAAAGGTTGGCTAAAAAGAAACTACCTCTTTGGAGGAAAGAATCAAAGCAATGATTTGACTTGTTTAGAAAGACTTAAGATTCAGGATTCTTAGTGATGCTGCATTCAGGGGAATTTGCTGTTGGAACTCTATCTGCCTTTTTACTGGAAATTCATAAACAGAAAATTCTCTGAGAAATTCATAAGCATTCTTGCCTTTTAATAAAGAAACTCCAGACAACCCACCTTCTTGTCTTTGTATTAACTCATAACAAGATGTCCATTGGAAAAAATAAAGGGGGGAGGGGTCAGGGAGGTACTTGGGGGGAGGAGGGAAACAATAATAAATTAATTCATAAGAAATAAAGGAAAAAAGCTATTACAAACAATGAGTAGGACAAAATATAACAATGAAAAAATAAATATTTTTGCTTACATAGTTCAAGTTCTCTCTGATCTGTTTAATATAGATAAAACATTATTACAGACCTCTCAGGCCATGTAAAATTTCCAAATTCCATCATTATTCTCTAAAGAGCTGTCTTTGAGAAAAATAGGTATGTGAGTTTCATTTGAAAAACAGCAAAAGGAAAATCTACTATTGCTGAAATTCCTCCATTCATGCATTCTTCTCTCGCTTTACTGAAGTGTGGCTTGGATTCATTATCTTCTCGTTATTATCCAGATCCAAAATCGAGTACACATTACTTGAATTAGAAAGGCCCTGAGAAAATAGCTTGCAAAGGTAAAAATAGGTATGTCTGTACCAGGCACTATGTGCAGACATGAATTCCAATGCAAAACAGCTCTGCTCTGTGAGTGTGATTATGTATTTCCTGCAAATTTATTTAGATGAGACTCAGAAATATCCATCATATTCTGGTAGATTTGGGGACAAATCACCTCTTTTCTTATTCTACTTTGGGTATTTACTGAGAGGAAAATACTGACCTGAAAGAACGAACGAATTGTCTCCACTGATAAAAAAAAAAAAAAATTGCCTTTTTTTTCCCATTAGCTTAAAACATTCCTTTTTACTTTTGCTTTTATCTCAACAGGTATACTTCACCCAATAAATCAAAAAGGGATAGCAAGAGCAGAATGGTTATATTGCAGCAACATATACAATTAATTGTACAGATGGAAAAGTACTTCAATATATTAGCTAGGCTAATGGTAGTTAACCTGCTCATTTTCTCCTCAAAACTGCCTGCCAGCTTTCTTCTGTTTCCCATTTCTGTTCATCCAGGCATTAAAAATCCAAATTTATTCCCTGAATCTGGTTTCCCATAAGGAGCTATATCTTCTACTATCAGTACACTTGGGCTATTTATTTTACAGAGATATTCATCAGGCTGCTTTTATGTTAGAGTCTCTAACACATACTTATAATAATTGCTTCAATCTTTAGTTTCATTTATAGCCCAGGTGCTCACAATAAGGGATAGGTTTTGAATCACACTCAATCATGCGGCTTTTTAACCATTTCTGGTCCTCATATATGAAAGTTTATATCAGATAACACAAGAAAAAATGCCTTCTTGAAAGCATCTTTAACTGGGAAAATTTGGAGCGTGGTTAAAAACCAACAGTTTTTCATTATTTGTAAAATGTGTTGTTTCTACAATGCTGATATTATAAAGAGAAAGAGGTTGTGTGGCTCTTCAAAATTAGAGTGTTCTGAAGGAGAACTACTTTGTAGTTTTGGAGACAATTGTTGCTATAAAATCATGTAACAAAGTAGATGTGAGATTCATAGTGTGTTTCAAACATTTAAAAACATTTTGAGAAATAAATGTGATGAGATTCAGTTCCTCCTCATAAAATACTTCTGCAAAGGTTGAAATAGCTGTGCAAGGCTGATTTTAGCTGCAGTTACAAATTACTTCGGCAAAAATTGTAACAATTAATCTTTTTCCCTCTTGATGAATGTCTTGGCACCCATTTTGCTCTTTCTTCATTTATACAGGCCAGAATTGAGAGGAGAGTAGTTTACATAGGACACTCAAGCAGGTATCTAGCAGAGCTCTGTACAGAATAGGGGAAAACTCAGGTTTTATATCATTTCCAAGGAGCTGATCCATTTCTCTGATATTTTCTTACCAAAACTCTATATACTGGTATCCATTCTACCTTTAACACTTCAACAATTCAAGAAATATACATTTATTTTACTAGGGTAACAGGGAGTAAAACATTTTTTTTTTTTTCCTGTAAAGCTACAGTTCATGAGGTTCCATTATCTAATATATCTAATATATGCTACTTTCTGCTACAGACGTTTGGCTACCATGGTGACAGGTACTATAAAAAATACAACGAGTTCACAGGAGATTTTTGGTGCTACTAAATGCATTTTTATTTTCTGCATAGCTTCAGGTAACTTCATCTGCTTAGTCTCTCTTACTGTTAAAAATAGTATTTTGCTTGTTAAATAAAAAACAAGAAACATAAAGATGACTGCTTGAGTATGGTACTGCCTGAGTGTTCTGCTGCTATCTAATTGCACTCTGTTTCTTCTTTGCTGTGTTTAGAAGGCTTAGCTGCTGACTGACCTTAGATGCTGCCTGTATGATTGTCAGTTCAGGGACCATAAATGAAATCCTTCCAGTTCAGTCAGAACTTTGCAGGTGGTATGGAGGAAAACAAGATTAGGCTCATTTTTTTGACTTATTTTGTGTGAGAGCAGATTCCAACATGCTTTGAATTTCTAACTACCTAACTACTAATACTATTAAAATAACCATTATTATCTACTTTTTAGAGTGTTTGTAAAGAAACAGATATAGTGCATAGAATCATAAAATATCTGAGTTGGAAGGGACCCACAAGAATCGTCGAGTCTAACTCCTGGGTCCCCAAAGAACCACCCTAAACAAACAAACAAACAAATAAATAAATCAAATCATGTGTCTGAGAGCATTGTTCAAATGCTTCTTGAACTCCAGCAGGCTCAATGCCTTGATCATCTATCTCCCTGGGGAGCCTGTTCCACTGCCTGACCACCCTCAAGTTCTGAGGAATAGTTCAGAGGAATAAACAGCAACCGTGAGATTCACATCAAGATTCAAATTATATGATTATTCAGCTCTTCCTAAAATAAATGCCTGAGGTAAGATTCAGTTGTAAACGTAGAGTCCTAATGCCATTCTAGACAGACAGGTGACTGACAAATGTAACACAGGGCTTATGGAGGCTTGTAAGGGAAATAGCTATTTCTTTGAGCGTGAAGTCATTTTGTGTATATGGATTATCTTTTGCTGTGATGGATCAGCCAAGTACTACATTTATTCTCTTTCTTTCTTACCTCTCCCCTATTAACACAAAGATTTGAATACTCAGTGCATTATATACTGCTATACAAGGAGTATATAATGTAAAGAAGATGTAAAATAAATGCAATTGATAGTGTGTCAAAAAGAAGACAAAGTGATATGTATAGATATAAATGTATTTTCCTTAAATTCCTCCATGACAATAATATCTATTAGATGCTGTTTATATTGTTATCTAGAGGCAGAAACCCAATACAAAACAAGGATATGAACAAACAAGATGAAAAATTAAGACAGGAAAAAAAAAGAACTTTGCAAACTTCAGGAATCCACCCTGTGAGCTTGTGAGAACAGTGCAGGTCTGGCTGCTGTGGTCAGGAACAAGAAAATCATCATAATCTGGGTAAAGTATACTGCCTTGTTATTCTGTTTTTATATCTGGCAATAAAGTGAAATGGTTCTGTGCATTACTTGTTATTACAAGCAATTGTGATTCTTGGAATAACAACTCTGAAGCAGCAAATAGATGTCACAGACAATTCCAAAACATGTAAATGACATCAAATAGCCAGGTCTGGAAGTTTTTAGCAGCTCATCAGCTGGATTTCTTTCAAAGATCCATATCTATAATGTGAGTTTACACATCTTGTTCACATGCAAATGTATATAGTGAACTGTCTTAATCTCAAAACCCAATTTCTGTAAAACATCTCAACAGGAATAGGAAAAAATGTTCAGATAGAGGAAAAGATATGAGAAGAGACAGCAGCCTGAATTTACTTATTTGCACTTCTATGGGAATTGGTTGTAATTTGGAGCATTTTACATCCAAACCATCAGTATTGCACTGGCAGTTATAACAAAGGACCTTTGATTAATATGTTCCCTCTGGAGTCTGAAACTGGAGGCCAAGTGTGATACTCTCAGACATTTCAGATGTCACTAGACACTTTTGTGTGGGTAACTGAATCAAGTTCCTAGACACAAGATAAAGACAAATACAGTGGTGACTGTATAACAGTTAATAAGTGGGCTGGGAGAAGGGACAGATTTTTTACAAAGGAAATATCACAAGTTTTTAAATTCCTAAATAAAATAGAGATGTCTATCCTCATAAGTAACTCGATCTACAGAAAAATTCTGGAGAATTGGGCACCTAACTCTCATAAAACCGAGCCACTGCTTCAAGTTTTGTTGAACCCAATTGCACATTCATTTTGTCACTTTCAGTCACTTTTTAAATCACTTGAAATCGTTCCTACAGAAATGTTGATTACAAATTTCATCAAAAAATGGAATAAAACTAAACAGGATATTTATGTAGGAGGTATCCAAGTTTAAGTTTCCTCTGCAAGAAATTGCACAGGGCCTGCAGTCACCAAGGTCAGGACAGCTAACCAAATGGTAAGCTGGTGCTGCTATGACACTTTGTTCAGATTTAAATCAGTCCCAAGTCAGCATGCTGGCACTCTGTTGTATAGCAAACAGTACCTAGATGTTACATAGGAAACAGAAGCGCCTGCAGCTCCTTGGACACTGGGAGCAATGAAATCTGCCCATAGGGGTCTGTCAGGGCAGGACCTGGCAGCCAGGGCCTGCCCCATGTCTCAGCCAGCAGAAGGGCAGATGGGGACAGCTCTGGCCCCATTCACTGGGCACCTCCCTGGCGATGAGGCTGGGATAAATCCAGGTCAGATCAAAGGCCCATGGGTGTGCTGAGCTCAGCAAGGCCCTTGGCTAAGCAGGACAGGGCTGTGGGGAACTGGAGACCAGTCCTGTTGCAGCATCTCTGGGGCAGGGACTGATGGCGGCTGACATGGAGTCCTGGGCCCAGGACAGGCGGAGGGAGTCCAGGGAGCCGGAGGGATGGGGCAGGGTTAGTTGGGCCATTTGTGCCTTCAGGACACTGACAAGCAAAAGGCAAAGAGTCTCTCCAGAATGCTAGTGACATTTTTTACTTAAGCTCTCCAATGCCCGTTTCAGTAAATGTGATGAAAAATAGTGAACCATACCATTTAACAGCCCCTGCGTATGAATTGAAATAAGTTTCAATTAAGCAAAATAAATTAGCAACTGTAAATGCATGCCTTCCCTCAGTTTAAAATATACTCATAATATTTGCTATCAAACAGGGTAAGCTCCAGAGGAGTAATATTATGAAAATACTTTGACTGCAAGGATTCATACCTCCAATTTCTTCTTTTGAGTCCTCCATGGATTTCATATATTTGGATACAACTCATCCCACTTAACTTTTGAAGTTTCTGAGCTGCCATGTAAACTTTCTAACCAGTGAAGAGAGATACGTATAACAGGATTCATGAGAACTATTTTAGATGTTTGCATTAATATGACGTGAGTTGTGCACTATTAGTGCAATTTTTAGATTACAGCTTGTAAAGTGGCTTGGACAATTTAGTAAAATACAGATATATTATTATTGTATTATTGTGTTTATTATATTGAGAATATTATATTATTATCATATTATTGAAATATAATTGATTATAATATTATTGAGAGCAGCCCTAATGAGAAGGACCTGGGGGTGTTGTTTGATGAGAAGCTTAGCATGAGCTGGCAATGAGTGCTTGCAGCCCAGAAAGCCAACCATATCCTATGCTGCATCAAGAGATGCATGGCCAGCAGGGCAAGGGAGGTGATTCTCCAACTCTTGTGAGACCCCATCTGGAGCACTGCGTTTAGCTCTGGGGACTCCAGCACAAGAAGGACATGGAAGTATTAGAACGAGTCCAGAGGAGGGATGTGGAGATGATCAAAGGGTTGGAACACCTCTCCTATGAAGACAGGCTAGGGATGTTCAGCCTGGAAAAGAGAAGGCTCTGAGGAGACCTTATAGTGATCTTCCAGTACCTAAAGGGGGCCTACAAGAAAGCTGGGGAAGGACTCTTCGTCAGGGAGTGTAGAGACAGGACAAGAAGTAATGGTTTTATACTAAAAAAGGGTAGATCTAGATTAGGTATTAGGAAGAAAATCTTCCCTCAGAGGGTGGTGAGGCACTGGAACAGGTTGCCCAGAGAAGCTGTTGATGCCCCATCCCTGAAAATGTTCAAGGCCAGGTTGGATGGAGCCTTGAGCAACCTAATCTAGTGGACTGTGTCCCTGCACATGGTGGAGGAGGGGGGGATTAGATGATCTTTAAGGTCTCTTCCAACCCAAACCATTCTATGGTAAACAAAGTAATGAGGCCTTCAGATTACTTCATGGAACAGTGAAAGCTGCTAGCGTGCACATAATTTACACTGCAAAAACTCTTTCACTTGTTCTTTTCTATAGAGGAATGAGAGAAACAATGGGTACATTTGCATTACTAAATGGTGTGTCGCAAAAAAACAGAAGGAAGACATTGCTGGTGGACTTCGATCCACTCTGCAAGTGGGGCACTCAGAATGATGTTCTAATGTATGGTTTCAGCTGTAGTGTTCTCAAGAGTGTACCATAAATGACACTCCAAGTATACATGTAAAGAAAAGTCTCACCAAAAAGGACTCCTTCTGTGCACTATATTACGAACACAGACTTACCCAACTGAACCATTTCAGAACACACCAAATTAATGTTAGGATAACTTTGCCTCTTGCATTTGTGAGTATCTGTATACCCCAAGACTTATTTTTAACTTGTATTTTTGTAATTTAGATCTCCATAACAAGTGAAAAGAAAACAAGTAAATCTTGGGATAGGTATTCTTCAGTCTTAGAATTAGATATTAGTTTTCTCAAAATTCCAGAAGACAAATTCCCTGAAATCTTAACATCTAGGAAATCTGATTACATTTCAGCAAAGCATACCTATCAACATTTAAATTTTTATCCACAAACTAAACACCCAAGCTACTGCTCTTTTGAAAGTTACCTTATATAAACTTTAACTTGAAGGATGCATCCTCACCCTCTTAACGCACATATAGATTAGCTATAAGACCATTTGCACTTGACTTATTCTTCTTGGTACAAATATAGATCACATACAAATGTGCAAAGTCTTGACAAGCCAGTAAAAGCAAAAATAAATAAAATTGGATCATAAAGCTTTTCTTCCACTGACCTTTCCACAATAATTTTAGACTGTGCTCTGTAATGGTGTTTAGTGAATATCATTTAAACATATCAGCAAGAGTTTGCAGATCCTAATATAAAGACTGGTAAAAGACCCACAAAATCAAAATCCCTAAGGAACAACAGCAGCAACTCAGTCAAACATCAATTCTTCAAGATGTGCCAATAAAGTTTTATTTTCTGTTTGCAATCAATAATAAGCATAATTTTCCCTGAATATTAAAAAATGGCAGTCTTAGTTGCATTTAATTTTTTTCTTTTTTTTAATGACTTGTCTTTTTCATAAGAATTTTAGTAGTGATGAAAGTACATAATTTAAGAATCACAGAATGGCTGAGGTTGGAAGGGGCCTCTGAAGATCATCTAGTCCAATCCCCCTGCCAAGCAGGGTCACCTAGAGCACACTGCACAGGCGGGTTTTGAATATTTCCAGAGGAGACTCCACAACCTCTCTGGGTAACCCATGCCAGTGCTCTGTCACCCTCACAGTAAAGAAGTGCCCCCTCATATTCAGCCACAACCTCCTGTGCTTCAGTTTGTGCCCACTGCCTCTTGTCCTGTCGCTAGGCACAACTGAAAAGAGACCAGCTCAACACCCTTCCCTCACATATTTATATACATTAATAAGGTCTCCCCTCAGTCATCTCTTTTCCAGGCTAAACAAGCCCAGTTCTCTCAGCCTGTCCTACAACAGGTACTCCAGTTTTCTAATCATCTTAGTAGCCCTCGGCTGGACTCGCTCCAGTAATTTTGTGTTCCTCTTGTACTGGGGAGCCCAGAACTGGACACAATACTCCAGGTGCGGCCTCACCAGGGCTGACTAGATCACCAGGGGGAGGATCACCTCCCTTGACCTGCTGGCAACACTCTTCCGAATGCAGCCCAGGATACCGTTGGCCTTCTTGGCCACAAGGACACATTGCTGGCTCATGTTCATGCCCGCTGTCCACCAGGACTCCCAGGTCCCTCTCTGCAGAGCTGCATGCCAGCAGTTCAGCACCCAGCCTGTGGTGGTGCTTGGGGCTATTCCTCCCTAAGTGCAGGACTCTTCACTTGCCTTTGTTGAACTTGGTGAAGTGCCTCTTGACCCATCCCTCCAGCCTGCCCAGGTCTGTCTGAATGGCAGCACAGCCCCCTGGGTTATAAGCCACTCCTCCCAGCTTTGTGTCATCAGCAAACTTGCTGAGGGTGTGCTCTGTTCCATTGTCAGGTCATCAGCGAATGAGTAGGACTAGACCCGATACTAACCCCTGGGGGACACGGCTAGCTACAGACCTCCAACTAGACCACCGCTGAGCACAACCCTCTGAGCTCTGCCATCCAGACAATTACCAATACACCTCGCTGTCCACTCATCTAGGCAGCACTTGCCGAGCTCATCTATGAGGATGTTATGGGAGACAGTGTCAAAAGCCTTGCTGAATCAAGGTAGACCACATCCACTGCTATCCTCTCATCCACCCAACTAGTCATCTCATTAGTTCTGTACTTAGGTCTCAATTTAGCTCTATATCTCTACATCTCAATTTATCTCTATATACTTCCAGCTTTCCTACATTGTCATCAAAAAAACACACAAAAATGCCCTACGTGGAGAAAGTATCTACTGAAATATATGAGATGTATGAAGCAAAAGTAAAGAGCTTGAGCCAAAACTCACCAGCCACTAAATGAGACCCAGGGACATGTAAAGATATAAAATACTGTTGGAAACAAGGAAGACTGGCTTCCCACCAGGACTCGTGTCTTGTAGTTATTAACTCTAGTGTATGAGAAGATGTGACCTGTGATTAATTTTTTTTCAATGACATTTACAAGGAAACATATACCATTTTAAGTTTATTGAGAATTAGATTTATATTTTTTTTCACTGTTAAAAGCACAGATAATGTGTTTCTTGATGCTTGTTTGTTTTGTTTTATACAGATGCATATTTTCCCTAAACATAAGAAGTGAATACCTCTGGAAATTTTGTCCAATTCTTAGGCTGAGCTGAATTTAGCTAACAGGGATAGATGTTGCTGGGGAAGCTGAATGCAGAAAATGTGGTAGGGATTCACATCCACACACTGAGTTACACATAAAAAGATTGCATTAGTGAAGCTGAAAATGCTGAGTTTTCTTTTTTGATTAAAGCTAGACAGCTCTAAGTGAAAATAATATATATTTTTTTAATGTCATAGTTTCTGACATAATTTTTATTGGACTTCACTGAAGCCTTTAAATTAATGGTATAATATATATATATTGCAGATTTAATGTAACCTTGGTCTACTAATGGACCTGTCATCCAAGTTCTGCAAGAAGTGAAGGGAAAATGGAAAACACTCAAAGAAAAATATCTTTTTCAGAGAAGACTTATCAAATACCATTTATCTTAAACAGAAACAGCTTTAGTGATGGAATGTCTCTCATAATATACACTGCTGTCATTTAATAAATTGTGGAGAAGTCTATGTAGGTAACAGAGTTTAACAAATGTATATTTATTTTCTATAGAGCAATTTGTTATGTTTCTGTCTTCCTATGGAAAATGCAAAGGAAAAAGTGGATTTTGATAAATAAAAGTGAAGTAAAAAATAAATTTGTTTCAAAAGAAACAGAAAATGGGGGAAAAAAAAAAGCCAAGAAATTGCAATTTCATATTTTCATTACTTGTGCCTATATTCGCAACAATAGTAAATTAGTCTATGAATTAGCTACTGAGTTATCCACCAACTCTGTTAGACAGTATAATTATTGATAGACGTTCATAAACAATGACTATGAAGAAGATCAGACATTATCTCATCTTTTTACTCAATGATAAATAAATATTGTAAATTCATATTATTTTAGATATGTCGTGCATGTGAAATACAAACAGAATGTGGCCCAAAATACTCCTATTTCAAAACTAGTGAAAGAAATAATGTTTCATTGTTGTAGTGTCATCAAAACATTGCATGTGCTTTATTATAATTGCTCTATTATGCTATTTTGTGAAATTTGCTTTTAAGCTTAACAAAATAGTCTGATATATTCCCCCCACACACACCGCCACACCCCACCCCAAGCAAGAACACAAATAGCTTTCTCTCTTTAAGGATTCAGTAGGCTTTTATTCCATTCAGCCATAACAATGTTGATCATTGCTGTAATTTACATCTTGTTTTCCATCCAGAGTTTATTTCTTCAATATCATGGCTTTACATATATTTGAGCTAATTTAAAATATACTGAGTTGTTCTGTAAGTCTGAAAAGTCACACTATTGCATCTTTAAAGTAATAATACAACACCAACCAGAAGGTCTATGCAAATATAGTGCACCTGTACTGGGATTGATGTAATCGTAAATATATAACACATCTGGTCCTACTCCACAATTCATATAGGTTTATGGGTGACTACTCTGTCAGGTTATTAACCTAATTCATGCAGAACTAATACAATAAGGACTTTTTAGGAGCCTGGGGTATTTATTTTTATGCATTCCATTTTCTGATTAGACATATCCTTTATTAGTTAAGCTGTCCAATACCACTGCTGCTTTCTAAAGACAAACAAACATTAATTCAATATAATCTTAATATATCTTAACTGAAAATTATCCTAACATTTAAAAATTGAATTTAAAAAGAGAAATGAATATTTTTAAAGGTGGGATTTAAATGACTGGCTTGCTCATCAGCTCCAGACTGTTATCATATTCTGTACGATCAATATATGTTATCTGATACCTGTTTCAGAGAATGAAAGAGTGCATATAAGATGTGCCTATGTTCTTTATCACTATATTATATGCCCCTTAGCACTGTTGGTAGTAGACTACAGTCTACATAACCAACTTATCCCTAAACATATTATTAGAATTGAAGGATTATCCTTCGCAGGTCTTTCTATACTTCTCACAAAGAACCCCTTCTGGGAACAGCATACTTTACTAAAAGGATCTTTGAGCTGAGCCTGTAGGACAACAAATATATGTTCATGTATTCACAGAATCAATGTATTCATTTTACTGCTTTCACAAATTCATGATGGTTCAGAATCTTTGAATTATTGTTTCAATACACGGATGGGTTTTAACAGAAGAGCTAAAACAGGACCTCCTACCCCAACCTAAGCGGTTAAGGTTAACAAGAAGGACCATTTTTCTTTCTAGCAGCCTGGCTGCTTTTCCAGTTGCGAAGGGAAAATAAATAAATAAATAAATAAATAATGATAATATTTTTTTTTTAAAAAAAAAGTTACAACTTGCTTTCAAAAATCTGAGAAACAAGTAAATATGAAAAAACAGACTTAATAGGTTTTTAGCTTAACTTTATACAAATCCTTTCAGTATGTTTTAGGAATAGAGTTTTTGTTGTTGTTGTGCTAGTTTGGTTTGTTGGTTTTTTGTTGTTGTTTTTTTTGGTGGGGGGATGTCTGTTACGAAATGTTAATAAATTGCAGCCTTGTGTATTACTCAGAGAAAATGTGCACATTAAATAATATGATTTATCGCTGAATGGGTGCAGGCATATAGTACACATGCACAGAAGTAATGAAACTGAAACACAGGAGGCTACATTAAAATACAGGCTTCACATTGTATATTTCCTGACTTGCCTAACAAGCATATGGAAGCTATTTTCTATAGTTTTCTGTCTTAGCTTCTCTAGATGTTTTTACATAGTTCTGCAACTTGAGGCCATTCGCTCTAGTCCTATCACTAGTTATTTGTGATAAGAGGCTGACCCCCAGGTCCCCACAGCTTTCTTTTAGGTAGTTGTAGAGAGCAATAAGGTCTCCCCTGAGCCTTCTCTTCTCTGTACTAAACAATCCTAGTTCCCTCAGCTGTTCCTCATTGGACTTGTGTTCCAGACCCTTCACCAGCTTTTTTTTTTCATGTTGTTTTGCAACTTTTCAATGGTCTTAAACCAAAAGATTAAAATCAGACATTAGAAAGAAATTCTTCACTGTAGAGGTAGTGAGGAACAGGTTTCCCAGAGAAACTGCAGATGCCCCGTCCCTCGAGGTGTTCAAGGCCAGGTTGGATGGGGCCTTGGCCAACCTGATCTAGTGGGTGGCATCCCTGCATATGGCAGGGGGGTTGGAACTAGATGATCTTTAAGGTCCCTTCCAAACTAAGCCATTCTATGATTTTAAATAGCGAAAGGGGGCTCTTTTGAATTTGTCTCCTCATTTTTCTTCTTCTACTGCTAGGCATCAAAGTGCAAAAGTGGATTTGGGGATCTTTAGGCCTAAATTCCATCAGGGCTACAATTGAATTTATAACACCATTGGCCCCAAAGTCTCTGAAGTAGTAGCAAACCATTGACCTGGCAAGAAAGATAAGAAGGCCAGACCTGGAGTCCTATGTCAACCTTTCGGCTTTTCAGTACAAGAGAGATGTGGAGATACAGGTAAGAGTCCAGAAAATGGACATGAAGATAGATAATTGAGAGGCTGGAGCATCTCATGTATGAGGAAAGGCTGAGAGAACTGGGGCTGTTCAGCCTGGAGAAGAGAAGGCTCAGGGGGATCTTATCAATGTGTACAAATACCTGCAGGGAGGGTGCAAAGAAGACAGAATCAGGCTCTTTTCAGTGGCACCCAGTGATGAGACAAGACGCAGTGGGCACAAACTGAAACATAGGAGGCTCTATCTGACATCAGGAAACACTTCTTTATTGTGCAGGTGACTGAGCACTGGCAGAGGTTGCCTAGAGCAGTTGTAGAGTCTCTCTCTGGAGATCTTCAAAAGCCACCTGGACACGGTCCTGGGCAACCTGTTTTATGCATCCTTGCTTGAGCAGGGGGGTTAGACCAGATGGCCTCCAAAGGTCTCTTCCAACCTTAACTATTCTGTGACTCTGAGGTTCTGTGCAACATAACCAACCACTAAAACTGGGAATTAAGAGCATTATAATTCATAGGCTTATGGTGCTCTAAAGACTAAATAAATGATGCTGGGGGAACAGTACAAAGGCTAAGGACTACACATAGTAACAGAATTTCCACAAAATTTCTGTTCATCCTGCAGAGAAAATGTATTGTGTTGAGGCATTCTGACCACAGTATCTCCTGGTTGCAGTACCTCAGCAATCGATACTGTCTGCAGGAATAGGACAATTTAACCATTGGCTACTAAGTGACAGCCAACCCTCCACAGGGACTCCTTTCTAGAAAATTACTGAGACTGGCTGGATCTGCAGAGAGCTTGAGATTACTAAACAGTCCTTGTCCTGAACTAGGCGAGGGAAACAAGGTGGTATTTTTTTGTTGTTGTTGTTGTTTTAACTAGCCATTGTTTTCTGTAATGAGATCTTTGTGTGAGACAGCCTTAGGATGATGAAGCTGCTGGAGAACATTCCAAGTAGAGGAGATGAGAATTGATTTAATCAGCTTTGCCTTTCTTTCCCTAAATAGTGTGTAAGTATAGCTATATTCCTTAAACTGAGAAATATTACAAGTCTTATGTCTAGACTAATATATGCTGTCTGCCTCAAGTTTGTGTAGAGCTAGCAGCGTTTCTGTGTAGCTCTGCAGCAAATCAAGACCCAACATATATAATAATCACAAAGCAGAAAAATTGCATTTGTTGGAATTATTATAATTATTACTGTAAGCTTACAAGGCTATCAGCACTGATCCATAGATGTATTTATATGCGAAACTCCCACTTAAATCATAAATTATTAAGGGTCTATGCCTTGGTGTAGTAAAAGTCAAAGATGTTGTTATTGTTCATTCATAACAAAATCATGCTGTCAAGATTACATTCCTGTTGTCAAGGTTACATTTGTGTCATGACTTCTCTCAAAGATCCCTCTGAAAAAAAAATGTGCTTAGCATTTGCCTGTTATTGCATTATTTAGCCAAAGGGAGAAATAGTAGGAAATTATTATTTCAACTTTGCCTTATTAATAGACTTCTTAACTTGAAAAAGAAACCTATTATTTGGCCTTCTTTCTAAATGGAAGAAAAACTATACTTTAGCAAAAGCAGAAATTAAAGTAAAATGTAAATATGCAGTGAAAGGCAGTATCTTGCAGTGTGTGCTGAAATTGCAAATTAAACTGAAATCAAGTGTTAATTTGGTAAACATTTAAACATTTTAAAATGAATATTCTGTCCTTATTAATAAATAATATTAATTATTAATAAACTTATTAATTATTAATTATTAATAAACTAATCTTTCTCAAATGTTTTTGTTATATACTTCATTAAAATTGTGGGCCTCGATACAAGTCCAAAGAACAGAACATTTTTAGGTGGGAATAAAATAAGAATCCCCAGACTGGTACAGATGCATAAATAGATATTAAACCACCAGGAGCTGGTATTAGAAAAAGATCAAAACAATTTAACTGTTATGTAAACTGGTGATATCACAACTGTATTTAGCACCCTACTTTTTCAGAGGTCTTTGAAAAAGTGATTTTGTAGTAATTATATCTCCTATTGGTTTTATCGAAGACTAGGAGCACTGAGAATACCTGAATACAACCCCCTCACTTAGGTTTTTAAACGTAACCGCTGACTAAGCTTCAAAGACTGGACTTTCAGAAAGCAAACTTCAATGCCCCTCAGGACACTTTGGCAGAAAGAGATACTAAAAATAGATTTTTCAATACTCCAGTGCAGACACACACATAGTGTTATGCACACAGTGCCATACTTCTAAGTAAATACTGGGAAATGTCCATTGTTTTGTTGGTTTCAATGTTTTTTGTTTGTTTGTTTGTTTGTTTGTTTTTCTGGAGATTTTGAAGTTAACAACACCCTTCTCCTAAAATAGCCACAGTATTTTATTAAAATAGCCAACAGTATTTTAATATTTCCTTTGGTAGAAGACACTGAGACATGTTGCTGAAATCTACTATTGCAGCGTTTTATTCCAGTTTTGAATTTGGTAGAGAAGGCATTATTTTTATGTAGTGCTTCTTCACTCCTTAACTTCCCTGTTAAAGAAATATATATACAAACTCCAATGAATGAATCTGAAAATCTCCACTATCTAGCTTTTCTTCCATATTGCCGCGTATCAATTCATATTCTTTTGTACGGTTTAAAGAAACAAATTTGAATTTTGTTCTACTTGTCAAAAACTAGCTTGCTACTCAGACACATAATATGTTTACCACATAAATCAATTCCAGGAGAGACTGTGGATCCCATGATCTTCTATAAAATTATAGTTACTTTGGATGAAAATCTCTGCAAAGTAGTTTACAATTGAAAACACAGATTGTATTTTTGTTTAGGATTCTGAGTTCTAGTTCAAATAATGGCAAAATCGGACATGAATCATACAGTTTGCCATATATTCATAAACGGCAGACAATTCTGAGCACTCACTTTGTATATACTTCATATAGTTCTTTCTTAAATGAACCCACTCCCTCTACCTAAAGAGGCTTACAAAAAGGCTTTTCCAGTGCAACTTAAGTCTGAGACAAACAGCTACCTGAGCCTATAAAACCCAGTTAGTAAAACTGGGTTTCTCTTTGGAGACATCTAATCAGGTATTGTCAGTTGCTTGTACTTTCTCGCTCTCAGTAGTTTTCTCTTAATAATCTCTTCTCACAACTTCATTTTGGGACCTGTGTGAAGAAAACTTCACTGTACTTTCTTTCACACACTTTTAATAACTTTACTCTCTTTTATTTTTAGTCATTGTAGGCCAAAACAGAAACAAGCAAACAAACAAATAAATAAATAAAGACCAAAAGGATTTTTAAAATTAACTATTAACATGAGCTAATTTATCTCAAAAAAAATATTTTTCACTGTACTAACTCTGATCTAGAAGTGAACTTCATCTGGATCCCAGACTTTCAGTTTTCCCTTGGTAGTTCTTTTCACAAATTTTTCAAATTAATTTTACAAATGTAAAGCTCATTTCTAAAGATTATTTTCCCTTCTCTGCCACACCAGCATATTCAACTACAATTGTCCCAGGCTGGCAGTTTTAAGTTGATTAATTCTAGGCTTTTTTTCAGAGTGCGAATCCAAGCCCGTAAAAATATGTATGCTAGTGCAGTACTGTTTAAAATTAAGAATAAACATGAATCACGTTTCTCAAAACCTGAATTTAGAAGGCCATGTACAGAATGATGGCCTGGTAGACATGATGACCTGTGGATTGACAGACTACAATGATAATGTGGAGCTGAACATAAATGCTGAACTCTACAATTTCGTTTTTGTTTGTTTGTTTGTTTGTTTGTTTTTTAAATGTCACTGTTGGTTCCTTCCTCTGCCCAGAAGAGCAAATGACTGCAGTCTGCATATTAGAAAATAGGGAGCAGCTATTGCTCAGCAGTGTTATTTATAACAGCTCTGAAGATGGAAATATAATTGGTTTAGGCTCCTAGTTAGATGCGCCTGTCAGAGTAAAAGTGTAATAAAATACTTATTGGGGGAGATGAGAAGCTTGTCCAGAGGACAGGGAATTGTTACTTAAAATATGTACTTCTCATCTTTTTTATCTGGTGTCAGGCTGGGACCTTCCACACTATTTTCCTCCTTTCTTTCCTGACATCATAGATATATTTAGATATCTTTATAGCTTTTTACTTTGCCATCTTCCCTGCTGGAAAGCAGTGTCATTTGTACATTTTATCATTAGATCTACTTGAAAATACTGCATATAGAATTAAAAGGTTTCCTCATTGAAAAAATTCAGATTTTTTTTTTCTTAATTTTTCTTTTGGTATTTCAAATTCACAATGGGAGCAATGGAGGAAGGAAAGAATGGAAGGAGGAGGAAGGAAAGAATGGAAGGAGGAAGAAGAGGGGAGAGGGCGGGGGAGAAGGACAGAAGGACAGAGGAGGGAGAAAAGAATCTCTTTCCAATATCTAATCTATATATATTCTTTTTAGATTAAAACCATTGCCACTTGTCCTCTCACTACACTCCCTGATTAAGTGTCCCTTTCCATCTTTCCTGTAGGCCTCCTTTAAGTGTTGGAAGGGCACTGAATAGTCTCCCCAGAGCTTTGTCTTTAGGATAAACAACCCAAACTCTCTCAGCCTATCTTCATAGGAGAGGTGCTCCAGCCCTCTGATTATCTCTGTGGCCTTTTTCTTGACTGCTCTAACAGGTCCATGTCTTTCTCATGCTGGGGGCCCCATGACATCCCTGAAGGCAACTGTTCAGACTTATGTATTTTCTTTGAAATTATATTGTTTCTCTGGGATACTTTTATGAATTTGCATGTGGAAAATGAGTTTATTTCTCATATATTATCTCATATGTATTTTCCATTAATTTGTCTAAAACAATTATACAATTATAATATTATAATAGACAAAGCTCATCTTATTTTGTTGTTGTTGTTGTTGTTAGTATAGGTGAAACAGAGGTTTTATGATTTCAGTAAAGATGCAGATTTTCTGAATGTATTCAATGCTTAGTTCTTCTCAATGTTACATCCCTTCTCTTGCATTACAATCATGTTAACGACATTTTCAGATTCAAGATTGTACTGTATTTTTACTCTTCTTATCTACCCTGCCTAGAGTAATTGGTAGTGGATGAGTGGATGTGAGATTCTAAGAACATTCGATAAGGACATCCTGCCCCTTAGTGAGCACTTTTTGTCTTATTTATCTAGTTTACAAAGTAAGGACTTGATACTTTAAGTATTGCTTTTGTGTGGAAAAAACAACAAACAAACAAACAAACAAAAAAAAATGTATAATGTATTCTGTTCCATGTGCTTGCCACTTTCAAGCTCCATCAACAGACATCAAATGAAGAAAAAATATTGTTTCTTCAGTGGGATCCCAAGATGTGATCTAAAAAGACTTGTAGATCAGCTTTCTTAATGGACTTTCTTGAACAGTTTTACCCTGGTTACTGCTGAAATCATGTATAACCAATGTGCCATGAAATTTTCTTGTCACTATATTATCTTACTGCAAGACAATTGTCACAAGACTTGCAACTATATTTCATGTTGACTTTTACATAATATTCAATTGAAGATCTTATTTGAATTATTCTGTGTATTAATTTACTGTGATTTAAATTAGCTGTTGCATTACCTTTATCACTAGCAGAAGGAATAAATTACTTGCTACATGACTTGGAGCTTGATAGTTATACACAGACATCAGTATCAGAAATTTGGGATCTGATAGAGATGCACATCACTATAATGAGACCTTTCTCCGTTTCCTTTAGTATGTACCAAAATTTCTGATGGAAAATAATTGCATGGTAGATAAACATGCATTTTGAACAAGTTAAAGTTCTTGTTAAATCCTTGTTATACTCCTGTGTTTCAGTTTGTGCCCCTTATCTTGTCACTGGGTGCCACTGAAAAGAGCCTGGTTCTGTATTCATATTCATATTCATATTCATACCTCCCTGCAGGTATTTGTACACATTGGTAAGATCTCCCCTGTGCCTTCTCTTCTCCAGGCTGAACAGCCCCAGCTTTTTCAGCCTTTCCTTATAAGTGAGATGCTCCAACTCAGTCAACTTCATGTCCGTTTTCTGGACTCTCTCCTGTAGCTCCATATCTCTCTTGTACTGAGGTGGATGTAGAACTCCAGGTATGGCCTCATCAATGCTGAGTAGAGAGTAGGAATCACATCCCTTGACCTGCTGGGAGTACTTTGCCTAATGCAGACCAGGATACTGTTAGCTGTCTTTGCAGCAAGGCCACATTGCTGACTCACAAAATTCTCTGAAACACAACACCAGTTGGCAGGATCTGTCCCCTATTTACAAGCTCATCTATTCCCCAAGTACTTACAGTACACTGTATTAGTAATTTCTCCCATGGAAAATTGCTGGACCATGCTTTATATATCAGCATTTGACTACTTAAGGTCCCGTTCTTTCACCCTCAATTTGATGTCAGAAGGAAATATTTCCTCTTTATAAGAAGTTATAAACAGAAATCTGTAGGACAGCATCTCAAATAGGTGAACATTTGAGCCATCTACACCTAGTGAGAATTTACAGTCTTCAGAATGGAACCAAATTAGAATCTTAGAATTATAGAGCATTCTAGGTTGAAAAAGACCTTCAAGATCATCATGTTCAACAATCAACCTGACCTACCAAGTCCAATCGTTAAACCATGTTCCTAAGTGCTATATCCATACATCTCTTAAATACCTCCAGAGACAGGGACTCCACCATTTCCCTGGGCAGCCCATTCCAATGCTTAACCACCCTATCTGTGAAGAAATTCTTCCTAATGTCCAATCTAAATCTGGTTATCAGAGTCAGCAGACTTCTATTGTGATGGACCCCAGAGTTCACCAAACATCCATTTTTCCATCTGAATCTCATCCTAACTTTACAGGCTTTGTGATCTATATAACCATAGATTGTATTGAAATCTTAGGCACTCACTCACAGGTAGACAACCAAAATATAGACACCTGTGGCTGAATCTAGTCCTTAATGCTGGAGCCATGAAAATCTTCTTTGCCGACTATTTTGAAGAGCTAAGATATATCTCCATATATTTATTGTTACTCAAGCATAAAGAAAAAACAGATGGATAAGAAAGATTTTCTCTTGAAGACATTTAATTCATGTTCTTTGTGAAACTGAAAGGTAAATTTATTTGGGATAAAGGAATAAATGATGACAACATTGCTTCAACCTCATATATGTTAAGAAAAATACAGATAATAAGGGCAAAACTGCTGAATCAGACATGGGGATCTGAAGTGTATGCTGACTGGCAATATGTCAAATTCCTATTTCTTTGTGAAATAATGTTGAGTGTTTCCCTGTTTGTCCATGTAACAAACTGATGATAAATATATATCTTGATTTCAACTTTTTTCAAGTTATATTAAATACCACCAAGACCATGGAAATATGAATCAGTTAGGCTGTGAATTGTGATAATATAGCATGGTTATTCCAGCATATGCCTTCATATGCCAGATTAACATTAACTAATGGGAAAACTTGCAGTTATTAGATCCCAATATGATCCTGTAAGCTTGACTGAAAGCATAACTCTCTCGTTTATCCTGAAATATTTACTTATAATATATAGAGATACAGATACATTCATGTCAAATAGTAAAGCAAAATTAAAATGTTTTGCTGCCATGTGAAGTACATAGGCTGAAAGATGACTGTCTTCTTAGTGTTCACCCTATGAGGCTACTTCTTATAGTAGTGAAAACACCATAGCTCCATTAAATTCAACAGGTCTTTGCAAATTTCTATTGGCTTTGAATGTGGTGCACATGTATATTAATAAATCACTTGAATCCAGCCATATTTGAACTTTGGAAAATTTGGGATTTGTTTTTGAGAGTGCCTGTCTAGATTTTAATTTTCTGTTTTGTATTTTCCAATATTGGTATTTTCGATGTGTTACAATGAACTCTTATTAAGAGTTAAATTTTTAAAGGTGTGGTTATGCTAGCTTTTTAGTACTGCAATACTGTTTATAATTAGAAGAGTATTTCATTTCCTCTCAGCATATATTTGTTCAGAAATGTAGAAAAAATCACTTGAGATTTATACAATATTCTTGATTCCAATTTCAAAAATTCTGTCTTGTCTAAAACCATATCATTCTGTGGATTTTTATTATTATTATATTGTTATTATTATTATTATTGGAAACCAGTATGTAATTCTTGACTTCAGTTTGAAATAGTCTTTTAGGTGCAACTGAAAAAAAAAAGTTTTTCACTTTTATTTATTTATTTATTTATTTTCACTTTTTGTTCACTTATAATTAAATAGTTGTTTTTAAGGTCTCAGCATATTTTTCACCCTCCAAATCAACTTATATTGTCATTTCAGTTTCTATTAAGTGTTACTTTAAGTGGGTTTCTTGTACAAGACAAGAAAAATTTCAAGATGATAGGTAGAATGAAGAAATCTTCCTGCAAACATCTCACATTTTTTTTTTGCTCTATCTTGATAGAATTAATACATTTTAGAAAGCATTCATTTTCCATCAAAACTGTCTCTTTTTGACTGGAAGGTGTATGCTTTGAAAAGATGTTTAAGCAGCCCTATTTAAGAACACTTAAATAAATGATGAAATTTATGTTACATGCTGAAGTGAAATTTTAAATCAGTATACAAATCATGTCCTGCACCAGAAACAAAATATGTATGGGTGAATTAGGAAAGAATGGAGTCAGGAGAACTACAACTAGAGAGCTGCTCTATCTTTCCTAGATAGACCTACACAACCAAACTGTCCCTGGAAAGAAGATCTGCTTCCTCCATGATAAGCGTTATATTTGATCTTTGACCATAAAATTAATGGACAGTCTTTTTTTTCCCTTTCGTGACAAATGTGTTTTCAGTTCAAATGGAGTTCAACAGCTTTAATGTTTCATATACTTTCAGTATTTTTTACTATATGAAAGATTAAATGTGAAAAAATTCAGACATCAGAAACCTGTCTCTTTCTCAGCATTGGACAGCCTGGAAATGCTTAATTTGTCATATATGAGTGAAAGGACTGAAAAGAAATAGAAATTGAATGAATGGCTATTATAAAAGGAAGATTTTAATAAAAAGGCCAACACATGCCATTTCTATTAAGACCTGTCCTCAGTGTACTGTAAGTAAATCCTTTACAAAATGAAATCCATTTACTGATTTCCCCACATAACAGTCAATATGTCCTTAGGGTTTTATTTCTGCATCATGATATATAGCTAAATCGACTAATCCATATTTTTTTCTTTTGGTGTTCCTCAGATATCTTTCAAAAATGCCTGAGTATTGAAAAAAATATAGGCAGTGCTTAGAGCATTTCTTTAGCTAAGGGAAACTAAATAAGAGTTAATCCTAAGGCTAAAAGAGTTCAAACTGTGTACTTCAGTTTGGAGCCTGATTCTGGTTTTAGCCTGGATTTTTATTTTTATTTTCTCAATCCAAATATTGCTTAAGACAAATTGCAGAAATCGGGACCAGAATCCAAATTTAAGAAGAGTACCCTTACAACTTGGTTATTTTAATGGTCTCTGACCCTTGGCATTGCTTCAACAGCAACTAATGTCAGAGGACAGAACATAGCTAATGCTTTGCTATTCTTTTGAGGCAGATAGGATGTTGCTCTTCCTCAGAGAGATCTCTACAGGCAGGCTTAATAAAATTAACTTCTTGCAGACTAACCAAGATGCAACAGAGATCAAGTGAGAACAGAAACAGTTTACTGTGACTGTAGGTGAGAATACAGAGCAGCAGCAGGACAGCCTCTGCCAGTTAGGACCCTACTTCAATGGGGCAACTAAGTTTATGTACCTTTAGGCTGTACAACCGTTTTTCACCAAAAAGTGAGATAAGCAGCATATGGTAAATAACAACAACTACTGGAATTCTTTAGGTAAGGAGGCTCTAGACAGTGCATCTTTTTACAATTGACTCATTTGTTAATTAAATTATGCTGACTGGTGAGACCACTATCTGCAAATGTTCCTTAACTAATAAAGTCTATAAAGGCATACGAGATGTTAACTGTTTTGCTTCCACAACTAGCAATTTCTATAGTTATGCTCAGAAAAGACTACTGGTAATTCAGTTTCTCTTTGGAGGACTAATACTGTCAGCAACAGGCTTTCTCTGAGCACTCCTACTGGATCTGGCATCTGGAGAGTCTGGGGCAAGGGCACGGCTTAAAGAAGAAACCAGTACTGAGCTAGATCTGGCAACATCCAGAAGCAAAACTCTAAGTGGCTAAAAAGATTTAAATACAAAGAAATACCTAATGAAATTATTGATCATTGTGTTTGGGAAGCAGTTAGCTGAGAAGTTAATGAATTACAATTAACTGGTATCTCAGTTCCACCAGTCATTCTTTAAATATCTAAGTCAGCCCTTTTTGGGATTTTGCCTTTAGTGACAAACTGACTCCAAATATTCAGTTAAACTCATCATCCAAGGGCTGCAATGGCTTCTGCAATTGCAGAACAGCATTTTGACAAATGATTGTATCTTGAGGGGAGGTTGCAGAAAGTCAACTTCCTTCTCCAAAGCAGGCTGGGACTCCATGTTAATGCAGCCACTGCTTACTTCAAATCTGCCTGTGCCTGTTAGATAATCTCTTCTGGCAGGGCTACTCTGGACTCAGAGGACAGACAACAAGGATATATTCTACATTTCCCTGCATCAGCCAAGCTAAACTGCTATGCTCATTTTTTTTAATTATTATTATTTTAAAATTTTTGCTTCCAGATAATTTTGCATCTGGAAAGATATATTTGTATCATTATTACCTTTGGAAAAACTGGATAAAATAATTTTTAAATTAAAGTGATTTCCATGTTTTCTATTTGAATGGCAGAGTTTAAAACACTAATGTAAAAAGAATGTTTATTCCTCTACACTTCAAAGTTAAGAGAATCCACAGTAAAATGCAAAGTTTTCTTAGCCTTAGTTACAAAACATCCATTGCAGGACACAGAGAAGCACACATCTTATTTTCATCTAAAGCAATAGTAACCTCTTCCTCTAAATGCCAAAAAAAAAAAAAAAAAAAAAAAAAAGATTTTTTGTTATAACCAATATACACAAGGTCAGAAATATCTGGAAGGTTATTGCTATCTCACTGATGGAGGTGAAAAGAATACATCAACCATGTTGTGATAAACTGACTGTTTGGAATGCACCATAAGAGAGAGCTTTGGAGATAAGTGTGTCTTTTGTGTAAGAATACTCCTGTGCTCCATCTGAGAAGTGATCTGTGAAAGACACCTCTGTACCTTTCAAACCAAAATGTGTAGGAACTAAAAAATAAAAATCCAGAAATAACCCATAAGATTCTCTGATTCTAATAAGCTAACTGACCTATGAACTACTTTGAAAAATACAGGTCAACTGTTCTCATCTTTAATCAATCTCCCAGCCATCACAATATCAGGGTTTCTTGTAGACAACCCCAGCAACAAGCCACAATGTTATTTCTCACTAAATCCTCCTCTTATTTACTTTTTCTGCTGTTCCCATTTTTGGTAATCACTCCAAAGAGTTCCTAGCAATTGGCTATGATATGACGCTCTGTTGCACTGGGAGATTATGTTCAAAGGAGTGGAAGTAATTACATTTCTATGTCTTGCAGTTCTGGATCTGTGAAAGAGATACTATTGTGTCATAGCTAGCACCAACCATCCTAGAGAATCTTGATGTACTTTGTAAGTAAGCACACATTACCACATCATCTAGGGAGAATGTCACCAATGTACTAGTATATTCAGTATTGCACAGCTTCCCAGGGGAACAGCAAAAAAATTGACCAAAAGCACTGGAGGAATCACATAAAGTTAAAAAGATCCTGTCACAAAATTAGATCTTTAAAGTGGAAGAAGGTATTGTCAAGGACTGATTGCACTTTGCTAGCCTTGACAAGGTACACTGACATACAGTAACTATGAATCAATATACACAGGTAGAATTCAAATAAAACTCAAGACTAGGGGGAAACATGACTTAAGCTTTAGGTTTGCATAAAAATAAAATGAAAATAAAAACAAATTTTTAAAAAAAATTGTAATGATACTGAGAGCAGTGAGCTCTCATCCCACAAAAATAAATGTTTTTGATATAAAGAACTCCAAATATACAAAATATCTCAAAATCTGCAGAAAATCTGGGTATTGGAATGGCATCCATGTTGGGTGGTGACAGGGGAATGCAGACAGGGACTGAAATAGTCAAAGAGATTCACCAGGGTACAGGAGATTATAAAGAAAGAAAAGGAAAGTGCCTGGAAACACCCTCTGGAGGTCCACGACTGGTCCATACTTATGAGCAGGAAGTCAAGCAAAGATGACAGGAGATCTGTATGGGTAAAGAAAGATCTCCTGGCAAAATTCAAACATTTTAAAAAAATGCACAGAAGTTGAAAGCAGGGACAAGTACCTTGGGAGGAATGCAGAGAGACTGTCCAAGTACAGAGAAAAGTGGTAAGGAAAGTCAAAGCAAGGAAGACTTACTTGGTGGAAAATGATTAGATTAGAGAATATATGAGTGAACTGGACATACGTAAATCCATGAAACCTCATGACATGCTCCTGTGCATGCTGAAGTAGCTGTGGATGTCATTTTAATGACACTCTTGAGCATCTTGGAAAGATCATGGTAAATGGGAGAGGTGCCTGAAGACTACAGGGAAGCAAATGTCATTCCTGTATACAAACAGGGCAAGAAAGAGGACCCAGGGAACTACATGCCAGTCAACCTCACCTTAGACCCTGGGAAGGTGATGGAGCAGCTGATCTTGCAAACCATTTCCTGGAACATGAAGGACAAGAAAATCATCTGGAATAAGTCAGCATGGATTCAACAAGAGGAAGTCATTCTTGACCAACTTGATAAGCTTTTACAGTGAAATGACTGGTTTGGTAGATGAGAGTAGAGCAGTGTATATTGTCTACTTTGACCTCAGTAAGGCTTTTGACACTGTCTCACATTGGATCCCCTTAGACAAACTGATGAAGTATGGACTGAATGAGCAGACAGTAAAGTGGATTGAAAACTGGCTGAATGGGTGAGCCATGATGGAAGACAGTAACTAGTGGTGTACTGCAGGGTTCTATTCTGGGTCCAGTCTTGTGTAACATCTTCTTTAATGATCTGCACTATAGGGCAGAATGTATCCTCAGCAAGTTTGTCTACAACATAAAACTGTGAGGAATGGCTGATGTACCAGAGGGTCATGCTGCAGAGGGACATTAACACACTGAAGAAATGGTCTGATAGTGACTTTGTGAAGTTAAGCAAGGGGAAGTTCAAAGTCCTGCAGCTGGGGAGGAACAGCCCCATGTACATGCTGGAGACCAGATGGAAATCAGCTGGAAATCAGATTTGTAGAAAGCTGGGAGTCATTGTGGGCACCAAGCTGAGCATAAGCCAGCAATGTGCCCTTGCCACAAATAAGACTAAGGTACCTTGGGCTGAATTAAGAGTATTGCCAACAGTTCAAGAGTGGTGAACCTTACTCTGCACTGGTGAGGCCGCACCTGGAGTACTGTGTCCAGTTCTAGGCTCCCCAGTACAATGCAGATGTGAAGCTATTGGAGAGAGTCCAGCAAAGGGACATGAAGATGACTGAGGAGCTGGAGCATCTCATGTATACAGAAGGGCTGAGAGAACAGGGGTGGTTTTATTCTGGAGAGGCGAAGGTTTGGGGATGAAAAGTGTCTGAATGTATACAAATATACTGAACGGAGCATGCAGTGAAGACAGAGATGGGCTGTTTTCAGTGGTGCCCCGTGACAGGACAAGAGGTAATGGAAACAAATTGAAAAAGAAGTTTTTGTCTGAATGTAAGGACTTCCCCCCCCCCCCTTTTTTTTTTTTTTTTTTTCCCTTTTTTATTTTCTTTTTTTCTTTATTTCCTGTAAGTGTAATTGAGCATTGAAAGATTGCTCAGAGAGGTTGTGGAGTCTCTACTCTTTGAGATTCAATAACTGTCTGCACATGGTCCTGGGCAACCTGCTCTAGGTGATCTTCTGAGCAAGGGTGTTGGGCAAGATGACCTGTAAAGGTCTTTCCAACCTCAACTATTCTGTAATTATAGCTGTATCTATGGTGTTCATGGTCTTTTTTTTTTTTTCTTTTTTTTCCCTAACAGCTCTCCTGGTGTTCCACCACAGGATTGCATGACAAGAAAGAAATTAATCACAACACAGAGTAGCAAATGTTTCCTTTAATCAATTTAGACCTTTACAGAAAAAAAAAAAAGTAAAATTAAATTTAAAAAATCTGCATTGAACTGATATCATTTGACTGAGATAAACCCACACTGTTGAGATTTTTACTGCAATTACAAGGCATTGTTATACTGAGCTTCTATCATATCATCTTGTGACAATGCAAATTGAGAGTAACAGACAAATAAGAAGCAATATAAAAATAAATATATAAATATATGTATATATAGATATATAAATATAAAAAATGACAATTCTATTGACAAAAAAAAATAGCCAATGCATTCACTGAACAAAAAAAAAATATAATCTGAAAAGATGTGTTGAGGACTATCAGTCTGCTATTTTCATGACAGAAGGAAAAATTGCCTCATATACCAAAACTGCTTGGTAAACAGAAAAAAAAGAAAAAAAAAAAAAAAAGGAATTTGTGTATGTTCTTGGACCACTAAAGACAACTGGGGCTTTCCTGATATGCTTTCAGTGCCATCACATACATGAGCAGGTATTTGTGATAGATAGATAGATAGATAGATAGATAGATAGATAGATAGATAGATATTTCTCTGTGTGCTGCAGAAATGCAGAAGGATACAATATTATATAAACTTTATTGCGGTAGAGATCTATATATCTGGTTCATATCTGAATAGATTAGTATTTATATTCTATGTTATATTTATTATTTATTTTAGATATAAAAGCTGAAAAATGTAAATCACTAAACCATACTTTGTAATCCTTTTCCCTTTGTTATTGCTGACTTCATTATGGGTAATATACTTTCAAACTGGCAATGCTAAAGATTTCAGAAGTCTAATTGGAAATAATCAATACTTCTTAAACAAAATCTTTCCTACTTTCACTGAACACAGTGCACACAATAGCAAGACCACAAAAGATTTCTACAAGCAAACTGAATGAACTGAGACATATAAACAAAGGACTGTGTTTTTTGTTGTTGTTTGTTTGTTTGTTTTCTATTTGCTAAGAAAAACTAGTGAGTAATAATTGGTATTGTTTTTCAGTTTATCAGATGAAGAACTGACAAAAAAAAATGGTATCATCTTTGCATATGATGATTTCTTCTGTCTATGTTACATAACTTTTAAGAAGTGAAACATGCAACACACAGAAGAGATATAGCCATGAACTTACTCAAAGGAGGGGAGAAGAGGATAGGAGGCAAAAGTCAAATAACTTGTCTCACAATTGGTGGGGGTCTTCTCCAATTTTTCCTGATTTTGCACTCACTTTTCCTATTTTGATGAATAGATGATTGCTCATTGAGGTTAATTTAAGATCCAATTTTACTGGGACCCTGCTGCTTCATTTTTGGCTGAAGTAGGGTATTACAAGGATTTTCAAACAATGTCTTAGGTTATCACAGGTATCTGTGTGGCCCATCTGAGTTTGAAGAATAAAGACCGAAGGTCTTAACAACCTGTATTAGCCAGAAGTACAAGATTAGCTGTCAAAATGCAGCTGACTTTTGTTCATTCAGCTTTACATGAAGTACATAAGGCCAGATTTCACTCTTTCAAATGTAGAATTGTCTCATTAACTTTAACAAGGTTATTTCAGGAGTGTCAGTCTTGAGCAATTAAATTTAGCTGTATGAAGGTTTGTTCACTTTACTGTCTCATTTGAAGATGCCCAACTATTATCATACTAACATAAAATACAGTCAGAAATATCTATTCTATTGTACAGGGGAACCAGCCTGAGTTCCACAAGTAAATATCAGCAAATATCAAAGTACTCATTCTATTGCACCATAAATTTTGCTAAAAATTATTTTTTTAAAAAAATGTTTTCCCATAATTTGTCGTTAGCATTGCTTTGATACAAATGCATTGACCAAAGATTGTAATTCTTTATGAAAATAGGGATTAGGTCTATCTAATTAACCCAACAATATTCACAATCTTATTTACATTTAAATTAATTTTTTTAACCCTAAAAAGCATTAAGGGTAATCTTAAGCACTTATTTGAAATGTAAAGAACATAAAGCTTCCCAAAGGTAGGGCATGTCAGGGCCCTTAGGACACAAGTGTCCAAAATGGCCCTGCCCAGTCTCTCCTGGGCTTCCCCTGGTCCTGCCCATGGCCCAGAACCACATTTCAGCCCAGACTGGAGCCATCAGCCCCTCATCATGGACTCACCTAACAATGAAGGCTGGGGCTGCCCTTGGCTGCTCCCTAGCATGACCTGCTACTTGGATCCCATGGGGAGCCCAAGGGGACTAGTAACTCCTGGTGCCCCAGTTGCACCCTGAGAGGTTATGACATGAATGCCGTGTTCTTGTTCACCAAATAATGAAATAATAGAGTGACGATGCATTCCAGTAGATGTTATTTTTAAAACAAACCTTACACAGAGTTTAGTGTGGTTGTTAAACTCCTGGAGTTTATTGCCACAGGAGGCAGATACCTTCAGCCATCTCAGAAGGGATTCAACAAGTTCATACACAATCCATTAAACAAATATGATTGAAATTAGGTGGAATTGTGTCCATTAGCATCCCTAATTACTAACACCTCCCCTGGACTGTGCAGTATGGTGGAAATGTATCACAGAAAGTAGACAGAACAACAAAGAAAGCTTCTCCTCTTCTCTGCTAATGAGGCTGCCAGGCAGAAGGGGAGATAGTACAATGAAAGAGTTAACTCCCAAAATGTGAACAGAAGAAAATCCCATGAGTTTTTACTGCTAGGAAACTTTGTTCCTGGTGGGAAGTGAGAGGAAAGATGTTTGCTAGTGATAAAAGATTGAGTATGGAGAAAAGAAAAGAAAAATAGAAAGATATCCAGATGCACTAAATTCTCAGACTTGCTAGCATGTATGAGCAGTTTCTGGTATTTCTAAAGAATACAGTGTAATCTATAGGCTTCTGCAGAGGTGATGTTATCATTTGGGATCATGCAAGACTGGGTTTGCTACGCAAGAATTCAACTCCTGGGGAAGGCACTGCATCAGAGCTATGCACTGCTTCACTCATGTTTGATACCCCTGAAGGACACTTTGATCTTTGCTTCAGCACAACGGTCAATGAGAAAATCTGATACAAGTTGGACAAGGGGTGGATATTGTCCTGGTTTTGGCACAGATAAAGTTAATTTTCTTTGTAGAAGCTGGTATGGTGCTGTGTTTTGGATTGAGGATGAGAATAATTCTGATAACACACCAATGTTTTACTTGTTGCAGAGCGGTGCTTACACAGAGCCGACTTTTCAGCTTCTTGTGCTGTCCTGACAGCGAGGAGGCTGGGGGTGCACAAGGAGCTGGGAGGGGACAGCCAGGACAGCTGTCCCAGACTGGTAAACGGGGTATACCATAACATATGGGATCATTCTGAACAACAACAACAAACAAACAAACAAACGAAAAAAAAACTGTGGCGATGGGGAAAGATGGGGGCTGCTGCTGTTCAGGGACAGACGGGGCATCTGACGTCAGGTGTTGAGAGACTGTGTTGTATATCACTTGTTTTGTGAAAATATTACATTATTCTAAGATTATTATTATTACTGTTATTCCCTTCCTTTTCTGTCCTAATAAACTGTCTATATCTCAACCCACAAGCTTTACCTATTTTCCCAGTTCCCCATCCCACTGGGGGGAGTGAGTCAATCAATGGCTGTGTGGTGCTTAGCTGCCTGCCAGGTTAAAAAACACAACAGAAAGTCGATGCACATTTTTAAGGAGTTCTGTCAAAAGTGTTTCAGGAACATCTTTGTACTCCCTTCTCCTGCACTATCCAGAGAGTGACTGCCTGACCCTTGTACCAGCGCTGACCAAACTGAACTCTCAAGCCTCAGCTCCTAGCATACATTGCTGTTTTGGTCTATAAATATCACAGAATGCGTATGTGATTCAGCAGCCTCTTTTAGACTTTTATACCAGCCAGCCTGTTCTTATCAAAGGCAGTAGAAACACAGACACAATCTCTCTTCAATGATGTTTATCACAAATGTTTCCATATAAAGACTAAATAAAAAAATAATTTCCAGTCTTTTTGAATACAACAATTCACTTGGGGATTCAAAAGGAATCACTACATTCACTACTGCCTCTTGCAATATGCTTCTAACAGAATACTCACACCCAGTGAGAAGTATGTTTTCATCATTCACCTTAATTAGCAATTACGATTGATTATCATTGCGTACAACGACCTTCTGCATGGAGGAAACAAAAAGCCCAGATGGTCAGGTGGAATGAAGAATTAACCAGAACACGATGCTCATCCAGGGGCATTGATGTAAGTGAAAGACACAGGCAGAGACTATCACCATACTTAAAAGCACAGTCTAGGGAATTGTTTGAGACTTCATGTACTCTTACAACACAGTATTCAAGACTTCTGTGGAATACATTTTCATGACAACTTTTGAAAATTCCTTGTGAAATTACGTCTTTGTTCCTGAACTCACAGGGCGTTAATTGCAGTCCTAGAGGATTTCTTATAAAGTTTGGTATGACATCCTTAAATGGACTTTTTTTTTTTTTTTTTTTTTTTTTTTTCCTGCAAGCTCTTACTGCACTGGGAGTACTAACACTTGAAATGACAGCATTTGTTTAGCCTGCCTTTCCTGTCTTGGTAATTGCCAAGTGCCAACAAAGCACAGTTTATTAAATTCTCTTATGAAAGAAACTATATCCTCCCTTCAGAGAATAATTCCAACTTTCTTTTTGAAAGCATTTATGCTAACTGTACTTCAAATAAAGGTATTTACAAGGCTATTTTGTGTTGTCTATAATTCAAGTATCTGCTGTTAAACCATTTGCTTCCCAAAGCACGCCACAAATATTTATATTTTAAGAATAAATGCATGAAGACAAAGGAAAAATGAAATCTGAATTTGGTTTATTGCTGTTACTGTTTAAATGGTTCGTTGGCAATATTCTTGTGATTTACCTTCTGACTACTAGTCTCTCACTGTGATGATAAACTAGAAAAAGAAGGGAAATAGCTTACCCCTCAAAGGAATAGCAGAATTAAAAGTTTCCTGGAGACAAAAGACTCTAGTCATGCAATTAGCTATCTTTAAAATCAGTTCACACATGATATAATACAGTTTTCATTAATTCCACTTTCATAAATAGTTGACAGGCTATCAATATATGACTGGTGGCATGCTAAGCACTTCACAGATATGACTGTAATAAATATTATGCATTGTTATTAGAATATCAGCCAAGCCCTATCTGGATAGTTAGCATAAGTAACAGGACCTCACTACTATTTATTCACCACTGACTAACGGTTTAGATTTCTTGATGATTTTGCTCTTTTAAATTCACATATAAATGTCCAAAAATATAAGTATAAATAGTCGAAAGTGTGACATATACCCAGGTGAGAAAAAACAAACGATATGTGTTTCTTCAGGCAAATGTGTGGGTTTGGTTTTTTGTTTTTCATTTTTTGTTTGTTTGTTTTTTTCTTATTCAGCAACAGAAGAGTTTTGATTATGAGACTGGGAATTAAGACATCATATACAGGAACAGTGCACAGATGTTCTTCAGCTGAGACTTCTTGGAGAATATTCTTGTCCTTATACTACCTGCTGTAATAATTAATTAATTGTTTTAAATTATTTCTGACCTACACACCCTTTTCTTATAGGTGTCTATTATGTATGGTGGAAGACAAGGATGAATACAAAGGTGCTTCTGCAATATAGGTGAGAGACTGCAAGGAGGTGAAATAGTCTTAGAAAAATGGGTTTCCAGTTAATACCCAGCAATTTGGGTGCACATGCTGACCATATTTGGACTTCATCTGGGAAGTCAAGATGGGTACACAGTATTCTCTAGTTTTCATCTTGTCTGAGAAACAGCATCAAGTGTCAGGTCCCTCCATCTGCACACGTCAGAAGCTGGGAATGCAGTTGTGACAGAGTTTAAGGTCATCTAAAAGAAACTAAAGGCATATCAGAAAACCTTTTCCCTTTTAATGCTTTTTTTGACCTTAGCAGGAATAGTTCTTTAGTGCACTTTTTTTTTTTTTTAATCAACTACTTATTTATTCATTACTTTCTATTTAGCCTCTCTTAGTGGCATATAAAATCACAAATACATTCAAAAATATGTTCTTAGACTAATAAGTACCTCTCTATGGAGATGACATACCGTTAACCAACATACCATGGAATTCTTACTAATAATCTGTACAATTTGAAGAAAAACCAGAAGTTTCTTCTCCCTTGGAATTTTTAACTCTCTGGTATGACCCACAATGTGTTTTTATACCTTTTTCACAGCTCTTTGGTGGTGGAACGTTGCTTACAGCTTCACACAATGATTCTGTAACGGAACAACCATGAACTCATTATATTTCAGCAAACCTCCAAATCTTGAAAAAATCTTGGAAATATGCAAAATATGCAAGGCTACAAATTACTACTCTAGATATCATCATCATTGCCCTGCTGAGAACAAAAACGTGGAAAGGCTACTCCTTATGCAGAAAAAATGTAAAGGGATAGATGATCCCTTCCACTATAGCTAAGCTTTCCACAAACGGCCCCCCATATGGTGTGATACATCTTAACCTGATCTCAGTTTAATCATGTAAATTTCATTTAATCCTTTGAATCAAACCAAGTCTTTTCATTGAATATAAGGGGAGAAAATAGTATCACTGTAGAAATCAAGAGTTAGATCACACTTCTATCCAGAAAGACATAAAAGTTTTAAGTGTTTTTACCCATGCAGTTTGGATTTTAGAGGTTAATGTCCCAGTAATAGTCCATTTAAAGAAAACACAGAATATTTGGCCACTCTGGGTCCTGTGATGTGTGTATCTTATGAGGAAACAGACTCACGTTATGTTTTGCAAATCTAGCTGACTAAATCAACTAGCAAACAGGGAAAAACAATCTGCTAAAAAGAATGTCTTAGGCCTTGTATTGAGCACACCATAGCACAAATGATTGAAATTCAGTACACACAAAAACTGACCTGAAATGTCACATACTTTTATTCCCTGTGCAGCTGTTCTACTAGCAGGACAAATATCACAAACAAATAATGAAAAACAAAGAAACAAACAAAAATTCCTAAGCTTGTCAGTTTGACATAAAAGTTTTACTGCCCATTATAATGCTGATGTGCAAATTTAAATTCAATTATTGTGTTAGTTATACATTACAATTTAATGACCAATCCATATATATGTTACAGATAATATATACAGCTACATATATTCAGGTTGTGCTTTTCTGATGCAAAAGGTTCAGCAGCAGTATTGGCTTGATGGTGGGCATCCACCTGTTTCCAAGCCCTCCTCACTAAGCACCTTCTTTGTAGCTGTACCTGCATAGCCATGAATGGGCTCAGGACTGCTTCAGCTGAAGAAGAACCTGCCCAAAAAAAATGGAAATGTTTTAAATCTAAACCAAGGTCATGTTCTGCAAACAGTGATATCATGGCAATAAAAGGACATGGGATGATGATAAGTGGAGCATCCTAAGCTGTCATCACCCTCCTGCTGGAGTGCGGAGCTACAACCTGTGCTCTAGGGCTCAAGAATGAACAGGGCACAGTGGAAATGACACAGCAGGAATCCCTTAGATCATTTTAGTGACTTTAGCACAGAATTATCAGAAAATCTGTTCTTAAATTGACAAACCTCTCCCAACTAAGTTTTAATGAAAACTGCCATTTTCCTGTGAAAACAAATATATAAATAAATAAAACCTTCAGATTCTGACAAATCACCATTTTTGTAGGAAAGTCTATATCATTAATAATAATAATAATAATAATAATAAAAATCTGCCTAGCTGTAACCATAATATATTTGGAGGCTCTTATTCATTGAGAATGGTCTTGAATATCATTGTTCTTCAACAGGCCTTCCTGCCAATGTGAAGCACTTTTAGAATACTGTATGTCTGATTCATCAGAGAACACACAGAAGAACATTTTGTCTCCAAAATAAAATTTTTAAAAATGCAAAGAGTATTTACTTTCTTCAGTGGACTGTATTTGCTATGTTCTGATGAAATGTCATTCTTTTCTAGTTGTTCAGTGTTAACTGTTAATGAGGCAGTGAGGGATTTTTTTTCACTTTATTTTTATCTTGGATCTCAGTCATGTCCTTTGTGCATTGCCTGTGTCACCTTTCCCTCTTCCTCACAGTCCGTTCTGTACATTATGAACACAAACACACATATGTATAGAATCATCAGATCATAGAATCATTAAGACTTCCAAAATCATCTGGTCCAACTGTCTCCCTACCACCAGTATCACCCACTAAACCGTGTCCCTAAGCACCATGTCCAAACTTTCCTTAAACACCCCCAGGGACGGTGACTACTTTGGCCTTCTACACGCGTTCTTTTTTTCTCTTTCTTCCTCTCCTACCTATATGTTATTAACTGTACATGACTTTGAAATATTATCATTATCATAACAATATCTCTTAAGTGCTGTGCTTATCTCTGCAAGAAAAAACATGTTCCTTTTTATGAAAGGGTATCCTAATTTGTTCGCTGTTCCTTACCACTCATTCTTTTATCTTGAAATTGGAGAATCTTAAATCAGTCATTTTCTGCAGTTGTTGACTATATGTTGACTATATATTTTGCAGAGATGTTACCTTTCAAATTCACTTTAAAATACTGTCCTATTGCTAGCCCTAAAATCAATTTGGTTCACAATATTAAACCATCTCTTCTCATTCTGTGATTATACCTGCTTGCTGCAAAATGCGTCTTTAAGGCATCTTGTTAACCTGAAGGGTTTGTCTACTTGCATCTATGTACAGGATGTGTCTGGGATACTAGGGCAGACCTTGTCCCCAGAGGGGGTAAAGGTGTTGTGTGATTATTGTTTTGTCATTTTACTGTTTGCATTGCAGACAATCATCAGACATGATTTATCAGAGAGGAGCTGTCAGGTTTAGTGAATGCATTGTGCATTTTGCAGCCAGGCAAATAGCAAGGATTTTATCTCCACTATGATTATGTAAAATGTCAATAATAAGTCTGGGAATGTTCATTATCCAAACAGATGCTTAAATGCTTATAAATGCTTATCAGTGTCCTAAAGTGAACTGCTGTTTTTGTGAATTATACTGAATTATTAAGATTCTGTAACAATCTGGTGAAAAATGTATTGCATATATTTGCAATGATTTAGTGTACTGTGTAACACTAACAACAACAACAAAAAAATGCATTTCCTTACAGAAAAAATATTTTCCTCACAGAGAAAATATTTTCCTTACCGAAAAAGTCTGTAACTGTTACAATAATAATATAAGCATGTCACAGACTACAAAGCAAAGATATAGTAGTTGACTTTCATACTGAACACTAGAAAAAAACAAAATGAACTGGCTCTGGAATATTCACAGTGTTGTGAAGAAAACTTAATGGGCCACTGCAATAGAGAAGACCACACATTGCATCTTTCTGCTCCTGTGACATTAGTAGACACAGACAAGTTAAGATTTTCATTTAGATTTAGCCAGCATTTGAAACAGTAAACATTGTAAATGTGCTAGTGTGATAAACTTGCACTTGTCACCATGACAGCAAGGCTTCTCTTACTCTGTTGATTTAAATATTGTTATTCATTTTACTGGCTCCAAAGTTCTACTTTTCAACATTTTTCTCTTTTCTTTGTTACTAGGCAACCAAAGCAATGCTGTTTCATATTAAGAGAGCAGCTTATCAGAAATAAAAGCTTTCACTCTGATATTATGACAAGTAATATATAAACAAACATTTTCAAAATGAAGAAAATATGAATTTTGAACCTGTTGTATACAATAAGAAAATTATATCCAAGACTTTTGGCTAGTCTCCAAATTGAGGTCTCCAAGTTACCTCTTTTGGGTCATTGCCAAAGTATCAGCTGGTTTTGAGGGGAGCAGTCCTGGGCCAGCTGTAAGAACTTCAGGAAAAAAAATCATGCATTTGAAAGAGTATTGTCATGAAAATCAGGTGAGCACAAGAGCTGGTCATCATCCTCAACTATGAGCTAAATATTTTCAAGGTAAAAGGAAATACTATTTCTTCTTAACACATTAAGTGTTTGCTGGCATTAGGTTGTTGAGGAGTTCTGGCTGCTTTTGTTATAAAAGCATCTAATTTTATGAGTGTTTTTTATATGGTAAGTCATAAAAGTTAGAGTGAAGGACAAAAGTGTAAGTATTGAGAATATTATTGGAGAAAACATTAAAATATAGGATGAATGTGAGACAGAAACAGCATTTTTAGTTTCACCTCAAAATGCAGCATAGTTTAGATAACGTACTTGAGTGAATGCAGCAGAGAGCCTAAAAGTTTGTCTCTGTAATAGTGCTGCAGGCCTGTAATACAATGCATCAAGCTAGTTATTTTACACCTAAGATATAAATCATGATGCTATTCACTCAGCCTTTATTCTTCTGAAAATGTGCTTAAGTGATACTTAACCCAGCCTGAGCTGAGAATCAACATATTCTAAGTGCTCCATAAAACACTGCCATAATGCTAGCTTCACTAATTTATGTCACCTAATTGTGGGGAGCAGTCCCCATTGTTCAACTGTACAGAGACACACTACAAGGAGCCTTATACATGCAAAGGAAACTAGTTTGCACAGTGGACTTAGATCAAAAAATCAAGGCTAAATTAAATCTGCCCAAACTAAAAATACAACATCGGAAAGACCTACCAGGGCAACTTCCCACATCCAAAATTCAGGAACATTTACCTTGTAGCATCAAAGGCATTATAAGCCTGTTCTTTTCCCTTTGACATGGAAACAGGTATCTTGCCATCACCCCTCAATGGAGACCCTACATGGTCTATGGAGAAAAGACCAGGACATGCCACTGGTTAGATGGCCAGGATTGCTGCAGTCTTGTTCTTTACTTTGTAAGTGTTACAGGCAGGATGTCTTACCTTTTTCTTCTTCCTGAACCTGAAACTATTTCCTGAGCCTGAATTTCATTCATTGCTCACATAATCCTTTCATACATATTTTATTGTGGCTAAATCTGCTATTGACCAATCAACCCACAAAATTGTAAAATATGTTAATATAAATTTGTTGGTGAATATGAAAGCTCATATGCTGCTATTTGAGAGAAATCTATCCATTGAAATCTAGCAACCGTGTCTTCTTTCTTCCAAAGACATCAGTGAAATTGCTAAAATCAAAGAACTGAATGAATCCTTATTTGCTAATTTCTTGTTTAATTGCATACCCTCATTAAAGTCAAATTCACAACAATATAAGAATCTTTCCCCATTATTTTCTTTGGCTAAAGAACGGGAAAAATGATTGCCAAACAAAAATTAGCATAGTGCTAAGAAAGAGAGGTTTTTTTTTCTATTTTTTTACTTTTCAGAATGTCATTTTTTTATGTCTTGTTTCACTGAATGTGAATAATAGTACCTCATAAATAATCTTGAAAAATAACATAGCAGTCCCTAAACTTTGTATTCTTAAGAATTTTGGAGGGATTCACATAAAAAAATTAATTGGGAAAATCCTGGAAGCATTTGGACTAATAAAAACTCTCATCTGTAAGAAACACCGAGCTTGTTAAAGCAGACAAGCTTCTAGCAATCTTCCATAGAGATGTGATGAAACAATCTGTTAATGCCTCCCTGAGAATTTAAATAACTGAAAATCTGGGAGACGCTATATCATGAATATCTGTTGTGTTGCCTGGAAATGTCTGAGAAACAAGAAACTCAACTTACAGACTGAAGAGAGGGTCTGTGACTACTGCTGGTGAATCTAAACAAGTGACTACCAGAAAGCTCAGAGACAACCAAAGCTACATGAGGTAATGTAGATCTTAGAGGAAGCAGAGATAGAACTCCCTGGGTCATAAACTATCTGCAAGAAGATTTTGATTCCTGAACAAAGGAAGATACTGTTTCCTGGTCTTTATTGTTACCATACTGAGTAAGATCGGACTTTGTTCATATTCTTTTGTCATCACAAAGAAATGCCAAGCAACAAATATCTGACTCTATTATTTCCTTGCTCTCTTAAACAAACACAGCAGTAAGAATCTAAATAATGACCAGGCACACAAAACCAAAACAAAAAAGCAAATCAACAATTACATAAAATTATTTATAAGGACTTGCAGAGAATACAAGATATAATCCTAACAAGAAATGTTATCCTTCACATTTGTGAGGAAGGAAGTTTGAGTGTTATTATTGGGAGTGCTAGGAAGAACCATGGAAAATAATTATGTGAAAATATGGCTTTAAGAAATGTAAGGAACAATATGGCGATATAAAATTTAAGGAAAAGTAAGGAAGGTTAATATCCTGGTTGCAGCTGGGATAGAGTTAATTTTCTCCCTAGTAGCTGGTATGGTGCTGTATTGGATTTTTGATGCAGGTATTGGTGATAACACAACATTTTAACTGTTGCAGAGCAGTGCTCCCAACTTTTCAGCTTCTCATACTGCCCTTCCAGCAAGGAGGCTGGGAGTGCACAAACTGGGAGGGGACAGGACCAGGACAGCTGACCCAGACTGGCCAAAGGGGTGTCCCATACCTTATGGCCTCATGCTGGACAATAAAAATGGGGGAGTTGCCGGGGGGGGTGCTGCCACTGCTTGGTGATTGAATGGGCATCAGCCAGAAAGAGGTGAGCAATTGTGTTGCACATCACTTGCTTTGTTTATTCTTTTTGTTGTTGTTGCTGTTTATTATTTTCTTTCCCCAACACTTTTTTTTTCCTCGTTTAACTCTTTATCTCAACCCATGAGTTCTTGCACTTTTAAATTCTCTCCCCCATCCCACTCTTGGGGTGTGAGTGAATCACTGTGTAGTGCTTAGTTGCCTGCTGGGTTAAACCACCACAGTTAACATGTTAATTTGGGCTTGATTTTAATTGTTACCTTTGTGTAAGAGCAAAACTCTGATTCTTGCACACCACTTAGGAAAAATGGCCTTATTTCATTGATGCTAACTGCAAAAAACTGGACTGGAATCTTAGAGAGAGGTAGAAACGCTGAACCAGGAAGAACCAAGAAATAATGCTGTTTATCCTCTAGAAATTATGGCCTGACCTGAATGAAGATTTTTTGTCCACTTTGATTTTTGAGGGTAGAGGGACACAGAGAAGGAATATTCCTTTGATCTGCAGGACAGAGTGCAAATTCATTTATCCAAATCATTGGAGAGAGAAAACTATCCACAACTGTGATACAAGACAGTTAGAAGTCTGTTAAAAGAAATAAGTAAAAAAGACAGTGCAAGAGATTAGTGGAATTTTAAATCTTTCTTTGACATTAAACCTTTACATAACTTTACTTAAATCTCTTAACCTTTCATTCCTTATTTCCTTGATCCCACTTATAAAATGAAGATTTTAAAGCACATCAGAAGCAGTGTGATTAATTACTGCTTGTAAAGTGCTCCACATGAGATAAAATTAACTGATTGCATAGCCATTGCTGCGGTGACTTTCTAAACTCATTGCTTACTAAGGTGACTATCCTGTGGGAAACTCATATATTCTAAAACTAATTTATGTTCTTGGCAATATTTCTCACACTAGTTTTAGGAAGAAAAGACTGAATAGGTCTGTGCTTCTCAAAATCACTGTACGCTGGTTCTGCTCTGAAGTATTTTCTTCCTTCCTTCTGTCTAGTTTTCTTACAAATGTTCACAAAAGAGGAGGAACAGATAGCTCTGCTTCATTGCTTATAGAAGCCCACTTTTTCTAATACTGAAATTAGCAGCTGCAGGTTTATACCTGCAGGTTTATACCATTCATTCAAAATGGAAATGCCTCAAAATATTAGGGGTCTCTTGAAACCTCTTCTAAAGACCAGTTGACTGTAGCCTATACCAGAAAAGACCAGAATGAGACTTCCAGAAAAACTAAGACACTCTGTGGTTTGTTCTGTAATCCTTTACGTACAGATCTATTGACTTTAATGGAATAGCCATTCTGGTTTACACTTATAAAAATCAATAAAGTCTGGACTCCTTCCTTATTATGAGACTGTCTCATCAAAATAAATCTAGAGGAGAAGGAAAGAGGCTTGTAGCTAGAGTATACACAGATAATTTTCTTACAGGAGCTAGCTAACTTTTCTTACTGACATTTGCCTTTTTGCTAGAAAATAGTTTATTTGTTGAAACAGATCTTCAACTCAGAATGCACCAGTTACTTCTGAAAAGCTTTTCACTACTTAAGGTAAATTTCTATTCAGTGTAGAATTTTCAGGTACCCTTAAACAGCAATAAGATCTTCACATTATTTCAATGCAAAGGGCCATTGAGCTTATTGTCTTATTTAAAAATTGAATAGTTAGAGAAAGACTGAAGGAAATTAGACATGTAACCAGCAATTGTCTTGCCTTCTGGCAATCTTCAGTTGAGTGAAATACATAGATTATGGAATTCGTCTCTGATTTTTTCATGATGAGGAACAGATTCGGAAGATATCTGATATGCAAAGATCTAGCCAGAGATTTTTGCTTAATAACAGCAGAACTAAAATGAAGGAAGGATAAATCCAGTGATTTTTTTTGTTACCAATTTATAGTGTTGGCTCTAAAATTTGAATGTCTACAGTGAGGCTTAGGTTGCCATGAAGTTTTCCTAAAACTTGGGATTTTAATTTCTATTTACCACTTCACAAATTCTGTATACACTAGGCTCTAAAGGGTCTAGAATTATCTTCTAATGGAAATATAGTGTGGGTATGTATAAGACATAAACATGTGTCTTATAAGACATAGACCAAAGTCCACATCATTTTAGCTCATTCATTAATAAATTTTGAGGAGTGAGGAAGATGGCAAGTCAAATCTTGAAGTAAGTAATGAAAACAGTCTTCCACATTGCAGTTAAGTCTCTGGTAGCAGGATAGAGTTAGTTTGGTAGGACAGGTCTTCCAATGATAGTAAAATGCTCAGTCATTTCAAAAATATCAGAAGCCCCCCACTTGGAAAAACAAAACAAAACATTTTTTTGCAGTCTCAGAGAAAGAAGGCAGCATTTTGTCAACAGCATGCTGTCATTTTTTTCTTTCCTGTTATGTTCCTCTCATCATACCCTTTTGGCTTGACTTGCAGTCCTAACATCTTGAAAAATGTAATAATGATATTTCAAACATAATATATGGACAGTGTTAAAATATAATATTGGTCAAGGTCAGCGTATTCTGAGCTGTATGCCCCAATCACAGCATGTTAAATGTGCTGAAGAACAGCTGGAGAAAAGCTTTGCGCAAATCTTGATTATGGTTAAGTCTGGCTGTGCTCAGTAATTCACTCACATAGAGCACAATGCATGATCAATGATGAAGCTGACTAAAAGACAAAGATGAAGCATAAAGTCTAAGGCAACCTAAAGAAGGAATATATTTAACCATTTAAATTGGCTTCCAACTAAGCTCAGATATTAAGTTAACTTCTGAATGTTATTGTCTTATTTCCAACATAATTAGTATTAATGTTCTATGTTCCAAAACAGTTGTGGGGGAAGGCATTTATCCCAGCAAAACTAAAGGTGTGAAATAGTATCATATTTTCCCAGATGATTTCATATTCAAACTTCTAAAAAAAAAAAAAATTAATGTTGTATTTGATCAAATAGGAAGTTTAAAGTTCATCTAACAAATGGTAAACTATCTTAAAGACTTCTACTGTAACTTTTATTTCTAAAAGAGACAAAGCACATAATCTATTCATAGAATCATTATTGGGGTAGCTGGTTTATTGCTAATTATCAAAGTATTCAGGACTAGCATCAGTAACATAATTCTAGTTCATTTCCCTAGCACAATGTCATTTCCCTTGCACAGAGTAAGATTTGCAAATGAAAATGTAAGACTCAACACAATGTAGAGAAGTCTTCTGTCTTCTTACTTGATTCCAAGCTGCTCTGGAATGTATTTATTATTTATTTATTAGTCTTTATTACATTGCTTCTACACTAAAAATGAAAATGGTAAATTAAGAGATGTCAGATATTTGAAATGCTTTCCTTATTATGAGTTGTCCTGATATATGTATGTAAACACCAACTCTTTCCTGCAGAGTTTAGTGAGTTAGGGAATAAAACTATTGACTTCTCTTTGGGCCTGATTCCTCTTGAAGACAATGATAGGTCAGAATGTTATGTGAAGGTACGTAGATTCAATATATAAACTGAAGTGAGTGTCTATTATGTATCTACATGCCTTTGAAAGATTTGCCATTTAGCAGGCTCACCATGATCATGCATCTCTGGTGTTCACATATTTTAAGGCAATTATCTTTCAGAAGAGTAAAAGATATATTATACATTCTGATAAACAGAAAATTCTTTCAGGCTCACATAAATTTAAATTAATATACTTGCCTTTTATAAAAGTGTTCAATTTTCCTTGTTCTACACTCATTCCGCTCTATAGTTCTGATCCTTACAGTGAAGGAAGATTGTCCAAAATGTTAAAAAAAAATAGTTAAAAGTGTTATTGACATAGAAAGACCAACTCTACCTATCCAAACCTGCAAAGATCTGAAGAATATTAATTTTGTAGTGATCAAATTCTTCAAGTTTATACAGCGCTAGGAATTTGCTTGAAATTCTGTCCCAATAGGCATGTGCTTCTGAACAACCAAACTTCTGATCTCTCTCCTTTTCCTTTTTTCCTATAATTTTTTTCCTTGCTTCACTGATCTTAATCTTTTCCTTCAACTTCACCTAACTAATCTTTAGACTGAAACACTTTCTGGCCAATACATGTGCAATGTAACTGGTGGGAGTCATTTCATCTCCCACCAGTGTAAGCCAGTTTCTTTGTCATCTTCTTCTATATTCATAAATGGGCATATTAGTATGTTCTTCATTATTTTATAGTCATCCTTGCATACTTCACTATTTTAAATGGTTAATTTTTGAACCTGACCCTTTTTCCAACCTAATTCAGGTAAAAGAACTTAGTCACACAGGGAATGCATTCTTCATAGAAATAAACATTGTCCTGGTTTCAGTTAGGACAGAGTTAATTTTCCTCGTAGTAGCTGGTAGGGTGCTATGTTTTGGATTAGGATGAGAAGAGTGCTGATAACATGCTGATGTTTTAATTGCTGCAGAGCAGTGCTTACACCAAGCCAAGGACTTTTCAGCTTCTTGCTCTGTCCTGCCAGCAGGCAGGCTAGGGGTGCAGCAGGAGCTGGGAGGGGACAGACCCAGGACAGCTGACCCAAACTGGCCAAAGGGGTATTCCATACCGTCTGCTCAACAATAGATGGGGTGGCTAGCCGGGGTGGGGGGGCTGGCTGCTCAGGGATAGACTGGGCATCGGTCAGCGGGTGGTGAGCAATTGCATTGTGCATCGCTTGTTTCATACATACTATTATTATTATTATTGTTATTGTTATTGTTGTTATTGTTATTATTATTATTTCCTATCTTAATAAACTTTATCTGAACTCACAGGCTTCACTTTCCCATTTCTCTCCCCTATCCCAGAAAGGGAGGTGGGAGGGTGAGCGAACGGCGGTGTGGTGTTTAGCTGTCGGCCGGGTTAAACCACAACAGATACCCATTAAGTTAAGGAGATTTAAAATACACATCTCAAGGAAGAGGGAACTACTTTCCCAACTGTTTCATATAACAGAGAAAATGGAAAGTACAAAACACAGATGGAAGAGTAGTGATCAAGATCAAAAAAAATCAAATGCGGTGAGAGTAATAAGGAAGGCAGGCCTGTAGAACCACACAAGGAGTATGTTCTAGTGAGAAAGAGAGAAAAAGAGAGAAAGATAAAAAGAGAAAGAAGAAAGAATTCATCTAAAGCTTGAAAATAAGTTGCTTTCCATGTTACCAAACCAGTTACATTACTGTGGACTTAGCTACAGTCTTTAAATCAGGCTCCTTGAGAACAGTTTAGATACTGCTTGTGCTTTTTTTACTCTACTAATGACCTCTTCTTGTTCCCACGACCTGACTCAGGGCAGTCAGGCAAGCAACAATCCAAACCAAAGAAGGAAGCACTCCCATAATACTCACAAGTGTGCAGTTTTGATGATGTACTGCAAGGTATGAGAAGTAAAAATAGTTGATAAATAACAGTATTTTGGGGGGAAAAATCAAGATATTAGATACTTTGGATGAGAAGACAGAGATACACACGGAAGTTTAATTCTTCCAAACACTCAGGTCTTTCTTTGTTTTTACAGAAAGAAAAGATTTGTAATCCTCTGTCTTTTAGAGCTAAGCTTTTTGTGCTTATGAAAAGCTCAGTCATCAGGCCATAAGAACAGTCATGATTATTATGTCTGAAAGAACATGACATGTATCTTTCTCCCGATCTCATGAACGTAACTCACTCCTTACATGTAATAAAGAAACAAAATCTCCTCTTAATCTTTCTGCATAATGATGAAATTATTGATTTTAACTCTCAATTCCTTAATGATTAAAAAAAAGGCTTTTTACTAATAATGATTTCCTTAAATTAAATAAAACAGCAAAAATATGGGCAAGTGCTGGGATGCCAGTAACTGAAAATGATTACTTTCCACATGAAAAACATGTCAGATTAAGTTTTCAGTATCTGGAGCGAAAGGAAAATATGTTGTATCTTAGCATCACTCTAGAGGCCTCTAATACTGATTCGAATACTGGAGCTAATGAAAAAAAAGTAGCAGTAGTAATAATAATAACAATAATGATAAAAGTCTGTAATGACCTATATAAAAAGAAAGGACGAATAGAACAATAAATGCAGTATCTTGAGGCAGAATACAAAAATGAAATGTATCCTGCCTATCTACAAAATAGTGCTAACTTTATAATCACTTCTTAATCTTAAATGTTTATTATTATTTATTTTTTTGCTACAGAGAATTCATGTCTATAGTCACTGTAAGAGGACAATTGAGATGTCTGCAATAATTCTGTTTTCTTACCTGCAAAGAGATCTCTCATGTGTCCTGAATCTGCCAGTAAAACTTTTCCACAGCTGTTGACTTCTAACAGAGTTGTCACTAATGGTCCAGTCACCTCCCCTTACCAAACAAGCTGGTATAAATAAATTAGAAAGCAGTGTGCCCACTTGGAGTTGCAAAAGGACAGAGGGAGAACTCAGGCCTGCCAGGGCACTGAGGGAGGCCTCCACAAGCAGGCTCTGTGCCCTGTAGTGTTGCAGTGTCACCTCTGCCTGCCCTGTGACCCAGGGTGCAGGGAACAGCTGGTCAGCCTGGCAATTAGCGACTCCTCATACTCAGGAGGGGATGATCTATCCACTGGGGCCCTGCTGTCGCAGAAACCGTGCTGGAAGGTAGAGACACGGCCTTGCCCAGGCATCTGACCTGCAACCCCTATCTGCCATCTGCTTCTTCAGTCCAACAGCTTGGGAGGAAGGAGGCTTCAGAGATCTGCAAATATAATTGTGCACCAATGGTATTGTCAAGGGACCAGGTTTGGAAATCCTGTTGCACCAAAATCTCTGTTGCAGCTTGAATTTTTCATGTTCTAAAGTGAATGTTTAACTTAATTTTTCCTTTAGTTATTTCATAGAAATCTTTAACATTCCCTCACATGAAGCTCAGCCTGTCCAAATCCAGCCAAGTTAGATGCTGGCACTTTAAGATAAAGTCCAAGCTAGACAAAGCGATCCTTACTCTGAGCAGCTTGCAGTAGATACGTTGGTCAGGTCAGGAATAGCAGCTGCACCAATTCTCACATTTTTCAATTTGAAGAAGTATAGCCTATTGGTTCTGCACACACTAGTGGTTTTTCTGTTGTTACTTTTTTTTAAGTCTCAAAAGGAATGCAGTAGATATTTAATGATGTCTCTGAGCTTTGCAGTAGGTATTTTAAGGTCCCCCTTGCCCTGATGTCTCAGCATATGTCCAGCAGCTACTGGGTGCAATGCTACTTATTTGACATTTGAGTGCTGGTTAAAAATAGCAGTTTGTTGGCTCAGAAGAAGAGACTGTTTGGCTGTGATGGTGAGCCAGGGGGTGACACATGCCAGTCAGCTGAAGAACTGGAGGTGAGATCCTAATTGAGTTGTGCCTAACTGTGAGAATTGAATTGACAATCAAAAGCCTAAAAATGTACGGCCCTGACAGGCTCTGAGGGAGAAGAAGGTGGCTGATATGAATTAGTGAAGATGAGTACACCAACGAAAATCAGTATCAAAGGAGAGGGACAGGAGTTCTTCCCTCTGTCTCATTAAAAAAAACAAGTTGTAGATATGGTGCTTGTGTGAGTCTGGGATGCCGGCTGCTGTCTGGAGTTTCTGTGACTAAATGCTCAGATCAAAGTGGACAGAGAGGGCAGAAAGATAATAGCTTCCTAGGAAAGCTGGCTATTGCTCAGTAATATTTACTTTTCAAAGAGAAATGGGAGAGGTTTGGGGTAAGGACAAATCCCTCTGCAGTTTGTGGTGACAATTCTCTCTTGATAAAACACTGAGAAATGAAGTAGCACTAAAGCTTTTGGCTTTTTGGTATAGAGATTTTCTAACCTCCTTACTGAAAGTGGTATGGAAAATGTTAAGATTACAGTCTCCAGTAAAACTGCATTTAGAGTCAGGATCTAAATGATGTTACTCTAATTACAGCACTGCAGACACAAGAACTGATCAACACAGCCTAGGGGAAGCAATTACCCTTGTGAGGAGCAACACCTATTTGGGTGGTGAGGGGGCTGAGAAATACAGTAAACAGTCTAAAAATACTCCAAAATTGCATTTCAGAGTTCACTGAAAGTGCCTGAACTTAGGCTAGGTCTGTGCTTTAGCCTTCTTGAAATGCCCCTGCTTGTCAGTGCTCCTGTAGCCATTGTGGGTCCCAATATGAGCTCTGATACTACTGGTGCTGGGGGTGATTTGCAGGTTCTACAGGAACACAGAACTTATCTTCCATATTATATTATGCAGGAATTCATTACACCAATTTTTTAGATTTATATAAGAAGGTAGATTAGATTATCTGTGTGATGAAAGAAAGGCTACATCTCACATGCAATCCCTTGCAGCTCATAAATAACTACATTATTCTGGAAATACAGCTTTTTCCACTCCTTGACCAGGAAGTGATGGCCAAAATCAGAAGCTGAATCATAGTTTTTTGATTTTACAATTCTCCTTCCTTATGACCAAAAAAAATAAAAAAATAAAAAAAAATGTAAAAATGAAAAGAATTTTGAAAGCAAGTTTTAACTAGGAGGGAAGTCAAATTATTTTAATTAAAAAGTTCAAAAAATACTACAATTAAAAGTTGAACTCCAATTAAAAACAAATTGCAGTTATGTTCCTTTAGTTTGTTTATTCTTAACAAACCTAAAGAATAAATTCAAAAGGAAAATAATCCAAAGTATCCTACCCAAATTCAACACTTTGGTAAATATATATATGAATATATATATAAATATATACACACATACACTCAATGGCAATATGTACATTTTGAGAACACCCTTTGGTTTCTTCCAAACCAAATTTTTGTTCTACAAGGATTTAGCCATATACTAGAAAGAACCTGGGAACTTGATTTTGTCAAATATTTAAGCAGACCTACTGCTATCAGGAGTGTGGCTGTATACCTTGTTTTGCTAGAGGAGTGTTAGCTCTAACAGCAGGAAAAAGATTTTCTCTACAGGACCACAGGACAGAGTTTAAATTCTCAGTTCAGACTACATCCATTTCTCAAACAAAAGATACTGCACTACAAAAGTAAAGGAGAAAAGGTCCTGCAAATCAAAGTTGCTGCTCTTCATCTTGTGTGTGGGAGGACTGCCAAGCAAATGCAATTCAATAGGCCATTTGCATCAGCCTGGTTTATATTTCCGCTGAGGGAGGCAGGAGTTTGGCAAGCTGTGTCAGCAGGTTACCTTGCCATTGTGAAAAGGCAAAGCAGCAGCATGCTAGGCATAATGAGACAAATGTTGTGCATTCAGCTCTCCAAAGTCTTTTTTTGCTAAAAGAGAAGAAAAGAATGGCCTACATTAACACCCTGGGTATGCTTCTTGTTTACACAGCCTTCTCAATTGTATTCTCCTCATTGAGGTGTTAAAAGTGAATTTGTGAATGCATTACACCTGACCTATGAACCAGTCTTACTACCTGTGTATTTTATGTCATAGAAAAGAATATGTTAAGTGTAGGAGTGATCATTGCTTGTATTTCATACTATGATTGGAGTGAAAGTGGCTTAGTTCACTGGATAGAAATCAACCATACCTGGCTGCTGTAAACAGAAAGAAGCCAGGAAACAGAAGGACATGGGGGCAGAGGTACATGACACAGAAGCATTCTGGTTCAACAGCACAAGCTGTTCCATATCAAAAGAGGATTACTTGAACAGTAACAGAAAAAAATAAATAAATAAAACAAAAAAATCACTGAATTCTCTACACTTGTAAAAATCTATGAGCCATCTACAAAGCACAGAGCCATCCATCTCCAGCAGTTGCTACAGACAGCAAAACTGAGGCAAAAGAGCTGCCTGAAGTGTGCCTCATAGAAGTGGGAAAGGGGATGACATGGGGACGGGATACCTTCAGTCCCAGGAGCCCAATCTGCTGCAATCACTTATGAAGACCACTGGCATGACATGCAGCAGCATCTGACAAGGCCAGGAAGGAGGAAAAAGAGAAGACAGTGTCTTCTACAGGATGCTGCAAGTCTGGCTCAATGGAATTACCCGAACTCTCTGTCCTTAGAGATTCATGCTCGACTTTTGCACTGACAATTGCTGGCATCTTTCTGAAGAAAAATGAGGGTATCTTTAATATTTTATTTAGTTGATACAGTAGTTTCATACATACATACAGTTATCATATCATTAGCACTGGTTTCTCCAGCAGCTCTAAGTGGTCTTATGTCTTTTCCTCCACTAGAGCTGGTAGAGTAGCCTTAAGGCTGATCTAAATTACCATTCTCCAGAGTTGTCATGGCAACAGGAACTAGCTGAGCAACCCAGCATTTTATCTTTTCCCTGAACATATTCTGAACACCACATTCAGAACAGTGATTGCAGCTCCACGGGCTTCCCTTCTCTTGTAGAGCATACTCAGGTGCCTGGCTAAATCAGCCTCATGCGTGTTTTACAGCATGTGAGTGGCAGATCTCTGCCAAAACAGTTTCCGGGACCTGCTGTACAATTTTAGTGATGTCAGAACTGTCAGTCTAAACTTGGTATATTGACATGAACATCATATTTCAAAATGTCCCTTCACTGCAATTTGCTAAACAACCTGCAGAATTTTTAAAAATACTCACTCTCCTGAAAATTCAAGTGTCAAATGATCCTTTTTTGTCTACTTTCCAGAAGTATTCAAATAAATCACTCATTGCAAAAGTTCTTTAAAAGATGAGGAAAAGTAAGCAATGTGCAGGGAAATGAAACAATTCATCAACCTACTTTCTAGAACCTCCTGTTCTAGATACCCATTCTTTGTACAAATTTGAATATTGTTTATAAATGTTGTCCAAGTTGTGTGTTTCTGCAGTTGGAATTTGTCTGCCCTGAGGGGTGTAAGATACTCAGAGAATGTGGAAAGATGAGATGGGTCATCCTGGCTTTTTAGGTAACAGTTGCTGATATAACAGTTGCTGGTGTTGAGTTTGATACAGGGAGAACAGAGCCCTGTGTTCTGGCCAGCAGATCCTCTTCAAGGAGCAAGGTGCTGACCAAGGCCTTTACTTGGATTGCTCATGCTGAAAATCAGAAGGCATTTCTACAATTTCTACAAGAATTTCATGGATAAAGTTCTGCTGATCATAGTAAAACTGCGCTAGATTAAGCTTTAGAGGCTGGGTTGGATCAGTGGAGAATGGACTTAGATTTGGCTCTGTATATGTCATCAATGAAATGCATGGCATGGAGCTGAATGCAATGTGACTGTCAGCTAATGGAATCTAATGAGCACTCAGTTCTGATGATTCAGACATTTTTTTTTTCTGAAATGGTAAGTGGAGAAGAACCATACTTGATGATACCCAAATTACAATTTTTAAGGTGTCAGGGAGATGGAACTTGTTTTCACAGGCTGCACAGTTGACTTATACAGAGAATATCTAATTCAGGGAGAAATAGGCTTGGACACACTCCTAAGACTAAGGTTTGCTTCTATTGTATGCAGCATTTGTAATATTTAGAAAAAAATAATATTTAGAAGAAATTACACATTTCATCTTATTTAGATAATACATTTCATCTCCACATTCAAGAATTTGAATATCTGAATCCTTGCAAACAAAGAGCAATTATCTAAGAAAATGATCGTGCAGGTTATTTTTCTGCCTCACATCCAGTAGTAATACAGTCTTTGGTTACTATTCCTGCAGTAACTTTGTTTCAGAAGTACTCTCCTGACAATCTGTGCTCAAATGTAATTGTTACTGCCAAAAACAATATAGTTATAAAACTTCTTGGAAAAAAAGCAGAAATATTAACAGTCTTTATGTTACTAGAGCATTAAGACTCAGTCAAGTTTTCACTGTACCCAGAATAAAGTGAAAATACTTGGAATTTAAGCACCATACAGTGCTGGTCAACATTACCAGCAGCGATATAAACTTTATCATTCTTGTTCCTCTGTATTAAATATCTGAAAATATTTTAAAATTGCACATCAAGAATCGTCTGCAGAGAATGGCAATGAATATTCTCTAAGGGCAAAACAAAGAAAATTTCAAGCTCTCTGTAGAAAAACGATGTACTGAAATGCAAGCAAACAATTTTATGTGCATAGCCCTTCCAGAGAGAGGAGGAGGAAGGATCACACAAACATACTTTTAACTGTCTAATCTCATAAATGTGGTAGCTTGAAGGAGGAATGTCATTACTCATGCTTACTTTCCTTCAGAAACTTCCATCTCATAACAAAGCACATCAACCCTTTACATTTATGTGCACAAGAATGATATTGTCAGATTTCTGCTGTGCAGGAAGTTCTACCAGTGTATCTTGCTTTTATTAGTTTGTGGGTTGGGAGGCTGGTTTGATTAGTTGCATAGCAATTTATTAAATGAAAAAAAAAAAAAATTAATAAAAATGTCTTCCTAGTTTTCATTTCATAACAACAAAAACAACAACAACAAAAAGAATGATTGTCATTTACAGCTAACTTCTAAGTGGCTTATTTATAGACTGAAATGCAAATTCTAATTGCCACATCCATCTAAAACCTGTCCTTTTTTCTCTCTAGTCCTTTATTAAAGAAAACAGCAAGTTATCTACAGATCACCTGATGACTGCATTTTTTGTTTTTCCTGTAATTTGAGACATTCACACTTTCTATTATAGCAGTCTACAATGTAAAACAAACAAACAAAAAACTATAATGTGCCATAAAAAATATATCTTTTTACAGTCTCTTGAGAATATACTTGAAGATCAAGAAGGTATACAGGAAAAGCAGGAATCTGTTTTTTTTAATTGTCTTGGAAAGGGTACGCACTAGGTACTCATGCACATATACATGCTCACAGCTGTATGTGTACATGCATGTGTATATATTTCCATATGCATATGTCTGTGCATATATATCAGGCCCTAGTTTGCCCTTATCCAGACTAAATGAAATGGGAGGTAAATTTCTGAGGTCCTCTAGGCCTGCTTTATGCCTATGCAGGCCTCATTCACATACTAAGACAAGTGAAATGCTTTGTAATATAGCACCCTGGAAGGGTTTGTGCAAACTACATTCTTATTCCTTGCAAATTTATGACACAAAAGCTTAACTTGCTAGATTCTAACATTAAAGAAATTAAATTATTCTATGGATTCTTCCCATGTAATTTTACAATTTTTTTTTCCAAATATATTTAGAAAGTAAATCTTGGCTGATTGCAAGAAGCGAATGATTCATGGGGTTCTTTGACATCTAAGAAAAGCAAATGTCTCTGCAATCCCGAAACACAGACCACGGGTCTGAAGCCTGACACCTCCCCAGCTGAGGTGACAGCTCCCAGACATGTACCCTTGTGCGATAGTCCATCATCCTATTTTCATATATTTTTTTAAGACAATCTGTAAATGAAGAGAGACAAAGTGCTGGATGGTAGACTGTTACTGGAGATTTCCCATCTTGCCTGCTTCAATTCTTTGTTTAGAAACTGACCCTTATGCCTGCTTCAAAATCTGTTTGTCCTCCAACTTCGTAACAAAGGTAAATGTTCCTGAAAGCTTATTAATGTAGTCTCCAATTAGCCTATTTTTTTTTTTTTCAGGGTGGTGGTGGTGCTTAATTTAGATCAAGAAAAAATTAAATTAATTTAATTTTAATTTAGAGAAAGAAAAAATCCCTCAATAAACTTTTTTTTCCTTACCAAAAATTAATTCAGTTATTTCTATTTATGAGATAAATTGTCTCATAAGATATGAAGGAGAGGGGATACGGAAAGTTTTTTTCCCAAGAGTAGATTCCTATAGTTTTCTGAAGGATTATGTAGCCACACAATAGTGTGATAGTGAGTATAGTGAGAAGAGCAACTACAGCCCACATGGAAAAAAATAAAATAAAATAAAATAAAAATAAAAAAGGGGGCAAAATTTTCAGAGTGCTTTTTGAAGCCTCTCTTTTACTTGCACACGCTGACTTCTGACTTCTCCAACTGCATTGACTCTTTTCCACACAGAATATGTAGTTTCCTGCAAAGTCACTCTGGAAATTTACTGGTAGCCCTGAAAACTGGAAGAGTACCTCAGGAATGCAGCCAATGTGTTGTTTCAAACAGGGTTTTTTTCCTAAAGAGTTAACTATTGCATTAGTTTCAAAATAGAGGAAAATTAACATGGTGATGGTTCTCCTTCCATTTGAAATCAAAAGAATTTACACTACTAATTTCATCTGAAGAAGAATCAAAAACCAGAATTTGCACTTTGCCTAAAACTTTTTCTATTTGACATATTTCAGTTTTAGCACTGAAAATGACAAATAAACACTCTCCAATCCTCTGCTGTTTCGTTTATGTTAACCAAAATTGCAGATTCCTATACCTCTTACTTCACAGGAATGTTCAAGTTACAGCAGTCCATGAAAAAGTTCACTGCCCAGGCACATCGAGCATCAGAAAAGAACATCTTTATGCTGTAGCTTTTCAAAAGCATAGCTTTCCAAGTGCCTTAGCATAGCTTTCCATTACTATGCCAGATTTCTGTAACTGTTCAGGCTGGAGAAACACAGAGCCAAGAAGTTCATTGTAAAGCTGGAAAGGAGAAATGAAAATAACACTGTACATGGAATTTCAGTCAACAAATGTAAAAAAAAAAAAAAAAAAAAAAAAAAACACCTCTGAATGAGCTATTTGGGTAATGTCTTGGGAACTGACACTGCATAAAGGTAAATTAAAAAGAAAAAGAAAAAAAGAAAAAAACAATAGAAGGAGATTTTTTGATGAGTCTTCTGTGTACACTAGAGGTACAGAATCTAAGTCCAATGATGCATTAAACATCAAAGCTCAAATAGTTTTAATGATCAGGAGCCTCAATTAGTCGTTTTTATTACCCTTTTTAAATTCATAATAACTGTAACATTATTTGCATATAAAATATCAAAGGAAATAGGCCATTGTAAATTGACATGTATACTTTGTAGTAGGCAAAATTATTCTGAACTGTGAGTTTAAAATGCAAGTAGAGCTATTTTTATATTACCTATTTTCTTATTTACTTGTTTCTAGAATAGAGTGGAAAACCTCTAGAGTCAGTTATTTTAAGCAACAGTTTCTGACAGGCTGTGAATTAATTTGGATTGCAAAGTCACCTTGAAAAGCTCATCTCATGGTTTTATACAAAAGGAAATACGGAATGAAATACTCTGAAAAAGGGAGGGGGGTGCTTTGAATAATTTTCCTTCAATATGGCTTTTAGAAGCCTTTTCAGTTGATGTACCCTGTTGTATGGATATGCTGTTCCTCTACTCACCCTCTTCAAAACACTACAGAACAGTGTGGATTAATTGGCTGGGATTCACTTGTCTAAACTTCAATGTCTAGGGAGACTTCAAATGCCCAAGAGAATCTCCATAGGGCTGCTAAATATAATATAGTTCCTGCAAGACTCACATCCCACCAGTGAGCCATCTGGAATCCAGGCAAGATGCTCTGGGCTGTCTAAAATGTCACTAGATACTGTGTTCAGGCATCTGAATCCTGCCCATTATCTTTGCTAAATAAGTCTCTGATCCTGCATGTCTCTCACTACCCTCCAGATGTAGACTTTGGCAACATTAGCTGCTATGATTGTGACATATAGAAGATGACGTAAAACTTCTGCAACAGTTTCCTGAGCAGATGGGAGTGCCTAGACATAACTTCCCTATGTGAAATCTTGGGGAATGGGAGAGGCAACAAAAAGACTAAAGGGTAACGAACTGAAAACAAGCATATATATATATGCATATAGAAATATAAATAAAATGTAATTTCCAAGTCACTTTCATGGATCACATCTTACTTGATTCATTCAGTCAACATGTAATTCCAATGAGTTATTTCTCTGAGTTTGGTACACAGAAATAAATACAACAGTGAAATATCCACTGCTTTTTAGACTACTATCTAACAGAATTAGTCTACTATGGCTGTGAAAATATTAAATCAACGGAATATTTAAGTCAAAACAAATTGAGAGATAAATGATTTGATTTTTTAAAAAATCACATTTGAAAAAAAAAATCAGTTAAATATTAATTCAATATAAATATTAAAAAGCTGTATCTAATGATGTATGTATTTAAAAAATGTAACCTAGTGACTGAGATAATGACATTAAGAATTCTTAGAATTCTCTTAAACCATGTCACCCTTGGTCTGAGAGGTACTGTTGCAACATACTTTTGGTAAAGCTTAACCATATTGCCTATTTTGTTTATAAATAAATATGCTATGTTAGCACATACTTCTTGCATTATTATTATTATATTAATTAATCAGTGTTATTATTAACACTACTACGATCTTAGTAGTTAAAATAATTAGATAAATTAGTAAGTTTGAATGTCTTATTACCAATTTCTAATTCTTTTTTTCAGAAACAGTACTGATCAAAAATTGGAGATTGATTATGAGAAAAATGAAAAAATTCAGAAATTGCAAATTTTTTTTAGAGTTTTAAAAAGAGTCACTAAACCTACGTTTTGGGCTGAATATAGTCTTATAACCAGTAGAAAAATAAAAGTTTATAATTTATGTTTACTACATGTTTAATGCCACAGAAAATTTCTTTTAATAGTCTGGAATTATATCTTGCATTTTATAAAAGATCATATTCAAATGATCAAAATTGTTTGTAATAAGCTGGTAAAACCATTTCAGATTTTCACAGAATAGCCCAGGAGGGTTTAAGATTTTTCTTCTGGAACTGTCCTTACCAGCAACAATATAAATTTTTGAAGCTTATACTTACACAATTAATATCCACAAGTTTCATTAGTCGACATCTGTGGTATGGCAATAATTCCCTATATTTAGAAAGGCAAAATAATTGCTCTCTCATACTTCTATAAGTTATAGCCCAGTGTACATTGACTTTTAACAGCTACTACATAATAGCTTCACTTCACAATATAAGTATTTACCACAAAATAGTATACATTAACCAAATTAGGCTGTCAGAAATTTTGCTGTGGGTGGTTTTGTTTTTTAACAGACAATGGCAACGCTAATGTGAATATACAGCTGTTGAAAACAACAGCCTTCTCAAGACAAAAAGTACTTCATTATTACTATGTTCAGTAAGGTTCCAATGTAAATGCTTAAATTTAATTAACAATGGGAAAAAACATAAACTTGGACAATATGCCTTTGCTGAAGTGTTGTTTCCTAGCATCACCTTTATTTTGCCACCTGTCATGAAAGACCTTATTTTAGCAAGGCAGGACATCATTACTCAGGTTCTCTATATCATGTAAATGTGATATGTTAAAACAGATGGGAAAATCCAGTTGAGGCTAACTTTTTTTTATTATTATTTTTTATTTATTTTTTAAAATCATGTCTGTAGGGTGATTTCTTTATTTCTGGAAGTACCCCCTTCAAAGTGAGCAGGACTGCCCAAAACATATGCAGTGATTACTCTAGACACCTGCTGGCTCTAGTCCAGCAAACTCATCCTGTAAGAGGAAGACCAAAAGGGAATTCAGTGCAGACTTCCAGCTTTAATTGTTACCTCATGGATGAGTTCAGGATAAATATGCAATATATTCAGCACATCCTAAAGTGATTTAAATGTTTCTGATATTATTATGCTCATTCCAGCAAGGATAGCAATCAAATTAAACTTCTATGAGAAAAGTAGAATGCTTTTTTTTTTTTTCCTCTTATTAATAACCACATAATATAATAAATATAAAGACTGTGTTTCTTGAATGTTCACCCAACTGAGGGAGAACACAAAGGGATCACTGCAGTTTTAACCAACTCCTGGCAGGGGCTGTGATTCCCTTGGGCCAAAATGAGTCCTACCTGATAGCAGAATGATAGAACAGTGGTGTTTTCTGCTTTTGCTCAGTATGTAGATTTGTTCATTTGTGACTGCAGACAGGTTATTAAACCTCCTCCCATGGCTGTAATCCTTTGCACTCAAGGTCCTTCTGCATCTCTAGAACCACAGTTCAAAGTAGCTATGAGGTAGCTATGCTAGAGCCAGTTCAGACGTCAGTTCTGATCAGGCAGGTGTTTAGAGGCTGGTGACTGCCATGTAGATAAAAGGATATTCTGAGTAGTTAAATTGCTTGTTCTACATCCTTAGAGACAAGAAAAGACATTCACATGTCAAGGTTTTGTTCTGTTTGAATGTTTTGTCTTTATTTTTATTATTCTTGAAAAGGTGAATTCTTGAAAAGCAAATTCTTTGAGAGTAATCATCCAGCCCTTTACTCGGTTAAGATAAAGGTAGATCTTAAAAGTAAAAGCTGAGCATATGCTAACTTTGGCAGGAGGAAAAATACAGATCAGTCAACAATTGATAGCAGAGTCCAGCTTTCTGCATTTGAATCCTGTGAGGCGTCATTCCCACAAAGAACTCCTTGGTTTGCTTCTAAAACACCTCCTTCCCTGTGTTTACTTCTTTGAAGTAAATTTCTTTCTCCTGCCTTTACTGCTGTCACTGATAAATTATATATGTCCTTGTGTTCTAAAACTTCTGCATCAGCCACAGTAATTGAGCACCACTTGTTCTGTTTCTTGCTGTTGTATGAAGACTCAGGCTTTCAAAGCAATTCTGTCACCTTGAATGCCTCCCTACCACTCCACCATGTTTGCTCAATGAGAAGGAATATCCTCTTCTCTGTTTGCAGGAATCAAATCAGCTAGTGCAAGTGCTGCTGCATTAGTCCCTGCACTTCTTCCACAGCAGAAGGATTTTCCATAGTCCAAGATCAGACTTGGGAAAATCAATCCAATTAATCAATGTATAATTACACTATAAAATTAGGGTTTTCTCCTGAACTGTTTGAATCCACTGCAGTATCCAGCTTCTCTCTGGCAGCTATAAGGATCTTCATTAGCTGATATTCCAATAACATGAAACACTGGGGAAAAAAACAAACAAACAATCAAACAAAAACTCTTTCTTGCACTGAGCTGGCAAGAAAGCATTTGTTGACCCTAAATATCATCTCATGGTAACCAGATGAAGTTCATAATAAATCCAGTGATTTACAGTGAGTTTATTGCAATTAATGAAATTGTGTAGAACAGTCCAGTAGTCGTAGAAGTAGAAAAGTTATATTTTTCTCTAGTTGTGCACAGCCTAATGAAATCAATACAATCATAAGAGTTGGAAAAATACAATGTCTGTCTATAATCATGCAAAAAAGGGGGAAGACCAAGATAAAGGAAATATATTTCCCTCTTCCTAAGGAAGATAATGAACTTAGTCTTGTGTTGAGACCAAGTGGAACATTTTTTTAGCAATTCTAGAAAAGATTTCTGTGTTTTTCTGCTCAAAGTTAAGCAACTAAATCTAAAGGCACCTGCACCTCACAATATAATGCAAGTCTGAAGTCTGTTAGAGGTGGATTATTGTAAACAGGAAAAGTCAAAGAGTAGTTATTTGAAAAGAGGAGGTTAAACAGGTAGCATCAATACCCATCTATGTATCTGTTGCTAAGGACCCAGAAAGCCTAGCAAGTGAGTTTTTTTAGCAGATTCAAATTCCACCAAAACCAGTAAGAGTTTTTGCATTGCCCAAAGTAGGCTCTATATCAAGTCCAAACTGAGGGAGAAGAATGCACTCAAATAGCCATCAGTACAAAATGCTTTAACTTTGGAATCAGTGTTGTTTTGGATGTACAGACTATACAGTGTTAGTGTCCATGATACTGGCAAAATGGATGCGACCTTTTTCAAAATACAGCCCTAGTCTGGCTGAATAAAATGTCCTTTTTGCTGCTGACTTCCCAGAGTAAAAAGAAGTATGTCTGTCTTTGCTTGCAAACTGTCAGTCATGCTGCAGTGAGCACAGACATTGTGAATCACTCTTCTCTGAGCTCTAATCTCCGTTCATAGTGACAAATGAACCTTAAAAATCAGTACAGCCCTGACTCCTGAAATCTTCTGAGAGTTATTTTTTAGGAGAAAAAAAGAAATAGTATATTAGATGCTTAGGATACTAAATTAGGGGTTGTTATATTACAAGTATGTTTAAATGACATGTTAAAGAATCTGCACCTGGAATGTCCTCACAGTCCTGTAACAAATATGTAAGCTATTTCCAAAATATTAGGACCATGTTTTAGGTTACCTTTCTAGTCTTATGGAAGTCTAGCTCTTGCCTAGCTAGGTTCATATTTTGCCACTAATTTTTGTGGCAATAACTAGCTATTTCATGAATTTTCCTGGTCTGCAGTCTTCTCCCAAAGAGTAATGAGAAGTCTGCCAGAGCGACCTTCCAGAGCATGCCAGAGGTAAACACTTGAGAGAAATTAATATTCTATTTATAGAAAATTTCCTTGCTTAATATCAGAAGAAATAATTATTCTGTAACTATCTCTGTCAGGGGATCCACCCTACTCTGCAACAATACTATGAATTTTGTTTTAGCTTGTATTTTCAACAGCACCTCAAAAAATCACCACCAACTTAAACAATCTCCTGCTGAAAATTTTCACTGATAATTTTAATGGTGACACTGAACAATGCTGTAACAGAATAATACTAGTACTAATTAATCTGCAGATTTGTTACTGTCGTAACTATTTTGGTTGGGGAAAAAAAAATGAATAAAAATAGAAATAATTAGAATAAATAGAATAAATTAGAATAATTAGAATAAATAGAAACATAATAATAATACTAAAATGGCACAACTCTTCTTTGTGAACAGCTAAGTTGGAAAAAAAACATCCCTAAAAAGCACTCCTCCTCTTGCTGCCTTTTACAATGATTTAACTGCATGCTCAGCAGATGGGTTACACAACTTTTGCCACTGTAGTCACCGTTGTACAACTCAGGAATAGGTAAAGAAGACATTAGAAAAACATGTTGTTTTTCTCTTCTCCTCCCAGCTTTGCTGTTGAATTTGTTTATTTCATAGCATGTTGTCTTTGTTTCTCTTACCATATGGTCTTTCACAATGGCAGTAAGAATGAAAAACTAGTTCTAAAATAAGATTAAATTGATGAATAAGCATCAGTTTCCACCTAAAACTACTTCTGATACCAATGCCAATAACAAAAACTGCTTTTATTTTTTTTTCTGGATTTGACAAGCTATTGATTTTATAATAACTTTTCAAATAAACAAAGCAAATAAGAATAAACTAGTGAAATCTAACAGATAAAATGAGTGCATGGGGGAGGGTGGATTTATTTTTATGAGAGATAACAGCAGTATTCATGAAGTGGGAGAGATGCATGAGAAGAATAACATGAACCTTTTAATTACAAGGCCCAATACTGGCAAACCCTGCCAAAATCCTTCTACCTGTTAATCAACCTGCAAGATATCTCTAGTTTGGGCAAAGGGAAGAAAATTACTAGGAAAAATGGTAAGGTGCTGCACTGTGCTTGAATTTTAAGCACAGGGCTTAAAATTCAAGAAATTGTACCTTTAACCTCCTCTGAGTAGGCTCTTCAGAAAATTATAGGAAAATTTAACTATCCAGCAGAATAAATTATATGGTTGTACAATTGCAAGGAGATTGATATAACATTACTTAAGACACTACAAGAGGATGTGTCAGCACAAATATGAAAGCCATAAGTAATAAAAGCCTCAAATAATAATATACGCACTCTCCCTGTCATCATTATGCACCATCATTTACGGATGGACAGCACCTGCTTTCCTGCTGAGGCCTCTGGCGCGTGTCCATCAGGCGCATTTACTGTCAAGTAGGTATTCGCCTGTGTGGTAGATGTGATCCTTTCACTCCTACTCAAAGAAACCTATGGAGAAGATCCAAAGCTAATGCATGTTTCAGAAACTGATTAAAAAAAAATAATAATAAAAATAAAAGAGAGAAAGAAAATTAAAATGATGTATTTTAAAAATTTCTCTTTAAATTCATTTCAGAAATTGAAATGCAGATGTGGACTTTCTTTTCATGACACTGGGAAACAGTGACAATCAGAGCAGAGGCGAAACCCATAATAACAGTGCAGATCCACAGTGTATGGCAGAGGGTGCACCTGGAAAACACATGTGGGTGCAGGAGGGTTGTCAGAACTTCTGGCTTAAACTGAGGTGCATAACCTCCTCTAAACTCAACAGAGAGCAAGCAGTAGTTAAGCTCTTCATTCAGTACTCTAACTTCCTTTCTGAAAATGCCCAGCTTTAAATGTTAGGAGATATTTTTCTATTTCCAGTGACTTGAGAGGGAGCAAAGGTGCCAAAATAGCATATGTGAATCACCAGCCTTTACCCTGAGTGTATGCCAGAGCTGTGAAAAGCTTTTAAGTACATCCACAGGAACACGATACAAAGAAGAGAGGACAAAACTGGTATTACCTTCCACTGCTAAAGGCTATGCAAAGGGAATAATCCATGGAGTATAAATGCTGTATTGTGACTGTTGCAAGGCTAGAATGCAAAAGCATTTATTATTTTATTAATTTCCATTAAAAAATAAACATTTTTCTGCATCAAGAAGAGTGTCAAAAACACATGTGCATGCACATACACACACACAAACACATGCACAGGATTTCAATTTTGAAATTAAGGCCAAAAGTGACTCTTAGTACGATCCAGGTTGATTTACAAATTTACTGAAAGATATTAACAGGATGATCACATAAACAGATTATTTTTCACACAAACCAATCTTTTCTTAAAATAGAAGAAAAAGACAGTCATGTCATGCCAAGCAACATGTGGAGGTCTAAATTTCTGCAAGCACTATGTCAATGTGAGAATTCTTCAGTGTATTATTCATTCAGTCTCAACAACACTCTATGATGAATGATATAAAGTAACATAATCTGTATTTTATGATTCCTCCATCTAGACTTGACACTCATGGAAAAGTTACTTCAATTTTAAGTGGAAAATTGAGATACAGCATTGGATATAAAATAATAACAATTTGTTTTTCACTTTCCAGGCTACATAGCTGTCTCCCTAAAATTTGAATTTCATTTTTGTATTCTGTTGTGTTCATAGCTTATACTAAGGAAGCATGAATCAATGCTGCTCATAGAGATTCAGTCTATTTTTATTTTTTCACAAACTCTGTTAATAAGATTTCTGGATTCGTTGTGACTAACTTTGTCTTAAAGTTAGATGTGTAGTCTCACCTCATTTGTCTTTTCTCCATGGCCAATACAGTAGGAGAGACAAAGGGATATCTTTTCAGGCCTGTTTTTCTCATTTTCTACTGTCACCTGTCTTAGGTGGCTTATGTCAGACAAACTGAAACCCACCCAATTTTGCAGTTGTCAGGGGAGTCAGTGAAATTTTAGTCTGATAGCCATGTAGTTCCAGAGAGTATAGCTATTCTACTGAAACCCTGAGCATAGAAAAAGGATTTTTTTACTTACTTTGCACATTTGCAATTCCATATATTCTATACTAAAGGGCAAGTTCTGTCCTATTCAGGGATGTTAGAAAAAATTTAGAAGATAGAAGAAGAGGGTAACTTAAAACGTAAGATTAAAATTCATGAAATATGAAAATATAGTTAATTTAGTAAGCTGTTTTTCAGTTTTACAGCAGAAGACTGTTATCTTTATTTGCTTTAAAATATATTTACTAAGTATTAGGAAAAAAAAGAAAAGAAAAGAAAAGGAAAAAAAAGAAAA
>CM021697.1:22186850-22311529 GCA_011074415.1 Stictonetta naevosa
GAAGGGAAGGGAAGGGAAGGGAAGGGAAGGGAAGGGAAGGGAAGGGAAGGGAAGGGAAGGGAAGGGAAGGGAAGGGAAGGGAAGGGAAGGGAAGGGAAGGGAAGGGAAGGGAAGAGACAACTCCTATTTTTTTTTTTTTCTATGCAATCTCTTATTCTTTTTGTTTTGAGATGACAGCATCATGGTTTGTTAAAAGAGCTCCATCTTCTGGCAACTGATCCATCATAGGATCCTTCATAGAAGAAAGGCTTAAAATCATTTACAGAATTTAATGAAAAATTGATCCTGAGAAACTGATGTCTGGAGTTGTACTCCACAGAGACTTTGTGACATTTTTATTTTAGAGTAATTTGTTACTTGTTAACTTTGATTTCTAACCATCTGTCAGGAATGTTAGTGGTTATTGAATTAAAATAAAAGGGCAACATATTAGAACAATCCTGAAGAAATGAACTAAATGCATAAGCTGACAGTACCAAAATCACAGAAAGAAAGACAACTTGCTATTTCCCTTTGTGTCAGGTCAGGCTCCTAGTTTTGGTCCTCATTAAAAAACAAGAAGAATTAAAAAAAATAATAATAAAAAAAAAATTAGTTTGGGTTTTCAGAATGAACAGACACACACTCCCAAAACAAGCAAGCAAGCAAACAAACAACAACAACAAAACAGAGAGAAACATAAGAAATCCATTCATTCATATTTTGTCTGCCTGCTTTCCCAACTCTGTATTTAAAGAAGATAGTCAATGTCAAAGAAGGAAGATGGCATCCTGCATAACATTTTTTAGCACACTTCTCACCCTTAATCTTATTACTAAGCGGCTTAGCCTCACTTGTTTTGCCTTTTTTTAAGGGGGTATGTTGTAGAAAAAGTAAATTGAACGCCAGGCTTTTCTCCTGTGTTCTGCAAATGATGGCACATCTACTTGATGTTACAGCATAAAAGATCTGAGGAGAAAGCAACTTAGGGGATTCATCACTCCTCTTCAGCACATTTATAAATAGAATATTGAAGACTTCATTGCATTAACAAAGTGAGGTTTGGTACACTGAAAAAACATGTCTTCACATGAAGAAAAACCAAAACAGTCACTAAAATACCAATTTCCAAATTTCCATTTTTGTAATCAGCCCCATGTGAGAACAGATATCCTGAAAATGGAGAGAGGTCTGACTGTGGAATCAGTTCTTCAGAGACCTTTGAAACACTTTGAAACTATTCAATAACTTGTAAAAGGAAGGTTAAATATGTTAAAGTTTGAAATGGAATATATGGGATATTTCTTTTTGCAGGAAATGCAAAAACAAACAATGAAATAGGAATGTGCCTTTGTTTTATAGCCATTTCATCATTAGTAATTAATTGCACATTCTGAAAAATAGTATAAAAAGTCTGTTTCAGTGAATTATTTATTGACTATTTACACTGCAATTGTATGAAAAATGAAATCGTGAAGGGACAAAAGGTAGCTTATGTAATCCATCATATTTTCTTGATTCTATTTTTCTTAACTTTATATTAACTTTTATCTGAAGCTATAATTGGTAGATTCAATAAAAAAATAAAAAAATTAAAAAATCATTCACTTCTCACCTCTAAAATCATATTTAGACACATTACTTTATCAAAGATAAACTGGTCATAAACAAAACTAGTCTGGAATTCAGAGGAAGGTTTTAAAAATAAAAGCATTAAAGTCTTTCAGCCAGTGCTGTGATTAAAGTTTCTCACTGTTTCTAACTTCAGCATGATTACACTTGTAGACCCACATGCTGGTAATGAGGGTTATTTAAAGTAGTCTTGCCAAAACTGCATTATATTTGGTAAAAAGTGGACTCATTGCTACTGCTGAGAAATAGTCTAATTTACACTGATTGTAAAAAGTCCATCCAAAGAATGGCAACATCTGAAACCCCATGTTCCTTCTGCAGATGTTGTCTGCTCATGGCTTGACCCGAAACACCCATGCAAAATATGGTATGTTTTTACTCAAGCCTGAAAGGAACAATCATGGAAGATCACCTAAAAACATAGTCTCTTGAATTATCAATAATCAGAATACAACCTTGTCACTATTGTTATCTGTACAGAGCTTTCCTGGCTAAATATATAATATTCATGAAAAGCTGTCTGAAAACTGGAGAAGTTCTCACCTTCCCGAGTTTTACTTAGAAAATTTGAGAAATCAGAAGTAATGAAATTCTGACCTCAATTTGCTTTGGAATTGCAGCTGCCTTCAGAAGTCCCCATTTATTCTGATCAGTTATTTTCATTTGGGGCTTTGCCTAAGACCATTTCCAGAAATTGTGTGTATACTGCGTAGTAGAAAAAAGTAGAAAACACTATTAAAGCTGCAAATTATTCATTGTAGCATTCTCTAGTATCTATTTATTTGTACATTTTATAAGTTGCACTGAAAAATTTCTTCTCTTTTCACCCAATGATAAGTTTCATTAAAAGTTTGTGGAAAAAAATGATTTAGTTATTTCTGACTACATAAGAGATGGAGAAAAAAAAAATCCATATTCTTTTATGCATTTAAAGTCTTTCAGACAATTGTGCTTAAAGAAAAAGAATATAATGTAGGGGTATTTCTGTTACATATTGGCCGTGTTCATTTCCAAAAGAAATTTTTTTTTGTTTCATGAAGTTATGAAGGTCTGAATACCAGTGACATACATAATCATCTGGACAATATCTGTGTAATGAAGAAAAGACATATTGTTCTAATAAAACCTTCATCCCAGAGTATATAAAGCATTCAAGAAAGATCACATTCAGGAAATTTGGATTCCAGTATTGTCTCTGTTGGGTGATCAAATGCCTGTATTTCATTTTCCCTAATTTAGTTTCTCCCCCTGATAAATGGTGATAAGTTAACTTCCCTGTCTAGAGAAGATTCTGCTTAAAAAAACATGCCAGAACATTTCAATACTTCAATGGAAGACCAAGACTGCAGGAACCACATTGCAGAGGTCCGAGTCTATAACTACAATATTTGACAGGTCCTCTGAAATCTGATCATCATTCCTTAAGTGAGGCTGATCTGCAATAGGGTTTCTGTCTGCTGCCTTCTACCCTGTTTACACTGTCCTGGACATAGGCATTCTCTCTTGCAATTTGGCTTCAACCATGCCTACTACTGTGGAGCCACCTGGGTCTAAAGTGGGCTGCTCTAGATTAATTGTAATTTGAATAATGGATCATAATAAATACATCTACCATGAAGATTCAATCATATGGTTGTTGACACAGCCGGAAGAGTGGGTAGTTTAGTATTCACATGGCTGAAAATCAGGAAACATGACATCTTATAGCATACATAAAAAAAGCCATGTGCATTAAGAACCAAATTTCATGGAAAATGCTGTTGCCACAATATAAATAAGAAAAATAAATAAATAGGCTTTTCATAAATCACATTTCATTGGTTGTGCTTTTAACTACATATACAAATATTTTCAGAGGCAGAGGGGACAGCAAGCTCTCAATTTATTATTTTTTTTTTCACACAAATGGTCTCCATGAAAAATTGTGTGGTGTCCTAATACATCATACTGGTTCTAATCATCTTTGCTTCTAAGTTTCAAAATTACTTTTGAAAGGTCTACCTTCCTCATTTTGCCATATTTTGCTTAATATATTTCATCTATTAATTCCTTCTTATTGAACTCTTAAGGTGGCAGGGGAGAGCTGATGTAGCAGTCTCATGAAGGTGAAGCTCTACTACAGTGCTGTGCTCCAGCCAGAACCTGCAAACCACAGGAACATCGCACACATATTAAACAACTGGGATATTGTGAATTCTTCAGATATGATCAAAAAGGAATAGTAAATGAAAATAATAGACATGAAGTGACATGCAATCTTCCTGTGACACTAAAAAGTGCTTTCATAAGCCTGCTGTACCCAAGGTAAAGTGAATTTCCCTATAGAAAATAGAGGCGAAATCAAAAAAAAAAAAAAAAACAGTTTCACTTTTAATATTTACACACAACAGGCTTTCCCAGACTCTTCAGTGGTACTTAGGTGTAACTCATGCTTAAAACGAGTATATGATTGCTCTCTGCAGATGGATGTGGTGTGAATGATTCAGGGAGTTTAAGAAACTGGAAAACCATTATATTTTGTTGAGCTGCAGTACTATTGCTTGCTACTAGAGACTGTGATAGATTTCTTCTGATTTGTATATCTTTGTTTAAATGGGCACAACATCCTAGAAAGGGATTGAATTCGATGTGTTTTACTTTTTATTGTCATGCCCCACCTTCTTTTCCAAGGTGCTGCAAGAAGATGTTTATAGATCTCAACATTAAGGATCAATGCTGGAATGTGACAAAAAGACGGTAAAAAGAATGGAAAAACTATAAAGGGAATAATCTTCACACCAAATAAACAAATAGAATCCTCTCAGAGAAACCAGACAATGTATGACACCTGCTCCAGGAAAATCATCCCAGCCAAAAAGAGGAATAAACCTTTGCCCTGCATAGCCTTAAAGATCAACACCGTGCCTAGCATCACACATATTCCTGCATGCTTCAGAAACAATATAACAGGGCCACCTACTGAGATTCAGCATCTCTTTTCCATAACATTTATTTCATCTGTATTACTGAAGCAGCATAATAAGGGCAAATTAATCATAAAAGCTCCAGGGACTTATTTCACAGTGTATCAAGCAATTATATATTGAAGGTGATGAAATAATAGTATCTTTGATTTAACTTCCCACATAGGACATGCAAAAGAAAACACTGGAACCTAGATAATAACAAAGAGTAGAAAATTAAGGAGAAAAATAATTAAAAAGGAATAGCCAAAACTACATTGCTCTAAAGTTGTTTCCTTTGCATTCTGAAAAGATTGAAACTATTTGGAAAACAAAACAAAACAAAACAAAACAAGCAAACAAACTAACTAAAAAAGACCAATCATGCAAGGAGGAATGAGGGGAAAGGCTTATCACTTTTATTAAATAGGAAAGCCATCTAAAGGATTAACCCTACTATTCATCATCCCTATTATAAGATACATGAATAATTTAATTCATTTTAGCTTTTGGTTCTCTTCCTATCCCCCCCAAAAAAGGAGCTATATAATGAAGATAAACTGATTAAAAATACACAGATGTTTCAAATAAAATGTTGCATATCTGAACAAAATAAACATAAAGCTGATGCCAAGAGAAAATATTAATTTGTCAGTAAATGTGTAATTGTAATTGGCCACAGATCTGGAAAGGAGACAAAAAATATTCACACAGAGGAATTCTATGCCAGAAAATAAAGAAACTAAACTAAAGAAGATAAATTACACCCCGTCAACAAGCTGGCCAGCTGTAGCATCGTCTTGTGCTCCCTGGCTATCAGAAACTCAGGGACAGCCTACTGATTTGTTCTACTTTTGACAATGGCACATCCCTGAAATAAATTAGATTACAGTAAATAGATAATTAGAGAATGTACATATTAGAGGCAAAGACAGAGAGAGGGAAAAAAAAAAAAAAAATAAATAAAAAAAAGCTCTGGTGGTTTCTTAAAAAGAATAACTCTACCCTAGATCCTTAAAATGGTATTTGGTAAATATCAAAGAAGTTCAAGGAAATAAGATATTACTTGTAGCAAAATTACCTCCTGCCGATGTTTGTACACAGGAGATATAGGAAAGGGCGCTGCTGCTGTCCATCTATGGACTTCTGCTGTAGTGTAAGATTTCAAGCCCTTAGGGACAACAAAGAACTGCTTTTAAAATCTGGATGTCACCTGGTGGGAATGTGGCTGTGACACATCAAAAACCTCAAAGAACATGGCCTAAGAGGCAAGTGGGTAATCAGCTCTTGGTGCTGAGAACAGCCTTTTGCAGGAAAAGCAAAATATTTTTACAGGTATCCCAATCATCTCTTAAGTATGGATGTCTTCCCTTTACTCTTTCTTTACTGCTGACAAGGTTACCCCTAAAACCATGTAAGTATTTTCTGCTCTGCTTGTGGTAATCTGCTCTCTTTTAAGTCATGGAGAACTACTCATCCCAACAGCATGGGGCTGTTTTTTTGCACCATGTACATCTATACTTATCACTCCAAACAGCAGAAGGTTAACAAAATAAAATAGTAACAACAACAAAAAAAATGGTAATAACCACGACCACCTGCAGTAATTACTGCATCAGTAACCAAGACCCAGTTACGTGGGAGAATTTATGTGGGTTTCTGGGGAGAATAAACTGTGATTTAGATCCCCACACTACTCTCTAATCTGCCATGTAATATTAGAGATGGAACATGTCTTAGAGGAATTTTGCTTTCTCTAATAATGATCTAGGAAGTTAGCACTGATTTTGCCAAAACTGCCAAAAGGAAACCTCTGGATTTTTCTAAAGATCAGTCCAATGAAACACCAGAAATTAAAGGTTTCTTTTTAAGTGTGTTGAGTAATGTACCATATTAGAATATGAGATAATTTAGGTAAAGATACTGTGGCATTTTGTCTAGCAATGAAGAGCTTACATTTGTTACCATTGTATTAAAAAAACACTGCTGCAGACAGTAAAAGAGGGCTTAATTCTTCTGCTTGCTCTGTCTCCATGCAAAACTACTTTACTTTTGATTAATAGGAAGCTACAGTATTTGAGTCAGATAAGGAGACAAAATGAAGCATTGATCCCCATGGTACTGTTTTATGTTAGCTGATTAGGACATTGCAAATTACCACAAAGAGTAATCAGAAGCTCAATTATCAGCACTGTACCAGTAGAGAACACCTAGTTAATTTGTCTACAGGTTAAATCAAAACTGAACATATATATTTTCTCACATATTTTGCAGCTCCCTCAGACACAAGGAAAAGTAAATTTATGGTAAGTATAATATGGCATAATATGGTGCATGGCATATATTCAAGCTAAGTCAGGTTAGAGATTGAATTTGTCAGAAAAAGATTTTTTTAAAGAAAAATACTCATAACTGAAGTTGTCAATCCCACAGTGAAACTACTGCAGCTTGCATATTTCTTTGTAGTACTGAGGCAAAGTAATAAAAAACTTTGAAGTTGTGCTAACTTTAAATTTAGGGAGTCATACACAATTTCATTTTATCCTCGTCACCAAGCTTTAAACTAAAATAATCAATTTAAAGTTACATGGCCTTCTGTAGTACCTGATAAGAAAAACATGTCATGGTTGTTATAAGTCAAAGAATGGACCACTATTCTCTTCTATATGTTAGACTATGCTAACTTTATTTAAAGTTCTCATTAGCTTGTGAGTTAGAGTAGGCTTTGATCTGCAGACTTCATAGTGGTTACTTTGGCTCAGTTCTTTTATTTTTTCCCCTTTAAATTACTACAGTACCATTAAGAAGGATACAACAATATCTGTCTGATAAATCAACCCAAGATGAGCAACTGTTTCTCAGATAAACTCCTTTCAGTACAAGGATGACACAGAAAAATACAGTAAATATAATAAAAGTATTTGTCATTTACTAGGCTGGAAGTAGCAAACAACTTTAATGACCTCCCCCTCCACTATTAAGTCTTTATTATCTGTAACAGTGCTTCATGTTTTCATTTTGACTAAAGATACACTTGGAAATAATTATGCAAAATATATTTACACTAATGGTTGTGCATTAACTGTTGTTGTATGTGTTTCAGAACCTTCCAGCATTACCAGAGCCTCCCCTTTAACTCTGCAAGTATCAGGCAAGTTTTCAGACATAGTCAGAAACAGGGATAAAAATATGGTCTAAAACATGGTCTTTCTATCAATAAGTACAATATGTGACAGTGCCCCACTAAAGACATTACAACAGCATACTCACCATACAAACTATGAAAGCAAGTTTTATACTTTGAGAGAAGCAAACTCCAGCATCCTTCTGGCCAGATACTGGCTTTAAGTTCTAGCCCTGAGAAGAAATGGGTGCTTAAGAGATGTCTTAAGCAAGGGTATCTTTGATTCTCTGCTAGACTGGCCTCCCTAATAGTGTGAAATATCCTCAGAACCTCTGGGCCAGTTGTTTCTTGTCAGTATGTGCAATACCCTTCTCTGTAGCACCTCTTCCCCTTCTTGCACCCACAGGTGGTTTCTACTGCCACCAGCCCACCAGTGTGTGAATCTGGCTTTCAATTTTCTATGTTAATAATAGATGAAAATGTAACAGAACCAAGTTCTGTCCCTAAAGTATGTTTTTTTTACATAGACTTCTCATCTGCAGGTGGACAAATAGATAGAATATAGCCTTCCCTTCTAAGTGTCTCTGGTGTCCCTTGTCCTTCCCACATGATCCATCAATATTCCAGCCTACTCGTGTTTAACATTTTCATCCTGTTATTGTGAAATTTCTCTTCATATAAAATGCTTCCAGTCTTCATTCATTGGCCCACTGAATCTTGCACTGATCTTCTTTCATCCATTTAGAGTTCCCTTGTAGGACACTAATCTTGTTTGTTGGTCTCAGGAGTAGTTTTTAAGCAGCCTCTGTTCTACGCTCTTCTACTAACTGTATTGTTTGGTACTGCATGCTTACCAGATTGTACAGTGATCCTTTAAAATGTCACAAGTTAAACAGGGTCACCATTAACTGACAGAACCCCAGAAAGGCTGAGCATTGGAGAAATACTGCTTGTATTCAGTGAATGTTATTTATTGCAGAAAGTAACAGCCAAGCCCTTGAGATAAAAAGGGAACTGGTAGAGGAAAGGGCAGTGGTTTTGAACTGGAACAGGAAAGGGATTTTAGTGATTTGTAGTTTAGTGATTTGTAGTTAGATGTAATCTGCTCTTGTTTACAGTCTGTCTACCTAAATGTTTCAAACATAGATGCCATTATTCATTTCATAATAGTCTGATTTCAGTTTTCATACTGTCTAGTCCCCCTGGTGACTGCTACTTGATATTAATTTAGAGCAAAATTGCATGTCACTCTACTGCCTGTCCTTAGCTGCTCTATGCCAGTCTGAATATGGTTGCATTCCTGTGGAGGGTGAATAAATCCTATTTACCTACATCTCCATGGATTTGTGACACCTAATTACTGCTTGAGATCATTGATTTAGGAAAAAAGAGCCCTTCAGCCATCCCAAGAATCATAAAGCAGTATCGTCAATTTAAAAGTCCTGTGGTACATTTTCTCTGAATAGAGCTGCAAAAGCAAAAGATATTTTTTTTTTTAATCATCTAGATCAGTCAATTCAACTATCATAGTAACATGCCAACACATATCAGGCCAACTCAAAACACAAGGAAGGAAGAAAATAAAAAAGTTACCTTTTCACTTCCTGAACGAAAAATTACACTTTCTGGTGATTGTATTATAATCAAATAATTATTATTAATAATAATCATGCTCTATATCCCTGGAACACCCTGCATGGGAAGAAGCTAATACACTGAGATGTAATTTTGTCAATATTGTCATTGTAGCAGCTACAGACAACTTCACACTGAGGGAATCTTGAGCTGTTCTGTAAAAGGGTTTTCCATATTTTTTTCTTTCTGAATGCATGAAGTCCTGAGCTGCTATTTCTTACACAATTGTATAGCATACACAACTTCACTTTCTGCCTTTCCAGCTCCAGAAGCAGCAAACGTCTTTTATGTACCTCCAGAATCATGAACGGTTATCAACTTTTCTTTATTAAAAAATTTGTTTGTTCCCATAACTTGCAGTACCGTGGTTTACTCTAGGTAATTATGATCTGCAGTTTAATGTCTCACATCAGCAGAAACAAAATGCAGACATTTGTTAGCACATCTGTCATTCGTTCCTGTATTTAACAGCACAATCCATGAGTTATTAAAGAAATTGGCTACTTATTTCCAAAAATTTTCCCTTGAAACATTCAAAAAAAAATCCTTTGCCCTAAATGAAAGTTGACTTCAATAAATGTCAGCTGAAAAGAGGATATTGCTTTTTCAAAATCAATGCCCACAACTAATTCTTCTAAATATACAGAGATATATATATACAGTTATAATCTCACAAATTCAATTACAAAGAAGTGAATTGGTTAATTGGTCTGTCACTCTACTTTCTGCTGCATTTATCAGAAGCATTAAGTAACCTTTTTTTCCCAAAGACACCCCATGATGTTGGTTACTTGACTGCCACCCCCAGTTATTTCTCACACTGTCCAATTGTTCCAGCTTTTAAGGACTTTTTCTTAACATCTAACTTTAGCTTTTCCTTTCTTAGCTTCAGGCTATCACTTACTGTCATGACATCTTCTGAGACAGTACAATTCCCTTCATTCATTTTTATTGTTACCTTGATGGTATTTACAGACTGAGATTGTGTTCCTTCAGAGCCTTCTCTTTCACAGACTATAAAATGTCATCATTTTCCTTATGTTTATCCTTGGATTGGATTACTCTTGCTGAATCCCATTGCATTTTCTGCCCTCCCCCCGCCCCCCATCACATCCTCCCACACTTCTCTATCTGAGGTGCCTGCAGTTTGTCAAGCAACACACCCAATGACACATCCAGCTCCGTCACGTCCTTCTGTTTCATCACAAAGATGCATGAGCTTCCTTCTCTATTAAGAAGGAAAAAAAAAAAAAAAAACCCTACTGGAGTTAGTATTTAATTAACTGATTTTAGACTCTGTTCTCACTTGTTGTCCCCAGGGCAGGCAGGGCAGGACCTGTCAGCCAGAGCCCATTTGGCAATGGGAGAGAGGGGACAGGGTCTGTCTGTAGGCTCCTGCCCTATGTGCCCCCAGCCAGCAGCAAGGGAGCTGAGGGGCAGCGAGGGACAGCCCCAGCCCTGGGTATCAGCCACCTTCTGGGGATGGGTCTGGGCCCAGAAAGCTGTGTGCTTCTTACTTTCTTGCCCTAAAATTAACTCATTTATAATTTTGACAGTGAATTTCATACAACTTTTACTGTATTGATATGGTCAGGTCATTTTGTAATTAGCTTTATTGTCTCAGTGGCTTTCTTACCCGGCTGCCATTATTTTTTAAATAATCTTTCAATTTTGCTGGTAACAATGCAGTGGGTTGCTGTGGGATCAGAAATAAAGTACTGAATTGTGCTGATCTGGGAATCCCAGTCTTTCAAAGCAAAAGAAGTATTTCCAAAAATATGAACATGAATGTTGCAAACAGGAATGAAATATCAGATTAAAATGCATCATATTTTAATATAATTTTTAAAAATCACTTACATTTTTCAAAAGCTCCTCTTTTATCAAATTATCTCCTTCCATGGAAAAACAGCTTCACTGGAAAAAATAATTTGTTCCACTTAAAAATGGTGAGCTAGTAGAAAAAATATTCAAGGAGTGTTGGGTAACTATGAGATTAGCCCTTAACAATTATAGTTGGCTAGATCTTTCTTACTTCATTGTTGTTACAGTTACAGCACTACAGTACTCTAAACTAATTTGAGAAAAAAGTGTCCATATGAAGAAGCAAGCAAGCACTGGAAAATTAATAACAAATTTAAGTAAGAAGTGGGCATGATTCTAAACACTGTGCTATCTTTTTACACCTCAATAGATGCTAGGTGCAAACACAATCATGATTTAAGTCACATTTATTTTACCAAAGTGAGATTCCTTTCACTTTAATAATCCTATTCCCATTTCTAATTCTGAGACATTCTTCGGTTTGTTTCTCTGATACAGAAATATATCTACTCCATGCTACAGTATTTATATATTAATCGAGCTGTTATACATCATACAGTATGCTATTCTACAAGTGATAGAATTTATTTACTGAACTCACTTTATCAGATAAATCAATTAGATAAAGAGATTGAGGACAGAAGATTTCTTTCACTGGCAAAATCTCCTTAGTAAACCTATCTAACTCATTAGCTACCAAGGGCCATTTTCCAAAAGTGCTTTAGATAAGTGGTCAGGTGCAGGGCCTTAAGGCAGTTATGCAGTGCACACAGGCACATAGCCACATAGTGCCAGTGGCACATTCCCAGCACCTTCTCACCTCCTCACCACCTTTTCTTTTTTTCTTATCCTCCTATAAGGGGTTGGTAAGGGGTTAACACAGCTGACAGAAAAATTGTGGATTTGTGTAAATAGAACAGAAAATTAAGATGAACTTCTTTCTGTATATTTCTGTGCGTGGGTGCCCTATCAAGGGTGAATTTGCTATGGGAAGGAGGAATATAGAGGTCAGTTTATACCGTGCAACCACATAGCCATATTCAGAAGAGGATGAAATTCAGCAGTGTAAGTGCATGTTTGCTCACTTCTATTTTCTTCTTAAAATTAGCCTATTGGAGTTGAATTATACTGTCCTTTATCTATGTCCTTTCTGACTCTCCTCAGTACAAAATACATGCATATATGTAGACATATATATATATCAATTATAGTAAGATAACTAGAGGAAAACAGCCACATCATGGCTACTTACACAATTCCATTCCATGCCTGTCATTTAAGTAATACAAAGAGTACATGCCTTCCTCCCCACCCTCCCACCCCGTACTGGAATATGAAGCAGGGTAGAGGAGAACAGATTTCCATGCTGCCATCCACAGATTACTTTGCTAGGACAGTTATTAGCCAGACTCCAGAACTGATAAACCAGAGGCATCACAGTAAGGAGTCAAATGCTGCTCTGCTACCCAAAAGGAACCCTCATGATAACTCCACTGACTTTGACATCAAAAAGTAAAGGCATTGCCTCAAAATTCCAGCATACTGAGGGACAAAATGAAACCACTGAGCAGAGGATATCTGGTAGATACATGCTTAATGCTTCTCTGGAAATGTTTGAGAAAACACTCTCATTTTCCATCCCATTACACTATCCCCAGTGCCTACTGAAGTCCATGATAACAGTCCTACTAGAAGCCAGCTTGGGCCCTTCCTCTGTTATGTTACAAATAAAAGAAGGTGGGTCAGGCAAAGAAAGCCACAGGCCAGGGTTCAGATCAGTTCCATCGACGCTGCTCTTAGCTCTGATATCTCTTAAAGTTCATTCCTCTGGACATACATTTTGATGTTGTTTGAAACAAATAGATTTGATAGTTCTGTCTTTAGTATGAATCTCATTTATAGGGTATCTATACATATGCTTTTGTCCCTATATTTTCTCTCCTACAATTTTTGCTTATTCAGCCTAAGACTGTTTAAATGCATTGTTTTAAAACAGCAGCAAAAACAGCCTGATATGTTATCTTGCATTTCTTGTAGTGTTTACTCTTTTACATTTATGTCCCATTTTCTTTCCATTCTGACATTTATCTGCAGTAAATAGATAACTTGCAACTCATTATTATGTGCAAACAGCAACATCTCTGTGGGACAGTGTTGTAACAAGGATCAAGCTATTATACTTAAAGGATCAGGAAGGAAGGGAAGGGAAGGCATTAATACCATATTTTATTTTTAAAGTTCCTCCTCTGTCACTCAAAGGAAATCAACCAATGTTGCTTTTTGTTCCAAAAGTGTGTAATAAAAATTAACTGTAAGTAATTTTTTACAAAGGAATGCCCAATGGATTTAATTATGAGGATAGACTGTGACACTTATGGAATAAATATGACACCATATTCATCCCTTTTATGTATTCTTAACCCACTAGAGATTGCTGAGTTGACCCCTCTGCAGCTGAGGAGTCAGCAGTTTGATTTTTAATGTCATAATCAGAGCAATTAGTACATAGTGTCTGCATTTTGACACACCAGGCGGAGGCAGAGGAGGCTGTAAAATATTGGTCCAGTGAGAGAAAACAAACAAATAAGCAAGTAAAACAAAACAAAACAAAAACAAAGACATTAAAGCAATGCTGCAGAACTGATTCTACATATGCAAATAGTTCAGTGCCTCCAAGTGGTTCATCTTCATGAACTGTAGTGCAATCAGTAAACTCTGAGCATCATATCCTAGATTTATTAATTTAAGAAAGAGTTCTTCTACATGCAAAGTTACTTCATTTTTGTCATAAAGCTAAAACAAAGATTTAGAGTACAACAGAAAAATTATCTGCACTATTTCTTTTTGGGAGAACAAGAATTAGAGCAAGCAGCCAAGGGCACAGCCACCAAGCGCTCTTCCTTTGGCTTTGAGGTGCTAATAGGGGTTAACCAACTTCTTGCAGCCTCTTTGGTTTTATACTTTCCTCCACCTGGTGAGGTTTATCTGTTTTTAGTTGCAGGGAAAGGAAACTGCCTGACTGAATATGACATTTGTAATAGGTTAAAAAACATTTGTAAGAGGATAAAAAGACTAAAAAAGAACATCCCTTATTATCTCAGCAACTCTTAACATTCTGTGGTACATCAAGTGGGATTAGCCAATCCTACTCCATGTTGTTATTTTGAAAAAAGAAAAAAAAGAAGAAGAAAAAAAAACTTACAGAGCAAATGTGTATTATAAATGCATTTAAAGTATTTCAGTTTATAGGAAGATGTAAAAAGTGTGGATATCAAAGGCCATATTCTTCACTCTGTTTTCTCAGTATCATGCAGATATACAATGATAAAGCCATCTCCTACTTATTCTGCAGGCTACCTGCTTTATGTGTAAAGATATTGGAAAGTTACAATGATAACAGAATTCCTGTCTAGTTAACTGTCTATTGCCAACTAAAACTGGTTATTTCAGGCTCATGATTAAACAATGCTGATTAGAGGAGAGGAAAACAGATCCTCCAGTCTTCCATCTTTATCTCCTTCTGAATAAAAGGATCAAGAGACCTGAAACCAAGGATTCAGAATGTCTTCTCAGTTCCCACCTATTTCAAAGCACTGATGCTCTTTCAGCTGTTGCTTCTCACTGAGAAAGGACTGAGTATAATTTGACATAATTTAGGTACATTTTGACAGGCTTTTTTCTTCTGTGGTGCAAAGTGGGGATAATGGCATGGTCTCCATGGCTAAAATGTTATCTGCTTTGAAGTTAATGGGACTGGATCTCATCACGTGATTGTAGTAACTGGAAGCATACTACTCAACATGTGCTAGTGAAGAAGTTTTGCAGCCCTTAATTGTTAAGCATTTTCAGCTCACTGTACTTATGGATCCTACTTTCTATTTGACAGAAAAACTGAATTTCATTTTCAGTGGTCATTAAACACATATTCATGAAATAATTTTGATAAGTGGTTGTGGTGAACAAATATCTCAGGACAATATATATATATTCAAAGTCATTTTGGAAGGTCAGTTAATTAAGCTAAAAATTCATCTTTACCTTTAGTTTGACCAAATGTGAGTTTCACTCATTTAATAGCAGGATTTATTTCACTTAACTATGTGCCTAGACTGGGCTTGTCATTGTTCTCTAACCTGTCGAGACAAATGAGCACAGCTAGAGAGAAATTAATCTCATTCTGTGTTAGAAGTCTGTTTCTGGCTACAGTGTCCCACACTCTGAAAATATGTCCACTGACTGGAGAGCCATCTAGACAAACACCTTAGGCTAGACATGTAATTTTCAGATAAGTAAAGATAGATGAGACATATCCTCTTAAAGCATCAATGAAGTTTGCTTCATACCATTTTCCATTCTAATAGCAAATAGTTATCCACAAAATTCACATGCACAAATCTGTGTTAGAAAAAATAACATGTTTTCAATTTATTTTTTCAGTACTTGTCAAGGAAATATCAAGCCATCTACTTTCAGGCAAGCATCCATTTTTGAAATTGCAGGGCCCTGCATGAACACTAGCCATTGTTTTGTGGTTATGTGAAATCTATAAAAAAATACTGTTCTGAATGCTTAAAATGTAACATGAAGTAAGGAATGCTACTGAACAACATCTGGATCCTTGAAGGAGAGTAGGTGACATATTTTGTTATTAAAAGTAGACCTTAATTACCTTATTGTATGTCCTTTTGTGCAAGTATTATCAACAAAGACTAAAATACTTGCTTTTAGAAATGTAAGCCAGGCAAATTAAACTTTTAATTCTACCTTTAGTTCACCTTAATATTTGCAGAAGTTCAAAGTGGAACACAAATCTGTTGGCTGTACATTAATCTAATTTATTCTGCCACTAAATCCTCAAAGTAACACGCAGTAATTTCTACCTGGTAAGAAAATTGAGCGACATCTTTTTCAAGTGTCACGCATTTCGGTACGCAAGCAGTGTGGAGCGGTAGTAAAAGGTACTTTGTTTTCACTGCCAAACACAGAACAAGCTTCTTACATTTTCTCTAACCTGGGTTTATACAGAATATCCTCTTAAATGGGACTATAAACTACATTTATACTGTGAGCTTAAAGGTGGAATTTACAAGCCAAAGATTTTTTGAAATTATCTCAGACAGTGTTTTCCAAAACCATCCCAGAGACATCATGATGCTATTTTTATGCCAGTCTCTCTGTCAAATCATTTTTGTTGTCACTAAGATTTGCTGCCAAAAGGGAAGGCAGCCGAATATATTTATTATTATTTTTTTGTATGACAACTACATCACAAACCTACCCCTTTACCTATGAAATGTGAAATGCTCGTTATGTTATTGACATGAATGCACCAAGTCAACACAACTCAGCAATGAAGATGACATGAGCTATGAATAATTTATTTTTCTGTTATGTTTTCTTGTTACCCCATGGGCAATGTATGCTGGATACTGCTTTCTGTGCCTGATCTACATAGTATTTAGACTTGTTACAGCAGAAGTTCGGATGAAATTGTACTGATTCATGATCATGAGTCTGGAAATACAGTTTAGCTTTTACTGTATCACATGGTCCTGGCTCTGACAACACTGAGGGAGAAGACCAACAACTTGGGCTTTGAAAAGCCTGGGACAATATTTTACAAAGAGAGGGTGGTGTTTTTTGTTTGTTTGTTTTATTTTTGTTTTGTTTTAAAAAGGAAATGTTTTGAAACCTCAAAAAGCACTGGTTAAAGTGTTATTGCCCCTTCAGTGCCTACATGCACACTAAATGTAAAAGACCTGCTACTGTAGTAACTGCTGTTACTACAAGGGCTGAAAACCTTTTCTTACTCTTTTAACCTGATGTACCTGCTAAAATACTCATGATGTTCATTTGAGAAGCCTGAAGACTCTCAAAAGAGTTGTCATGCATATTTCAAGCCCAGTGCTGTCAAGAGGTGCTTTCTATCTTCTGAAATCTGCCCTAAGCAACAGTAGTGCAATTTCCGTTTAGTTCATCTGAGGTGAGTCAAAGCAGTGTAATACTATATACAGTGAAACTGGCATGTACCATTTTTCATTTATTCTTCCATTTCATGGAAAAAAAAAAAAAAAAAAAAAAAGAAACAGTAAATGTTTCTGTGTTGATTTGGGATAGTGTGAGCAAACTAGACAGTTTAAAGACAAACAGCCTACACACTAAGCTGAAAGCAGCTTCTTTGATCAGCAATTTCCTTTTCCTTTTATTTCCTGCTCTTTATGCAAGGAGCAAACATACCACAACAAAGAATGCAGTGCAAATGCTTATATTAATAGATTTTGTTCTAAACATATATCCGAAATTATTAATTTACCAAAATTATCTGTGCAAAGAGTAAATCATTTTAACAAACTGAAATCCCACAGAGTTTGACTTAAAATCTTATCATAGGTCAGATTCACAACAGTTTTAAAAGGGATACAATTGACACAAGCAAAGAGATGACAACTTCAGGTTACACCTACTGAGGAATGAGAGATCTTAATATTGTTCCTACTGATACCACATACCCATCTATAAACAAATAGAAGGACACCCCAATGGCAGTCCTGTCAGAAGAGGCTGAACAGAGTTAATAATTTTTTGTAATGGCTAAAAGGTCTTCTAATTAGAAGAAAGACACCATTTCTAACTGCTTTAGCGGAGTAGATTCTACGTGTTAAAATGTTCTGGCACTATTATTTTTTACAGTATTGCATTGTTTATTTGCAACAATATGATGCAGGCACCAGGGAGTTTCATACCATATGGATTATAATTTAAAGGACAGAAGCTTACTTTTTCACAGTGTTTATGTGCTGAATAAGCTTTAGTCTTCTAGACGTGAGCATCTGAATATAAAAGATTTTTATCACTGTATTAGATCACACATATTTATAATGTGATGTACACTTCAGTCTTCTGTACCTAAAAAAGAAGCTGATAATTATAATGGAATCTAGACAAAGCATAAAGCTATTGCCTCTGGGGAACACTGAGACATTTTCATTCTGTGCTTTAATGTTAAAACTGTTAAAGGTTAAAACTTGTATTAAAAATAGTTTTTTATTTTGTTTCAAGAAATTTCCATGAGCACAATCCTAAATGACAGTGTTACTAATCTATGGAAAAGGTAAAAAAAAAAAAAAAAAAAAAAGGTTAAAAGAAATCACTCAGTAAGATACACAAACCAAAAGTATTTAGTGCTGGGTGAACTGTAGCCAGAAAGAAATCTGGACAGGAGATCAGGAGGAACACTGACACATCGCAGAATCATATCTCTGTGAGTGAAATTTCATACTCAGAAATAACTGATCAGCTTGTCATTGCAATATTTCTAAAATTGTTTCTTGCCTGCTATGACTGAGGACATGAGATGTAGATGAGAGGCTGGGAAGGTAACCACAGCAGCTGTCCTGACTTCCCTTTACACTACAGTGAATGATTGCTAGTATCCCACTGGAAGAGTGCATCGAGGATTACAGAAATCTGCAGAAGATGGTTCTGGATGTGCAGGCCAAGGAGGTTTTTTACTAGTGAAGTAAGGACAGGATAACACAAATGAAAAGATGGTTCAATCATGTGAAAAGCTGGGGATGGATTAGCATTGGGAGATTTTTTTTTAAAGAGTAATCCTCTCAGCTGATGAATTCTATACAAGTAGCTGGGAAAATACTTGGGTAAGGCAAGCTTTCAATTACTGAATTACTGAAGAAATTAGTAAAAAATCATGTAGTGTCCCTTCCTCATTTCAGTACAAAAGAAAAGGAAAAACTGGCAATCAAAGACACGGTGAAGAGAAAGACCACAAGAGGAGGAAAATTGTAAGATTTATAGGAAAAAAGGCACTATGTAGGAACACAATCTTTGATAGAAGGAAACCTAATCTATTCAGAAAATTTGGTGTGGGCAGTAAAAAGCTCAGAAAGCTTGTCAACTGTTCCAAGGAACAAAACAGGAGAATCTGAATTACTGCCATAGGACATAAAAGCCATATATTTTATATGTGGTGGACAGAAAAGAATAATAAAACAGTTTCTGGAAGATATCTATTATTAAAGATAGCTAGAAATAAAAGTGCTGAGGAAACACTAAGTAAATAATGCTACAGGGAGAAGTGATAGAGCAGATAAAGCTATCTGAGTCAAGCACTGGAAAATAGAATTGAGGCATTTTTTCAAGGTCTAGAATCTGCTTTAAATATGGAGACTGTCTCAAATCCTATGACTATTTATTCATTTTCATTATGCAGAAGATTGAAATAGTCCTGAGAACTCAGGCTGGAATCTGGGCTTCTTATACAGCATTCGAGTGTTCATTTCTGCCTCATCACATTTTCTGTGGATTTGCTGTGCTCTGACCCTATCTGTTCACTGGTTAACCCAGGGGCTCCAGCTATGAGCTAGGCACTTTTTTTTCCCCAGGCTGGAGTGCTTCTATGCATAAACGGGAGACTGAGTTCAAAACAATGACACCAAATTAAGTGACTAGTCCTAGGGGATAAGTTTTATGTCACATATTCCAGCAACACGTCTACGTTCCATCAGAAAACAAGGTTTTTGGTTGCCAAAGAAAATCATCTGAATCTTACCCAGTCTCAGCAAGATTTTAAAAAATAGTTTTTTGAGACCTTCACTTTCATGAATCTCTTTTGATGATAGCACCAACATTTCTTATGGGTTTAGGTCATCTACTCTTACTGGTAAGTATAAAGAAAGGATTTATTTTACTTTCATAAAACGTTCCCCTAAGCCAATCTGCACTGTTTGTGGAGGAGAAATGTTTCAGGCAGAAGGAAGACAAAACAAATCAAATGAGTAGTAGCACATTTTATTATAAAAGTCAAAGACAGATTAAGAAAACGGGTCGTGTTCTCCAAATACCTTAGCTTTTTACCCCTGGCCAATTGCTAATGCAACTCTTTGATTATTTATTTTCCAAACCAGAGATAAGGAAGGTATGCATTTTTGAATGTGATATGCATTTCTAAATTCATTTACAAGTGTGTCTATACAAATTTGCAGATATGTAAACAACTGAATGTTTACCTGAGGTGAATCTAATAAATGCTTAATGTATTCTAAAGCAAAATAACCTTTTCAAGCCAGCGCCACAGCTGAATCTAATGCTTGCTGACAGACTCTATTTTGGCAATTATTTTTAAAGGTCTGTTTCTCTTCGTTTTATTAGTGCATGATAAAGTCAAGCCCTAAGGCATCCAATTTCTGAGTTAAGTGATGAAATACAGTAGTTACTGAAGAGGACTAAATTAAAAAGATAGAAATTATATTATATTAAAAAAAAAAAAATCTCCATGCAGAGTGAGTTTTCAGGAATTCGGGATGTTACAAACTGTAGCTAGTATAAGATGACAGTATTTTATTGATAGCCCATGTGTTAGGTTTGTATGCCTTTCAGTTGTCCTAGATGATAAGGTGCATGTTGTTACTGAATGCAAGAGAGAACATTAACCCCTCTGACTTTGTGCTGTTTAGAGACCGTTGGTTGTTAACAGACGTGGTAGGAAAGGTATTGACAAAACCAGTGAGAAGGGCAGCAAGCTGGCAAACCAACAGCAACTATTCTGCAAGCTATTGATTAAAAAAACACTTCATTTTGGAACTGCAGTGACGGTGGTAGAAGTGTTAACAGAAAAGCTGTCTATCATTTCAAAACATGCCTCTTTGTCCAATAAAGAGACAGGTTTCACTAATTATCTAGATGTTTCCAACAGCAGGGGAGAAAGATTTAAAGCAGAATGCTGTTTCATCTTCCTAGGACTGCTTATTTAGATTCTATAGAGAAGTATTAGGACTGAATAATGTTGTGAAATATATGGATGTAAAGAAAATTTGACCTATGTCTTTTTAGATATATGAAAAATATAAAGTGTGTCCAGCTTTTGGCTGGGATAGAATTAATTTTCTTCCTAGAAGCTGGTATGGTGCTGTGTTTTGGATTTGGGATGAGAATAATACTGATGACTCACTGATGTTTCGGTTCTTGCAGAGCAGTGCTTACACAGAACCAAGCTTCTCATGCTGCCCTTCCAGCAAGTAGGTTGGGGGTGCACAAAGAGCTGGGAGGGGACACAGCCAGGACAGCTGACCCAGACCGGCCAAAGAGACATTCCATATCAGAAAGTGTCATGCTCAACAATTCATATCGGGTGGCTGGCCAGGGTGGGGGGGACTGATGTTCAAGGACAAACTGGATATTGTTCTGTGGGTGGTGAGCAATTGCATTGTGCATCACTTGCTTTGTACATTCTATCATCATCATCATCATCTCCCCTCCTTTTCTGTCCTATTAAACAGGTTCTATCTCAACCCACGAGGTTTCACATTTTTTTACCCAATTCTCTCCCCCATCTCACTGGGTGTAGGTGAGGTGAGTGAATGGCTGCGTGGTGCTTAGCTGCCTGCCAGGTTAAACCGCAACATCTGCTAATCTCCCAGCAATTAAACTGTCTTCAACAAAGACAGGCTGTGAATGTACTTACTCTAACAAACATTAAATCTATTTTAAGAAAGATGACTTGACTCACAAATCATGGAATCATAATTCATGTTTGAAAGGATCTTTGGAAGTCTTCTAGTCCAACCATCTCCTCCAAGAGACAATTAAGTGTAGGCTTTAGTAGGCTTTAATTTCCCTGACCACTCTGTCATTCTCTGTAAATTCTTTGCCAAGGATCTTCTGCCTTTGTCAAAGTTGGCTATGATATGGCATAGATTTGAGTCTCTGGTTCAGACTTCTGTGAAGACAACTAAGTTGTGAAAAAGAGCAGTAAGAAGCTTCACCTGGCTTTTCTAACCACACACCCTATGCACATTGGCTCACAAGCTACATTTATCTGCAGGCCATTGATTTTCATCCTTGACTGAACTATAACACAGGTATGCTCTGGATGGCCTTGTACCTTGTTGATCCTGGCCTTGTTGACTTGGGTTTCTGTCTTGGCCTCAAGCATGCCTTGTAATTATAGAGTTCTCTGGTGATCACTGGACTGTGGGAGGAGGCTAAGGGGAGGGGAATAAAATAAAGCCTATGCTGGCATACGACTATAAAATGTAAACAATTTATTCCTTCTAGTTGGCTTTCCTCAATTCTATAGGGCCAGGATGGGGTGGAATGGGAAGTACATTTAAAGAACAACAGAAACAAGGAAACTGAAACTTGTTAATAGGGTTAAGGCAAGGCTGAGATGTTCCCTCTGCTCTCCTTGTTCAAATACTTGTTTTGTTTCCTCAGACTGTGAAATTCTTGTGCATCTGTTTTGTTTATTCTTTTGTTTGCAACATCCAAAAATAAAGAAATGGACTTCAGTGATTTGATTTTTCAGGATGCTTTCAGTCAATGCTATAAGGTTCTGAGTCAGAGCTTTTATTGCTTTTAAAAAATAAAAATTAAAAAAAATAATCCAACACAACCTTCTTCTAACATGATCCACATGAAAAATTGGACTAAAAATTTTAGGCTGATTGCTGAAACTAATAGAAATGAATCAGGAACAAAATAAAGCAAAATAAAGCCAAAAGCAAAAACAAAGAAAGAAAGAAACAAAAAGGCCTATGGCATTTAATTCTATAAAAATGAAAGATGTTATTATTGGTAATGTTCTAAAATATGACAATAAAAATCAAATGAAGTAATAAAAATCTATGTTTAAATAACATTTAAAACTTTAGCTAGCCCTAAGCCAGATGATGGAAGCTTTTACAAATTTTCTTTCTATGTGCTATATTTACAAAGAGAAGCTGCAATATTTTAAGGTATAATAGACAGAGTCTATAATAAAATGGTTAAAGCAGGGATTTTAAAATGCTAATTTTGCATTCTCATACTTTGTGTGAAGTGGGCCTCTATGTGCAATATACTTATGATGAGAGAATTTCCTGACAGCAAGAAAGATTTGCCTATTTTTTCAGAAGTAATTAAGAAAGAAAACAACAATTGAAGAACATTAGCATCAAGTAACATTTCCATCCCCTAGTCTGAGGAGAACTATTTCTCTCAAAATTTAATTCTTATTTATGATTAATCATCATCCTATACAATCTGGCTAGGATCACTGATTTTCTATAGAACTTTTCAGCAGATTGTCTCAAAGGAGGATATTTAAGCTAATAGCAAATGAGATTGATGCTGTGAGGGAAGGAGGGAAGTGATGCTTAAGTATTTAAACAGAAAGGGCAAAAATACAGAAATAGAATCAAAGCAAAAGGACAACATGCAAAATTTATATATTTGTTCTTGCCTTTCAACAAAGAAATGCAATAAAATACCTGTCTTAAAGTTTGTTTGCTCCTTTCATTAGCTTTGCCTGTTTGATTCTATCTTCTAAAAATAGCTCTGGTGAGGGATGACTCCATGCTTAGCTTGCTTAGCTCTCATGCTGAAGTCCTTTTTGTCCATTTTTTTTCTTTTTTTTCCCTCATGCTACATATATTGTTGCACATAGAGAGTTTGGTTAAAGAATACATGTGCACATTCACCCTCATACTAATTCCAACCAAATTAAGGTTCTCCTGCAGATCCAGGGCAGATTATTCAGAAAAATCTCTGCTTCCATCTGGTTGATCATTTAAACTAACAGATTACATGACTGCTAGCACAGATGAAGTCTCCAAAAGCATAAAAAAAATCAGCCTACATTCCTGTTGAATCCATAGGGATTTGTCACTGATATTAGTGGGTGCTAACTTCCTATAGATGCCTTTTTTGAGGCATTTGATAATTAGGATAAATCATTTTGGAATGGTAAATCACAGGATTAATAGGCCATTGGAATAGAATTCACCAGGGTTTTCATCTTAGAATTCAGCAGGGTTTTCATCTTAAAATGAAATGACAGAAGTGGGATTTGAGAACTGTTCCAGTCCAGATCCCTAAGCCCTGATGACGTGGCTGAACTGTGCACTGGGAGCCCAGGTGCTCTGGGGATATGAGCAGACCTCCCAAGATGCTTTCAGGCCACGCAACCTGTTGAATTTAGATTTACATGACTGGAACAGCCCCTGGATTGCCAAAGGTCCCCAGAACTAAGCCCCGTTCCTTGCTGAAGCTGCTGCTGGGGAGCAGCAAGTGGCAGGCTGCTCCACGGGGAAGGCAAACCACAGGTGAGGTTACCTACAGTGAGGCATCACAGTGTCCTCACCATCAGGGCACAGACCCACAGCATCTGAGCAGGGTGAGCAGAGCAGAGAGGCACATCGAAAGAAGTCCCACCCACAGTCCAATGGACCAGACAAAGGTGTAACATCAGTCCAGGAAATCTAATCAACAGTTCAGGAACAGCAGTGAACAGGAATGGAGAGAGGTAGATGAATCACAGCAGGGGTGAGGACTAGGGCCCAAGCCTGAGGTGAAATGGGGCCATGGACAGGATGGGTGTGTGGGACACCCAGGTGAGGACTGTCAGGGCACTAAGGCCTGAAAAGTGCCCTCTGGGCCCTGACTGCCATTTCACAAAGGAGTTCAGGAGCCTCAGCAGAAAAGATTTTCACTGCTAGCAAGAGGAAAACACTCTCAGCAGGGCCTCTAAGTTGTCCTCCTACTTCTTTAGCAAAACATCTCATTCTCATTAGAGTTAGAATTACCTTGGGTAACTGACTGTGAAGGAAAAGTAAATGACTGTAGATAGACCCATAAAAACAAAGAAATAATTAAATAGGTCCTTGTGGATTAGTAGCATTCCAGAAAACACAGCACTGGTTGAGCCTATTTATTATTTGGTAGATGGTGTTCTGACTTTATGGGAAACTGCTTATTACTTCTCCCATTTTCAGTATTGATCCTGGTATTGTAAAAATAATAGTACTTGGATTACAATGCCAACCAGTTCCTGGAAGATATAAAGTACACAAACCATGCATTTCGCATTTCCCTCCTGATACATCACCACTGCCCAACCTGCCTGTTTCACCCATGATTAGTGTTAGTTAAATTTAGAAGGCATAAAAACCTGGAAGTGTAGCTAAAAGAGATCTTTTTGCTTACTGATTCTAGCCTCTTCCTTTCTGTCCTATAATCCAATTCGTAAACAACAATGCTTGGCATTTGAAATAATTGGTGTTTTTGCTATCACCGTGTTTTTTTGTCTGTATGCTTCTTTGTTTTGAAGACAACTCCAGACTATTTTTTTGCATATCCTGCATTCAGGATGTGCAATTGTCAGGTTTTTGATTAGAATCAAATGTACCTGCTGGATTTTAAAAGAAAATGATAAATTTTATTACTGGCCGTAACAAGTTATGCAATATAAACAAATAAATAAATGGTAGATACTTATTCTTCACTGAACCCATGAATGGAGAATGAAAGAACATTACCCAACTGATAAGTAAACAGTGTCACATCCCGTGGGGTTGAGATGGATCATTGCAGTGTTCTCAGAAACATCATTGAGCCACTCTGAATGGTGTTAAACAAGCTAAATAAATGGCCTGATCAGGATTAACAGCTTCACTTGATATCCATATAGCACTGAAGTGTTGCAGATAGCTGTGGTAGAGCTTCAGCTGACAAAAATTCATGACAGTGCAAGCTACGTAGTGAGATTTTTCTGTTTATCTGTTCTGCTTCCTTCTCTCTGCCCTCCCCCAACTTTTCTCCAGTCTGTGGCAGAAATATGCTAATAGCTGCCCAACAACAGATTAACATTAGAAATAATCTTCTTTCCTCCAACTCTACCAGTTATTTCAATTATACAACTTTTGTTACTGTGAATTTGTATCATATGTCATTTACGTTTATAATACCATGGCTACAATGGTACCACCAACAGTGAAACAAGATCCCAAGAGCAATTGTAGTATTGGAAAAACAGGTTGAGTGCTGGAGTAGTGGATTTGCTGTGTAAATTTGGATAACCTCAAGCTACTCTTTCTCATAAGAGAAGCTGAACTGGCTCCTGGCTTTCGAGGGTCATGGAAACATAAATTTGTCTTTGAGCATCATTCACCAGAACTAAAGGGAAGCTGTTTGGGTTCATATAGCTACTCATTGATCTTAGTGTAGTGTCTGACTATTTTTTAATATAGCTATATGGAGTTTTTTTTAAAACAGTAAAATCCCAAGGAAAAGAATAGGTTCTTCCATTTCAATAGCTAGTTGTCGCTCTGGATGTTTTGAGCTGAATCCATCTTTATGATGAACACCTGCCAATTACTTTTTGGGCACAAAATCTAGTTTAGGAAAAAAGAAAACAAAAGAAAACAAACAAACAAACAATGTAGGCTAGCCAGAAGGACTTGTAATAATTTAATGCAGCTCCTTAATAAAATTGTGATATTTTTCCTTGAGGAAAATGACAATTTTACAGCATGGAAGTCAATAAATTACATTTTTTAAACCTGAGGTTTTTTTGGAGGGGGGCGGGGGAGGGTGTGTAGTTCTTTCTTAGATGAACTTCCACTGGAACAGAGGAGCCCAACTCACAACTTTCTTTTAAGAGAGTTGACCCTTCAATTTTTATTTTGTGGTCATGATTAATTCATTGTAATGACATGATGTAAAATAGAATTAAGATGAACCCCACTCTAGAACAAATAGAGTTTGAGACTGTAATGTACACAGGAAGCCACAAGAGCTGTTGCCACCTTATATGGCCATTATGGTATTTCTTTTTCATATGTTTATTTATTTTATGCATTTTATTTTTATAAATTATTATATACATTTTAAAATATATTAATATATTTATATATGTATATTGCATGCAGTCCTGATATTAGAGACACACTGCTAGCTCTTCATGCAACATGTAGTGCTTTTTCTCCATGGTGGAACACAACTGCCTAGGCTAGCAAGCTTTTAGGGTGTTTTTCACATGATTTTGTCATGTGCCATCTGTAACTCACTGAAGACTTTCTGGGTATGTTTCTGGAATTAGGAAGTTCCAGTAAGGGCTGCCAATAGGTAGTTTTCATGCAGCAAGCCTTTTTCCCAGGATAACACTGGTTAGGAGCAGGCTTTTCTGTGCCAGCTGGACTCAGGAACCAGGAATATTCTCAGCAAATGTAATTTACTAGCATAAGTGTCAGGTGTCTCATCTTCCTTTTCCCTTAGTTTTTACTTGATCTCAGTAAAACTCCCTCTGATCTCTTACAACCCAGTGTTACTAAGACAGCATTCAGAAAAAGTGAATTGGATCTTTCATACTACTATTTCTTGGTAACAGAAAATAGAGAAGGAGAATGGCATGGCTCTTGTTGGCTAAAACTGGCAATGATCATTTCCCATAGCATTTTTCAGGTGATTAACAGAGTGAACTTTGTCTCAAAGTACAAGAAATCATTGAAGGCTTTGTGAACAAACTGTTTCGCAAATTGCAGGCTGGAACAAGTATCTAGGACCCAAAGAAAGTCAAAAATCATCCTCATATTTTGCAGCATTTTTCATCTCAAAGAACATCAGGCTCTGGGAATTTACAAGCCTGCCAGGTGAAACAGTCAAAATGATTTCCAGAAAAGTGTTTTCATCAAGAGTGGTTCGATTTGTCAAATTTGGTAGCTCTCTCTGCTGACAGAGAAAATGTCAGGTGTGGTAGCACAAATCAAACTACTTGCAGTAATGTTTGCATGCATGTAGCAAGAACAAAAGGATTTTGTTATTACCCTGGGCTCTCTGACATATAACTGCGACAGCAGAGCCAAGCATGCTGGTTAGTGCCTAGGCTGTGATGCAGAAGCAATTCTATAAAAGATTGAAAGTCACATTTCTAGTCCTGTTTGTTCCATAAATCCTTCAAGGACTTTTGTGATTTTGTGAATATCAATCACACATTCCTGCCCACATGTCCAAGTAATCTAAAGCTCATACTTCTGCCAACAACTGAAAGAGTCCTGCTGCTTTGGCCAGCACTGAAAGACCACTTCTTGTTCTCTGAAGGGACACCATATATGTTTCTCTGCTAAGCAACAAATCTGCTTTGTCTTTGTTCAGTCTGTTATTGTTATTCAAAAAAAAAAAAAAAAAAGCCAATGCAGTTTTCAAAAAGTTGAACTAATCTCTCTACTTCATGAAAGAGATTAAATCCATACAGAAAACAGAAAAAAAAAAAAAAAAAAAAAAAAAAAAGGAATCCCAGGAATACCTCTAAATTTCTACATTGCATATTATTGCATATTGCATCATGCAGTGCTACTGTTAATATGCTATATCATTTGATAAAGATTAATGATGTTAAGGAAACTTAATTCTACTTTGGAACTCCAAAATACAATCAGAATTGTTTTATGTGTTTGCATTTTTATTCTTCCTCTTCTTTTTGCCTAGTAATTTAGATAGTTTTGCTTCTTATAACTTGGCAACAGTTAAAACATTGCAAAAATCAATTTGATTAAAATAACATAAAACACATATGAATATAAAGCAGGAGAGAGAACTTCTAAGATCTAACCTATCTTTTCTTGTCTCACTGCTGTATGCATAGCAACAGTTTAATACCCTGTTCACTGCTGTAGGGAAAAAAATATAATGAAAGCTATTAAGTTGAAAACTTTTTTGCACACACATCTTCAAAAGGATAACAATCCTTGAGTAATGCAGGACTCAAATTGTTTATCCAGTCAGCAAAACAAGTGTTGGTGTTTGTTTGTTGTTTTGTTTTGTTCTTGCCTGTCCAAGTGCTTAAAGTTAAAGATTGTATTATCTTAATTTTTCTAACACACACTCTAAGAGCTTACAAACATGGACCAAACACGTCCTCAAGGGAAGCTTCCTGAATCACTTTTCCTAAACCAGTGAGATTTTCTGAAATAAATCTTTGCTGCATGGCAACTGTTGTTAGATAATTATTAATGAAGCCCTCCTGCTACCTTCCAAGCTCATTTCTTAAGGTTTAAAAATAACTTGCACTATTTCTAAATTAGTCACACTTGAAGCAATCACCAGGGGTTTCCTTGAAGGTCTCTCAGAATTGGTCGCTTCACAGAAATGTTGACTTTATGAACTGTGAAAAGATGGGAGAAACTGACAAATATGTCAAGCTTGAACTGGAACATAAAGACAGATTGTTTGATGAAGTAAATCGTGTGAAAGCTATTTCCAAGGAGACATTTGACAAGCTGTCAGGACATTGGTTGGACAAGCACTGGGTAGTTCTACACAGAAGAGAACAGCGACAATGGTGAGGAAACATGTCATTTCAGCTGTTTTCCATTTCTTGAGAACCAGTTGTCATAGGATCAACTCAAGAAATCATCCTTCCTGTCAAATTGAATTTATGTGCTAGGACTCTACAAGCTGACCACTTAAAAGATGCACATTTGCAAAGTGCAACTTCAGGCATAAGAGCCTGAACTATGTAGGCTTCTTTCACATACAGTGGTAAGGGACAGGCTCTCTCATGGACTAGTTCAGAGATCACAGGTGAAGCTCCTTTTGTGAATTCACTTGCTTGTCACTTGGGTTCTTGTTGACCCATTTCTCCATCCTGTCAAGGTCTCTCTGAAGGAGAGACAACACACAGCCACCCCTCTCAGTTTTTGTAGTATATTCAAACTTACTGAGGGTGCACTGTATGTTGTTGTCCAGGCCATTAATGAAGGTGTTACACTGCACTGGACCCACTATCAATACCGCTAACAATTGTCCGCCAGCAGGACTTTGTCTTGTTTATAACAACCCTTTTCTTGTACTCAGGTACTCAGCTGTACTTTAGTCCACTTATCTAGCCTGTACTTAATCTATTGTCTCTGAAATATTATGAGAAATAGAAGTGGTAGCTCTACTAAAGTTAAGAAACTTCTCTCCACTCATTCAGCAAGCAAACAAGTCATCCATCATAGAAGGTTATCAGGCTGGTTAAGTACAATTTCCCCCTTCAAAAATCCATGTTGACTATTCTGAACGACCCTTTTGTCCTTTGCATGTTTGGAAATGTTTTCCAGCAGGATTTGCTCCATCTCCATCTTACCTCAGCATCATAGGTGCATCCCACCAGATCCCATGGAGCACATGGCCAGCAGTCGTCTTCCACTGAGGGCAGGTCTTCCTTGCTCCAGACTTTCTGGTCTCACTCATCTCAGGATCTGGAATTCCTAGAGGTAGTTCTCACCAATAAAGACCAATAAAGGAGGCATTGAGTACCTAAGCGATTTCTGTGTCTTTTGTTACTCCTGTCCCATTCAGCAACAGGCCTTCATTTTCCTTAGTCTTCCTTTTGCTGCTGACATATCCATAGAAGTCTTGTTGCCCCTCATGTCTCTTGCCAGGTTCAATTCCAAGTGGGCTTTAGCTTTCCCAGTAGGGCCTCTCTTTCAGTGGTCATTTTTATTCAGAGGGATTGATCATTCAAAGAGAAACATCAAGCTATCTATACCAGCTGTATGTCACCAGGGCTTCCTTTTCCAGGAAATTTCCCAGGAAATATTTTGGCTCAGCTAATAAGCAAACTCAGCTGATATTTCAGCATGGCAGGAGTAAACTAACTGAGGTCAACATCTAAATTCATAACTCAAGTCTATATAATTCAAGTTCAAACTTAAAAGTAATTACAGCCTCCAAGTCTTCCTGGAAACAAATAAGAACAGTTAAGTATTGCTCAGCATAATTATAAATCTCCTTAAGCACACTCAGTTTAAAACCGCAGAGACAAATTTCACCTTTCTTTACTTTCCATGTCTGCTTGCAAAAAAAAATGTTAGGACTCAGACCAGCATATGCAGACTTGGTAAGCTTTACCACGCATGTTACATCTATGCATTTTATAATCCTGAAGGAAAATCATGAACAATTTTCAGCAGTATTAAAAAGAATATAATTATTTTTCCATTGATCTAAAGGAAAAACATTATGTTAGATTCATAGCCTCACTACACGAACTCTGATGTCTCACAAGACCCACCAATAGATGACATCCTTTGGCTTTTATGTGAGCCTTATAAAATATTAACATCTACTGGGGGACAGTTCTGCTTAAGTAATCAATAAACCTAAGACCTAATTGGTAGTCTCCCCTTTCTTCATGTTTTTAATCATCTTAGTTTATGTCCTTAGAGAGAGTAAAATGTTAAATGTCTCTTTTACTGTTTTTCATAGCCTTTTTTATTTATTTATTTATTTTTCCCCCATTCACTGGGGGGCCTTTTCCCTCATTCATTAGAGGGCCTAAATCTGTTCTCAGATGCTTATGCTCAACACTGCTGCATCAGTGGAAGCTGCGCTCCGCCATAGGTCATCATCTTAGGTGGTACTGATAAAATAAACATTTCCAAAACTATCTGATTTCTGACATCTGTATGAAAGGAAGATTTTTAATATTCTGAACAGTGAGTGATACTTTGTTTTGCAAGCATATCATGTGGAAAATCACTCTATATTCCAGTGATTATTATGTTTAGAGTAAAATTGTGGTAGAAAAGACTACCAATTCATCAATGTCTTACTATCATCTTGCGTATGATCTTCATGATTCTCGTTTCTGCATCTTCCTCCCATGAGATGTGCCAAAATGCAGAAAGCCCTCTCCATTGAGGCCATGGCAGTTACCCACAGAATACAGAATCCCTTGTCTCAGTGTTTTTTTTTCTTCTGATCCCAAGAGTTTCTTGAAACTACTACAAAGAGAGTTAGGTGAGTTAAAAGGCAGAGTTCATAGGCAGGGTTGGCATTTTCGGAGCCTGAAGACATTTACAGAGTCATTATCTTTAATCACTACTGCACATTTTTTTTTTTTTTTTTTTTTTTTTCAATCTTGTCTACCACAGTTCATGCTTCTGGCTTTTTTTCCCTCCTGACTCTTTCTCATATGTGGAGACTGACTTCTGTCAAACCAACAGGAAAATGGCCAGATAACTCCCTAAGAAATTGGACCAGCAACCTTGGCAATGCTTTATTTGCTGCTGTTTTAAAATTACATCTCATCGGGCTGATCATTTTACATCACTGCCCTTCTTATTCTACCCACATTCTTCTCTTGTCTTCTACAGGTTGAAAGCACTCACTGTCAGCAGCTGTTGTTCTCTTCAGCACAATGTGGTTTTAGTTCTTATTTGCTACAGTAATAAACACAATAAATAATAATAAAATTTGCCCACACAGAGAGAGATTTAGAACTGGATGTCAATACAAATGATAAATTATCTTTGTGAATGCATAGCAAGGTCTGTTGAATACCAGGTAAATCAGACTAATATAATAAACATGGAATGTATTATTTATTTAAATTAAAAGCCACAGAGGCCAAATCTGAGCCCATCAGTGAAGTTGGTGGTGCCTCTGTGAAAACATATTTAAGAAAGTGCAGAACATGCCAGAGAGATGAGGAGAGAATGAGGGAAGAGAGAGAGGAGGAGGGAATCAAAGGGAGCAGGATGAGAACACCAAGATCAGAGGGGCAGGAGGTACTTCCTGGTGGTGCAGGTATTAGAAACAGAATTGTAGGGGTTGGAAGGGACCTCGAGAGATCATCAAGTCCACCCCCCCGCCAAAGCAGGTTTCCTAGAGAAAATATATTTCTGAAGGGATGGAGACCCACACTAGAGCACAGGAGAAGAGCAAGAAGGAAGCAGCGACGCAAACTGCTGTAAATTGACTGCAACCCTTCCTGTACCCTTCATTGCCTCTGAGCATAACCTGCAGCAACAACCAGGGGGAAGGAGAGGTCTCCGCTGTGAACTCAAACCCCTATGAAAAGGAAGGGTGTGTTCACCCTTGATGTTTAAATGCATGCTCCTGGGTTTGACTTTGTTTCACAATACCCAAAACAGTAATTAAATATTTATATTAACTGACAATAAATTAATTTCTGCAAGTCAAATCTGTGTTGCTCAGCACAGTAATCGGTACATGATCTATCTCCCTGTCTTTATCTTGACCCACGAGCTGTCTTGCTCCTGTTCTTTCCATTTTCTCCCCCTTTCAGGCTGAGGGTGGGGAGAGTGAGTGAGCAGCTGGGTGGGTGCTTGGCTGCCCGCTGGGGCCAACTCACCACAGTCTTTTTTGGTAGTTATCTTTTTTGGTAACGTCGCTTACGTCTTCAGCAGTACCTGCTCTTAAGAAGAAATTAACTTTGTTTTGAAGACTCCACTCCAAGTCTCAGAGCAGCCAAAACTCCCACAATACTCACTGTTCTAGGCATTTTAGAAATAGTCTGGCATTTGATAAGACATATTTAGACATGTACTGTTTGATCAACTATAATGTTATCCTATGAACAGAATCACAGAAAATATTCACATGAAAAAAGCAAATGAAACCTCATATTCACCAAGGTTGAGACTAATGTGACCTACATGACTCTTCCTAATGGGTGTTCCTGAAGAAATGTCTCTTAAAATATGTCTAGATCACCCTGAACATAATCTCTAGAGCTATAAATTATATCAACATTAAAAATTATATGCAAATAAATCAATCTTTTCCTCTAAGAAAAGACTACTTGTGTTGGCAAGGGTTGCAAGCCCCAAATTTAGTGTTCTATTATGCTCCTTCAGGCTTGACTGCTTCCTTAAAGATGTAGAAATCAGTATCGTGAACACTTGTCCATATTCAGTGCAAATGCAGCATCCAACTGTAATTTTTCTAAATAATTAGATGCTTGATTGAGCACCTAGTTTTAGTCAATTCAGAAGAACACAGGTGTAATTATGATATATCAGAAAACACTGTTTACAATAGTTTTTTCTTTTTGCTACAAATTCAATTATCAAATGCATTTGAAAATTTATTTTTGAAACTTCTTAGCATTCCTTCCTAGATTTTTATGGGATACAAAAAGACAGCAATTAAACCAGTAACATTAAAACACACAAGCCATGAAATTGAATGACACTGTCAATATACAAAAAAGAACAAAGAATCAATGTGGCATGAAAATGTGGCAATGAACAATCATGCAAGATTGTGTAAAATAAAGCTAAATGACAGCTTTTAAGCATGTATTAACCACATCCAAACAAATGCAATGAACACATAATAAGCCTCACAAAGCAACTAATTCTCAATATTTATTTCACAGTCTGCATAGGAAAAGACTTCTGACCTTTGTTTCTTTGGTTTCACGCAAACAGTTTAGAATAAAGCTATCTGAAAAAAATACAGATTTAAAAAGTGAATAAAATTGCAAAGTTTCATATCACATCTTAGAGGACCATAAAAAAGTAGAGTTGTAGTGACCTTAAGAAAATATCTTATCCATACATCTACTCTGAGACGGATGAGCTATTTAAACTAAATATTTTACTAACCTGGTCCAAAAAAATCCGTCATTAAATGCAGATTTGGGGAAAATTATTCCATGCCTCAACACTTTTCACTTTTTTTTTTTTTTTTTTTTTTTTGTCAGACAGTCTACCTGACTATTTAATATGAATCATTCATTTTGGAATTTAAGCTTATTACTTCCTCTCCTGTGTACCATGGACACACAGAAACAATTATTTCTTCTGTTTCTATTTTTTGTGTACCACATAACTCCACATGAGAAAAAAACGTTCCCTCGACTTTAAGCTAAATAACCCCAGGTTTTTCCATCCATCTTTGGAGGTCATGTTTTCTAAGCCTTTCATCATTCTCGCTGGGGTCCTCTAAACTTTCTCCAACTGACCTATGTTTTTCTTGAAGTTTTATGACAGAAATTGAACACATTACTTCAGCTTATCAGAGGTCTGGAACAGAAAGGTTACTCTATGTCTCTTACAGGTTGTTTATGTCATTTGTTATTTTTCGGAACAGAATGACATGGCTGACTCACTCTCAGCTTGTGATTCACTCTTTGTTTCTCTAAAGAGCTGCCACTTGGCTGGCTGTTTACCCACATGTATTTATGCAGTTGACTATTTGTGCTTAAGTGCAATCTTTTACTTGTCTCGGTTGACTGCATCTTATTTTTTCAAATCATTTTCTTCAATTTGACAAAATGCTTTTGTACTACAACAAGGAATCAACACTCTCAAGATATGATATTATTTGAGAGTCCTTCTTCAGCTTACCATGTTTCTCAGGTGTGTTGTATTTTGGAGACCACAGCAACAACTCTATTGCCAAGGCTGTCAGAACATACCAGTGCGTTCTCGTAATTCTAGACGTCCTGAACATCTGTCTGACACTGTTATGGAAATTGAGTTGCAGTACCTCTCAACCTTCAGTAGTCTGGTAAGTAAGATCTTAACACAGCTGAAGAATCCTTATTGCCACCAAATTCCAGGTAGATTTAAATCTTGCTAAGTGCATAGTAAACACCGAGGACCACACAGGCCTACTTAAAAAAAAAACGGTGGCCAATAATGGATGAAATCACAAACACTCCTAAATTAAGCAAACTCTAGAAGTACAGATGAGTGCAAGATCATTCCTAAATTGATGTATCATGTGTTATTATAGAGGTCAGAATTCCTTCCTGTACTTCTTTGCTGAGGAGCATTTTTTTCATTTCAATGAGAGTCAAAAACCAAAGGGCCTCAGTTTGAATTGGCTATTTCCATATGTATTAAAAAGAAAAAAAAAAAAAAAAAAAAGTTGGTGTTTACCATGTTTTGGAAAATACTGTTTCTGTTTTTCAGTGATACAGAAACTTCAAAAATTAGCCTAAGAAAATAAATAGATGAAAATAATTTGAAAAATAAGACAAACGTCTTTAAAGTTACAAAAATTTTAAAATAAGCTCAGTCATTCACCATAAAACAACTTCTGTTCAGTCTTCCACAGACTACTGAAACTAAAAAGGTTAACAACACTGGATGCTAGATGCTCTAGTTTCAGGCTATCCATAACCACTTAAGGCTGTTTGAGATAAACACTGAATTAAGGATATCTTAGAAAGTATTCAGGATACCTCAGCAAAGGAGGTAAACATGACAAGTGATAAAGTCATTCTGTTTAAACTACAGATCTTTTTTCTCCTTTATTTACTTAATTTTGATTTTACTTTTCCTTTTACTATTTTTCTTACTTAAAGCCAAAAAACCCACATTTAAAAAAAAAAAAATAAAAAAGTATGCAAAGTCAAAGTAAGAATTAAACATGAAAAAAGTAGGAAAAAAAATGGGATATGTTTTGAATAATCCCAGTATAATCCATGAATTTAGAAGAATCAGAATTGAGCCCCCAGATTTTTGAAGAAAAGGAACAAATGTCTTTTTGGACTTTTGGGTTATTTGATATATATGGGTTTTCTTAAATCACAATTCATTTATATTCAAGTTTTTTCTAGGCTGGAGAATGCAGTAATGTCTAGAAAATCAGCACCACCATCACACCTGTGAAAGCTAAGTAATTTACTTAATAGGCTTCCCAGCAACATCTCTTGCCATCTCCTCTTCCTTCCTGATGTATAATTTCATTTTAAAGTAAGTATCTCAATACATTATAAATTAACTCCAGTTCTAATAGTCTCATTTTATTTTGACTGTAAACCTGTTGGGATGGAGACTGGCTCTTTCGTTCTCTGTTGCATTGCTAAACACGAAAATATTCTACTTCATAGATTTTCACAGTGAAGACAATGATGCCTGCAATAATAACCATAGTTAGACACTCGTTCCTGAAACTGAAGAACTTGGATTTAAAAAAAAAAAAAAACTTCATAAAGAATTCTACTTCAAAAAATAATAATTCTCAGGGTTTAGTGTATATCATAGGAAAGCAATTGCATCAGTTAATGAAAATAACAGAGCAAGAAACACTTCATATTATACAAGCAATACTTAAATAGCTCTTGTAGAAATAATTCTATTTATCTGTGCTCACACAACTGCACCCTTTAATAAGCTCTCTTAATAACTTTCTTGACAATACATGCCTAGGTTCCCATCTGCTGTTGTTTACAACTGAAGCACACTAACAACATTCACACACAATAAATGTACATAGAAAAAATGCTGTGATATTAAGAACAAGCACTTAATTTTTTTTTAACACTCCAGTGATACCATCTTCATTTTCATGTATGTATGAACATTGCATTTTTCTGTTTTATTCTGTTATACAGATATTCCTATCTTTATTCCTGCATTTGCAATAAAAAAGATTCTATGTTTCTAAAATTTTGGGGTTTCCTTTCGTTATCTCAGTCCACGCATATGTGTTATACTAACACATCAATTCAGTAGGAAAATATATAAATTAAATTACTTTTGCAGTAGCCTTCTTAGCCAGCATAAACCTTTAAGCATCAGTGAAGAACGCACAAACCTCTATAGCTAATCAGACAGGTGAGATGTTAAAATAAAGAACAATATTCCAACATTCTTTGAGCTGGAGACATTTAATTTAAAATATAGAACAGCTACTATGCAAAGAGATAACAAATATACATTATTGTTCATTTCTACAGAAAGCTGCCTCATTAGAAAATAAAATCCTATAGCTAAGCAAATTAGCTAAGAACACAGCCACAGTGCAAACATACTTAATGAGTCTATTAAATTTAGAAAAGAAAAATGCTTAATTTCAAATGAAGAAGCAGATTTAATACTGGCAAACAAAAGTCTAATTTGCAGTATCTCTACTGATTCAATGGACAGAAAAACTTTGAAATCAATAGAAAAACTAACATTAACTTCAAACAGCTTTGGGTCAGGTTCCAAAATTTACACCAACTATAATAACTCTTCATATGCTATTACCATCTGTCTTCTTAATGCTCAAAACCTCCTTAAGTTTTGAAGTAGCCAGGAGGCACAAGAACCATTCCTTTCTGAGAGACTCCATATACCATATATCATATCACCACCTTCTTTACAGGAAAACTTGGAAATTTTCAGACTTTTTTAGAGTTGCTGAACCGTGGAATTGCCACAAGCAGAGATGTCTCCAGAATCACAATAACAGAGGTATTCCTCACACCCCTGCTCACATTCAGTCTCTTTCTGTTTCCTGGATTCCCATTTCTTTCTCCTACCCTGTCAATATAGGAGAAAACCATCTCCTGCCCAGAATGAGTTTCTTCACCCACTACTTCATCAATGAGACATTTGAAGCTGGCTGCTTCTGACCAGGGAGCCAGTCATGATTCTTCACTGTGAGACAGCTGCTGAAATAGCAGCAATAATCTCTGAAGGTGTTTCATTGCTATCTAATTACACATCAATCCCTACCCTATAGCATTTGGTTTAATAAAAGCTATTATCTTATTATCTTTTCTCTGCAAATCTTATTTCTTAAATTACCATAATGTAACCATTAAATACCCATTAAATATATGTTTATTATTATTATTATTTCCACATAAACTACAATATAAGTGAGCTTAAATTATACAGAACAGTAATATAATCCAAATAATGAAGAATTACTTATTTTAATACTTCTCATATACTTATTTCAAAACACTCTCTAATTCTGGCCCTTGCATTTCAGGCTTGCCAGCAGTGATAATAAAAACTCATGGATCTGACTGGCCTTTAGACAAGGAAAATCATTAAAACATAGCACTTTGTAATGAGAATCATGATTCCTTATTGATTCATTACACATGAACAATGTTTATAAAGATGCGATTAGTCAAAATGCTTTCTTGGAAATCACTAGAAATTATTAAATACTTATACAGTCATCAGCTTAATCATTTTAATAAATCTGAATTTTTAACCTCTATTAGCCTATCAACTCTAACTTTTAACATATAATTTCTGATGTACTACAAATGATCTCTGGCCCATAACTATCAGAATTTGGCTTACGTCCATAAAAATCTATGGCAAAATCAAGTGCTGCTGTCAAAAGCAACTGTTAAAGGAGTAGAAATGGGCTCCATTTAGCTATGGAAGTATATAGAAACAGTTTTGATTATTCTGCTCTTTTACAGTAGCTCTCAAATGAAATGAAAGCTGACCCTTTTTGAGAGCTGCATTATTTATAATTTGAGTATATACTTCACATTTAACATCGTATCAGCAGCCTGTGAAATGTCTCATGCTCAACTTCAAAAACATACAGCGACCGCTGCTATAATGGAGAGAGCCTGCATTCCTACAGTACAATTCTCCTGCTATTGTATTACAAGACATTGGAACAAAGTAAAGTTGGACAGGTAGCATTTTCAGTATTGCTTATGGACTTGACTGTCATTGCAACACATGTGTTTAAAAACACGTTTGAAAACTTTGCCCAGCATTTTCAGCTGCCTCCAAACATTTGAAAAAATATAAGCTTGAGGCCAGTTTCCTAACTCTATATTTAGTTTTTCATCTTAAGAGAACAGTCTTCAGGATCTTCTGTGACTAGGTATGAATTTAAGGCTTCTACTTCTGAAATGTTTGATTCAATGTCTTGTTCTACATCTATTTTGGATGCACAGGGTGAAGTTTTGATCTTGCCTAATTGAATGGAAAGTTTTCATTATTTTCGGTTGGATCAGCATTTCAGTTGTTTTGGAGGCTTTCAAGAATTCCTGAACTTGTTATGAGCATGGGCAGCAGTTACCTGTAGACTCTTAGCAACCCCACCTTTCAATACACAGGATCAAGAATGCTAAGGCTGCCATGCTGTTATTTATGAATTTTCATTTAGGAGTGAAAGCTTTGAACATGATTTACTGAAAGTCACACCATGAACAGAATTCTTTCTTTGCTTTTTCCACTGCAGAGGTATTATTTGCTACTATGATACATATAAATTGCAGCACATTTCAAGATTACTTCATGTAACATGAGAACAAACTGTGCATACCTACTAGGACGTTAAAAATCACATTCTGATTTAATGTAATTAAGTATACTGTTCATCTACCTTCTCATATTGACTGTAATATTCTACTTCAGAAATTGGATAATTTCTTGAAGACAAGTGAATAACTGAAGAGGAAGATGCTCATCACTGACAAAACAGTATTAGAAATCAGATTTCAGGCTAAACCTATGACAGACCCAGAAACTATTTTGTTGACACATACTGACAGGATCTAACTTATTTCATCAAAATTCTGGTTAGGTACAGCTTCTCCTTCATTTTTCTCCTTTGATTGTGTGCAGGACAGCACACACAAAACTCAGATTCCTCAGGTTTGAGATGACTTTATTAAAAAAAAAAATGTAGAAAAGGTAGCTAGGAACAGAAGCAGAAAAAGATGAAAGAATTAAAATGAGAAGATCAAATCACAGTTTAAATTACTCATGAATACAACTCGATGTTTTCAAATTATTTTAGTTTATCTATAATATATATGCTTTCCACTCTTTCACTTCACAATGATTCTAATTGCTAGGCAGATCTTTAAAGACATGAAAAGAGAAATACAACAGCAAAGAGAAGCATAACTGCAGGTTAAAACAGAACTCCCTCACTTTGCATTTTCACTTTCCAGATGTTTTTTGACTCACCAATAAGGAGCTTTAAAAATGATCTATTCTTGATTGTATCCTTCAGTGCTTTAGCAAGTTTTTTTGCTAATGCATTTTTAATTATGAACAAAAGTGTTGTATGGTATACATAGATTTCAAAATAGAGGTCATAAGAGAAAACATAAGGTATTCCACCAGAAATGCTTGCTTGACAGAATTTAATAGTCTAAAGAACAGAGTTGATTTCTCCAAAACTTTTGATATAAACAAGAGACTTGAGCAAGTGACACTGATCTCAGCCTATCAACTCTGCTGTGACTCCCTTTTCAGATGGCCAGATCATTCGTCCTCCAGGCCATCAGTCATGCTTAAATTCCTGTCTCCACCTTAGCTCTGACTGCTTTCCCCACTGTTTGGAAGATAACAGTTTAGCTCACCAGACAAGGAGATGGAAAACCTATTTTGTTTATTTTGCACCAAAATGCATATTAAAAAGTTGGAGTTTCTGGCTGTCCATAAGTGAATTGGGACATAAAAAGTTATTATGGAAATTCTTCATCTAGTCAGCTCCAATTTGCCATACATAGTCAGCAGAAAGTGTTTTCATTTTAGAAGTAACCAGATAAAATCGGAGGGTAAGTAGCCAGGAAAGACTTAGCACCACTAAACACAATATTTACTATTTTTTCCACATAGCAAAAATAATCAATGAAAATAATCAATCCTGTAATGGCAAGGTCCAAATAGTATTTTTGCTTATAACCAAGCACGTTACATTGACGTCCAGTGGCAGGTATAGGATTAAAATTTTTTGAGAGTAGTGATAACCACAGGGGAAAATAAATAAATAAATAAATAAAAGTTTCAGAACAGGTTGTCAGCAATTTAAATGAGTATAAAACACAAACAGTAGTGAATCCCCCTGCAGGAATTCTTGAACATGGATGGATTTAAGTTCCAATTTTTGAAACATCTTTTATAGTGTAACTGTAATACCTCAGGCGGCTTTGACTAAAAACGGATCCAAAAGGGAAAGGGTGAGGATGTTCTGGGGAAAAGATTCAAATGTAGGGAAAGGATAAAATGGTTTATTGTGGGGCTTCCTGAGTCACTACGTGAGGAGAAACAACCGCAGGACAGCAGTGGAGGCACGCAGGACTGCCCTCCCCTGTGAGGAAGCCGAGGGAAGGGAGCCAGGGCACGGCTCCCTCGCCATGGAGAAAGCTCAAATCGCCCCGCCAGCCTTCCCGTCTCGCCCGCCCGCCCCCTCGCGGGCACCAGCTGAGGGCAACGCCTTCACGCCTCCACACAGCGCATGCTCGCACCGCCGCTCCGCGCTACCAGTGCGCATGCGCGGTACTCTAGGCATGCGCTCAGTGCGAGCAGGCGAGAAAGCGTGGCGGAAGTGTTTGCGGCTGGCCGGGCGGAAGTGTTGCTGGCTGCGGACGGTGCCGCGCCGGCGTGCAGGTACCGGCGGGGAGCGGAGCGGGGCTCCGAGGGAGCAGGGGGAGGGCGGCGGGCGGCGGCAGGAGGGCACTGGGGGGGCTCCGCTGCTCGGTGCGGCACCGGCCGTCACCGTGCGCAGCTTCCCTCCCTACGTGCCCGCTCCCCGTCACTGCTGCGGAAATTCAGCCCCCGCTTTGGCAAACCCCGTGCTTTAGGGCTTAATCCTGTGTGTATCTATATACATACATATATATATATACATATATACATACATGCATATATATGTAGTGTGTGTATATGCATATATATGCCCTATATATTATGAATCTGTTCTGTCTTCTCCTAGTACTACTTAAACTTCTTACGCACTGAGTACACAGAAAACAAAGTTTCAGGTCTTAACACATCTAAGCCAATACTAAGCTCTTGCTTTTAAACATCTTGGCTTCTTGCACTTGCTGGATCGCCTCTGAAATAATTACAGGTCACATCGGGAATGGACCTGCTGCCCTGTTTTCCTGAGCTCTGTTCATATTGCAGCGAGTGGCTGCTTTCTAGAGCTGGAGTGTTGGTTAGGTACATGGCAGCATAAGAATCCATTTTCCTCAGGTCACGATTGTTTGTTGCTGTATTTAAACAACCTTATGGGTATATTATAATCCGAAGTGAATAAAGTAGGTAAGTTAGTATTTATTTCTTTTTAAGAACTCTAGTTGTATGCTAGTGGTGGTAAAAGCCAGCTCTGTTAGAGTGAAAATGGCCTAGGACTTATTGCCAGAGACTTGCACCTGAGAACCTGTACCAGCATTAAGCTGAAGTCTGACGGCCAAGGGGCTAAAATGTGTCACACTTCTGACTTGATTTTTCCTTTTGTTTTAGTTAGCTGGTGTGTTTTTTTTCCCTCAAGGAACTCACAATGACATAATGACTTATTAGACTGTGTTAAAAAATGTCCAAGCTACATATTTTCATCTTCTTGAGTGTTTATAGTGGCATTTTAACTGACCACATCTATTAGATCCTGGTGTTCATGGTTGGTCCTTCGTTCTTTATGACATCTTGGTGAGATTTCTTCCCCAGATCTGTGCTACTATGTGTTTATTCTCTGATTTGGGGATTGACTTTCAGTACCTCGCTGGAAGTAGCATCTGCTTTAATAAATAACAAATCTCCTCATGCCTTTGCCTGCTGCAGCTTCCTTACCCCAAAACAACATTAATGCTCTTTGTGGCATTTTTATATGTCAGTGAAATATATCTTGGTATCTTGGTTATAGAGAAAGAAATAATCTTTCTAAGTTACCTCTTGCTTCCTGGGATTTCTTTTTTTTTTTTTTTTCTTTCTGCTCCTGAGCTGCTAATTTCTTACTAGTTCTGGAAGAAAAGTTGTGTACTCGAGGAGGATATGTAGGAACAATCCCTAAGTTGTAGCGATAGCCGAAGTTAGGAGCCAGTAGTGCAAATGTTTGGCTTGAACAAAGGTTAAATATTGGGTGCATCTGTGTAATCCAGGGAAAAAAAAGTAATTGTTCTATCCGGTGCACTGGATTGATGTACTATTATGTATGGTAAAACAGATCCAGCTTCAATTTCCTCCCTCAGGAAGTTAATTCTGGAGTCAAGATGGAGAATATTAATGTATTTAATTTTCAGTCTTGTTCTTTCCAGGACTAATGGCAATCAAATTCTTCAGACTTGCAGTGTTTAGAGTGTAGTTGTATTGTCTCTAGTATGTCATTTATATTCTGAATTTTGTACTGGAGGTACTTTAAAGTATGCTAAGTAAGGTTGCAGGTGACACTAAATTGGTAGGAGCTGTTGACTCCAAGGTTGCAGCTGAGCCAGCAGAGTGCCCTGGCAGCCAGGAGGGCCAGCTGTACCCTGGGGTGCATCAGGCCCAGCACTGCTGGGTGAGGGAAGGGATTGTCCTGCTCTGCCCTGTGCTGTGCGGCCTCACCTCGAGCACTGTGTGCAGTTCTGGGTGCCACAGTATATGAAGGACATGAAACCATTAGAGAGTGTCCAAAGGAGGGCTGTGAAGGTGGTGAAGGGCCTAGAGGTGAAGGCGTATGAGGAGTGCTTGAGGTCCCAGGGTTTATTCAGCCCCAGAGCAGGCTGAAAGGAGGCCTCATGGCGGCCTGCAGCTCCCTCACGAGGGGAGCGGAGGGGCAGGCGCTGAGCTCTGCTCTCTGGGGACAGCGACAGGACCCGAGGGAACGGCATGGGGCTGGGACAGGGGAGGGTCAGGCTGGGGGTTAGGGAAAGGTTCTGCACCCAGAGGGTGGTCGGGCACTGGGACAGGCTGCCCAGGGCAGTGGTCACAGCACTGAGCCTGCCAGAGCTCAAGGAGCATTTGGACAGTGCTCTCAGACAGGGTCTGATTTTTGGGTGGTCCTGTGTGAAGGCAGGAGTTGGACTTGATGATTCTTGTGAGTCCCTTCCAGCTCAGGATATTCTATGGTTTATGACTTGTCAGTATGAATAAAAAGTGATTGTTTGTCTTACATCTTGTTATTTATGATTTAGGATCCTACTAGAGGCTTAGTTTTTCTGTTTAAGTATGTGTTTTGAATCTCCCTTTGAAGGGAAGAACAGAATTGTGGTATTTCAGAGAACTAGACATGAAAGACAAATATGTTGGACCCATTCAGCAAATAAATGTAATGGGGAAAAGTCTTGCTTTGTGGTCTCTTTGTCTTCTCTTGCTGGAAATGCTTGTTTCTCTGGACCTGGGGTGAAGAAAACAGGACATTAACTGTGACTGTCTTTACTCTGTTTCCTTTATGTTACTTGTTCCTCATATTTACTTACAGATATGAGGTCAATGGGTCATCATTCCATTACTAGTGAACTGTATTATTTCTGACTTGCTATCATCTCTGAAAATTTTGTTGATCTTCATTGAATCTTAGGGATTCTCCTTGCTCAAAAAGAATTGTACAAAAGAATTCAGCAACTTGTGTATCCAGAATGTACGTGGAGTGATTCCTGCTTGTAACAAGAGGTTGACTTGACCTATCTGTCACTGCTAATAAGATGTTTTGCCGTGGTAGAATGTTCCCTGGGGCTTTTGACTATCAAGGCATGTTGGGACCTTTAATTTAACACTGACAGCATATGAGAACATTTTTGTGTACTGAGCTTGTGACCTACTGCTTTTTGTGCTGAAAAATTGTAGAAACTTTCTACCCCTTTATTATGCTAATTACAGTCTAAAATTTGCTATTTCATGTTGCTTAAAGAGGTGTGGAAGCAGGGGAAAACAGTGATGAATTATCTTTATTGTAAGAACAAATTTGCTGTTCATATGTGCCTTTCTTAGGAAAAACATTTCTTACTTTTCTGTTTTTCCTGTGTCTCACTCCTGTTGTGCTGGCATTCAGGTCAGCAGTTTTGTATTGTTTGTGGCTGTATGGTGCTAACTACAATTGCAGCTGCAGCTCGTGGTGTTTTCATGATTTTTCAACGTGCATTAAGGGATGATACAGCTAATCTGAGAGTTTCAGTTCTGGTATGATTTTTCCAAACACAAATTTAAGACTTTTTCTTTTCATTTTTAATTTTAAGCTTGTTTCTGGGGTGTCCTGCAACTAAAAGGAAAAGCTAATTATTTTGATTTCTGTCTAAACCAATGAAAAGAGTGAACCTGACAGCTTTTGTTGTATACCAGACAATTCTTAGCTCCCTAATTCAGTTTTGAGATCTTTACAGTCTTAGGTTGCAAGTGAGAAGAATGAATTAAAGTCCTTCTTGATATTCTTATTAATAGTATTAAAATACAGGAATCTCTTTCCCTTCTTCCTGGACCTCGAGATAGAGGCATGCTGTGCTTGCAGTATATTGGTGGAACACGTCCTCATTCCACAAGAACAAATGTCTAGAATAACTGTTTATTTTTGTTCAAGGGGTAAACTTTGATCAGAGCTGCTTCTAGTAGGCAATTGTTTTGTGGTGTACTGTGTTGTAAGGTGTGGTTTTATTATACTTTTGGAATACATGTTAATATTCCCTAGATGATTAAGATGGAACTAGTGGGTTGTAGTGGCAGAGTAGACTGCTCCCCTGTCAGAAACATACAGTCTAGAAAAGGAGTAGGTAGAAAATCAGTTATAAGGTAGATCAGCACATGCATGTTGATCCTGTAGCTGTCTTCAGTTACTTTTCACTTGCTTAAAAAATGATAGATATCACTTTTTCTGGGTTTGCTTACAAGGTGTAACCTTTTGTATAGTTCTCTTATTAAAATTATTTAGCTTTTTGATCGCTCTATCTCTGTATTTTTGTCACTTTCAGCTGTTGGAAGGCAATAGGTGTTTTTAGTTCACTGCCTACTTCTGTGTGTGTGTGTTTTGCAGCCATCCCGTTTTTCTGCTGTTCAGAGTGTCCCATGCATCCTCCTTGCCCCCTTCCTTGTGAGTAGCTCTGTTTATGCCACTTACAGAATTCTTGAGCAGCAGATTCATATTGGAGTGATTCTTGTCAGTGTTATGCAGACAGCCTTTTGAGAGCAATAGAGATACTCGACGGACTTATTTTCACTTAACTGCTCTGAGGACAGCACCTATTCACACCTAGATTTGGGAAGCCAAGGCTTGTGTTACTTCTGTTTTGAAAACTTGCTTATGAAGCTCTGGGAGCTGCAGTGTGTGTGTACATATATACCTACACCCACGTCTTTGTGTTTTAATTGCAGAGAACAAAAATCTGGGAACTTCAGTGTTTAGCAGACAAAATACACGACCTTATTTTTATATGTATAGAAACTTAAGGTCTGGAAAAAAAATAACTTCTATTTGTATGTTATTTACATGAATTACCTAATTGTGGGAGTATATGTTAAGAAAATAGTGTAAATAATATGGGCATATCCTACTGTATCAACTTGTATATGTCTCTCTTTCAGAAATTTTCCTCTGTAATACTGAAGACACGCAGAATATTTGTCCCATTGAAATAAATGGTGAAGGCTTTTTTATAAATTAAAGCAAGGGGGCCGTAGAATTTGAGGGTAGCCTTCAGAGAGAGTTGCGTTTTTATACGTGAATACCTTTCTTTATTTTGATACGCGGTCTTTGAATTGCAACAAAACACGTCTTGCTTCTATGTGTCTCTGGGAAAAAAACAAACAACAACAACAACATGGAAACATCTATGTAATTGCTCAAGTACCATAACAGAGAGAAATTTAAGAAGTGTTAATTCATTATGTTGTATGTCTCCCTAGCTCATTCTGATGTTGCCTGATGAAGAGCAACATTGCTGATTAACTTTGAAGATGACTGTTCCTAGATGAAATAGATCGGCCTCTCAGGCTGCTAGAACGTAATGTAGAGTAGATACTTTTGACTGAATAGCTTTTTAAGAGTTTTGGTTGCTGTTTTCACTAGACGCTTCAAATCCTAGTCAGGTAATGATGACATTGTCTTGGTTTGTGTTTGAAAACTTACAGGTAAAGGCGTCAGTGGTATTGCACAGGACTTGTAAACCCTCATAGCTCTGTAGTTAAAGCAGTCTACAGAGAGGGCAGAGCGTGCGCCGCTTTGCACCAGGGTTTTGCCCCTCCTTTAGCTGAAGTGGGAACTGAAACCTGAATCTGGTGCTGTACCGGGCAGCCTTGTAATGAGCCTCTTTTGTCGTCTTCTGAATGATACAAAGCCTCCTTGTTTCATGGGCACTGAGGAGGAAGTCACAGAGGAAGAAGTTGCTGGCTGACATTTGTTGCAAAGTAGGGGAATATATTTTGTGAGTGAGTGAGAGGCATGGTGCTGTGGCCTTGTCACTCTCCTGTTACTGAATCTCCTGAGCTCACGTGGATGCTTAGTTGTCTGAAGTAGATGTGGGGCTGACTTTCAAAGTCTAAGCTACAGATTTAAATTAGACACTCAAATCAGGCACTAGTGTTTTTCCCACGAGATACCATAGTTATCAGACTCTCTACGATGTATTTTGCTTTTAAATGCGTACTTCATTTCTTAGATGCAATAGGAAACCAGAAGAAACCAGAGGCTGTTTTGTTATTATTGCATTCTTAAACGTTAGGAAAAAAGCTGATGTTGCTAGTTAAGAGTTAACTGCTGTTTTACAAATTGTCTGTTAGACAAGAATAGGCTGCTGGAGAGTTTCCTCAGGAAGGAGAAAGAATGGAGCCACTCAGTACTACAGAAATAGTAAGTGGAATCAGATAGCTTCTGATATATATACTGGCGTGACAGTAAGGTGAAGAACCTAACCTGTTTTTTTATGTTTGTTTGTTTTAAAGAATATCTATAATATTTGAGTGTTTGCTCCTGTATTCATTGGCTTATGTTTATAACTTACCATCTACTGGTCTTTCCTCTCAGGAAGTATTAGGAATGGTTTGGGCAATGGCGTCCCACCTCCATTTAACTTTAAGGGAATACTTTTGTAAGAATTCAGTCTGCTTAGCATTGAATAAGCACTTCTGAACTGAAAGGATAACATATTTTAAGCTTTTATTTAGTAGCACAGCAGGTTTTGTGTTCCTTCCAAAGTACGAAATACTTTTTTGTGTTATTCACTGTCATATAAAGATTGCTAAAACTGTCTGAAATAAGGACTATGGCTATAATCCTGCCAAGTGGGTTTTTTAGAAAATAGAAGGTATTCCTGCGTAGTTTATTAAAACTTACTGAAAATTGAAGATTGAAAGTGCTGTGACTTTTCTGCAGATAACACATTAAACAGAAAATTTGAAACAGGAAGAAAAAAATAAAGAAAACCAACAAATACCTTGAGTCAAAAAGAATGAGATGACCAAATAATGAGAAAACATAACAAGAACTACTTATTGCTATATCATTCTTGTTTTTTTTATGTGCAACTTTACTGCAATAGACTCTTCTCCCTCTCTCCCATTCTTATTATCGTAACATCACCAAGAGTTTCTTTTATTGACTTCAAGCACACTGAGGACAAACAATAGAAGCTGAAGTCTTACATTTCCTAATTTTTTTTCTCGCAGTTGTTATAAATGAAGATACAACTCAATCTGAATTTAGTAATATTTCTAAAAGGCAAGTAAGCAGCGCTGGGTGCACAGAGTCTACGCTCTACCAACACGCACACACAACCATCGAACTTTCTAAAGATATAGAACGTTGCTTTTACATATTCATAAGAAACCTGAGTACGTCTATACATATGTATGACCTATCCCCGCTGCGTATTATAATTAGTATTTTCACAAACTCCTCGTTTTGGCGCCTGCTTAGTGTCTCTTGGTGGTGGTCGTTGGAGGTCGTGGGGAGGAAGGCTCACGGGTCCCCATCACCGCCACCACCCTTTCGTTCCTGCGCAGACCCTGCGGGTTCCCGGGTCTCGTCCAGAGCGCAGGGGCGGCCCCGAGCGGCTCCCTCTGCTGCCCGTGCTCCGCCCTCCACAAGGTTCCGAAAGCAACAAACCGTGATCGACGCCAAGCCCTGCGAGGCCGTCTTTTCCCGCCTTTCGTTAACCCCTGAAACCACGCTAATAATATGATTATCATATAACGTTAAACAACAAATTTTAACAGTTTCAATCAGCAAACCCTCAGCAACTTCCATGCCTTAACGGCGGGAGAACAAGCAACCCGAGACGGCAAGGCGTCGCCTGAATCACCCCTCTTTGTTCCCTCTAAACTCTTCACCTTCCTGATGGCCTCATCGTTAAGAGCCCGATGTTATCACCAACCATGAGGCCACACTCCCACATTCCTCCTTCTTTATTAATATCAACCATCTTCTTGACACGAATTATTACTCCATATATCACACAGTGCAGTGTTTAGCATTTGTAGAGGCGTATCTTAACATCTTACTATTTTTAATTTTACTATTTTTTTCTTTTAAAAATGGTCAATGGATCGAGTAAAGTCTCGATATGTAAAGCATATATATATATATATATAAGCATTATATATAAGCATATTATGTTTACCTTAGGTTGAAGTGACAGATACTTTATTTTGAAGCAGTCAAAGTGTATTATACAGAATGTAGTGACTGTTTACCTACAACCTATGCTGAGGAAGGGTTCTCTTCATTATGAAGATTAATATGTGCTGGCCCATATGATAAGCCACATACAAGGTAGAAGTTTGTAATGTAAGATGAGCCTTATTTCAGAAGGTGTGGAGGTTGGCTTACATGACTGCTTTGACTATATTCTTCCCTTAGGAAGTGTTATACCACGTGTTGGTGGTGCCTTCCAAGAGCACCAGGCGTGGTTCTGGAGACCTGAGGAGGCTGATACAATTAATGCCACTGATCATTGCTTCACACATTGGAGTCAGTGTAGGTAATAGCTGTTGAGGCAGCCCAATCAGCTGCCCTGATTCGGGCAGCCACTTAGGATTGGTCAGCTCAGGGATCTGCTGTGTGTGTGTGGCTGTCATTAACAGCTCTCCATTACTATAAGGACCTTTTATTTCTTCTGGTGGACTTCTGTGCTTGCTATGAAGAGCTTGGTAAGCATAGTCAGTTAACATGCAATGACTTAGTTATTTTCAGATCTTAAATCTTGCAGGTTGTTTGTTTGTTTTAATTTTGGGAGGGGGTCGAGGGACAAGGAACTCTTGCCAGTTGCACAAACTGCTTTGAAAATCAGTCATGCAAACATAATGCGTCTCCTGTGCATCATCTTCTCCATAGTGCTGATGTACTGTTACTGATCCAGCTGTAGTTGCATTTCTGCTTTTCACTTGGCAAGAAGATTCTGCTTTGGCTTTGCCATTCAAAGTCCATCTTTGTTTTCTAGTGTGTATTTCTATACATAAAGCGTTTATACTGTTTATCTTTTACATTCACCAGTTGTTTTTAATCATGTATAAAGCAGTATTTTGTTGCCATTTCCAGCACAAGGAAATGTTTTCCAAATAAAAAAGTTACAGTGGAGGTCTATCACCAAGCAAATGTTATGTTTACTCTTCGTAATGTTCATGGTACTGAGAGATGAAGCCAATTGCTCTGAAGATTTTTAGTCTTACATAATAAAACACTCATGTTATGAAATAGATTTTCCCCTTCTGAATAAATTGCATCTTCTAGTAACATTTAGTTTGAACAAGCAGAGTAACTTCAGGAGTCTGTTTCTCATTTTTGTTTAGATAAAGCAACTATGCCTGTTCAACTGCTGAAGATCATTAAAGGAAAATCTGAGCCTCCACTACCAAGCCACTTGCAGAGGGAGGATTTAAAACATTTGCACGCAGGCTTGGATCATACCAACAAATACTTCCAGGTAATTTACTGACAAACGAGTTTTGCTTTGAAATAGTCCCTGCTTTATTTATAAGGGTGACTCGTGGAAAACTGACTCCACAAGCAGTAAGATTGTAAAGTAGGTATGTTTATTCAGTGCTGGGCAGCATGGGGGGGGTAGTCCCACCAACGTCGTGTGCCCCTAACGCAGCAACTTGCTTTGCTTATATACAGTAAAGAGTTACATATGCATGAAGTTTCCCAGAACATCTATACATATGCATAACCTGTCCCAGCTTAGTATTAAGATTAGCTCTAATAAGTCATTTCCATAAAACCCTCCCATCTGTGCTTGCGCAATGCTTTCTGGCGGGTGGGTGCTGAGGGTCCTGTTATCTCGAGGCCTTGCATGTTTGACATTCTTTATCTTGTCCTTTCAAAAACAATCCTCCTTATCTCTGAGCCCTTGGTCACAGTCTGAACTGTAAGGTTGGTTTGATCTGGTTCTTGGGGCCCCAGGGGCTCATCTGGAGGCCTAAGTGCAGCACAGGCCCAATACATTGCAAATGTAGCACATATTAAGCAATGAGTGTTGTCTATATATTTATTCTTAATCAGTCATTCTCTAATTTCTAATCCCATGTTTCAAGGGGTCTACATATTTTGATTCAGTTTGTGACTTACTGATGCTATATGTTTATGTACATCTGTTGCATAGCTTCAAGTAATGCAGAATTATGCCACTGTTGAATTTAGCTGCATTGTTGTTACTGATTCCATTGGTCTGCAGTTCTGCCCCGTCCTCTTGCATAGGCAGGTTTAAATTTTGTAAGAGGTTTTCTTACGTATATAAATGTATATATATACATTTCTTTAATATATTTTTCTTTATGTACCCATATAAAAATACTTCAGTATGCAGAAGACTGTGCTGAAAATTAAAGGTTTGACGGAGGTTGTTTATTTTTTAAATAGTAATGAGCAGCACCTTCCTGATAAAGATCAGATTTCTCAGTGATGTATTTTGAAACAGTTTTTCTTTCTTGTATGAAGCAGTTCAGTAGCCAGTTTTATGAAAAGAGACCTCTGGCAACTATATGCATCAAGATGTGATTAGTTTTTTTAATCATTATTGTTATAAATGAGGATACGACTCAGTCTGAATTTAGTAATATTTCTAAAAGGCAAGTAAACGGTGCTGGGTGCGTGGGGAGTCTACGCTCTACCAACACGCACACACAACCGCCGAACTTTCTAAACATATAGAACATTGCTTTTACATATTCATAAGACGCCTGGGTACACCTATACATATGTACAATCAGAAAAGGTATCAATTGAAACATAAACATGGCATAGTTTTCAGAATTCTGGCAAGTGTTTAACAAACAATCCTTTAAGTCTATTACTATTAATGTCCGTGACTGGGGGAGCATAGTTGGAGATGGTAATCCTGGTTGAAGTGCTCCCATATCTTCCATAACTTCACTAATTTTTCTCAGATCATATAAGTCTCCATTTTCCATTCCTTTTCTTGATTACAAACACCGGAGAATTCTAGGGCTAGTCGTGGGAACGCTGTCTCGCTTTAAGTTGTTAAGCAACTTGGCCTTCAGGCCTTATGAATTCTATTCCTCCCAGATCGAAGGGAAACAGATCCGGCTTCTTTTCAGGGCCTATAGGGCCTGGATCAAAAGGAACGTCCAGGTCACCAGGGGCCATAACAACAGAGGCCTGCAATGGCAGTAGCAGTAGGGGGGCGATGGTATAGCAGAAGGATCGATCGGTGGACGTGCCCGCAGCTCCCTCACTGTCTGGCAAACCACACGTTTCTGATTGTGGCTCTTTAAGGCCTCAGAGATTGCTCGCCAGGTGCGGAGCAATCCCACTGCAACCTTGTCGTTTTTAGTAGCAGAGTCCCACACCTTGACCTCAGTTTGATCCCATGTTTCAGGATCATAAACTGTCTGATTGGTAATAAAGGGAATAAGTTGTAAGGTTACCAGGGCAGTCGTCATTTCTAAGGACGTGTGATTCACCATAATGCACAACTGCTCACCTTCGGTCAGCGAGGGGCAGTTGTGTGCGCGGGTCCACTTCTCTCAGCTTGAGCTTCTTTCCAGCTCCGGTGCGCCTATTTCCAGCAACTTTCTATACGAGCTTCTTTGAGTGGTTTGCTGAGTTTGGCCGAACCTATCTTCCTTCATGAGGCGATCAATGTCCCTGTGCCTGTCCTGGTCCCTGTTCTGCTAGCCTGTCTCTATACATTCCTTTTTTCTAGTTCTTTATTGATGACATAACTTCATTATAACGTGTTGCATTGCCATCTTGAGGACAGGCTCCCCTCTTATACCCTTTGCCCCACAGCAGTTATTTCCCACTAACTATTCATTGGTCAAAAACTTTGTCCAGCAACCAGCAAACCCCCAGCAACTTCCATGCCTTAGCGGCTGGAGAAGAAGCAACCCAAGACGGCATCTCCTTAATCACCCCTCTTTGTTCCCTCTAAACTCTTTACATTCCTGATGGCCTCATCGTTAAGAGCCCGATGTTATCACCAACCATGGGGCTTGTCGACCCCCATGGCCACACTCCCACATCTCCCCCTTCTTTATTAAGATCAACCATCTTCTTGACACGAATTATTACTCCATATATCACATTATCAACTGTGCATTATATATTCTCCAGGACTCCCAAATATATTCTGGTATATATTCAAAGTACAGTCCTAGTGTACTAGTGTAATGCAGCAATACATTTTTTCATTCCTAAACCACATATACCCTGTAAAATGCAGTGCCAATTCTTGAGGGTTTTCTTTTTTTTTAACCTGTTTAATTTTTTTTTTGTGTGCATGGAGCTGAAAATCCTGTTTACCATCCCTGGCATTTAAGAGGCTAGAAATCAGCATCATCCCAGGCTTGCTTTCTGACTGTTAAAAATAAAAGCAAATTCTGGAGAAAACCTTAGGTGGTTTGCATCCTTAAATGATGCAAATGTTTTAAAAGTATGATCAGAAGTGATTTTCTGCATCCAAACATTTTGCTTCCCCACCTGTATATTCCCAGTTCCAGTGTTAGTGCTTATCTGACTCTGATGACTCAGTTGAGAGAAACAAAATGGCAGGAAACTATCCGTATTACCAGAGTAGTTTTCAGCTGCTCTTCTTCCTGGACTGGTTCATTCTGGTGTAAAGGAGATGCCAGAAGTAATGCAGAAAGGACCAAATCTGCCCTTTTTGGAAGTAGACTACTAGAGTGTGATAGGAGGTGATTTGATGACATAAATGAGGGAGAATGACCCCTTAGGTCTTGTAAATGAACAGATGGAATTATCAATATCCAGTGCTGCTTCTAAGCAGGGTTTTTATTCCTCAGGGTGTAGCTTTCTCTCCCCATGCACCTGCAGGGCATATAGGCTTCTCTGCTTTTAAAGAGCTATTTCTGCAAGCACCCTCTGACACTGAAGAATAGGGATTCTTGTTCTTTCACAAAGGAAATGCTGAAGCAGATGGAAGCAGATTCTGAATTAGAAAAGGTTTCTGCCAAAGCAAATATTTCCAGTAGGAAAGCAAGATGATTATTAACATACTATGATTTAAAACATACATGCAGTTTTATAGCTAATTGCTGAAAGTGTACAGAATCTTTCTCAGAATTTTGCCTTATATTAAGAAAACTGCATGCTGCTGCCAACATGGATTAGTAGGTGACTAAAACAGCTTGGCATAAAAGCAGAACAACTGGAGAGCTGATAAAGCTTGTGCTAATGCACCATTAAATATGTTGGAGAATCCAGTTCCACAGACCAAGCTTGAAGGAAATGTTAGACTGCACTGATGTTAGGTTATCTTAGTGGTGGCATGCTGTTACTCCACAGCTGCCAAAAGTCAGGTCATGCTTTGAGAAACAAGTGCAGAGGAGGATTTTATGAAGTGTTTTCCTTTTGTTCTTCTGAAACTTTTTTGTTTCTCGCATCCCTCTGAATAATATAAAGTTTAATTTAAATTTGTGTTCCCCATTAAATGTGGGAACACAGCACAACGAAAGTCTGTGTCCTTAGTCAGGCTGTGCCCAGACTGAACCTGATGCCACATCCTGTTATTTTATTATCCTTTGGACTTTGTCAGCTGAACCAAACCTGAAAAATGTGCTGTGATGTCCCAAAGCACTGTTGCTACTGCCAAATCAGCCCTGGGATCAGACTGAGGATCTAGACTGGCAAAGAGGGAGCCAGATTCACTAGATGAATTGCACAAAGACAGTCTGGGGGTGAGGTGAGTGGTAGATGAAATGGGGAGGCTTTTGGAAGAAGTTTGTCTGTCGTCTTGGTGTGCAGTGCAGGATTTGTGGGGAAGGAGTGACTTGGAGCAGGTTTTGTGAAAATTTGGAGCCCAAGAGTTTTAGGTACACTGAGAAACAGTGAGTAGTATTTCTGATGAGAAAGAGGATTAGAGAGTAGGTGTTTGGGTTACCAAGGAAAGTAGTGGGGGCATGTTACTCTAGTGAAGATTGGGGTCCCAAAATCTGAGAAATCATTGGAAGGTAGTGGGATGTAGAAGGAAACAGGGAAAGTAAAAATGGTCAGAAATCAGAGTCCCTATCTCATAAATGTCGTGTGTTCTTCAAATAGTATTTGTGTGGACTGAAATTTCTTTAATAAGAAACAATACAGGTGAATATAGTGTTCTAGAGGTGACTGCTTTATTAAAAATAATTCATTATAAGAACAAATCTATAGAATTTGTTTTACTCATGAATACAGTTCCAGACAAGCAGTCAGGAAAAAAATATATATACTACTTGCAATTTTAAACGAAGTTGTGATTTTTGTAAATGATTTTTGTGAATAAGTATTCACTGACAGATCTCAAAACATTCTGCAGATGTTGATTGTTAAAATATGTATTGATACTTCAGTCTCAAATAGGAGTTTAACTGCTAAAAACACATAGTCATAGATTTTTGACCTTTGTTTGGGTCTAAATGAAGTATTACTGTTGTCTTGGAAGTAATAAAAATATGGTAAATATTAAATACAATTCAATATAGCTTTTTTAGTGTAATAAACTGTGCTTCAGGTTGGAAAAGGAGGATTTATGGATGTTAGGTAAATCTTTATAAAGCAGTAAAAAGTTCACTTGTATTTGGATTCCTTCTCCATTAATGCGTTGTTGTAGGACTAATTTTGCTCTGAAAAGCATCTACAATAACAGTTCAGTGCTGTATATTTTATCCTAATTTGGTTTACGAGGTGTTTACTAACATTTAAATCAAGTTTCCTAAAGAACGTGTGTTACAACATCAGAGATTTACCTGACTGTCCTCTTAATGTTGCTTTTGTGCATTTATGGATGATTGCCTCTGCTTTGTCTTTACAAGAACCTTTTTATTTATTTTTTACTGTGCTGTTTTATTGTTCTCTTAAATGCTTCATAGACTCAGTTTTCAAATTCCTGTGTTTTTCTTTATGAACCACTTTCTATGCTTTTATCCCTGAAAAGGACAGTATTTTACCTGCCTTAATGTGTAGGAATACATTTGATTAACATTTTTGTTAACGTTGAAGAAGAAGCTTTACTGATGAGCTGCCATGTTTCTGAAAACAAAAAAAAATAAACAGAAATTGTTCCAAGATGTTAACCTACATAAAATTGCAGTGATTTTGCTTCAGTGTAACTTGGAGGTTTATTATAATAATACATTAATATGTATCATACATACAATAAAATATTTTGTATTTAATAGAAACTTTGAATCTTTTAGAGCATAGTATTGATGATTTTTTATATTGCTGCAGTTTCCAGGCTTTGTGATGGTGTTTTGTAATCCCAGCTGTACATTGGTTTTTATTTCCACAGATTATTTATCTTTGTATGTGTCTTTTATCTCTTGACTATGTTTTTGTTTTTATATTTATGTTGTAACCTTTGTCCAGTAATTTTTGAGGAATTGCTTTATCTTTTAAGATTTTGATTGCCCTACCCATTTTAGCTACGTTTCAGCCTTTGTGGTGTTAGCGTAAGTAGTAGTAAAAGGTTACCTCCATATCTATTATTTCATTGTGCAGTTTAAGCTTACCACCTAGTCTGTAGCATCTAAGTAGTTTTGACCTATACTATTAGGTGCATGGAATATCCGTAATATCGCAAGAATATTGCTCTTCTTGAGCAAGGTGTTTTGTTTTGTTTTGTTTTTTTTTTAAGAATTCGGATGGTATTTTGCTCTTATTTTTATTTCTACCTTTTCTTCTTTTACCTCATAGAGATTGCAGCTGTGAAATTTCAGATTTCAGTGTTTCGGTAACATATAGGCATATAATTCTAGTTTATATATATGTGTGTGTGTATATAAATATTTATTTTTATTTTTTAGGGAGTTGTTATTCTTTCCTACCCACTAACAAAGCTTGGAGATGGGACAGACTTTTTCAAGATTGTTCTTCAAGGTACTCCATTTCCTTTTTTTTTTTTTTTCTGCCCTGAACTTCTCAACACTTTTTTTTTTGGACATCATGCTATTACACCACTAGTACCTGCTTTGTGTCCAGATAATGTTTAGACTTGAAATAAAGTCTAGAAATGTTAATTCCCCCCACAAGTGGATTATTTTAAACTTATACCATGTAAGTTACCTGTGAGCGATATGGTCTCTGTATTTTTCAGTAGACTTTTTGTTGCAGAATCTTTTAAAATACTGTTCTGGAAATTCATTAGCTATGGGTACAGTTTTAATAGAATATTTTTAAGCTTCTTATCATAAAGAAGAACTAAGAAACATATACACTTAGTTGTCCAGTATATACTATGTCAGTGCACGTTTAATATAGCTCAGTATGTTGGTTAGCAGAAGATATGCATTGTATTGTTTTAAACTACTGGTTCAAACAAAGATTTTCAGCTCATTACTCAGGTATTCAAATATCAGTAGATACATTGCTGTGTTGGAAGACTTAAGTTGTTCATCATGTAATAAATGGTAGTTTAAAAAAAATCTCTCCTTTTTAAGTCCAAAGCTTATCTTTCCTTCCTATCAGGAAGTAGAAGGATGTCATTAGTCAGGAGTCCAAAGTAATGTTGGACTTCCCATTTCTTTCAACTTCCTTCTCAGCTCCCTCCTTACACTTCTTAGGGAATTATCACTTGTTCCTTTTGAACCTTCCTGATTCTACAAATTTTGTGACTATGACCAATCTGCAGGCTAGGGGGTGCAGATCCTACCTGGTGGTGCTGCTTGTGATTAGTGTTACCAGAGGTGAATGACGTTGATGGGACTGGAGGCATTTTACCTGCTGGCTTCAGAGTTTCCAAGGATAGAAGCAAAACATCACGAGTCTTGTTAATTTCAAATGACTGCTCAAGAAGGCATGTTCTCCAGAGCATCAAAAAATAAATTTGCAAATCTAAATCATTAGTGTTGCTTCTGTAACAATAACAGCTAGGAAAATCTTCTAAAATAACTTGATTTCTGCTTTGGTCCTCTTGGAAGACTGCTTACTTGATATGCATATGTCCTGCAGGATCATCTCTTTTAATCTAGTTCTGTAGTACTGTGTTAATGCAAAAAAATCAAATGTGACTAGTTAATATTTTCTTTCTAATATTATGCACTGAATTGTTCAAGTGGAAATCTGTGTCATTTCTGCTTAATGTACACTGATGCAGAATATATGCCCATATAAAATGGCCATCTAATAAAGAATATTTTACTGATTTACCTATAGTTAGCACACAAAATCAGTTTAACAGCTATTTTAAATGATTTTCTGCTTGTAAATAAATTGAAATGAAGTGTTAAGCTCTGAAGATTAATATATTTTGGAAACGTCTTCCTGTTACAATTTTGCTTTGAAGAATTTATGGTAATTGGATTTTTTCTCTTTTTTCTTTTTCCTCTAGATAACTCATGTGCAAGGATCGACAGTATCAATATTTTAATATATGGAAAAATGGCAGATGACTGTGCAAAAGTTATACGTAATGGGGTAAAATATTTTTTTTCTTATTTTAGGGGTTGTTTTCCACAGATCTATGTTGCTTTCTTATTTTCTCTTTGTATAGCTATCACCAAATTTAGAAATAGTCTGTTTAGTCAGTTTAAATCTGTAAATACGAACTAGAAAAAAGTATTTGCTTGTATAAATTCATTTGGACAATAACATTGAAATAAAGCAGTTCTTTTTATTTTTCAGTGCAGTTTCCTTTACTTAACAAGTAAAGGATCACGAATGTTGGATGTTCATAAGTTAAAAGTCTATTGCAAATTGATTTAAGATAATTACACTAAAAGCTTTTTTTTTTAATAACTCAAAACTGCATAGTTTTCCTTGTCTGTGTTCTGGCATCTTACTTTGTTACAGATGCATCTTGGTTTGATAGCTTCAGGGTAAAGCACATTGGCAAGTCAGCCTATGAGTTTCAGTGAGAGTGCTGCAACTAAAGATGGAACACAAGCCGAAAACAATTACCTCAAGTTAATAATTTTGATTAGATTGCCTGTCAGTTTGCTGACATTTCAACATTAGCCAGATGCCGCCTTAAAGTATACAGTACATTATAAACTCATGTTAGTGCTTTATTGTGATACAAATTCACACTGAAAATGGAGAATTATTTAGTGAAGAAAATTTAGCTTTTTCAGGTTTTTAGAAATATTTTTTATGAGCAAAATTTAAAGGCCTTCTCAAACATGGAAATAGAAATGGCTTAGTTAAAATTCTGTCTAGGCTTTTCAGTTCAGATCATAGAATGATGATATCCTGAGTTGGAAGGTATCCCTCAAAAATCAGACTGTGTCTGAGAGCATTTTCCTCCAGATGCTTCTTGAATGGCATACCTGGTGTCAAGACCACTTCCCTGGGGAGCCTGTTCCAGTGCCTGACCACCCTCTCAGTGAAGAGCTTTATTTCTAATATCAAGTCTAGTACACCTGAGCTCCGTTGATCTATATGCTGAAAGATAAAACATCAGGTGTTAGGGCCATACATCAAAATACCATTGAAAGTCCACATTGCTTTGAATTTATGGGATATTTTAATTTCAGTTCAGCCTGCTCTTTTCATGTAATTCTACCTAAGGATAAATAATGACTTTTGCTCAATTCTCAGCTCTTCTTTTCTTCTTCTTTTCTTTCATTTTTTGAGCAGGGAAGATCGATTTGTATTCCTTGGGAGTGATCTTGCTGTTTCAGGGTAGTAGCTTGCACCCTGAATTGTATCGGCTTCAAAGATGCATGTGTCAGCTCTGGAGACACATGGGACTGATGCTGCAAATTTCAAGAACTACACCTATAATTAGAGCTGATATGTTTATATACTGTGTAGTGATCTGTAGTATGTTCTTCTATAATTAGATGCTTATATATTTTCAGACAGTAAAAACTTCTGAATCCTTGTTTTTTCAACTGTGTTAATCTTACTAAATTAATATAGCTTAAGTTTTTTTGTTGTTGTTGTTTTCCTGAAAATACATAGTCAGCAAGAAGGAACTAAGCCTTCAGTTATTGCTTAGATGATCCTCAGATGTAGGCAATGTTACACATTGATTACTTTTTCAAATGGTTTAAAAAAAAGTACCTTACCCAATAAAAAGTTTAGTATTACTCATTTTTTCAAGAGTCTTTTTGAAATTTTTCAAACTTTTGATAAATGAGCTGAAGTCACTAAGGAGGTTTGAAAGTTACAGAATGTATAAGAGAGACTGACATAGTCTATGAAAAGGATGGCCCAAAAAAATACCAGTATTCTGAATGTTTAGTAAGTAGTTGTGAAATAGGGGTGAAATCTTCCCTTGGAAATGAATGATGCTGACATACATATTTGTTGATCCTACTTTTTCTCTGTCATTCTGACCTTGTCTTGTTTTCAGTCACATAATGTGTGGTTTAAAATATTCAAAAATGCTTACTGTATTTTTAATGAATCTGTAAAATTCTTCAGAAGTTTTAATCAACAATGCAATTCCTTGCACTTCAAGGATTTTTTCTGACATAATTTACCATGTGGTTTCCATCAGCAGATAATGGATCTTGTCATGAACTGAATGAGATAAAGCTTTGTTTTTAAGAAATATTTTCCAGCAAAAGGTGGTGGTTCTGACAGGTAGCATGGCGGTAGGTCTTGGGAAGTACATGTTATATCTGTACTGTGTAATCTATTAAATAGAAAGCCTGGGGAAAAGCAAAAACTAAATACATCTGCAGGACATCTTCCTCTGTTTGCAGCTAGTATCTCTCCACTCAGAATAGGTTATATGAAGGAAAATGCAGGAACACAGTGGTCATGAATGAGAGATTCACAAATAGAATTCTTTTGAATGAATTTAACAATAAGGAATAAAAATTACGTAGATTCTTTTAATGGAACCTGTACAGGTATTGTGCTATTAATTTGACCTTGAAATTGATTCATGGCCAATTTCAGACTTGTGTGAGTTTGAGGAAACAATACTGAGGGGCTTAGGTAATGTGTGCAGGTCAGAGAGCGTTCAATTCTAAATCAGATTCTGCTGTGAATCAAAGCCTCAGAATCATAGAATATCCTGAGTTGGAAGGGACCCTTAAGGATCATCAAGTCCAACTTTTGACACTGCACAGGTCTACCCAAAAGTTCAGACCATGTGACTAAGTGCACAGTCCAATCTCTTCTTAAATTCAGTCAGGCTCGGTGCAGTGACCACTTCCCTGGGGAGCCTGTTCCAGTGTGCAACCACCCTCTCTGTGAAGAACCCCCTCCTGATGTCAAGCCTAAATTTCCCCTGCCTCAGCTTAACCCCGTTCCCGCGGGTCTTGTCACTGGTGTTAATGGAGAAAAGGTCTCCTGCCTCTCGACACCCCCTTACGAGGAAGTTGTAGACTGTGATGAGGTCTCCTCTCAGCCTCCTCTTCTCCAGGCTGAACAGGCCCAGTGACCTCAGCCGTTCTTCGTACGTCTTCCCCTCCAGGCCTTTCACCATCTTCGTAGCCCTCCTCTGGACACTCTCCAACAGTTTCATGTCCTTTTTGTACTGTGGTGCCCAGAACTGCACACAGTACTCGAGGTGAGGCCGCATCAGCGCAGAGTAGAGCGGGACAATCACCTCCCTTGACCTACTAGCGATGCCGTGCTTGATGCACCCCAGGACACGGTTGGCCCTCCTGGCTGCCAGGGCACACTGCTGGCTCATATTCAACTTGCTGTCTACCACGACCCCCAGATCCCTCTCTTCTAGGCTGCTCTCCAGCGTCTCATCGCCCAGTCTGTACGTGCAGCCAGGGTTTCCCCCTCCCAGGTGCAGGACCCGGCACTTGCTCTTATTGAGCTTCATGCGGTTGGTGATCGCCCAGCTCTCCAACCTATCCAGATCCCTCTGCAAGGCCTTTCCACCCTCATTCGAGTCCACAACTCCTCCAAGTTTGGTGTCATCAGCAAACTTGCTCAAAATACCTTCTATTCCTACATCCAGATCGTTTATAAAAATATTGAAAAGTACCGGCCCTAAAATGGAGCCTTGAGGGACCCCACTGGTGACCGCCCGCCAGCCTGACGCAGCCCCATTTACCATAACCCTTTGGGCCCTGCCCGTTAGCCAATTGCTCACCCATCGGATGATGTTTTTATTTAGCTGTATGGTGGACATTTTGTCCAGTAGGATCCTATGGGAAACCGTGTCAAAAGCCTTGCTGAAGTCCAAAAAAATCACATCAGCTGGTTTCCCTTGGTCCACCATACGGGTGATCTTATCATAAAAGGAAATCAGGTTAGTTAGGCAGGACCTACCCTTCACAAACCCATGCTGGCTGGGACCAATGACTGCTTTGTCCCCCAGGTTTTACTGTTTTGTCATATGCCATGCAGAAAAGAGAAATTGCCTTGAATATCAGCAAAATCAGTTCAGTTGGTTTGAGACAGAAAGCCCTTCTTTTACAAACCTCAGATATGTATGAAGTAAGAAGTGTCAGTCTTTATACCAGTTTCTGGATTCCACAGAATTTTGGCTGTGATTCCAGGATGGGAAGTTCTTGAATTAATTTACTAAATATACAATCTGCAGAATGATTTTAAATATAAAGAACTAATGATTTTTATTGTCCCAATTGAAATACAAATCATGAGCAAAACCTGGAGTAACAATTAGATCAGCCTCAGAGAGCTGAATAGGAAACCACAACCCACAGGCAGCAACCCATAGAAAGCCAGCACTAAAATCAGTGGTCTTCTCCAATAATGTGAGCCTTCACACTGTATGTAGTCCTAAATTTCAAAACACTATGCAAGGCTTATGTAATTTTTGTTCATGTTTAGAAACTGCAATTCATAACCTGTCAAAGTTGACCAGGAATTAATGACAAATCTGAAAATACATCTGTTCTTTTTATCCTTAAAACTAGATTTTGAGGATAGTGCTGTCTTACCATTTCTTTGAAATTACAGACCTTTCATAGGTATTTATTGAATGCCATGTTTTGCATTGCATGTTATGTAAGAGTTGCCATCACCAGTAATCTGTTACTCACAAAAAAGTTTCTATTATCAACCTCTGTAAACACTTGAGTCTGTGTAATTCTAAAGTTCTTTCTGAGAAAGAAGTACAAGACAAGTAAAGTCAGCTCTCCAGTCCTGACTCAGCAGCTAAGTTCCCAAATCTGATGCAGCCTGTAATCTAATAAAATGCTGAAGCAGGAATAATGGATAGTTTTTTATTTGAAGGTTGATTCCACTGTTGAAGGAACACCATGAATAGCATCAGCAGTAGAGAGGGGAAAGACATGTACTGCACCTGTTTGCTGCAAAGTAGCTGAGTTGAAGGTTGTATTTCCATGTGTTCTTTTCTGTATCTGAAAAGAAAGAAACAACTTTAATGTATGTTTGCAGGATGGTATGTTTCAGGTGCAGGGAATATTAAGTCATCTCATTGTTTTGACCCATTGAGTTGGACCTGGCACTTCAGGACATGGTTTAGTGGGTGACATTGGTAGTAGGGTGATGGTTGAACCGGATGATCTTAGAGGTCTCTTCCAACCTTAATGATTCTATGATTCTAAGCTTACACCTTACAGTTAGGTGACTGGCATGTTATTTTCTAGTCAAAAAAATATTCAGTTCCCATTTGTGACGGTACCAGAAAATCACCATGCCCTATGTAGTTTTGCTATAAACGTTCTGTTCAAGCTTATTTTTCTAGATTTTTTTTTTTTCCAAATCCTTTAATAACTACATATATTAGTATCACTTAAACCAGCAGCCTTTCCTTTTCTTGCACATAATATCAATGCTTTGGATCTTAAATCATTCAGAGTAGCATTTTCAGATTGCTGAAATAGCAGAAAGAGACATCATAGTGCAATATTTGGCAAAAACTGTCAGCTTTAATCAGAAAACTCTTTTATTTGTTATAATCAAATAAACACACAAACAAAAGTCATTCATTAAAAACTGCTGAAAGTGCTTTTGGTAGAAGGTCAAATAGGAAAAGGGCTTCAGGTCTAATATGATTGTTCTCAGGTGTGTTTGCATTAGCATGGAAGGGTTTATGGGAATGGATTACATACAAACAACCTTTTCATCCTCTTTTGGTACGTAAGCAGCTGACTTTAGAAGAGCTTTACATTGTGTAAGAGTTCCCAGCATTGTATTTTTTGCTTGCTCAAATACCTTTCTTAGCATGTCTACTTCCTAAATGTGTCTTCCTTCATCCTTCTTCTCCCTTTTATTTTTGGGGTGAAGTTACTACTAAAGGTGATCTGCAACAGGTGCTTAAATCCTCCCTGTTCTTCTTTACTTAGTGGTGTCTAAGGTGTTTTATACTAAAGCAGCAACAAATGAGACTGCTTCCTGTTGCTAGAAGCTCAAGAATGACACCAGAGCAGTTTGTCTCTCTTTTCCTACCAGAAATCTAGCGATTTACTTAGTTGACCCTTACGGAGTAAATTGGAAGTTGTCAGTTCAAAATATTTTTAAGGAGAATCTCTTCGAAGTGTAGCTGTAATGCAGTAACAACAACCAAGAAATGAATGCCTTACCAGTATTAATCAGAAATGTGACTACTTTTTTAGTTTAGTGAATTTTATATAAGGAGTCAGACTTCAGTATATTTAAAAGGTAGCAATTTTCTTGCTTTACTCAATGTGACTCTTCTTCTCTAACTTTTGCTAGTAATAATAGCATGAACAATTCAAATATTTTACCAGAATTTTTTTAAAAAAAACAAAATGCTATTTGAGGTTGGTTAGAAATATGAATTTCATGGGTAGAAGAACTTAATAGAGAAACTTAAAGGCAGCGTTTGGAATATGTTTAAATCTTTGTTATTGTAAGTCTTGAGACTTTAGAGTGAAATTAGACATCACATCCTCTTTTAAAAGAGGATGTACAGCACCTAACATCTGTTAATCACCCTGTCTCCATAGGACACCTGTGTAGTTGCTGGATTTAAGTTGGCAAAATCATCTACAGCAAGAGAAGATGGTAGGCATGGTTGCCACCTGGAGGTATCGGAAGAAGCTGGATCAGCCATTTATGTACGTGGGTGCCAATTTTTTTATTTTTTAATAAACACCTTCATTAGAATTTTGCTTTACAATAGAGAAAATATTTGTTAGAATTTAAGTACTGCAGATTACTGTAGCATGTCCATCAGGAACCAGTCAGGACACATTCATGTGTGCACAATTTTATAATACCTGACTCCATCTATTTTGTGGAAGTGGTGTAGCTGGAAGAAAAATCTGTATTTATCTCGATGTGTGGGGATGAGTGTTCTCCTTTCTGCCCAAGATTCTGAAAGGCCTGGATGGGAGTTATGTCCCTCCTGATAATACTCTGCAGAATATAGCCTGCAGTAGAGAAGAATGTTTCTCAGTAGATAACACTGAGATTACAGAGCATGTCTGAGGAGTGCACTGTGTCAAAATATGATGCTGAAATGATCCAGTGTGGTGCCAGACCCAAATTACCTCTGGCCTCTGAGGTAAAATTCTACTTTCTGAGTGCAGAAATTAGGCCTTCTTAGAGCTGTTTAAACCATTCTTGCCCATAATACAGTGCAATGATGCACACAAGGTAAAGGGTGCAAGAATGGTTTCTACTTGAGAAATCGTGTGTATTATTTAAAGTAGGTATTGTCTAAGTGTAATCAGAACAGATGTTTTTTTTTTGTAGGATCAAATTTTTCTAGTGTCAGAGGTGATTCCAATAGGAAAAGTGGTTTTAGTATTGTTTTCTAAGTCTTTGCTGTAGCAATATCGAATCTTGTTACGATGTTTGTGCTCTCTTCACTTCTGTAATCAGTGAGTTTGCTGTTTTTTCTCCTCAGATTTATGCTCAGCCAAGCACAACTACTGCTTCAGAAACTGCATCCGTGGTGAGTTTATATTTGGGATTTTTTTTTTAACCCACCTAAGACAAACTGCATGTAGATAAGAATGTGTAGAATTCTTTTTCTTTCCTGCTTGACATCCATACTTGTGTCCCAGCAGTCATTTGTTTAGCTTTTAATTTTGCAAATACTATGCCTGGAAAAACAGATCAAATATGAAAAAGTAGTACTTCTGCGGTATAGTTTCCATCTAAAATCTAAAAATAGGCTGCATGTTGGTTTAAGAAATAAGAGTTAGAAAGCGACCTTGCAGTTTGTATGCTTCCATTTTTTTTAAGTGTATCTTCCTTTGCTTTAAAACCAGACTTTTTGTTTTTAACATTTATTTTGATTAATATTCAGAAGAAATCTTTTCTTACCTAAATTAAAATTCTTCAGGAAGTAGTATATTAAAGGCAAAAATTTGGGTATATGAAATTTAATTGTCCTTTATCATAAGGTTAAAGTTTTAGTACTAGAGATAACACAGCTTGGCTTTGTCTTAATTGTCTGAGATTTTTTTTCCGCAATACAGTGAATGAAAAACAGTTTTCAGCCAGTTTGGGAGAACTTATGTTTTTTAAAGGAGGCTAAGCATCGTATTCTCTAATCTTAAAACGAGAGGAGAGTTAAATAGTAAAAAGTAGTCCTTAATTTCTTTAATCCTCCTAGAAATGGGCTGTTGCAATAGAAACTTACGCAATTGCTATGAGAGGTGAGATCCCCAAATCAGTGATTCTGTGCAGAGACACTGCTAATAAAAATTAAAAAGGGATTTATGTGCATGCTTGAAAATGTCCTTTGGATGGATGTGTTAAGATCAATCAACAAAAATTGCTTTCTAGAGTTCTTTATTGTAATGACTTTCATTTACCTATTCACCTATTTCATATGTTGGAGCTTACTTGAACTGTATGACTGGCTAGTTTACTGTGAGAAAGATGCAATCACAAAAGAAACGGAAATATAGGTCTTGTATGCTTCATTGCCTGTGAATGAATAAATAACACTTAGATGGTCTAAAGTAAGTAAGGTAGAAAAAAACTTTATTAAGTTAAAAACGTATTTAAGGCTGGATGGTGTTAGAAGACAGAATTCTGGGTGAATGTTTGAATAACATTTTTTCTTCTGTCCCTTAATTTTATTGTGCCTTTCTAGTCTGTTGCACAAAAATACGTGTATACTCCTCTGAATTGTCTTAAAGATGGAACTATAGTGAATTTGTATGGTATTGTGAAATTCTTCAAGCCTCCGTATGTAAGCAAAGGAACAGGTATGTACTACATTCAAAAGATTTAAAATCTCTTCCTTCAAACAGAACTGTTTTCTCATAAAATAGTTATTTCTGTTAAATTTGAACTGGAACAACAAATTCTGGTGATCCTCTGAACGGGGTTCTCAGCTGATATCAAGGAAGTGGTGTCATTCCAAGAAATAGGTAAGGGATATCTGAGTTAGTTTAGGCAGACTGGTGCAGGTAGCAAATGAAGAAAATACTTATCAAGCTCATTGTAGCAGTACAAAACAGTGAAAAAGACCTGAAAATACAAAAACTTTGTACCTGTTGTGTAACTGTACAATTTTTCCTCTAGATTTTGATAGTTATATGCTATAAATATGTTGGCACCATATTTGTTACTCGCAGAGGCTGTGCAACAACTGAATCATTATTCCTCTTTGCAAGGTGAACGCTTAACTGATGGTGCTAGTTGTGCTAGAAGATTGTACCATTTAGCTAGGTGCTTAGTAAATACAGAGCTAGGTGATATTCTTGTTGAATTTGATTAAGCAATAGTATTTGTTAATTGATTTAGAATTGATCCAAGTATTTTCTGCTAATTATAATTTTACTGTGCACTTTCAAGATTCTTTTTCTCCTAAATATTTCTAATTGAACAAAAAAGACCTGTTTATGTTCATGACTGTTGATTTTCATTGTCTTAATTCTGCATACAATAGTTTCTTGAATCATGTCAATAGCCTTGAATTTGGCTCCTAAATACAGAAATTTAAGAAGTAAGCATAAAATCAGAAACAAGAGTTGGTGGCTTGTCTGCAAAACCTTTTGCAAAGAGATCTGTGTGATCTTCCTTGCTCAAAAACTGTCAGCAGCACTCAAGATAAGGCACTAAATCTCTTTTTGGGAGTACAATGCTATACCAGCAGTACCATGGCTTCCAGAATGAGGTTTGCTTACAGTAAGGTTGCTTGAAACCTAAGTGGAATTACTGAAGGCCATGCAAACATGGTCAGGCACCTAAAAAGCCAGGTCCAAGTCCAGCTGAGGTTCAACTAATGGCCACACTTTTTGAAAGCTAAATAATTTGCAGCCTTTGTTTGTTGTTTTTTTTTTCAGTGTATCAATGGGAGTAATAACTGGGAGATCTGTGTCAGTGTATCTGTGCTGGTTTCAGTATGTTCAACTTACCTACACTGGTAGTCTGTATTGTGGAATTGCTTAACTATTTCCATTTGGTGCATGTAGTATTCTTCTAAGTAAGCATATACTGGTATAATGACCCTATTGACAGGAAATTTGCACACTCAGTGTGCTTGTAGCTGAAGTGTGGCCTAATGCTTGCCCATAGAATGGATAGGAGATGTGTGTGCTGCTCTTTGGGTTACCTTACACAAAGTGTCCGCTGTATTAAAGGCAGCCACCGAACCAGTCAGCAGTCATAATTAAGTTATGCAGAGTAACACAGGTTTTTTTTTTTTTTTTTTTTTTTTTCAAGAATATGCTGGATTGTCCGGGTCCATAAGCTAATGAATAGCATTTGGGAATGGAGCTGCATTTTTACATTCCATTGACCATGTCAGGAGAAGCAATAACATTTGTAGCATTTGTCTCAATGCTCTGGTGTCTGCAGAGGGGCAATGCTTTGCTTCAGATACATTTATCTTTTGAAATGTATTCTCATTGCTTGTTACAGCAGATGACAAGACTCGCTCCTAGAAAACAGCTCCGCTCAGCATTCTTACTAAATGTTAAGAAGGTACTAGTATTTCCCAAAATAACTGTGAAACAAACAGAAAACAAATCCAAAGAACATAGGACAATCTAATTTAAACATTAACATTTAAAAATAGATGTAGTCATTAAGTTGGGAACTGAACAAGTAATGGTCCGTCTGTTTTATAGCAAATATACTGCATGTATTTTTCTCCTCTTGAGACTGAATAAAAATGAAGATTATCATATTATACATAGTCATTGATACACTAAAGTTATTATACTAAGCAATGCATTGCAAATCTTTCAGATGAAAGTTGAGTTTTGATTTGTATAGGAAGAAGGAAATGCTTTTGTGTTTTGCTATTTTAACACTTTTAAAATCATCCTTTGTAGTGCCTATGAGAAAAAATATTCTACCATGTTGTCTTCTGATGACTATTTCAACCTGTTGGGGGGGGCATGTAGCAGGGAAAGAAGAAAGCATTTGGAGACTAATCTCTCAATTGTGGGTTGCACAACATTAAGAAATATTAATGCAGATCTGTAGATTTTTTTGTATACTGTATATCTAGAAAACAGGAATCTGTTCAATCTAAACTACATTTAAACATCTTAATGTTCATTTTAATTCAATGGTTACTTTTTCAGATTTATGACCTGTATGTAGGTAGTTCTTATTTGCTGAGTGGTAGATGGGTGCAGCCTAGCCTTCCAAAATAGACTTTCCTCCTTGTCCCCCAGTCTGATTAAATTCAACTGTTTGAGCTGTGAGCTATGTGCTTGCACTGTTTGAGAAACACTGTTATATACATGGATTTTTTCATAACCATGTTTTATTTACAGTAGCATCTGTCACAGGTTCCCTCCCCTCTTCTCTTAAACCTTCTAATTTTTCTTTTCTAATGTCTACTTCAAAGTAATTGTTCAGCTCAGCAAATCAACTGAAAGGCCATTTTTTTTCGTTTTGTAGTATCTCTTAGTGGTTGCTGGACAAAATTATTGTAAAGCAGTGCCTCTGTAAAACGAGCACAGTAGATTTACTTAAAAACAGAGCTGAAAGATTTTTTTAAAGGGACTTTGTAAGACATTATGCTGTTCTTTGAAAGCATAGTTCTCTAAGGCAGATGAAATAAAATAACTTCAAATAATAAATTCAGGCTGCTATCTTCCCACACAAAGGATCTCATATTACTGAATGTTTTATGTGTATGCTTCAGTTTGAGACAAATTATTGGAGTAGGGAGAACACACTTCTAGCATTAAAACACAAACTGATTTTCCAAGTATTTGTGAGCCAAAAGAGGAAGAACGTGTGTGCTGTTGGGGGAAGTCCTTTGACTAGGAGCAGTGTGTTCCAGCTTACCCGTGAGGTGCTGGATCCTGTCGTAGTCCATGAGAAATCCATGAGAAATCTTCACATCAAAGAGGTCTGTGGAGTTTATGTTTACCTCTTAAGAATTAACTCCATGTTCAAGGCAAAAAGCAGTTGAAGCGTTCCACCATGCTATCACAGATATCCCATCAGCTACTGGTAGTTGGGAGAATTAAAACAAGACCATCAGTCTTCCTTTATGAAACAGAGCAATTACCTTGCCTGTTTTGTCAAGAAGAAAACTTAGTTCAGTTATCACTGGAAAGTACACGACTGTCTTTTTCCAGTGAACCTTTAACTATGCTTAGTGATTTGTTTGACAATTGTAACATTCCTCTGAGGAATTGTTCCATCAGACCACCTGGAAGGTGTAGGTGTTTTTAAAGTGCTGATACAGGGGTTTTTACGATGATTTAGTGGTAAGTTAGATTCAAGGAATAAAACATACTTTGCTGTTGCTAAACTTCCAAAAACCAAGATAGAGAACTACCGTGAGAAAAAATAGCTTATATAGAGAGAGGCTGCTATATAAAATTATGAATTTTTCATAATCTTTCTGGAATACTTTCACATCCTCATAAAGTGTAGAAATTTAACTTGTATGGGAAGTTATCTGGGAATGGATGCTACTGGGCAGTAAAAGCCAGGAGGAGAGGGGAATGGCACCGCACACAGTCTCACCAATAGTCACAACTACCACTGAGTGGAGTAGGTCTAATAGTAGCTACCAGTGTGCCTTGAACAGGAGGAACAGCTCAGGGCTTCTGCTTAGCTTTGACTTTGGTTCTCAGTGGGTTGTAATAGCTGATATTTTACATGCATTGCCAGGTAGCTTAGAGTGCTGGTGGATTTTTTCATTCATCAATGCAAGTTTTTAATGAACTTCTCTCTTTAAAGTTCTTCCCTAGTGTTCTGTAAACTGCTTTTCTTACTGTCATTTTTTGCTGCAGTTGTGATTCATTTGCTACTTTACCACTTTATCAGGAAAATCTTTAAAACAGTGTTAGTGTAAAAATATTCACTACTCAGTTAAATATTTCAGGTGGTTTTTTTATTTTCTTTTACACAGTCTAGGGTTGTGCCTACTTGAGAGGGTGCAGAATGCTTGATGATTACTCTGAGTTGCCAGGGCATGGAATGGCTCTTGCCAGAAAATTCTCTACTTGCATTAGATCTGGCACAGTCCTGCACTAATACCTTCTATTTCTGACACAGTGTTAATGGAACTATATAGCTTTAGGCTGGTCCTGGCTGGAAGTATGGGTAGTGGAGCCACTCTGGTTTATTCATATGGATCTTTATTCACTACATAGATATTCCTCTAGATATGAGGTATTTCTTCTTACATGTATTAAAGCCTAAGGCTGAAGCTTTGCCTTTTGTTTCTACGGAAAGCAAGTGGTAGCCAATTCAGTCTTGTCACTTTATATGACTGTAATTAAATGTTTGTCATATTGATTGCCGTTATTGCCAACAATTCAGAGATTGTTGTGGTATCTGATGGTCAATTTGTGGGGAAGGAGATTAGGAGTTAAATCTGCAATAATTTTGTTATTTAAAGTATTGTGGTGTTTTTTTTTCCAAATCAATATTTTCAGGATGGGTATAATTTTTTTTCAGAACAGAATGAGAACTGTTGTAAAGATATATTAATTTCACTTCTGGAGTCCAAATTGAGAGTAATAGCCTTTTCCTTTCTGTTCACATTGTTTTGTAATCATTTCTTTTTTAATAATCACTATTTCTTATCTAAAATTAAAAGTTAAAAAATAAAGTGTTAAAAATGTAATGAAAAGCTAAACAGTTGAAAAAATAGTCATTGCTGTCATTAAAGCATCTGCTTAGCCAGATGCATCTCCTAGTTGCTAAATGTTTGTGAGTAACTCTTAAGTGCATTGCCACATTAGAAATAACAAGCTGCATTAAAACATCTTCAGTTTGATTATTTAGAGTTTATTTGGACTTTTGTAACCTGTGTGTGTATGTATACATTGTACATGCATATGTATCTATACGAATCCAGGTGTGTGTGTACATTTGAATGTGTTATTTTTCTCCTTGTGTTTTGTTCAACATACTTGTTAAATTAGGTGGTTCATCTACTTAGTTTTAGTAAAAAGACTTTTCTGTATTGATTGGCCTCAGTAATACTTGAAAACAGTATTAATGATTGGTGTAGTTTTGAAGAGAGTAGTTTGCTACTAAAATCTTTATTGCAATGTAAGAAGCAGAATGCAATCTCTGAAGCCCTTCCTTGCCAACAAGTTTTTTTTTATCTCTTTGTGGGAGGAAGTTATTGATCCAGGATGGTGGCGCTTCTTTTTTTTTTAACTTAAAAGATAGTGAATGCATATGAAATTGCCCAAGATGGGATTTGTAATTTAGTCAGTGCTTTCTACGTTAAAAAATGTTTCTACAAGCATATTTGTTGTGAACTGCTGAAGTCCCAAATAAAACCAAAATAAGAGTATTTAATCAATAAGTACTGAATGCTTTCCTATCATGTAAGTAGCTATTAATCTGCAAAGCTTTTGCAGCAATTCTGGTTTTCTTACGATGACTGAAAAAACTGTAAGTGAAGCTTCATTTTTTTTTTCTGATATGTATACTCTGTCCAGAGGTGCTGACTTTCTCATGACTAATGTAGCAGTCCAAAGAAGAGTGCAAATGCTAAAGCATTTTATAAAAAGAAAACTAGAATCTGAAGAGCGACCCTGAGTTGTCATAACAGTTGAGGAGATTTTGGCTCTTCAATGATTCTAATAATTACAGAGACAAAGCATTCATGCTTAATCCTATATAAAGTCAGTGTATCTGATCTCGTGTATCTGTGGCTTTTTTTCATTAAGGACTTTAGTCAGCAGTAACAGGTTTTTTTGTTTTTATCATGAAACTCCAAGCCACTTAGCACTTAGTCATACTGAAGAAATTAACTGAATTGTTCAATATTCCCTTTCATGCTTAAGAGAGTTCTTCAAGAATCCCAGAACAGAAGAGGTGGAAAGGGACCTCTGGAGTTCATCTTGTCCAACACTTCTGCTCAAGCAGGACCACCTGAATCTGCTTGCCTAAGACCATTTCCGGATGGCTTTTAAATATCTCCAAATAGGGAGGTGTTTTATCAAACAAAATAAAGCATTTTAAAGTGTAAAAACTTTCCTTTATAGTAGATAAATGTGCTGAACATCTATTGTGTCTGTAAGGGTATGTAGAAGGTGAGTGTTTGCTTCTTTACGCATATCTTGTCTAGGGCCTTTTTGCAGAGCAACAAGGGATAATAAGGAAAGGAGGCAGTGAAGTCTGGTCAGTCACATTAATTTATGAATGCATGTGAGAATACAGGAATATTTATTTATATTATATTTATACTGTATTCTGATTGAGGATTTCTAAGCTGGGACAAAATCACAGGAAACAAAACCTCCTCCCAGTCACACTAATTGGCAGGCTAACAAGCTACAGGTGCCACTTCCAGGAGGGATGGGTGGGAGGGTGCAGAAACTGCACAACTCTGCAAAGTCATGGGGGGTACAGGGGAAAAGGGGGGCATGAGGAATAAAGAGGTGAGGAGGGTAGGTAGAAAAAGGCTTGTATAAAAGGGTCTGTGCCAGTACTCGGAGATCCGCAAATGTGTGTGTGGTTGTTAACCAGGAGAGTGCTGTGTGTGAACCTTCACTAGTGAACTTCGGTCTTTACCAGCTAGAGAGGAGGAAGGGGTCTCTGCTGTCTGTGACTGTTCTACGTGAGTCCTCTGTGGAGGTGGTGTTGAAGTGTGGATGGTCACGTTGGTGTCCTGTGTCTGTGTTTCTCTGGGATAGGTGCTGAGCTTTGCTGCAAGTCAGACCCTCAGGGGAAAGCAGTTGTTGAGTCCCCCAGACTGAGCAGGGACCCCAGGTCCCCGGGCACCGGGCTGGGCCCTAGCAGTCAGATGGGACGGTCCTGGGCCTGAGCGGCTGGAGGAGGTCGCCATGCGCTTTGCTTTTCACCTGCCTTGAGTGTCATGTTTTTAAAACAAATTATTATAAATAAAAAAAATACTGATGGATGATTTCCCTCTTAAGAGAATTTATCAGCGGAGTACATTTGTCTAATAAAATAAAATTGTCCCCAGTATGTAAACTGCCATTAACGTTTTTTTTGCAGTTTGATAACTGAGGGATTTTTCTTCTTTAAAAGGTATATTGTAGGAAAAAGAAGTTTAAAGAATGACATTTCTTATATTGTTTCCTCTGACACTGGGATGTGATTTAAATTCAGCAGTTCTGTTTCAAATTTGACTTACCATTTGTGCAGAAAAGTGAATTCAATCACTGAACTATAATTCTGCTTTGGAAAGCAGAAAGTAATTTTCACCTTCCAGCTGGGAAAGGAAAGACAGGTGACTTTTTTTCACCTTCAGAATGGACTTGTTGGATGAGGATTTCCTTAAAAGAAAATCCGTTGTATGCTTTGTTTTTGAAGACCTTTATTTTAATAAGGTTTATTGTAGAAGTGATGTTTTGAAGTCATAGTTAAGAATGGAATTCTGTAATCAGAGAAGTAGAGAACCTGTATTATGTAGAAGGTGTGAAGTATAATATTTTATAATACTTTGGGTAGGAAGAATATTGGTCTTTTGAGTATGCTAATCCACAGAAAATACAAGTGTGTTGACTTTTTCCCCCTTTAATTGGCAGCTGCACATGTATGAAGCTGACTAGGTTATATAATCACAGCAGCAAAGAGCAACAACAATTTTAATGTGGTTTTAGGTTACTTCAAATTTCTATGTTGGATTATATCAATGCACCGTAATGTGTTGTTCCGTGTCTTTGCAGAGTTGTAAATCTGTGAATGATACATTTTTCTTCTTTATTTTGCCCCTATCATTGTGTATCTGAACAGTTATTACCCAGAGAAATAAAACAATCCCTCTTTGGATTGCAGTAGTATGTGCTCGCAGTTTCATGTCAGTTGTTGACTATGCTTTATTTATATCTGCTTACCCTAGCACAGCATGTCAGATTAGGTGAAACATGAAACTGACCTTGTGTCTTCTGTGGTAGTGTGAAAAAGAATGATGCTTAGCATCTTTGAAGTGCAACAGATTAGAATTTATCAAGTGTGTAAAAATATTTCAGAGGAAGAAACGTATCAATTTTTTGGAAATGCTACAGTTTTTATTTCTGTAGGGAAATTCTGTATTTTCTTAGTAACCCTTCACTGTATTTCTTTTTTTTGAACACTTCTGCCATTCAAATCATTAGAGTAACAATATATTTGCTAGAAACAGCAGTATATTTCTTTTGAAGGCATAGCCAGTGAACATACAAGCATGTATTCTAATCTAGTCTAACACATCCGTCATCTTCAGGTTTGGGGAATCTTTCCCAGTGAGTTTACGTATGACAATTGTGCCTTGCTATACTTTTTAGATAATACAAATCTGTCAGTTTTAGTAGAGCGATAGTATTCTCTTTCTCAAAGCGGTCTAGTAACAATTATTTATGTTTCTGTGCTTGTACAAAATGAAAAATGGAGACTTTCTCAACTTTCTTTTAGTGTTACAACATCTTTGTTCAGTTCCTGAACAAGCAAACTCTGGTGTCATAATGGTGTCATAATAATCATAATTGCTAACTGTCTTGTAGAATTACAGCTAAGGGGAGTTGTTTGTTTGTTTGTTTGCCTTTTTTTCCGTTTTCGAGTTGTAGGCAAAACAAACTTCACTTGGAGAATTTAATTCATTAGCAATTAACATAAACATTTAATTACCAATTCAGTTCTTGAAGAAGAAAGAAGACAAGCATTTAAACATTTATGGAAGTCATCTTTCCTTCACCTTTCCCAGGCTTAATTTCACTCCAGACACATCTCCTTTTCCCTTCCTTGTCTTCACTCCCCTTTCATTTCAAAATTTAGAATTCAAGCTGTAGAAGTTTTTGTAAATGACTGAGTAGTGTTAATTTAATGCCTAAAAATTTTAATTTTTACTTGAGTATCTGTGCTTTCTTCAAGCCAAAACTATGTGTACCTAAATGTATAGTTAATAGTTGATATCAAGTTAAAAATAATAGGTTATGATGTCATTGCTCTATTTATCTGCTCAAAAAGTTGTTTTAGCCCTGAACTGTTAAGTTTCGGTAAATGCTAGTATAATAAGTATCCAAAAGAAAAACACTTTGTTGCCTTAACTATGACCACATTTATAGATGTTTGGGGTTCTGAACATACACCTGAGTTGATATTGGTTGCTCAAAAAGTTCTCAGGAAGATTAACCAGCCACTGTACCATGAAAAATCAATTGCACTCTCACTTCATTTTACATTTGTGAAATATCGAAACACACATGCTTCTGTAACCTGAAATGGAGTTTTGTTTTATGTCACCTGCAAATTCTGATCTATTCTGGGCAGTTTTGCTCCGACATATTTTGTCATACCTTGTTTTGAATTTGATTTTCTAGATCATTAATACAAGTTAAATTATGTTACAGAAGTTTACATTTAAAAGGACATATTGCAGTTTCTTACTATACTTTCTAACAATCACTGTGCGACTGTATCCTTGCAGAATATATCTTGCTTGTGTGTTTTGGGTGAAGTGAAAGATGAGTAACTTATGCTTTAGTTTGCTCTTAGAAATTGTAGAACTCATTGCCTCTTCAGAAGACGTGTATCTTTGGAAAGGATTGGACAAGTAGGCATAACACGTCTTCCCCTTTTTATAAAGTAATTGAAATCTGAAAAAATAGCATGTTTTTTGAAGACAGAAAAAGTTGTGTGTTTTCTTGGCTCAAAAACATGTCCTTAATTACCCGTTTAATTTTCAGATATTTGGGCTAATTATTTGCAAGATGGGCCAAACTTCAGTTGTTACACTGCTTTAACTATATTGACTTTGGAACAGTTACACAGATCATAGCAGAAAAAAATTGGCCATACAGTTGCTCATCCCAGCTTTAACATCAGTGTACTAATAACTTCCATCATGTCTGTTACTCATTCAAACACTTTTATATTTTACAGATTATTGTTCAGTTGTAACGCTTGTGGACCAATCAAATGTGAAGTTAACATGCACTCTTTTTAATGGAAATCTGGATTCTCTACCAAAAATTTACAAAATCGGAGATATTGTTCGATTTCATAGAATAAAGGTAGGTACTAGGTTTTTTGTTTTGTTTCTAATGTGCTTGTGGTTTTTTTTTTTCAATTATGGGGTTCAGGGGATATTTTAGTTTTTCAAATACTGAACTTCACATATGGAGATACTGGATGAAACAATCAAATGGTAAAAACTGAGCTGTGGTTCTGGTAGGGACCAAAACTGGAAATCCACTGTCAAATTTTAGAACAACAGCAATGACAAAGAAGCACTAATCTGGTATCCCTCTTAAAAAAAAAAAAAAAAAAAAAAAGTGCTAGGTGTGGTTATGTCAACTCCAGAATAATATTATTTTTGTTTGAATATTTGTTTAGCTAGTTGGCAAAAATTAAGTGGCAATACTTGGAGATGAATAGAATTTAACTGACATAAACACGTACAATTCACTTCTCTTCAAATTATGGAAATATTTGAGAGATTACTTCAGAGCTTCTCTAATGGAACAGTTTTTAGACCAGCTGTGGAAGTTAAGTAAGTGTAATATAAGTAAGTGGGGTGTAGTGTCCCAGTTCTAGCTGCTTCTTTGATGTTTATGTGCTTTACCTAGTATTTATGTGTATCGATGTCCCTGAAGAAAACTGTGTCAATGGCCCTGATACTGCTTCTGATGGATGTTTTTATCTCTATAAAGAGGAACTGCAGTACAGAGACACTGACTGCTAGTCTTGTAATGCTGGACCATACTTAGTAAAAAAGTGATGAGTAATAACAAAGAAATTATTTTATCATGTTACATACTGAAGTGCAAGATAACCATACATAATTAATTATCTTTTTTGTTGTACTTAAAATAAATCTATCAGAAAGGAGTAAATGTCCTGGAAAATATCTGTTTTAAAAACAAACAAACAAAACATATTCAAACACTCTAGAGGCAATTTAGGACTGTACAAAATAATGATGAAAGGGATAAAGATCAATAGTACCTGTGAGTTTTGATGTGCTGTAGCAGACCAAAGGAAAAAAAACATAGCAATAAACTTAAAAAGTGGCAAGGTTTATCCAGTGATGGAGATTTGTGCCACTGAGATTATTAGAAAGAGCTTGCTAAGTTTCAGTAACAGTCTTCAATTTTGAGACTTTGTTATTAATGCATATAATAAATACTTACAATTGAGAGAAAAACTAGATAACCCCTTCTGGGTTAGTATTAATCCTCCTTAAAGTCATGTTTGTGTATGATTAGAGTGGAATTAAGCTATATTTAGATTTTGAACCTTGTGTTGCTTATCCACTACTTGACTTGTGCTGCCAGTCTTGGAAGTTCATTGATTTGACTTCGGACAGAAAAATGTTACAGTTAATTTCAAATTCTTTCTGAATCCCATAGGATAAGCATTACAAAGACGTACTGGTTTCTGAAACTCAGTGGAGGTAGAAATGTGTTTCTTGCTTCTGAAGTCAAGACATTTAAAAAAAAAAAAAAGTGTGTATATATATATGGAAAAAAGGAGAAAGTAGAAAGGAGGATGCTTAAAAGAATTGAAAAGTTGCACGAGTGGTAGGTTACTAATAGATTATTTTTGAGATGTGGGGACTACAGGTTAAAAACTTCCACCTTCAGGGAAGTTATGAATACATCTCTGTTATGGAAGGCTAACAGTGTCTCAGCTCCACTATTTATCTTTCATGTAAACTTCCTAATACAAGCTATTGATAAAGCAGATATAAAAGAGAGCCTCGCTGTTTACCTGATTTAGGAACAAATTTTTGAGGATCATTCTAAAATGCTTCTCAACTTGTACTTCATCATTCTTCAAGACTGCTTTAATATTTAAAGATATGTTCCAAGGTCAGTTAATGTTCCCCCCGCATTTCTTTTCCATTGTAGCTGAGATGTTTAAGTGATTTCCAGCCCTAACACTTCCAGCTGCCTACAATCCATATCCACTCAGATGCATAAGCTGACAGACAGATTGTCTGACTACTTTCTAACTTAAAATGATCTTAATCAACACTCATTTAATTCAAATTAGTGTCTTTTTCTGGACAGGGTTGACTACACCAGCCTAACAGTTACTTTGCAAGTTCTGTTACCTGATCTGAGCAGGTAAAAAGCTGGCGCAGAAGCTTGGTGCCTGGTGTTGGGAGTGAAGTGGAAGGGGTTAATGTAACTGGATGTGTGATTGCTGTGTAACACAGTTTTCAGTTAAAAAAAATAACTCTAATTAGAGCTCTAAGTACAAGGTCTGCAATTCCTCATTCACTCTCTTCTCCATTTGTCTCCAAACCTTATCACCCTCTCTTAGTTTGCTGAATGAAAAGCAATCGAAGGAACCAGAGGCCATAGTCTGTCAGAACTGTGCTTACCAGTGAGGACAGATACATATGTATAAGGACTATATACATATATATATATATAGTCCTTACAGTGTGTGTTCACATTTCTGTGTCCCAGGTACGCTTCGAGACATTCCCAAGCAGTTGACATGGATAGCAAACACATTTTAAAAATGACTGCCCCCTGCTACACTCTCAGCTGCTAATGAATAACTTCTGTTCATAGTGACACAGGTGTTGGCAAGGTTGTATGGTTGAGAGCTAATAATAACTTAAAGGAGAATATTCTGTTGTGGTTACTGTGGGTAGAGAGTCATTTTATTTGCTCAGTATTTGTTCCATACAATGAAAATTTTAAAGTGTCTTGGTAACAGGATTGATTTTCCAGTTTTAATTATATTTCTGTTAGTATTTCTTGAAATGCATTTTCATGACCTCTTACGATGATGTCTTGTGAATTGTAATACTTACTGAATTACAGTACTGTATTTGGGCCCTCAGCCACAGTCAATGCTCTGCAGAGATGACAGTCTGGGGATTTGTTTTGCCCTCTGCCATAAAACTGCGGCCTGTGAACTAATCCTCTAGTTCCTCTTTATCTTTTGGCAAGGAAGGAATTATCTTAAGTGGACTTCTTTCTTTTTTTTTTTTTTTTTGGTTCACTATGGATGCTTATAATATCTTAGACTTAATGCCTCATACTTCTTAGAGGGAAGAGGCATCGAGCTGTTAACTGACTAAATCTGCAATATTTTATTTATCCTCGCTTGACTTGGAGTTTTGGCTTGTGTTCTGCCTTCTTGTATTAGACAAACCCTGCCATGATGATAGAATTGTTCATTTCCCCTTTGACTTTTCTCTAGTATTGCTTATTACCTCTGAGTGATTCTCAAATAAGAATTTATTTCCACACTCCTAGTGAAGTGAATTAATACTTTACTTCTAATTTAATGTTTGTGAATTGGACAAAAGTGAGATTGAAATGAAGAACATTCTTGTTTAGGTGTTTATCTTGTTCAGTTTACTCTGCTCCAGTTGTCCCATGGAGTTGCTGTCTGGGATGTGTTCTGCTGACTGTCTTTTCAGAATACAGAACATTGTTGAGCACTTCATGTTTTCAAAACACCATATTCATTGACATCTAATTCAGCAATCAGTGCACAGTGCTTCTACTACGCAGAGCCTGTGTGATTCAAGTTGAATGCTTGGCAGATGAACACGAAACAAGTGACCTTTCATTATAAACTTTGGTTATGTGACTTCCTTAGCATAATGCAATCACTATAACAATGCAATTACAAGGGTCAAAGTCTTTATGTTTTGTCATAGTATTGCTACCATTACCTTCCTTTACTTTCATTCCTTGGCTTGTTTTGTACCTAGGCTCCAGTTGCTGCAACAAATGAAGCAGGAATCTTAAGGATGGCAGCTTCTTCATTACACAGCACTAATTCATCACCACTGCACTTATCAAGTCATGCACTGAGTAGGAAAAATGTCCTGTAGAAAAATAGGGTAATGGAATGTGGTATCATAAGTGCACCATGAGCTGAATTGTGTTGGTGCAGACAGTGGTTACTGTGTCATTCCAGGACTTTGAAATGCTTATGGTTTATAATTTTAATGGTCTAACTTTGCAGTTAGATGAAGAAAAACTGCAAGAAAAAAAAAATCCTTGTGATCAAATGCATATTCAGCTGTTGCAGACTATTTAGATTTACAATATAATCATATAGGATTAGCATATATAGATAGTGAGGTTGGGGATGGTCTGTTCTCCCGCGTGCCTGGTGACGGGACGAGGGGGAGTGGGCTAAAGTTGCACCAGGGGAGGTTTAGGTTGGATATTAGGAAGAACTTCTTTACTGAAGGGGTTGTTGGTCACTGGAATGGGCTGCCCAGGGAAGTGGTTGAGTCACCATCCCTGGAGGTCTTTAAAAGATGTTTAGATGTAGAGCTTAGGGATATGGTTTAGTGGAGGACTTGTTAGCATTAGGTCAGAGGTTGGACTCGGTGATCTTGGAGGTCTCTTCTAACCTAGATGATTCTGTGATTCTGTGATTTTGCTCCTTTGAGAAAGAGTACATTATAGCCATCATCTATAGGTGTTTATTCCCTCTGTGTTGGCCAGTCAGTTTACAAGAGTAAGATGTGTATTTTGCTAGTGAGTTTCTAAGCTGTCTGTCCACAGTAGAGTTATACTTGGGAATCTGAATATCAAGCATATAAGGTTTGGCTTTATAAATACAGAAGGATCGATCACACTTTTTTTTATATATATATATATTTTTTGTTATTGTCCCTACTGGTTCCATCCTGTCTCTGTTCTTGAGCCTCACTGTCTTAGACCCAGTCATACTTATCATAGTACTTTCTCCATTAGGTTACTTGCCCTGGTTTTTAAACCAGTCCGCCATTATTTCCAGGAGCAGTCTCACCTCTGCATAGCTAGAGGTTTCCATGTCTCAAAGCATTCCTTCCTTTAGTTTAATTCAGTTTGCCCCATTTAAAGTTAGTTATCTGCTATCTCTTGCTATCTGGTACAATATGGAAAGCACTGACAGAGGGGCACAGTTACATGCTCACTCCTTGTTCCTCGATGGCTCTGGCCATAGCTGCCAAGTTGGTAAGTGTAATGACAGAGGGGAAAATCTGAAGCTTAGGTGTAGAACATAGTGAATGTTAAACTTGGGGAGAATTTTGCTGCCAAATTCTTAATGCCTTCTGAGGAAATACTGTTCAAATACAGAAATTTTGACATAGTTAGTTATGAGACTTTTTGCTAAAAGTTATGTGTTAAAGAACATATTGCTTGAGACAGTGAAATCCACTTATCAAATTCTGGCTCTGAAGAGTGGCAATAATTTACATTTTTAGTAAGTGATTGTGAATTTCTTTTTAACACTGGAAAATGAACATTTTCGTGGAAATATCAGTATTATTCTTGCTTTTGGCTTCCTTTCAAAAATTATGTAAAGCATTCAATTCACTTTGAAGTTTTGTTGAAGGTTAAATTAAAAACCAAGTATTTGTCCTATAGTAAATAATGTCAGGAAGTATTGACTGTAGACAGTGCTAGAGTTCTTCAACAATTAGGTGTCTTAGAATTTTGCATGTTTTCTAAATTTTTTTCAAGTTACCTAATTATATCTCAAGTATGTAGGAAATTTTCCAAAATACGTTAATTTATTACTTTACCAGAGTTTTCTCAAATATACTGTGCCGCTTTCTCTGAGGACTATTTCTAAAGCAGTATCACAATGCCTGCTGTTTTTTTTTAATTATCAAAACAGAAAATATTTCAGCTAGTTTAAATATATATTCCTAGTGTATACATTTTTTGTTCACAAAAATTATTATAACGTGTACATGTGAACTGGTAAATGAAACGCACAAATTATTGTTAATTGTTTAATTTGTGTTTCATTACTGCAGAAATTTCTGTTAATCATATTTTGAGCACATCAGTTCTCAGGAATAGTAGAGGATAATTATATTTGTATCATTAGGATATTAGGATTATAATTCTATGATCCTAATATCTGTGTATTTTTCAGATCTTAATTAAAATTTATTTTTCTTCCACATGACTTCCCTTACTTCTCATCAGACTGTGCCTTCAGTTTTTGTAACTCATTTTCTTGTTATTACATTTAAACATGTTCAAGCTGATTTAATTTAAATGAGCATACAGTTTATTTATTGAGTTACTTCAAATTGATTCTGTTCTATTGCTACCTCTCTCTGTGTACTAGAATTACGTTACTAAAATATGAGAAAATATAATCAACACACCGTATTATCCGAACTTGTTTATTACACTGTGATGACTACACTTCATGTGAGAAAACCATTACAAAATACAAGGAAATACTCAAAATTCATTTGTGTGCCTCTCTGACAGGGCACGCTTTTCGTATAAATGGAATCAGTGACAACTTGAAAATTTTTATGAAGAAATTAATCTCTGGATCTGATTTGATGTTAAGATGCAGGTTCAGTTGTCTTGTATATTCTTGAGTAATAAGTTATTAAATTAGTAACAATTTTAAGGAATTGGTTTTTTTGGTTTTGTAGTACATGTCCATTTACATGTTCCAGTGTGGGATTTACATATAATTCAAATACTCAATCTGCAACTTTGTTGGAGCTTGGAAGTATGTCTTCCATGGGTGTGCTCATGTTTTTCCTACTCCATCCCATCCCATTGTTATGCACTGCATGTGTCTCAGAATGGAAAGCAAATATTTCATGCTTCCAGGTTAGTTTTAAGCTTAAATTTACAGATTAATTTTAAAAATTGTAGGACTGAAGTCATTCTGATGTTTCCAAGTCTGAAGTGGGCTAGTGAGAAACATGTCCAAAGGTCATATGCTAAATTTTTAGACTCTTCTTGCCCTTTGCAATTCCTAATAAAGCTCAAGAATTTCAACAGTTTTAGAACAGGAACAAATTGATGGGATTAGTTATCAATATCCTTGTAGATGATGCTGGACTTACAATGTCTTGTACTCTGTGGTTACAGTCTCTGAGACTGACAGATCATCATAGATCCAAGACTTTGTTTTTTGTCTAGGAAGCCCTTAGTACAAGGGAGTAACTCCCATTTAATAGAAAGCAAATTTCAGAATTAAATTGTTGAGGCTATTCAAACCCTAACAGACTTCAACAAAATTCTTCTGGGATTTAGAACTACAGATAAGATAATAACATTTAACAGGAGAAAGCAACCTTTGTTAATAACCCATCACTGGTCACCTGGGAAGCAGTACTCATTGGGTTAGTAGTTTAATTCAAACAGGTCTGGAACCTGTGTTAGTCTGAGGCCAATGGCTCTTAGATGCCATTCCATTCTGTGTTGGCTACCTGTGCAGCTAAAAATAGAAAGAAGTAAATAGATTTTTTATAAATAAATAAACAAGAAAAGGAGCTCTAAAGAGGATCTCCATCCTTTATTAACATGGAGGGAAATGTCCAGAGAAGGGCAACGAAGCTGGTGAAGGGTCTAGAGAACAAGTTTTATGAGTAGCTGGGGTTGGTTAGACTAGAGAAAAGGATGCTCAAGGGAAACTTTATTACACCCTACAGTTGCCTTAAAGGAGGCTATAGCAATGTGGGTATTGGGCTTTTCTCCCAAGCACCAAGTGATAAGATGAGAGGAGGTGGCATCAAGTTGCGTCAGGAGATTTAGGTTGGGAATTTGAAGAAACTTCTTTACTGAAAGGCTTATGCAGTGTTGGAGTAGGCTGCCCAGGGAAGTGGTTGAGTCACCATCCCTGGAGGTCTTCAAGAAACATGTAAATTTGAAACTTAGTAGCATGGTTTAGTGGTGGACTTCACTACTAGGTTAAAGGTTGCATTGGATGATCTTAGAGGTCTTTTCCAACCTGAGTTATTCTATAAATAGGGTACATAAATAAGCGAACAAACTTTTTTGTTGTGACTTTGCTTTTCCATATGTCTCTGCTCCAGCTGTTCTAAACCATTTTTAGACTTTATTAAGAACAAATCGGGATTTTGTGGTTCTCTTTGTGCACATACCCCAAGGTGCTGTATCTTTTTCTGTTGTTTGGAGTTTCACTTGAAATGTAATCCATGTGCAGGTGATTTTTCCAAATTCCTACAGATCTTTTAAAACATTCAATACAGTCAAAATATATTATAATCCATGCTGTGAAACTACAGATCTTGAGTTGTCAAGTCCTAGGATGGCAAAGGGAGTGTTTTGAAGGATGGTTGCTGACTAACAGAGTGATCTAGGGAGGCTAGGGAGGACAGGTGTCCAAGGCAGGCTGTGGAATCTCCATGCCTGAAATTTTTCAAGGCTTAACTAGCCAAAGCCTGACTCAACACAGTGCTGACAATGTCCCTGACCTGGGAAAAAAGGTGGGACTTGTTGGTCCCTGAGGTCCTTTCCAACCAAAATTGCTGTTTCTGTGACTGGACTGTACTTGGACAGTATCCGTGGTCTTTTTGGTACAGCCATCTGTAGTCCTGTCTAGACTTTCATAAAGCTTTTGCTGCTGAAGGTCTGTGATTTGACTCTGAGAAGGTGTCGTGTTTTCTTTTGTCAGTGCTTATTTGTGTAAGTTATCTTCCTTGTATGTCAGGAGACTCCTGTTTGCATCACACAATTGCATGTGCATATATACATGTGTTTAACTGAGGGCTATACATGAGTTTAACTGAGTTGCTCACCACACCAACTGTAATTCTTGCAGGTATATTGTGCATAGATGATCTTGCTCACTTTCACTAGTATCTCACATAAACTGTGATTGTACAGTTGAGAGGAGACAGGTTATAAACATTCCTGTCAAATACATCCTATCAGCAGTGTTACTGTCTCAGAAGACACTTTTGTTTAGCAAACTTTATTGCTGCCATCAATCTCATGGAATTTTTAAAGTGATATCTTTCTGCCCAATCCTATCTTTGAAATCATAAAATAAATCCTAAAGGCCTGTAGAAATTACACAGTACCTACTGGGGGGAATTGTCATTTTATACAAAAGTCTCAGATTATTTCTGTTCCCTAAGTTAAATTCATTTGAAAATTGTGTGTGGAAAATACAACTCATTAACAGTATCAGTGCTTAACTTGATCTGAAATTTACTTGGAGTGCCATAAAGAATCAATATTTGTCTATGAATTTTGTTCATCTACACTCCAGTGATTTCTCAACGCTTTCACAATGATTAATTTTTAAAGGACAAGTTCAGAGAATTTCTGTTGACAATAAACTGTTCTATGGGTCTGACAATTTGCTAGCTTTGAAGAAGTACTTCCTAACACATTTGACATATACTTTTTAGTTTCTTCTATTGTTCACTAAGTAATGTTGTTGAATGCTCTATCTTTGAGGCCACTCAGTGGTTTCTCCATGTACACATACCTAAGTACATTTGGTTTTACTTTAAATCATTGGTAATTTTCTCATCATGGCACTTCACGTTTGCCTTCTTAAATATTTTATTTCCTTTCTTGTTTTATAACTTCCTTAACATTAACAGTGGCTGCAACTAAAGTAGATCTATGAATTTGTCTCAGATAATGTCTTTGTGTTATACTTTGTGTTATAGTGGAACTTTTTTTTTCCAGATCTTGGGTAATTCATTCTCGGAAGGAACTGGTTATGAAACTGTGTGCTTTCCTAATTTGTCCTGAATTCTGTCCTAATTCCTGATCTTTCTTGTACTTTCAGTATTTCAACCTAAAAGTTAAAAGACTAATCTTTACAAAGTTACAGTTAAGGAGAAGGTATGAACTGATGTGCTCCATTGGTCAGGCCTGAGATTCTTAATGCATTTATGCCTCTAGACAGAGTTTAGGTCAAAGCAGCAGAGATTAGAGTTCCTGTTACCAGGCTGGAACTTCTTTCCTTATGGATTCCCAATGTTTGTTTTATTTGCATGCTTTTTAAATCTCTCTGTGTTATAAAATTTAGGCCTAAATCATTGGCAGTCTTTAGAGCTTCTGTTACCTTTCCCATTCTGCATTTTTAAATCAGTAGGATTTTCAAACATTTGCAAATTGAGTGGTAGAGACAAAGTAGTTTGTCTCATAAATGCCACATTAAAAAAAAAAAAACATTCTGTTTTTTGTTGTTCTTTTTTTTTGTCAGCTAATTTTAATTAAAAAAGAGTGGTTCAAAACAGCTGGTTGAAAATCAAGGTTTGAGATTTCTCGATACTAAATCATGCAGTGCTGTGATACATAGATTTTGTAAATATATATATATATATTTTTAAGTGCAGGGAACAATAATACTGGACTAGATCTTTGAAGAAATGCTTCAGACTTCGAATGCTGTGTTTTATATGGCAGCAGATACACAGCTAAATAAGCAGGATACAAGTGCAAAGCAGTAGACATCAGAGGAATTGTGAAAGCTATACCCACAATTAAAGGATGAAAACTGGTCTCTGCTTACTTCGTAAAAAAAAAAAAAAAAAAAAAAAAAACCCTTCTGGAACTGGGAAAGGAAAACCTATTTTTTAGTATCAGGAAACAGGATCTATTGTGAGAGGCAGAAAACAGGAATCTGTAATACCCTTTGCTCTGCCATTGCTCTTCTTCAAAAATTAATTTTTCTCATGCCTCAGTTCCCCTGCCTGTAAAAGCAATACTAATGTGTTCCTTAAGCAAAGACTTTGAGATTTATGAACAAAACGCTTTGCACTGATACTTTATATTTACAGGTAGAGGTATTAGTCTATCTCTTAAACTGTTAGTGTTAGATTTTATTTTCAGCTTATACACTGCTTTCTTGTTAGTGTTTATTTGCTTTTTTGTTTTTATTTTGACTCCTTTTTCCTACTGACACCAGGAACAAAAATGATCAATAATCTAATCTTTATACACATAATAAAATAGAAACAGTTAATTATGACCATTTTTTTCTTCACGTTTTGTTCTAGATCAGAGAATACAATGGACAGATGCAGGGAATTACCAGTGCAGGATTTGCATCCTTGACATTTGATGGAACTGTAGGAGCACCAGTAGTTCCTCGAACCTCTAGTAAATTGTACACTTTCGTGGATGAAGAACAAAAAACAGTAGAAGAATTACGTATTTGGGCAGCCAGTAATCTTTCCATCTCTGGACCAGCAGCAAAACTGTCTGGTGTTCGACCAATGCTGTTCTTTGATCTCACTTGCCAGCTGGTGGGGAAGGCAAAAGTGGATGGTTCTTCTTTTCTTCTAAAGGTAAATTTATTTTCTTGAATTTGTTATAATGTTATGTGGATAAATATGTAGAAGCTAAGTAAATGTATGATCATTTACCCTTCTATTTCTATGAAAACAAAGCAGAAATCCCAGTTCTTTTTAAAGTTGCTCATACAATATATTTCTTTAGAGAGTGTTTTAAGATGCATTGATATGTATGGTAGTTTCCACAAACATGTAGGTAAATATTGTACGATTTCTTGAATAATACTGTTAGTTTTGATTTTGAACCTTGTTTTTTAGTCAGTAGCAATTATTGCTCGTTTTTCTAGATCTACAGGATATAATTAATGCGGTATGTAGCATTCTCTAGAGCTCTAGGTAACTTCTTTTAGTTATGTGTAAGCACTTTGGGGATCAGTGCCTAATGAAAGTACAAAATGTTGAAATGCCACACAACTGGAAAGTACCTTCCATGGAGTGATCCTTAATATCAGCTAAATATAAACTAGATCTCCATATTTTTCCTGGTTTAGCTCCCTATGCATCAGCCTGATGTTATTCTGAAACACCTCTGTATTTCTTCTCAGTATTTTAAGTTGATTGTTAAAATGTGAGTGATGAACAGCCTGTTATAAAGTTATAAAATGGAAAATAACATTATTCCTTGGTAGTGCTGCATTAAATGTTGCTGCAATGTTTTTAGAAACAGCACATTGTATTTTTCCTTTACTGAAGCACCTAAGTTTTTTTTCTCATGCAGAGCAAGGAATGCACTACACAGAAAGAAACCTTGTGTCATCCTATAACATGTTTTGCATCTGTTAAAAGTATTTCCATTTAACTGTCTCTTGTGAAATGGTTGTCATGACATTCAGTAGAATTTCGGAACTCTGTGGACTAATTGTCGTTCATTAATAAGTATATATTCAGCACTGAAGGACCCTTTGCAAGGACAGAGCCAAGTGCTTTCTTAAGTTATTACTATTTATTTAGCCTTTTTTGTGTGTTGTAAGCTCTAAAGTCTATTTTGTCAATTTTGTATAGTGATGAGAATAACTTGAGGGCTGGGGATTGTCTAGACAGGACAGTAAAAGCTTAATGAAATCCAATAGCACTAATTCAGTTTCTCTGATACTGATTCCTTGTCAGTGTCCTTTTTTTAGCACATGAAAATGTTAAATACTTAAATCTGCATTAAAATACATCACAAAAACTAAGGTAGATGAACACTGATATGCTATTGCTCCCTTCAAACAGGCCAGAGTCCTTTCCTTATATATCAGATGTTAGTCATGCTGTAAGAGAAGCCTTTTATAAAACTTGTAGACAGAAGTCTGGTTATTTTGTTGATTCACTGAACAAAGAAACAAAACACCACCGGCTCAAGTGGATTGATCATTAAATATTATTTATTATTAAATTTCTGTTCTTAGTTTTTATAACTGATTTAAATTTGCAACGTCACTCCAAGTATATCACTTATTTTAGTGGTTAGTAATACAGCAAAATGTAATGAGGATTTTAATCATTGAACTCAAATAAGTAATGTGGTGTTGATTCAGATGTAACTGAAATGACTTCCAGGGATTTTGTGCATCACCCATAGCATAACCTTCAATATTCCACTTGGTAAATGACTTGGTAAGTACAGCACCTCAGTCTGACGTAGCATGAAGACTGAATAACTTATCTTACAAAGGTAGGAAGGAGGTGCTTACCTCTTTCTGAGAATTTTGTTTTCAAACCTCATGCTGGAAATGCTGCTGTCATTTATACCTTTCATAAGAGTTTTACTGTTATTCTTTTCTTCTGTCTGTCAGTTGTGCGTGTTAAGCTAAGTCACACAATTAGCATATTCTGCTTAAGAGACGTAATGAGTCAGGACAGCAGGCTTCATTGTGTCTCTCTGATTTCAGCATCTTGCATGGTGATCAGAGGTCATCACTAACTATTCAGCAATACCAGTCTCTTAACGGCTAGTAATGGAACCATTTGCTGTTTCTTATCCAGAGTTCATTTGATTATTATTGAAAAATATGAAGGCACAGGGATAGCTGTTCATAACTGTGCCATTAGCAGATACAGAGAAATTAATAGAAAGTCATAGCTACTGTATTTTCATCCACAATTTGAGTGAAGCTGGTAAGTTCCTGATGTATCTGTGCTCTGATTTGTGTGATTAAAAGACAAAAACACATACCTAAGGACTTTTTTTTTTTGTCAAGAGAGTCTACTGGCTTAGAAATTCTTCCAAAAAATGCCCTGACACCAGACACACTAGTTCCTCTTGCAAAGGACTAAAGCTTAATAAGTCGACCTTGGACCTGACAAGGCGCATTGAAGTTATTTCAATCATTTTGTAAGATCCCATCTGTTAAGTGTAGAACTACAATGATGTCAAATAAAGCCAGTTGAAAAATAATAAGAAACTTGACAAACTTGAAGTTCTTCATTCTGTCAAAGTGACTATTTTCATAAATACAAAATATAAATACTAAATTTCATAAACACTAAATCTGTAGTTCTCTAGTTCAGCTTCAGGAAAGCTTGGCTAATTCAAGCAACGGGTAGCATCTCATTCAAAGGTGGTTTTAAATATTTCATGGTAAAGGATCAGAAAATAATAGGCTTTTTTTCCCTTTTAAATCTCTGGCAGCATGTACCACCTCATTATCAGGGTCCTTCAGAATACACTCTTATTTCAGAATGTTAATTTGATGTTATGGGTCATTTTCGCTGTAAACAGTTTTCCCTTTTATCTTTTGATTTAGGATGAGAGTTTCAGCCATGAGTTATTCTTGGTGCGTTTACACATGGCTTTGCTGCTGCTTAGATCTTTTCCTGTGGATCCTTTGATCCACAGCAGTTAAGCATTCAGGAAGGGGTAGAAACCCTTTAAAATTAACCTTTGGTGTCTTCACCTTACCCCTCCTTCTCCCCTTCTCACCCACTGTGCTGTTTTCATGATCCTGAAGAGGTGGTATCATGAACTATCTTAAAATTAGCTTCTGTTGGACCAATATGCATGAGTTCCTATGAAATGCATTTTGGTCTCACTATCTCAAATGCTTCTAGATTTTTTTTTTTCTGTACTAATACTTCAGAGCATTATTTCTGTTGTTGCCTTTGAGAAGAGTGTATCTTTCGGAATTTCCAACTTGGGAAAGAAACTATAGCTTACAGAATATATTGTAAGGGGCCAGCACTGAAAGTTTAACGTTAAGTAGTAAGATTATGGTTGTGAAGTGCTAAGTCTGTTATTACCTGTTTGTTGGTAATCTTTCTTTTTCATAATTTTGGTAGCTCAAATATAATTCTATTGATATTTCACAACTTAAGTGTATGTCATGAACTTAGCTTTAGGGAACCAATTTTTAGAATCCTAGTTATTAAGTATATGTTAAATACTGATGCTTTTGCATAACTAGCAGTGTAGACTGTAGGAAATCATTAGTAATTAATGGAGCATGTGCTGCATACTGAGGTTTCACATTCTGGAGCTGGAGTGTTCAAAAAACCAGCAATAATTAAAATATTAAATATACGCAGTTATGCATGCAGTAAATTCTAACGGATGTATCTGCTGGATAAACAGTTGAGGTTTTGCTAGGACTTTAATTTTAAGAAAACCAGGTTTTTAACATTTAACTATGTTCTGTGTGGATGTTATTGTATACTCCGTAAAGAAGGAAAAAAAGTCCTGTAAAATTTAATTTCAGTCATTTAAGAACTTTAGAACATACACTAGAGTTAAAATTTCTTGTTAGACTCTTCTTATTCAAACAACAGATTAAAAGAAAAAAATGCAAAACATTATTTAAAATGTTCAATCTAAAGTCTTTAGAGCATATTGAAATGGTTGACTTTCATTGCAGGTATGGGATGGCACAAAATGTCCCTACCCAACATGGAGGGTACCTATAGAAGCCAGAGACCTGGAAGGAGAAAAAGTTCTTCTTCATCGGCTGCGAAATCTAACAGCAGATATTCTAGTTTATGACAACCACGTACCACTGGCAAAATCACTCAAGGTAATGTAGTGCAGTGTTTCTAGCTGTCATTTTGTGGCCTATTTTCTGCTTAAACTCACTTCAGAGAATGTATCAATTCAGTTCTGCTCTAAATTAATTTCAAATATTGTTTTTTATCTTTCAGTGTATTCCCCATACCTTTGATTTGAATGCAAAATTCCTTCGTGTGTAAAATAGCCTCATTACCCTAGAATTTCCATGAAAAAAAGTCTTCCAGTTAAGCAGTTCTTTACAGTCATTGTAGTATCGTATTTAATCCTGTGGACATAATACATTCAGAAAATGTATTCTGTGCTTCAGAAGTATTTTTTAAATGATATAAAGTGGGGTTAAACTTGTAGTCCCATTAAAGGCCTGTAATTCTGAAGTCAATAAAGGATTTTATTTGTTCTATAAACTTCTGCAATTTGCAATGCTATCTTCATTTAGTGGGTCAGTAATGTTGATTATGCATAGAGAAAACATAATTAAACATTTGATCTTCAGCAATACTGCCATCTTGCTTCTAAATACAGTAATTTAGCAAAAATTACATCTTTCGTTTTATGTCTTTACTTCTGTATCCAAACATTGTTTTTAAGACAGTGCTTACCAGAAAATAAATGCAAATGGTAGACATTTGTTGTCTCAAGCTATCACCAGATATGACATCGATTTAATGCATAGTGCCCAGTCATACGTAAATGACAGAAAGCAAAGTAACTTTCCTTCATGTAAGAATTCATAACAAAACTTACTGAATTATTTCATTACTTACAGGTTATCTTCCAGAAATTTTCTTTTGCTTACTGTTCTCATCTATCAGCACTCATAAATGCTGATGTTCCAGTGAAGCATTATGTTTTGAAAATTAAGGGAGGAAATGATGAATATTAATTAAAATTGATAAAATTAATTAAAAAATAATGAATCCCATCTATATTCAGGAATTCCTATTGAATACGTGCTACATGTCTTCATCAGTTCTTGCCATTTCTTTCCTTCCTGTATGCCCTTTCTTACTTACCTGTGAAGCATCTGTGCTTTTGTTGGATATTGCATTGTGTAGCAGAGGTTCTAATGTCAAAAGAAACTGTTTAGAAACCTGTCTTGACCTACTGAGCAGCACAGGCTTTGTTTTTCTCCTTCTGGCTACATCCAAAGTCATGGAGTTTTCAGTAATGTAAACTGTAGAAGGTTTAATTTTTTTCCCCCTCATTTTTAGTGAATTGTCTTAGTAGAGTTATTGAAGAAAAAATGCTGATACCCTACCAATTAGACTTCAGAAAGATTAAGTTTACATTGCAATTTTTGCAATTAATTTTATTTCACAGAAAAATCTAAAGATAATTAGATTTTTGGGACTCCTTATAAAATTGAAGCTTTAATAAAAGGTTTATCTTAAAATACTAGTGGAGATCATGACACACGAAGAAAATAAATTAAAATACTGCTTATTAATCTGCATATTTTTATTACTTCATACGTGGTCTTGTTATGCAAATATTAAAAAAATAATTTATGTGGAAGTATTAAACTGGAGGGAATTGAGTGTGTATGCATGTGCACCTTCCTGAGTGTAAACACAAGAACGGTGTGGACAGAAACTGTGTACTAAATGATCTGCCAGTTTATGGTTTCAGAAACAATAAAAGCACACTGTTTTTGAGCCATCTCTTCTGCATTTGAAAGGAGCTTGGAATTGCCTTTTTATTGTAAATTGTTGAGGAGCTGTTAGGTTACACTCCCATGTTGTCATGTATTATTTGCAATGATAGTTGCAGCTCTGAAATGATGTTTTATGTAGGAACAATCTGCTTTATGCAGCCAAGAAGGGCAGACTAAAAAATAAATAAATCTTATTCATAATTGTATCTGTAGGTAAATGCTCACACAGGGAAGCTCTGAGTAACCACTACACAGTCTAGAGAAACTGTGTGACTTATTACAGTCAATTGATAGCAAATCCTAGCCTCTGCTGCAGGCATTTGTTAAAAGCTCCTTCTTTGTGTTGTCTGTCCAGAGAACATTGAAGATTTGAGCATTTTATCCCTTTTCACCAGTCAAATAATATTTACAAATCTCTATGAAGAGAACTTAGTAATTTCAAAGGTATGCTGCAGCTGATATTGCAAGTAGACTTTTTGCAACGTATATTTGCTGGCCTTCTTCCCCTGGTAAAAATTGTGGCTTTTCAGCATTTGCTGCCTTAGCAGAACACAGAATTTGCAGAAATCTCATCTCTGAAATAGATTGTTTCGTGGGGCATAAAAACAAACAGAACTACAGCTAAGCAGAGAGAATAGTGTTCACTTCATTTTTCCAGAATTGCCCTCTTCCTGTGGCTACCCTTGGTGCGTGAGGCTTTCCCATTTTTGTAGGAACCCCAGCCTGCAGCTAGCTCTCCAGAGTGCAGTTGCTCCCTGTAGGTTGCAGTTTGTTGTTATTCAGACTTGCTTCCAGATTTCCCAGGGGTCCTCAGGATTCACTCAGACCTTAAGATACAACTCAAAAATAATAATAATAATAAAAAAAAAAATCTGTGACATGGATTTCTCCATCTGGTTAGAGATTTCCTTCATGTACAGTTATTCAGTGGATATGTGGTACTGTGCATTCCCCACAGGGGTTAATATAATCTTTTTTTTTAAAAACTTTGTATTTTCTAGTTAGTATAATCAAAATAGTTAACCCTGAGCATGCTCAAGGTCCTAGTCTTTAGTGTCTCGACGTTTAGTATTGTTATGTCTTCAGGTGCAAAATTTGAATATTTTCTGTTGTTCTTCCAGCTGTACAAAATCTCAAATCTTTATTGATGGTATTAGTGTCTGTCTGAGTCACATTTCTAACCTGTAACTTCAAGTTGCTTGGCTATATTATCTAGTTTCATACTTTTCAGGCTGAGGTGCAGGATTCCTTTAACCTGTGTATATTTGCTTCACTTGTATTAATTAAAAACAACAAAAAACAAACCCTCCCCAAATCCCCCAACCCATTTATTGGATTTAAGTTGCCTTTTTTTAAAATTCCTTGGTGCAACCCAAGGTCCTTGGGACCACACCTAAATACTGTGTAAGTGCTTCTTGTCATTTGGAAAAAGTTGTGCACAATTTACTTAGTAAAATTTGAGTGCTGATATGAAAATGATCACAAAGAAATCACTTTGAATATTATCAGCCATAAAATAGGCATAAAAGTCAGCATAGATTGATTTGGTTAAGTGATTTCTGTAGATAAAGACAAGCTCTTGTCACAAGTGTCTTTGTGTCTAAGCGTAAATATCTGACTACCTTGAGAAAAGACTTTTCAGAATTTAGCAGTGTATTAAATATGAATGCAACCCTTTATGTTTTGAAGTAATTATAAGAATTTGCTACGCTAAAAAGTGTTGTTTTATTTTGAAGTTGTCTAATTATAGGAAACTGTGACGTCTTAAAGCTTTCTTTGGCTTTATCTGTTTAAAATACGCATATTTGAATTGTACTGCAATTAGGATGTTAGTGTATTTTATAGTGCTGCCAGAAATGCGTTGTTATTGTTTTAATTTAATTTTAAATCGATTTGCTTTGAATGAGGTAGGTAGGTAGTTCATAAATAAAATTCTGTCAACTAAAGAGTTGCTTTTGTATTAAATTTGAATAATGGCTGTGTAAATCGTGGGGTTTTTTGCTTTAATGTAGATTATAATTTTGTCTCAGTCAAGTATATAATGTATACTTGATCTACAGGCATTCGGTAAACAGAAATACAGGAACTATTTAGCCTTAACACCCACCGCAGTTGTTCACCACTGCAAAGAGTAAGCAATGCTGCCTCCCAAAGGAATTTATGGAAATTGCAAGTCTGCCTTGCACAGTCAGATCTGTTGTTTTATGTTGACATTTATACCTTCTTGATGATTTCAGTATTTGGCAATGCTGATTATAATGCATCTCTGAAGTACAATTACGAGTGATATTAAAATACATAAAAATAATAATGTTTTCAGAAGTGATCTGATAAAATGCATATGGAGAAAGCAGTGTTTTTGTAGTGATCATAAATTTGGGGAAGTTGAGTGTTGCACTAAAGCATGTAATTCATTGGACTTTTTGCATGAATTTCAGCACACAATTTTAGAAGGCAAAATCAACATTTTACATTCTTGCCTTCTTGGCTCTCCTCTACCACATCTTAGCAACATTAAATACTTTTTTTTTTTTTCGTACAGTGTTTTTGAAAGAAAAAAAAAACTTACGTTCTATTAGAATGTTTTCTGCTCATATACAAATTACTCTTGGAAAAAAAAAAAGTAGGTTGACAATAATATATTGATATAAGGTTATTTGATAGGCAGAACATAGTTAAGAACTTAAAAGGCTATTTATCCAAAAACATTTGTCATAGTTATCTGTTTAGTTTTATAATGTCTGTCCCTTGCATTTGTGTTTATTCAACATAATTAAATGAAATTTAGCATCTGAAAAGACAATAAATAAATACATAAATAAAAATGCTCCAGGTAAGCCTCTTAACCACCATCTAAATGTGCAAGTTTTCCTGTTGATATTAATGGGCCTTCTTGCATGCCTTGTTGCAGATGGGCAATAGAAAGGAAAGGAGGACCCAAAAAAAATCAGGGAATTTTTCCTAAAGTTCCATTTTGGCATATGGACGGAGATGCTGTACGTTACTGTATTGATACAGATGTATGAAAAGCTCCTCTTCTGGGGATGGGGAAAAAAAAGAGTTGTAAAGGATGTTCATTCCCATAACTGAGTCATATTCCAGAAAACATTTTGTTGTTATGAATGTATGGTTAGATACAGATTCAGTTAATGCAAGTGGTGATACTATGATAAATATATTATCCAATATTATATATATGTTATGTCCAGTACTTTCTTTCCTCCAGAATGCTTATGGACTTAAGGTTCTTAACTGGATTTAGAGCAGATGGATGGATCTCCCTAAGGGGGGGGAAATGTCCTTCCAGATCTAAAAAGTAAATTATCTCTTATAGAAGGTAAAGATGGGAAGACCGACGTAACCTAGCTGCAATGTTTTTGAAGCATTTATTTAGAGGAAACATACGAAAAAAGGGCAGTATACTGATGTTACACTGTGTGCTTTATAATCTGAATGCTATCTGGTTTTGTCTGTCGAGTGGGAGATAACATGAAACCTTCAGAAGCACCTCATTTCTCGCCTACTAGCAACTGACAGTCCATCACCAGTAATTTCAGTGGTTGTGCAAATACAAGAGTGATACTAGTTATTGCCCGTAACCGCATATGGTAAGTTGTGTAAAACGAGTGAAATGCTTTCAATGGACAAAATGCTCTATGGCAGAAGCAAAGTAGGTGCTGGCTGAAGTGCAACTTTATGTCCTAAGTGCCTGAATTTGAACATATGCTGCCTTTTTCATACATTATTATTGTTTAAAGAAGCAGTTTGATACCAGCATTATAGAGTTGTAGGCTGTTCCTTGATACAGATTCCAGAAGGATGCCATGCTGCTCTGTGTCCTTTTGTGCATCCAGATGTTTGTCTACATGTAGTCTTAAGACCTGGCCAATCCAGTCTAATAGGTACACTTTCTTTACACAGGCAGATAGTGATAGGACATTATATGGAAACAATATTATATGGAGAGGTTTTAAACTAAAAGAGGGGAGATGTAGATCAGATATTAGGAGGAAATTCTTCATTCAGAGGGTGGTGAGGCACTGGCACAAGTTGCCCAGAGAAGCTGTGGATGCCCCATCCCTGGAAATGTTCAAGGCCAGGGTGGATGGGGCTTTGAGCAACCTGGTACAGTGGGAGGTGTCCCTACTTATGGCAGGGAGATTTGAACTAGATGGTCTAAGGCCCCTTCCAACAGAAGCCATTCTGTGATTTTTTGGGGGGGTTCTGCAGTTTAAAGTTACTCTGTCACTGGCTATTAGTGTATCAAAAATTAGAGCTAAAGCTGAAATAAGGCTTAAGAGACTGGCTGCTGTAATATTAATGTTAATGGAATTCCATTTAAAATAATTTATCATTTACATAGTGCTATTTAAAAGATACTTAGGGTGAATATAAATCCAGGTTATTGAATATATGTAGCTTACCATCTATCAACTGAATCTTAGGTTGGACTTTAAAAAAAATATTTAGGTGCTATTAAATTTGATTCAAAGGCCTTTAAGACACATCATAGGGAAGTTAACAATATAATGAAGTCTCCAGATTACCTACCTCTAAAACATTGGTTTGGGTGTTTTTGGACAGAGTTGGTGATAGAGAGGGATAAAGGGAGTGAAATTCTGAAATAAAAACAAGGTTGTAAAGGTATGTTCAGTGGTCACCACTCTGTAACTTCTTTCTGAATAGGGACTTGTGTAAGTCCATTTGTGTAACTTAACCAAACTTTCAGAGAACACAAAATAAGCAAAACAGGAAGTACGCACTCCATGTACTCCCTGGAAATCTGGGAGACTTTGGAATGCATTTCCTTTTGCTCTGGCATAGAAAAAATGTTACCTGTAATGTAAAAGTGAGATACAGTAGAGAAACCTGTGTAAGCAGATGTATTTGTATACATAAAGAGATAACATGCTGATGGACACGGTGTGAATTGCTGAGGATGATTATACATAGCAAAGTTGCAGCACATCGGTCTCTTGAGGGTTGCGTAGAGAATATAGAAGACAAACTGTGCCCTCGGGAAAAGAATACATTGGCTCCCTTAATCTGTATTCCTAAGACTGCTTGAGAATCAGATTTTGTAAGAAGACATGCTGGTTCTGAATGCAGACTTTGCTGCCAGTAATGTCTTATAAAGCAAAACGCACAGGTCAACCCAAGAGGTTTTGGAGTATCCATCTTTGAAAATATTCAAAACCTGGCTGGACAAGACCCTGAGAAATCTGCTCTAGTTGACTCTGCTTTGAGCAGGGTAGTTGGTGAGACGATGTCCAAAGGTCCCTGCTAAGCTTAGCTATTCTGTGATTCTGTAAAAACAGGGAGAGAGCTTTATGAGGCCTAAATTTTTCCAAGTAAATAGCTAACGTTGTGTTACCAAATATTTTTATTTTTTTTAAGATTGGAAGTTTTCTGAGAATTTACAGTATTCATACAAAACAAGCAAGTACTGAAAATGAAGATGTTTCACATGTAGAATTCCATCTTCATGGTGGCACCTGTTACGGTCGAGGAATAGGAGTGTTACCAGAAAGTCACCCAGATGTTAAAGAACTAAAAACGTAAGTTCTACATTTTTTTTTTCCTAGATGATTCTGGAAAACAGCATTACAACTGTACCAGTTTAGCATTGTAAATGGATGTAAGAACCAGAAACTCTGGAACAGAATATGCCTTTAGCACTGCTAATGTGAACAATAGGTATTTGGGAGGATAAGTAAATGAAAGGTAATTTTTTTCAATTGGAAAATTAAGATTTCTATTTTATAGTGCTGTAATGAATCGGCAACTCTAACATACTTACTCTGTTTTATAGTGACATTTTTTTAGAGATAAAAGCCATGGTTAAGCAACTGGCTTTAGGACACTTTAAGCATATGCATATACGTTAGTTACAAATAGTGAGTCTTGAAAGATGTTTAAAATGAAGGATGTAATATAAAACTTTTCTGAACCAAGTTCATACACAAGGAAAAGCTAAGCAACCAAAGTGCCTGTTCCTTTATCAAGAATATAGAATTTCTTTTGGCACTATGTTGTGTTTAAAGTTCCAGAAGTGCTTTGGAAAGGAGTGTCACCTACATCATTAATATACAGTCCTGCAACTTATGATTCAGTTGAGTTTTATATCTGGAGAATTTTTATAGAATTTTATAGGTGGAGAATTTGTCTGAACACTATACCTGTGTATTGATAAACAGTAAGTTTCATATACATAGTCTCTCATTCATATATCTCTCTATACACATGAGAGACTACTAGATTATAATATATGTAGCCATTTGTTTTTAGGTTCTTAGAATCTGTGGAACTGGCAGACAGTCAGAGTATGGATAGCATGTCTTCGCTGGAATTAGATAGCACGTCTAACAATATCGCAGGTAAGAATAATTGAAAACTGATTTCCTCTTTCTTCTAATATATATATATGATCAAGATAAGGTTACAGTTATTGCTTCTCTAAATGTGTGATACTACTTTCACATACAAAGTGTTAGAGAATTCTTTTGATTTATTAGACTGGAAATTGACCTTGCACTGTCCTATCTCAAAGAAGCCTTTCACATATATTGAAAAATATTTTCATAGAAGGTAGTGAATAAATTAATAAACACAGGCTGGGTTCTTAATCATACTATATTAGGTCATAAAATCGAGTGTCATAATAAATCCCTCTCTCTAACAGAAGGTTTGTTAAAGACAGACACTGGAGATGCCACTGCACAGCTGCTTGCTGAGGAGAATTTCCAAATCATCGTGTGGAAAAGTTGTGTTAGTGGGAGAGTGGCAAAGTATGGTGCCATGGAAAAGTAGTATCTTATGGACAGTTCTCCAGATCCTATATTAATTCTTATAATGGTATTTTTATCTTAGAATAAAAATAACTAAAAGTTAATTAAACTCTAAAGCTGGTTGGACACAGTCTGCATCTTTGCTTCTGGCTTTTAAAATCCTACATTACTTAGCCATCAGTAGAATACGTAGAAAGAATTTTGAACAGATTTACTGAACTGTGTATGTGTAGTAGAAGCTGTTCAGAGGAGGGACCAGGCAGTCCATATTTTTTTTAGAATAATGTCTGGATTCTTGTCCAGACAGATTGCAGAGGGATAAATACAGTTTAACTATCAGCAGTTATCATTCATTGTATACTATGAAAAATCAGAAAGAGTTCATTTTAATGAGCATTGCTGTTTAATATATACACTAATTTCTGGTCAAGTATACTAGGTTTGGACATCTAATATTTGTCTCCTGTTTGCTTTTCTTTTTTATATTGTTTTCATAGGTTATTAGGATTTCCATTTTCCTGTGTTTGACTTTTTATTGTGTATTTGTCTGTCTATCTGGTTTTGTATGTCCACATGGTAACGAAGAAAAGTAAGGAAAATAATTAGGAAATTTTTCTTGATTTCAGATCTTGAATCACAGAGATGTCAGCAATTATCTGTTACAGGTAAGGAACATTTTGATGACAAAATGAAGTTTATTTCTACTAAAGAAAAAAACTGTTTTTGAGACATCAGCTCAAATGTTGAAGTAATGTCCATTACTTATTACAGTAAGAACTATTATAAGATTCTAAGTTTATGAATCCTTTTTATTTATAAAGGAATAAAACATGTAGGTATCTTATTTCCATATGTTGAGTTTCTACACCGTGGTCCCACAGCCTTATCTTAAATGCTGCAGTAGCATGTTATATTAATAAAACTGAGGCTGCAACTTTGAGGGGAAAGAGAAGGAGAGAATTAAGAGAAAATGCATACCTGCAGTGGCCGTTCTGCATATGCCAGATACGTTGTTTAATAGGTATGTGTGGCTTTTTTTTTTTTGCTGTTTTGCAGTATTGACAGATCATCAGGATTTGAGTAACACAGTACTGAAAACTATTCGGGACAGCAGAGCTCCTCAACAATATCGCATTAGAGCAAAGCTGAGAACTTTTAAACCCCAGAAGCTCTATCAATCTGTTAAACTTCATTGTTCCAAATGCAATTCTTTGTAAGTGCTTTACACAGTAAAAGTAATTTAGAAATTGTTCTATGTGTTTTAGGATGTCTAGATTTTCAGTGTATTTTTACCTTCTTTTTGTGTAAAATGAGCTGAATTTAACTGTATTTCATTTGGAGCAAAGATTTGAAGCTCACTGGTAATAATAAGATTTGAAATCATCGAATGGGTTGCAGTTACAGAATCCTTTTTGCACTTTCAAAACAATTTTTCTTTACTTTCAACTTTGACAGTGAACATTTCTTACACTGACATTGTATTTAAATACTTGCTTCTGTCTTTCAGATTTAAAATAGGGTGTGCAAAAGGGTGTGATAGTCATAGAATCATAGTCTCTAAATTATGGTCAGCATTATTATGTCTTTGGATAAAATGAATCTTCCAGAGGCCTCTTTTCTTGATCCAAAAATACCAGGGAAATAACATCCATCTCACTATTTTTGTCTTTTTTTCTGACTGAAGTTAGTTCGCTCACCAATTTTATGATTTTTATTTCCCCTGTAATGTGGTTTCTCATTGTATCAAATGATGTTTGGTTAAATGATCTCACCTAAAAACAGTCATTTGTACTGTAATCTCCCTAAAATGAGGGAAAAATTGCTTGACATAGTCTATTTTCAATTAAAATATAAATTGACATGTATTTTAGTGCTATTCATGACCATCTGAATCCTGTATCGCCTTTTTTTTGTGTGTGGGTTAGCCTCGCATCAGTCCTGAGCCAACAGCTTTATGTTAAACTGGTGTAAACTATTTCCTTCTTTAAGTGATGGCATGTTAGCATTCTCATATCTTTTTGGATTTTTTTGTGTAATAAAAAAAATTATTAGAAATGGAAGTCACTGAGACAAGAAAATGCCCGTACTAGCTTTTCCTGGTGCTTTTGGGTGCAAAGTAATATGCTTGCTCCTTTAACAGTATTTCTCATCAGATGTTGTTATAATATTATCTTGGTTGCTAGTGTAAGAAGCAGTGCTTCATCATCTTCAAAACATAGAAGTACTTGATCTTTATTGCCAAGTATAAAAAGGAAATAATTACCAACTCTCTCTGCCACTTTTATAGACATAATTACCAACTCTATATAAGCCTGTAGAATTGGTAGGAATTGTTCCTTTTGAGCTTTATCCTTATCCCACAATTTTACTTGACTTTTTATATATTCTTGACTTGTTAGATTCTCCATTCCTCTTCAAGTCTCCTGCTGTTTCACATAGTGTTGCCATCTTTTTGCCTCATAATTAGGGCAGACTTTCAACCAGAAAGATTTGCAAGCCTTCAGAGTATTTCTTACTAGTGCTACTGCTACCATCCTGCAGCAGTGATGGGACTACTTGCAGTGATTTTCCAGAAATTTAGTTTCTCTGTTCTCAACATTGTGTCAGGTGAAAGGAATCAATGAAATACAATACTGAAGCTTGAGTTGAGTGAATTAAAAGGCCAGAGAAGGAAATGTGATTCTTACATATTCTGCTGTGGCAAAGAAATTGTTTCCTGTTTTAGCATATACTGAAGAGCTTGACTGAACAAAGTTCAATGTGAGTTTGAACCTTTAACTTTCTGCAGTAAGATGCTTATAATTATTCATACATAAAGCCCTAGTGAGAGGTGTATTTTTGTTTTTTTCAGACTTTGAAGGATTCCCTGTAAATAGCAAAATATTCTCAGAATGATTGAGATTGGAAGGATCTTCTGGAGGTCATCTTGTCTAACCTCCCTGCTCAAGCATGACCACCTGGACTATGTCTACGTGGTTTGTGAATATTACCAAGGAGGGAGACTCCGCAACCTTTCTAGGCAACCTGTTCCATTGCTCAGCTACCTGCACAGTAGAGTTTCCTGATGTTCAGACAGAACCTATTGTGTTTCAGTTTGTGCCCTTTAGCTCTTGTCCTGTTGCTGGACACCACTCAAAAGAGTCTGGCTTTGTCCTCTCTGCCCCTTAGGTATTTATATGAATTGATGAGATCCCCCCTGAGCCTTCTCTTCTCCAGGATAGAAGCCCCAGCTCTCTCAGCCTTTCCTTGCAAGAGAGATACTGCAGTGCCGTAATCATTTTTGTGGTCCTTTTGTTGGACTATGTTATGTCCAAGTCTCTCTCATTTACTGGGAAGCCCAGCACTGGACACAGTACTCCAGCTGTGGCCTCACCACTGCAGAATAGAAGGTACGGATCACTTCTCTCAACCTGCTGGCAATACTTTGCCTAATGCTGCCCAGGCTGCTATTAGCCCTCTTTGTGGTGAGGGTGTACTACTGACTCATTTTCAGCTTAGTGACCACCGGGACTCTCAGATCCTTTTGTACAGAGCTGCTTTTAAGCTGGGTAGCCTCCATCACGTACTGGTGCATGGGCTTGTTCCTTCCCCTGTTCACATGGGTTTGTTCCTCCCACTGTGCAAGACTTTGTGCTTCGCCAAGGTCCCTGTGAACTTCCCTGTCAGACCATTTCTCCAGCCTGTTGAAGCATGACCCTCTGGTGTATCTGCCACCCCCTCCAGTTGTCAGCAAACTTGCTGGGGCTGCACTCATCATTCAGGTAATTAATGAAGGTGTTAAACAGGACTGGATCCCGTATTGACACCTGGGGTACTCGGCTAGTTACTGGCTTCCAATTAGACTTGGCACTCTTCGCACCACTGATTACCATCCTCTAGGCTCAGCTGTTTCCAAGTCATCTCACTGTCTGCCCATTCAGCCTAGTCACCAACAGCTCGTTCGTCTATGAAGATGTTATGGGACTTATTATCAAAAGCCTTACTAAAGTTCAGGTGGACATCTGTGGCTCTTCCCTCATCTACCAGACTGGTCATTTCATCATAGAAACTTAGGAAGTTGGTCAAGCATGGCTTCCCGTTGGTTAATCCCTGCTGACTACCACTGATGATTTTCTTGTCCTTCATGTACCTGGAAATGGTTTTTGGGATTATCTGCTCCATCTTCTTCCCAGGGATAGAGACAAGGCTGTCCAGACTTTAGTTCCCTGTGTCTTCCTTGCCCTTTTTTGTAGATGGGAGTAATGTTGGCTTTTCTCTGTTATTGATATAAATGGAAATAGTTTTATTTGTATATCCACACTAAAGAGATTACAACCCTCGGGTTTCATTTTGCTGAAAACCAATTTGTTCTATTCCTGCCTGTGCAGGAAATCTACGGGCTATAGAGGCCAGAAGTTTAACTTTTCCATTTAAAATAGTTATCCAGGAACACAAATGGAAAGAGTTCACATGAACAGCAGCAGTGTGCTCATGAAATGCAGGTTCAGGTTCAACAAGACTTTTGTGTATCAATTTTACAGTTTCAGCAGAAGAATATCAAAGTTTGGGCTTTATAGGCAGGAATTGTTCTATTCACTAGAGCAAGCTGCTCTTGGGTTTGCAAGATAGATCATTGAAGTAAGCTGCAGGAGTTGTTGGTATTCTCTCTTTAACTTCACTCTGAAGGTTGCTATCTACTTTCTCCAATATTTTATGAAATAGCCCAAGCCCTGCCCAGGCAGGTCTGCCTTGCTTAGGAGAAAACATCCTAATGTGTTTTTTTTTTCTTTCTGTACCACCTGTTGGCTCTTTTCCTGTTGGCAATGCTGTTAAAATTTGAATTCCTCACATTATTATTTCCCCGTGGGTGACAACTGGAAATGTATGAATGGTGCTCTCTAATACAACAGAAAAAAAAGAAAAACAAAAACAAAACTCTGTGACGCAGAGTTGCAGATCTTCCTTTTACAATGCATATGTGAAGCAATTCTACTTCTGCACTTTTTTTGTCTCCAAAATACACAAAGTAAAATAGGCTGGAACATAAAACTGGAATTTGTATGAACTTGTAAGGTCTTTTAATTCCTCTAAAGGGTATGCAATTGTGTGGCTTTTTTAAGGCCCAACTGAAATTCCTTATATATCTTGTTTTTCCATGGATTTATATGTGTACAAAGCCACTAGGCTGCCTTTGCTCATAGGTAAGCTTACATTACACCATATATTTGTTAAAATGGAATTGAATTTTCTTAATATAATTTGCTATATAGCTCTTAATGCCTAAATTGATGTACAAATGTATATATTTTTTTCCTGTATAGACTTTAAGTCTCATGACTTTTAGTATTTATTCAGAGTTCTGTCTTCCTTGTTACTAGATTGCTATTAGCATAACATATTAATTTTGAAAATGGTTTTAGGCAAGAAGTTCCAGATGGAGATGCTTTTGACTTAATTTTGCAAGGCTGCGCAGTTACTCCCCCAAACCCAGAATTACACAGTACGTCCTGGTATGAATCTGTAATGTGGACTACACAAGGCCAGAAACAAAGGAAAATAACTATTCATTTTGTAAAGCATGATGAAATGCTTCTATATCCTGAAGATACGTTGCTTATGATAGAAGGTAAGATAAATAAAATACAAATATATCACTTCTTATTGCACAGTGTCCACTCTGCGTGTATATAAAAATAATTAAAGTTAAGATATGTTCAATTTACATTCACTGTAAGTAGTAATAATCATAAAGGCATTTTCTAAAAAAAGGAAAACTCAGCTGGAACTTGGTTAATGTTGTAGACACAGAGGAAAAAGTAGTCTTTGAAGGCTCATAAGATTGGTCAGGTGCTTCTTCTACCTATTCTAAGCTATACCAGTAAGTTTATTGGTGGTTCTCCTGAAATTAATATCTGGCTATGTTGTTTTCCAGCTGTGCTTACTGATTTTTCGGTTCACATTTGAAGTCTGGTTGAGTCTTCTAAAAATAATTTTTAGTCTTGATATTGTAAAGGTTTGGAAGTCGTATGATACAAGCTTACATTTAACTTTGTCAGCCTCTGGATGTCAGTGTTGTTTCAGACAAATAGAGCTGCTTGCAGCATGTTTGTTTTTTCAATCAGATTTGCTTCAGGGAAAAGAAATATCCACTAAAGTTTAAATAAAGCAATTTAGCAAGAATCCAAATAAGGAATATTTTTGATAGAATAAGAATAATAAATTCTTAGTATAAAACTAAGTCCTTAATTGTGCTGAAGTATTGGTGTGAATAAGTAAATGTGAGTCAGGTGGTCCTTTGCATCAGGGTCAATAGCAAACCATTTATGTTTCCTGCTATGTTTTATGTTTTACTAGTTCTGATAGCAGGCTTATTCCTTTGACATGTTCCAAGCTGGATTTGTGTGTGTGTGTGTAATCCAACCATATCTTTGGGGGGGGAATTCTACTGTGTTCTTTTAAAATAACTAAAACATAACGTGTTCTTTTTCAGATATTAAAATGCCAGCAACTAAGTATCTGTGCATGTGGAAATACGTGCTTCATGTTGAAGCATAGTCAGTGTTTTAGCTCCTTTTTTTTCCCAGGACGTTGATCATGAACCCTTTCCAAGCCACATGCTAGTTTCACTTTCATCTTAGAAGTTTTTGGAAGTAAAGATTTTGAAGTCTCCCTAGAAATCTTCCTAATACTTTTCCAGATATAGACCAAACTCCAAGGCCAAATGCATTATGACAATTAATAGACAGACATGCTTAAGTTTCTGTTTGTTTGTTAAACACAAGCAAATTTCGCTTGTCTAACATGAGACTCTATTCTTCCCTACGATCATTATACTGAAAGAAGAACTTCCTGTCTCGTGTTTGGCACCTGTTGCACTGGAATTGAGGAAATAGTTGGATAATGGACAGAACTTTTAGGTGAGCCTTCATAGGGAGTGAGGGAAATCTATAACCATTGCTGCAAATCAGTTGAACTGAAGAGTGAAATGTTAGTTAACACGTAGATTATTGCTCCTTGCATATTCTCATTATTTCTAATGATATGAATCACAGTGATTTCACATAACCCCTGGTAATTCTGTATGTTTTATGCTAGTCTCTTAGGAGCCAGAAAACATTCACTTGATGCAACTTCATATTAGAGCAAAGTTGGAAGTCTGGAGGCCTTTTAGCAATGCCATAGGTAAAACTACCCTGAATTCAGTGTATTTATTAATTTGAGAGTTAGGCTGCATATGAGAGGCTTTAAGTACATCACTGGACTTGGAGGACCTTTGGAGTAGCTATTTCAAATATATCTGTCTGTTTTCCTTAAACTTTTTTTTATCAGATGTTCATTGAGGATGCTTCATGTTATTGTGCGTTTTTGTATCGCCAGTAATAATGCACCTTTATTGATTTCTTCTCTAGTTACATCTGCAATACAAGTTACAAATACGTACATTAAATATTTTACATCCCAGTGCCATAGTTGCTTGTCATAAAATTTTTGAAAGGTCTTAATTATAGTTAGTGATAAACAAGAGTTGTAGAAAATATTTATTTTGTTTGCTCACTTTTTTATTGTGTGTTGTTCAGTAGTTGATTAAATAGTATATTTTTATTGAACTGCTATTTCCAAATAAATAAGGAGGAACTGCTGACTCCCTCAAGTGTAGAGAGGCCTTGCAGAGAGATCTTGACAGACTAGAGGGCTGGGCAGTCACGAACTGCATGAAGTTTAAAAAGAGTGAGTGTTAGATTCTGCACCTGGGGTGGAGGAGTCTTGGGTACACACACAGACTGGGGCACAAGAGGCTGAAGAGATCCCTTTCCTAGATCCCACAGGTAGGGACCTAGGGTTTTTGGTTGACAACAAGTTGAATATAAGCTAGCAGCATGCCGTGGCAGCCAAAGGGGCCAACCATACCCTGGGGTGCATGAGGCACAGCATTGCCAGCCAGTTGAGGGAAGGGTTTGTTCACTGTTCTGTGCTGGTCAGGCCTCCTGTCAAATGTGATGTGTTTAAATTGGTACTGTTTCATAAACAGATGATTGGAAATTAATAGATTTTTGCCACTTAGAATCTGGAAAAACAGTTATTAAGATGAAGTTGCACAGTTTCTGTATTTTTTTTTAAGACAATTGCTAGTAAAATCATAGTAGAAATGATACGGAAGTGATTTTAACTAAATAGAGCTTCATGGTGGCCATGGTAACCCTAAGAAAGATATTAAGACATCTGCTCTAATAAATGTCCATCTTTGATTTTTTTATTGAGTTTGAGGTAGTGAGAAGATAATGGACCTTTTTACCTTTTTTTTTTTTTTTTTTCCCATAATGGGTTTCAGTTTTTAGTGGAAGTCCTGAAATGAACATCCAGTCAGCCAAGAAACACACCTTGTTCAATTTATTCTTGATTACAGTTTAAGAAAACATTTTTCTGTTTTTAATAGGTGGAACATCAAAAGAAATCTGGAAGCTTACAAGAAAATTTAAATGTGTTATTCCTGTGAGATCTACAAAGAATGATCTTGAATTATTAGATCTTTCAGCTCCTTTTCTTTTACAAGGAAAAGTAAAATATTATGGGTAGGTTAAAGGTATTTATTAATACGTTAAGAGTTACAGTATTAAATGGAGATCATTTCCTTCAGTAATTCAAACAACAGTGCTCAAGGAATAATGTGTCCAAAGAATCTTTGATACAAAGGATGTATAAAAGCATCCTTTTGACTGAACTGTAGTTGGGTATCTTGCTCACTTGCAGTATAAAACATACACCTTTAATTACACAGCAACCCAGCTTCAGTCTTGCCTTTGGTCTGTTTACAGCGTTAACTACATAGACAGAAATGTGCATATGAGCCTCTTCAGGCTGCAGAATGCATAAATATTCCTTATGAGTCCAAATCTCCTATTTTCTGGACAGTCAAATACCATTTTCTGGTCTTACTCAGTAGACTAAGATCAAAACATATGTTGCTTTAAAATTGTAAGCTATTTTTTTTTTTCCACATAGATAACACAGACCCCCAGAAAACGAATTCAGGCTGTCGATCCAAGTCTTGTTCTCTCTCTAATTCCTAGCGTTGGGAAAGCTTGATTTTGGACGACCTTTTCTCACCATTTGTTGTATATTGAGATCCACAAAGCTGAAAAATACCTTGCATATTTGTGGATGCCAGTAGCTGCAGTAACAACTTCAACAGGTGTCTGAATTCCACAGTTCCCAGAGCTGTGGGATGTAGTACGCTCATCTAGGTCTGCTGTCTGTGCTGTAACTTGGAATACTGTATTCCTGTTCAATGAGTGCTAGCAGCAGTATGTTTTCCCAGTACTGCGCAGCAACGTACAGGTCAGAAAGCTCAGAAATAACAGTTTACCTCATGCTAGCTACAGAGTCCTCCTTCTTGGCAGTCCTAATAACTTCAAGCAGAGCTCTGTGTTGCACTAAAAATAAATTAAAAAATCCATGCAGAAATATTGCATATTTTATGTGAACCCTAACGCCCTCCCATAAGGGCCTGATAAAATGAATACAGATACCATGTACTATATATTGTTTTGACTTTTCCAAATGTGGCTGTTCACAACTTTTTGAAATAAATAAAATTAGCTTCATTGAGCTTGGCTTCATATCCCATGGATGGAATTAGGCCTGTTGACTTTTGACATGTAGCTCAGATAGGTAGTACATGTTTAATTTGATGTCTAACTGTAACATGCTAGCACAGAAGCTTAATTTGGAAAATATAGCTATTCTGTTATTTTGCTTCTTGAGGAAAATGAGAAGAAGTTTGGAAATTTTTTAATATTTTCATCCACTTGCAGCATTTACTTACTATGTCACATCGTGTAAAATTCATAATGATATGTAAATATGTCAGCAGTAAAAGAAAGCTTTAATAGCTCATTTAATGTTTGAACATAGGTAAAGTCAAATTTCTCTTCTAACCCTGTAGTGTTTTTAGAGGATGCTGTATGTTCAGATTAATTCTTGCTATTTCAAAATGAGAAGTTGTTTATATTGCTGAATAACTGAGTGGTGATATTTCTTCTCAGGGATGACTCAAAAGCAGCATTAAGGATTTTGATATAGTCTAAAGCCTGTGTGTCCAGTGAAATAGTTGTTTAAAGAAGCAATAGAAATACTTTTGTGCTCCCATTGAGAAAGGAAATTTGAATGATTTATTTTCTGTGCAGAAAGCCTCTAGTATTAACCTTTCTGTGCTTGGTTGGTCTTACCATCTTGTTTTAAATGCTAGGTGCAAGCAATGTTCAACCCCAAAGCCTATTAAGAATCTAAGTTCCCTGGCAGCAGAACCACGACCATCATGGGAACCAACCGAAATAGCACAAGGTCGGCTAATGTGATACTGTCCTGAAAGCGTTTTGTGTCCAGATTCCTAAGTGTGTATACAAAATAGCTTGGTGTGCGGGTTGCAGTTTTGTATAGAAGGCGTGTACCTTTGAGTACAAAGCTGTAAAATGTATTCACCTTTTACAAATTGAAATTAAATATTTACTTTTTTTCTAGTATGAATTAAATATCCTATACGTTGAATAGTTTATTCTACCATAGGTGTCACTAGTAAAGCTTGTCATAGTACAGATGTAATTAATCTTTGGTTGCATCAGTACAGATGTCATTTTTAAGCTGTGTATATGCTTGCAGTACTAGAAATTAGTAATGCTTTTCCTTTTGAACGTGCAATTTTTGTGACCTGTGTAAAGTAAGTCTTATTTAATGATTAAGTTAAACTTTTCATCTGCAAGCCATGTCATGCTAAGCATATTGCAGAGTCTGAAAGAAGTAATAGATGAGAGGAAATACACAATAATCTGTGTGTTCTTGCTATGTGTTTTCCCTCTGTTACTTCATGTAGTTAATACATAAAAATGCTGGAGGGAAAATGGAGCTTAAAACTTCATAACACATTAAGGAAAAATAAAAGCATGTTTTCATGCTTACTAATCCATATTCTTTATATATAAAGTTGGAATGTCTAGCAATATCTAAGCTTGGTAAAGACTTCATAAAAGAAAAAAGTATTCAAGCAATACAGTGGTTATCTTAAACTGTCATTCCGTTAAATGTGAATACATAGTTAACTGTGTTGCAGCAGCTATGACTGACATGTAATCCTCAAAATGAAAGTGTTGTTAATTAAATGCTTTTCAGCATTTACATTATTTTATGTATATTATTCTTTCATCATTTGTATTTTCAGACTGAATGATAACCAACAAGTATATCAGATAAAACGTAAAATGGCTAGCCAATTTAAGTAAATGTGCCCAGAAAAGATTGATGCTGAGTTGCAGTAACTTTGTAAGTTTAAGATGTTTGCAGGATGAAGGTTGCTGTTACCAGTGAGATAATGAATATAGGCACTTACTTATAACGCGTTATTTTCAGAACTGCCAGTAAAATTCTTCTGAGTAAGGGTTTACCTGATAGCTTTTATAATGTCATGTAAAAAAAAAGCATTTTCTTCAGAAGATACGTTTTCAGGTGGAATACTGTTTTACCACTGAACTAAGAGCAAGTCTCTTAATCTTCTATGAATAAGACAGTAAAAGTAGGAGGACCCTACCAAAAGATAGGATCCCTGATCTAAGCAAATATTTTCTTCTACTGGAGTAAGAGTATTCTAAAACATCTCTGTATTTGTAGAGCCTCACTTGTTAAAGTGTTTCCAGGCAAATTGCAATGTGTTCTCAAAGTATGAACAGAGAGCCTTTATTTTTTGGCCTATTGACTTATGCTTTTAATTACAGTATTCAAACTAAGTTACCATTAAAGAAGGGGTAGTGTCAGTTGCAGTTGTTATGGTTTGTCTTGCATATTCACTACATAAAACAGGTCCATTTTTTTCTTCAGTTTTAGGTATTGAACCACTCCAGTATGTTTTTATTATGAAGTTTACACTGGTTGATGGAACAGGAGCACTAAATGCATACCTTTTTGATTACGTAAGTAAGCCTTGGTAAAGGCAGACTATAAGAATTATGTGCATTTGGAGTTTGTTACTAGAACAGCAAATGCAGTTATATAGAAGTATTTGTTCTAAGTTATCTGCATTGTTTTATGGTGACCATTACAAGTGTTATAATGTTGTCGGTACTGTGCATCAATAAAGATGCACAGAATGATGCGATTTCTAGTAATTTTTCAATAAAATATCAAAGTATAGAATATCAAAGCATAATGACAAAGCTGGTAGATAATTTTATCTTACCATAGACTTTTATACATGGTATAATTTCACTTTTTTTTGGCAGTGTTAAATTATGGAGCCTGAATGATGTGTGAATGAGTTTCAGGTTTTACACAGATAGCTTCTCAGTTAGTTCAAAATCTCATGACTTCTTTTTTTAATTCCTAGTAGAATGTAGTATTAGTTACCCATTTAGTAATTCCTCATTTGTTATTTTTTCCATATGAAGTACAAGAGGCCTTCCTTCCCCTGATTCTAGGCTGTAGCTATAGCCATACAGATAAGTCTTTGATTCCTGAAGCAGTTTATTCCACTGCTTTGCTAACCTTAGGGTAACCTTTGCTAACCTAATTAATCTCTGTCTTCTCTGAAACAACTAAAGGCCACTGAGACACTGAAGAACACATACTTTTCCTGCCACTACACACTGAATGAGTTTTCCTTCTGAAGACTGAAAAAAACACATATAATAGTGTTATGCACATATAAAATGCAAACATATAAGAGATATGAGTGTTCCCCCCCTCCCCCCATATCAGAGATCTTTTTAAACTCTGATCATCCTCAGTGTTGTTCTGGGTTCTTTTCAGCTGGCCCACATTTTCCCTGACGTGTAACCCAGTACCCTAGCATGAGTCATTGCCAGATAATGCTTCTGTCTGTAACTGTAATGGTGATCATTGAATTTCTTGCTTCCTGATTCATGCTTGGTATAATCCCTTCATTTCCGAGCAGAACCTCAGCTCTAAGAAATTATTTTGCATTCTTTGTGCAATTGATTCAACTTGCTTAAATCCAGTGTTTTATATAAGTATCTAGCGGAAAGTGCTTTTGTTGTTGTTTTGTTTCTGTCTTAATGCCCTTCCAGTTTGTGAAGAAAAAAAATTATTTCCTCCTGTATACTTGCAGTTCCTTCAGCTTTCTTTTTCCTGTAAACATAGTGGACCTATTTGTTATTCTATAAAGCATGTCACATGAAAAGTCCTCAAAAGTACCAGACTTAGGACAGTCCACTACATAATCCACCTCAAATGATCTTCCATTTTGACAGTAAACTACCAACAACTACTCTTCAGGATTTTTTGTTGTTGCTCTCCTTTCTACCCTAATTCTTAAACTTTATTATTAGATTACCATTTTGATGCACAAAGATGGTTTGAGTAAGAATTTTCTGTAGTACTGAAGTTGAAGGATTTCTGACTGAAAAGAGATAGTAATTGCTTCTTACATCTCCAGTCTAGGGCAGATGATATTAGTCTAGCTGTCTGCCTTAGTGAGTCTGCTCCTTTAAATGTATTCTTCTGTGCAACAAAAATATATGTCAACATATACTTTTTTAAAACATATACATGCACACACATTTTAGGGATTGGTATAGATTTTGATATGTTAGATTGACCATTTTGAAAAGGGAAAGCAATCAAAAAAGTGAGAAGAACTTGGTGTTACATTCTAACTTTGTCTTTATATAAGTGCATCTGTGTTTTTTTCTTATTCCAGTAATTCATAGCTGGGAATATTAGGATCTCAGAATACACAACTGGAGTAATACATCTGCCCAAGTGGAAATGAGTCAGCATAGTGGCACTTAGGACTTACAATTTTCTTCAAAATGTGACAGAGAAGCAATTTAGTGTTTTTTTTTTCACTGCAGTTTAATACATAGTACTACTAAATGCTATTAAATATCTATTGAACTATATTTTTATACTGTTTTACTAAATAATATTGAATGTGACTTTAAAGAGAATTATTTTCCTTGTTTAAGACTTTAAAAATAATAATGAAAAAAAAAGTCTTTTCTTAAATACCACAGTGTATTAGCAGCAAAGGATGTCAAAGACTGCAATCCTCATTTGAACTAGTCATCTCTTTCTACTGTCCATTGTCTTTTCATATAGAGAAACTAAACTGCAAAATGGAGGTGGGGAAAAAAGATTTTAAACCATCTCTTGTTTCAGAATTCCAGAAATCCTTACTTCAGAGTACCCCAGATTCTTATCAGATATTGCTCAGTACTACAGCTCGGCTGCAAGAAAAAGAAATAACAGTTCTTTCTGAAGAGCCAGCTGCCATTCCTTCTGGTGGTAACTTCAAAGGCAACCAATACTTTCCAAGCCTAAACTCTGGTCCTTTAGCATCACCTGAGATGGAACTGAGCTACTTTGAAGTAAAACTTAACACCAGCTTCCAGTCACAGTTTTATAGGAATGCTCTCAGTTCTTTTTCTTCTTTATGTAATCACAGAAGGAAAACATTGAAAAGGTGAATAGTCAGAAGAACTTGGAGTGAGAGAAAAAAGTAGCTATATGTGTCAGTTTTGCTATAGGATTATCTTCTAACTAGCAATCATTTCTGTTAAATGTCTTATTCAAAAATTACACAAAAGGTAGATTATTGTGTTCATATTTTTTTAAAAAGGAGAAATTGCCATCAAAAATTTGAACTCACTTCAGAAGCTATAAGGTGAATAGCCCTGAGAGATACAAGATTAGGTAACAAGCTTGGAAAGAATAAATGGGAGCTTTGTCAGTGATGTTGCTGTATATAGTTCAAAACAAACAAACAAACAAACAAAAAAACACCACAAAGTAGTAGTATATCTAACATTTCCTTGCTCCATTCGTATTTTATTCTTCCATGCAGAAATGCATCCTGCATCATAAGCCCTTCTCCATTGTTTTTAAACTTTCAAAAAGTGGAACTCAAAGAGAGTTTCACTTGAACTCCCTTTCAAGTGTGCAAGTATGAAGCCAAATTGCAGTGCCCCCTTGTTTTCAACTGACTTTGTTCCTCTTAAGGTGTTCTGTTCTCTGAGTGAGGGACTGTTGAGGAGGGCTGACTGTCCTCTCGCACTTTAACATCGTCTGATAATGGAGATTTATGAGAAATACTTGCCAATTGCATGTACATACGTATGCAGGTATGTTAGTAATATATATGTAGTGCTTTCTGGGTGGCATTAGTCCCTGAATGCTAAGGAATACTGAAATACAAGCTACTATTTTTTTTTTCTGACAGTCTGTTGTCTTCCTGTTAAAAATCATATTTTTCTTCTGTTAACTCTCTGGATAATTTAAGTTCTTTAAAAGGATAAGCAGTCAGGATTCCGGCTAATGGTTTCTTACCCTTCTTCCAACACTTTATGCTTTCTGTTCTCTTTCAGGAGAAGTTCTTCCAAATTCCCGCCTCTGAAATCTTAAGTAATAATTTTCTTCAGCAAAAGATGCAGATGACCATGAATATGCTTTGTCCTCCAGGAAGAAAATTAGGTTAGGTTGACGTTATTTTAAAGGGGGGGGAGAAGGGAAAGTGTCTTTTTCTCTGCTATTACATATGCAAAGTCTTAGAATTGAACTTATGCATGGGTAAAACTCAGAACCAAGAAATTCAGGGAGTCTGTAAGGGGAGTTCCAGTTAATTTGCTTTTATGTATTTCTTCAATAGTAGAAGATCCTTTTGAGCAAGAAAAGTATTGGTTCAGTAAACTTTCATGTGGCATGCAGTGGTGTGTGAATACAGTCATGTTTAGGCAGGCACTAACATGTTGATTGTATTCATACAGAAGTTTGCCAGAACTGTACTGAATGTCACAGCACATTAGGGTAAACTGAAAGGGAATTGAGTGTATTGCTCATGCTGTGGGTAAGAGTCTTCTTCTGAATGCACATACTGATTTAGAGCATCCCTTGCTACAGGAAACATCCATGGAAATTAAGCAAAAAAGCTTCAATCCAGATTCAGTCAAAGAGATTTTCATACAGTATTTCTGCTGTGGCAGAAATTATCTATGCCCAAACCACACACATCCAAGGTAGCCACAGCTCCAACCTCAGGAGTGTACTCCACAAAGTACATGGATATTGATGACAACCATACCAGAATCTTTACTTTTAAAAGACTGCCCTACTGTAAAGGGTGTAAAGGACTCCCTTTGAGACCAATTTCATTAGTCTTAGTATCAAGATGAGTCTTTGTTATTAAGAGGTCTTCATGCTATGCTGTTGTACAACCGCAACCAAGTGGTGTGGGGGTGGGAGTGGTCTGGGAAGCTGATTGTCACTGAATACCATTTCAGATGGTGCAGTAAATTTTAACATACAAACTGGAATACTAGTTATTAATTTTAATTTCAAATTAGTAATTCATTTTTATTCACTTTTAATATTTTACATGTTTAGATCCTAGTTAAGGTCCTGCTCAAGTTCTACTTCTATAAAAGTTAGAAATGAATATTAAATCATAATTTGGTTTTGATTTGTAGATGACTTGCCATGGCTGGAATGCTTCATCAAGTCCTATAACATCACAGATGGGAAGAAACAGCAAGTTTATTACCAAATTTTTGACACTACGGTTGCTGGAGATGTTGTATAGTAATGTGTTACTAGTAGAAAGCAATTCAGTAAGAATCTTTTTTTTTTTGTGGATTGGAGACTGTATAATAAAACCTATGTTCCTTTCTTGGGAATACAGCCTGTGTGCATTAAGTTTTGGTTTCTGTATTGAGTTAAGGTGAATGGGAATTTTGTTTTGATATATTTACTACATTCCTGGCACACAGCCTTGTGATCTGAGTGCAGTTGGACGTGGTAAGCAATTGGGTGTCTGGTGGAAGCAATCTAGTATCCTGCTATCTTTCAAAAAGGCAGTGATGAGGTTACTTTAAACTGGTGAATTTTACTTAGAAAATGCAGTCAGAATGATGCTGCTTAGTTCATTTCTATATTAAAATAAACGTCAGTAGGGATATGGAAAAGGAGCTGTTCAGTAAACTTTAAAACTATTTTCTGCAAGCGTTTTGATGGCATAACAAATATGACCATGTAATGATTATCACTAAAGTTAAAGTCAAGTCATGAAAGTAAGCTGAAGTAAAATTGTAAACTGAATATTGGTATTCACTAGATTGTAATGACTTTTTAAAGTGACCCTATTTGGGGACCAAAGTTGTTAGCATGTTTATTACCTGGTTGTGTTTGCAAAGGCTCTCAAGTACCAGGGTAAATTTTCTGTCAGATTACACTGCCCGTATCTGACTTTTCTATCTTTCATAATCAGATTGTATGACTAAGTTTAGAGAAACCAAACTAATATAGTGATGTCATGGCTTGAAAATACTAATGGAGTAGGAAAATTACTTGATGGTTTTACTTTGCATTCAGAAGTACATAGGACAAATTCAGGACATGTTTCTCCAGTGATAATGTAGAAATCCTTGTCAAATGAAATGTTTCCCATCAGAGAAAAATCACTTAATATTTACAGCAGCTGTTTTTTAAGGGACTTCAGAAGCAAGATGCAATACTTGTAAGTAGATTATTATTTTGATAGTAGGTGACACTTTTTCTTAATTTTTATGGGATGCTTACTAGATTATACAATTAGTCAATTTAAAATTTCATCTACATATTTTCTGATACTCTAAAAATTTATAGTGAGTTTACGTGCCATAAACATGGAGAATGTGTTCTTTATTGATCAGTGTATGGGGAGAATGAATATTAAGGGGCGATTATTGCATATTTACTTCAAATGCTAGGGAAAAACTCAACTTTGGAATGGGGCTAGCAGTTTACCAAAGAGCAGTACTCACTTATCAAACATTGCCCAAGTCTGTGAACAGACACATAAGAAGAAAAAATAATTAAAAAGGATGTTATAAAACTTTAGACACTGGCAGGATCCCAGTGACTTCAGAAGTTAGGGTTTAAATTGAAGGCAATCTTTTTCACTTTTCTTGTATATGGTGCATGAAAACTTTTGAAGATATTTTGATTTTTAGATTTTTGTTAACAACTGATAACAGCTATTGAGAATGTACATTTTATTGTAAATAAGTCTTCATCACATCCCGTGTCTGAGATGCCTGTTAGAAAACTGACACTTTTCTGCTGTTGAATATTGTATTAAAACGTTTATTAAAGATTTTTCCAAATACTGTGTTTTTTGTATTTGAATTCTAGTTCCTAGTTCATAAGACAGTGAAAACTTAGTCATGAATAGCCTTCCTCCAACAAAATGCATCGAGTGTTTGTATAGTTCATTGATGGAAACATGCACATTTAATTCTCTTTCCAAATATAATTCATAGAAATAATTTTAATTCGTAGTGAAACAATGGGTTTTACAATACTAGAGATCACTGTATAGAAAAAAGAATTTGTGCACGGAATTGAAAATATTTTGCTTCATTGGTACCTTTTATATGGAGCAATGACAGCCATTGAGATGGGACACCGACCTTTGATTTACTTGTTCTCATCACTTGTGGATGGCTGAATGATGGTTGAAAATCTTAAGATTGCTGTATCCTGGGCTTTGAGCATCAACAGATGTAGGTTTCTGGAAGCTGTGTGTTTCAGACAGCAGTTACTCTTAGCCATTACTAGCAACCTCCATGAACAGTAGTAGAAGTCACATTTCCCATGGTCAATTTCTGAACCATGCATGTGGTTGAAGTTTCTAAAACATTACTAAAATACATTGTCTGTTTTTAATGGTTTCTGACCTGTTTCAGTTGTTTTATTTTGTATGATAAAAAACACTCCAGAATTGAAATAACAGATCAGGTTAACATCTGTGCACTCAGGACCAGTGAAAAAGTCAGGCACGTCTTCAAAGAATCACAGAATCATCTAGGTTAGAAGAGACCTCCAAGATCACCAAGTCCAACCTCTGACCTAATGCTAACAAGCCCTCCACTAAACCATATCCCTAAACTCTACATCTAAATGTCTTTTCAAGACCTCCAGGGATGGTGACTCAACCACTTCCCTGGGCAGCCTATTCCAGTGACCAACAACCCTTTCAGTAAAGAAGTTCTTCCTAAGATCCAACCTAAACCTCCCCTGGTGCAACTTTAGCCCACTCCCCCTCGTCCTGTCACCAGGCACGTGGGAGAATAGACCAACCCCCACCTCGCTACAGCCTCCTTTAAGGTACCTGTAGAGTGCAGTAAGGCCACCCCTGAGCCTTATGTCTCATCTTCCTCCATCCGTACACATCAAACAGCATACAGGGTACACCATTTTTTTGTTAGAAGTGTGGAGTAAAAGACAAATATGCACGGAAAGTGAAGTATATAACACATAGCAACATCACCACTAACAAGGGCTAAGAATGTCTTTGGAGGAGGTTTGTAGAAAAAAATACAAAAATGTACTAAAGACGTGTGAACTCATCACCCCTCACCACCACCAATTGCACAGGTGAGTGCATAGAAATGATAAAATTGGAACTAAAGACAGTCTTCAAGGGGGAAAAAAAGGCAAGAAAACAAAATAAATGTGGAACAGTATTTTCAGGGATGTATGATTGGCTCCTGAAGTCCTTGTTTTAAGGTGGCTTAAACACTTGAGGTTGGAAGTCAGTTTAATTTGGTTAAGTTAATTTAGTTAATTTTGAAACTCCAACTAAAAAGTCAGAATGTGCAATAACACATTGCAGAAAGAAGGCATTTCTCGTAGGTGATCCTGCTGCTCAGTGTTGATTGAACTTTCTCATCAGCTTCTGCTGTTATGGGATACAGAGATTCACAGACAAGACTTTGAACTGCCTTGCTTAATGCTAATCCTTTGGCTACAGAGCAGCAGGAAGTGGGATGGAAAAATAAAAGGCAGTGGAGCCCAAGCTAAGAGCCTTAGGTTTGCAATAGAAGGAAGAGAGTTTTAGTAGAGATGAGCGCTTAGCTCTTCAGTGAACCACAGTGTTTTACATCACAGTACATTTATTTGTGTTAAAATATGTGAAGCCAGCATAAACTGGGACACTGCAACAAAGAGCATGGAGTACTTAAAAAAAATAATATTAGAAAAAGATATGTTTAAGTTCAGGTCAGGGTAGAGTGGGAGCATTGAAGTTAATGCTTGCATGAAATTTTCTTTAAGTGAGCATTGTTGCAAATGTACTGAACAATGAATTGGGAGTATGTGCATTGGAAACATTCACCAGCAAGGGGGAAGAACAGGAAACAGTTTCAGAAGGCAGCAGCAAAGGCAAGAAGCGATAGTAAGGAGGCTTTATGAGATTGATTGCTACAGACCCTGTTCACATCATTTCTTACATATGAAACCTCTAGAAAGAAATGCAGTTTGTGGAAACATCTACCTGATGAAGGATTACCAGGTCTTAAGTGCATTATAAAAGTAGGGCATAATTATGTTATAATTAACCAGCCTATCTACAGCAAAGACATGATTGGAATACAGAACTTCCTGCACCCCAGGAAGACGTTGTAATGTATTTTTCCCTTTTTTTTTTTTTTTTTTTTTTTCTGATAAAACTTCGATATATGGTAACTCCATAACACTGCTGCCCTGTCTGCAACTTGTCTGCATTATCCCAGCAAAGTGAAAATCTAGGAATAAATCTCCATTTAGTAGATACTTGCTGTAATTTGAATTTTTGTTAGTAAACTAGGGGAAAAACTAGGGGAAAATATGGTTAATATGGAAATAGACACTCGGGGGGGGGGGGGGGGGATGGGAGGAATATTTTATCTCATAACTGTTATATTAGATATGCAAAGTTTTGAGCAGAAATTTGTTCCATATCTTCTTCTGTGTGTGTACAGCACATGAACTACCACTGATTATAATACAGTTTTGTGAGGTGCCAGCTACATCTTCACAATGCAGTCCACATTTCTGAAGACTGGCTCAAAGACTATCAGGTAGACTTGAATTAAGTTAAGACTCTGAATTATGGTGTTACTTCACTGAAATGAGTTCTCTGAACAATGGCAGGTTAGAAATGTTGCTTAAATTTTGTGACTAGAAAAGCAGCAGAAATGAACAATAAAATCTGCTGATTAAACAGATTAAGTACAGTCTTTATTTCTTCTCTCTGCAAACAGCCCCTTAAGTAACTCAGAGCCCCTCTGAATCAAAGTTTCAAATGACAAATACGATTAGTCACAGGCAGGGAGGGAGTGGGGGGGGGGGGGGGGGTATTGCTTTTAATGGGGAGGGATAAAGGGTGTGCACCAGAGAGCAGTATCTAATGCTATTACCCTGGCATAACTACTTTAATATGATACCCTGTCTTGAAGGAAACTTTTCTATCACTATTTACTGTACTAAAGGTTCAAAACCCCATAAAAAGTTGGAGGAGTTGCAGTAACTGAGTTTGACATACGCACACAACTTAAAGAGATGTCAAAGATCATCTTGACATGCCACCTGTGGTCTCACTGTGCTTGGGCGCCCTAGCACATATGTGTAGTGATGTGCGTAAGGTCATGCTGCTCATACAGTTCTCTTAAAGGTAAGGCGTTTGGCTTCAATTACTCTTCCACTGTGTGCTGTGTTTTGCCAAGGTGGGCAACAGAGAGCAAAGCAACTAGCGTTACACAAGTAAAGGAGTAAGATGTAGCATGATTTTCCCCTGGGGTCATTCATTTATTAGCAATGTGCTGCTGATTGGGTCCTTGCAGGAACAAGCAGCTCAAAAGGAAGCTTGAAAAATTTTGTTTGAAGGCATGGGAAAATCAGAAGTTGTGTGTGAAACCTTGAAAGACAGTTAAGATCAAGGAGTGACTGTTAATTATCTAACAATGCACTTTAAAAAATAAATAAATAAAAAATCAGATACTGCAACTTGAAAATCTTGATGCAGAGCCATTGCCTGCCATAAGCTGTATGATTTTGGTAATGATTAACTTTTGGAATATAATTCCAATCTGCATGCAAGTGATTAACTAGACTACTATTTCACTGTGTTATTTGCAAACTAGTTTAATTCCTCTGGATCCAGTTCCTGGAAATTGTTTTTATTTGACCTGGGAGAGATCAATTTGTTTTTCTTTTAAAAACCAAATGGGAGAGGAAAAACAAAACAAAACAAAACAAACAAACAAACAAAAAACACTTGCAAAAATACCATTCCTTTATTAACTACATACATTCTTGCACTTCTCCAAGCACAGGGACCTGCTCACATCAGATCATTTTTTCTGGCAATTACACGATACCTCACAAAGTGTACCTTGTCACAATAAGCTTACCAAAGCATTGTAAAAAATAGCAATAGTTTTCTAAGGTCATTTATCTGTTCTTTAAGGCCTGGAAAAACGGGAATGCCTTTGGCCTACTTTTCAATCTGGGTAAAGAGGTAGCTGATCTGATGTGATAGGGCAGGGAATTCTTAACTCATTTCTTAGTGGCTACAGCAAAACTACTCATAACCTCATTTTAAATAGAGGTCATTGGCTAATATGTGTCAGGAAAGCATAGAGCTGTACCAAATACTCCTGTCAAGAGCAAATGCAGCAGAGCAAATCTGAATTGGAAATCAATTCCAATTGAAACTGACACAAGGAAAACTAAAGCAGAGGGAAATGTGACAATGATATATTCTGCTTTCGGTAATTCGGCTTTGGTAGAGAATTCTGGTCTGAAACTTAAACCAAACAATAAATAAAAATTCACTATGACAAAAAGCATAATGAAACTACTTAGATTAGAGAGCCCACAAGAGACACTGCACTGGAAATTGCTGTTTTCTTATTGAAAATTGACTTGTCTTCCCTAACTGTTTCATTCTTTAGGCATTTCTTCTGTCAGTCAGTTTATTTAGGTTCCAATCCAGTCCAACCAACCTTTGGATTTTCCAGCTTAGTCTATCCAACAAGGCTGACAGCTGATTATTTTATAGGAGCTGAAGTCTAGCTATCTGTGTCAGCAAAGAACTGGACACTGTGATCGCTTTGGGATCCTGACCACATCAGGTGATAAGAAAAGCCACCAATGTTCATTAACAACTCCATGCAGTTTTTCTTATCTGCAATGATGCAGCTGGAAGACTTGTACAATGAGTTAATGATATGCATGCTTGCTGCCTTCCCATATATGTAGGTGCACCCCAAATAGCCTGTGAGTGCTTATCAGCAGAGTAACCAGGATTACTCTGGTGTATGCCTCCGTACCATGGATGCCATGCAACTTGCTCTATATAACAATATTACTAATCAGGGTATGCTTAATCAACGCATAAGTAATCAAGCTGCATGTATTCAATATGTATTCAATAAATGTATGTATAGTGCGTTGTCTTGTGTCCTTCAAATACTATATGCACCTGTTTGGGAACTACACCTTTACTGAGGTGAGCGCACTGGAATGTACTGTCCAAGGGACTCTTCAAAATGAGGTCTGGATTCCAAATGCAGCAGTCCTCAGTGCATTTTGCATCTGTATTACAGAATCGCCTAGGCTGGAAGAGAGCTCCAAGATCACCAGTTCCTACCTCTGACCTAACACTAACAAGTCCTCCACTAAACC